>CM061552.1:245460854-246660854 GCA_030864225.1 Capsicum baccatum var. pendulum | reverse complement strand
TTGAAGAATCAAGGACCCCCTTTGATGATCTCTCTTGGATTCACAAGAAGAACAAGAAAGGAAATGATATCAAGAGTAAAACACACTAAAAACAACAACACTTGATGAACAAGATGCAATAACAACAACACACGGTTACAAGACAAGAACACAAATGGATTACACTAGATATACACAAATGATTACAAGAAAGTAAAGATAGATAGACAAAGGAAGATGTAATATTAACAATCTAAAAGTTTATTCCACTTTTGGACCTTTAATATCACACGCAACCTAAACCTATCTCTTACGTGACCTCAAGGGAACAGGAATACCCAAGCAATCTCCGTTTCTAAGCAAATTATCAACACAAGGATTCCATTTTTCCCAAGTATTCCACCTTGAAAGAGGCTCTCAAAAGAGGTTACAAATATGTCATCTAAAATCTCCCCTTAAAATGAAGGCAAACTAGCTATTTATAGGCCATGGGTCTTTATTACACAATGGACCCAAAAGTGACCCTAAAAGCTATTAGGACCAAAAGTGACCCAAAGCCCAAAATAATGTCATGGGCGTCCATGCTCTCTCGAAGCCCACTCTATCTTCCAAACACGTCGTGGCTCAATGCTCCCGTGGATGACATCATCAAATGTAGCTTCTCCCGCGCTCCAAGCTATAATCCACACACGTATTTGTTCCCCTAAAACAACCAAATCTTGGATCCATAGATGTGATCCTTGAAGCATTGATCCTAAAGGAATGAAGCCCATTGATCTTGTATCATCCTCCCTTTCTTGAAGAGGATTCGTCCTCGAATCCAACTTCTTTATCAACTTGTCGTTGCACCTTCAAGTTAGGAATTCTTTGGTAAGAACTCTGTTAGGCTTTCAAGCTCATTTTTATATGGCATTCTTTTTACATCCTCTTTTGATATTATTTGTTCATGAACCTACACAAATGAAGGAGTGATGCTAGGTAAAATGCTAGCATCTTGGTTAGCGAGTAACAAAGGTTCCATGTTAGAATTGGTCTTCTCAATTTGGATTTGGGTTGGATGAATAATGTCGTCGGGAACTTGGTTTATAGTGGGAACATGTTCTTGAAGTGGAATCGGATGTGGTCTTTGGTAATGAGGTGTTTATTGGTGAAATTGTAATGGTTGGGGTACATTTAGTAGGGTTTGGGTAGTAAGACATGTCACCTTTTCCATGTTTCCTTCCAAACGTGACCCATCTTTCTTCCAACTATTCAATTCTTGTCGCTAATCCATAAGAGCTATTATTATCACCTCTTTTGAGATAGGTTGGATCTCATCTCCCAAAGCCATGGTACTTATAAATTAGGCACTCAACACAACTTTTTCTTCAATTTTGAGGATCAAACACTACCTTTTGAAAAGAATTCAAGATGAAGGTTTGAATCTTCTCAAGAACACTCAAGAACACCAAGAACTTCAAAAATCTCTAACTCTTAAACCGATGATCGGAATGCGATGAAATTTTGAACCAAGCCTATTTTCAAACTTCTAAACAAATTCCAAACATCAATTTTTTTCAGTTTCTCAACCAAAAATTTCAGATCTTGAACCCACATCTCTTTCTTCAAGTTTAAGCCCACATCAAGGGTGGAACACTCAAATCAACTCCGATGTGGCTCAAATTCGAACCCTAGACACCTATAGTGTTAGAGAACAAGAATCTAACACTAAAAATACAAGAAAACAACAAAATAAAAGACTCAAATTTTGACCTAGGGTTAAAAACGAGAATAGTATTTTTTTTAAAAAAAAATAATTTTGACACTTCTTTCTTTTTTGCAATTTTCAAGATAACAAACCCAAGATTGACTTCGTAGGAACAAAATCAAGCTTGGCTTTGATACCAAATGATACAAGATCGACAAGGAAGACACAAAAACATTTACCAAAATAGTCAACAATTTGAAGAATCGAGGACCCCCTTTGATGACCTCTCTCGGATTCACAAGAAGAACAAGAAAGGAAATGATATCAAGAGTAAAACACACTAAAAACAACAACAACACTTGATGAACAAGATGCAATAACAACAACACACAGTTACAAGACAAGAACACAAATGGATTACACCAGA
The DNA here is from genome assembly GCA_030864225.1 of Capsicum baccatum var. pendulum. Classification (NCBI taxonomy): domain Eukaryota; kingdom Viridiplantae; phylum Streptophyta; class Magnoliopsida; order Solanales; family Solanaceae; genus Capsicum; species Capsicum baccatum. The sequence continues at coordinate 246,658,761 of CM061552.1, read as the reverse complement.
TATAGACAAACGATTACAAGAATGTAAAGATAGATAGATAGACAAATGAAGATGTAATATTCACAATCCAAAAGCTTATTCCATTTTTGGACCTTTAATATCGCAGACAACCTAAACCTATCTCTTATGTGACCTCAAGGGAACCGGAATACCCAAGCAATCTCCGTTTCTAAGCAAATCATCAACACAAGGATTCCATTTTTCCCAAGTATTCCACCTTGAAAGAGGCTCTCAAAAGAGGCTACAAATATGTCATCTAAAATCTCCCCTTAAAATAAAGGCAAACTAGCTATTTATAGGCCATGGGTCTTTATTACACAATGGACCTAAAAGTGACCCTAAAAGCTATTGGGCCCAAAAGTGACCTAAAGCCTAAAATAATGTCATGGGCGTCCATGCTCTCTCGAAGCCCACGCTATCTTCCAAACACATCGTGGCTCAATGCTCCCGTGGATGACATCATCAAATGTAGCTTCTCCCGCGCTCCAAGCTATAATCCAAACATGTATTTGTTCCCCTAAAACAACCAAATCTTGGATCCATAAATGTGATCCTTGAAGCATCGATCCCAAAGGAGTGGAGCCCATTGATCTTGTATCACTAATTCATCTTTAATTTTAGTTAAGTCAATATAGTTATTTCTAATTATGGCTTGGTTTTAATCATTTCAAATAAAATTGATCAATTGATCACTCTACTCAGGACGAACACACTTAGTTGATAGTGTAATTACCATGAGATTAATTGAAACTGTAATTGAACTTATTAATTCATGTTTAATTCTAGTTAAATAATTTAGTTATTACTAATATAATGGCTTAATATAAATCAAATAGATGACTAACATGTTGCAAAAGATGAGTAATCTGTTGAAAATGACTAAACAAATAAAGACATTTGTTGGAAATGACCAAACAGATAAATACATCTGTTAGAAATAACCAAACAAATTTAGACATATGTTGCAACAGATGACTAACCTGTTGCAATAAATGACTCATCTATTGAAAATTATCAAACAAATATAAACATTTGTTGTAACAGATGACTAAGTTGTTGCAACAGATGACTAAATTATTGCAACAAATGACTCATCTGTTGAAAATTATCAAACATATAGGATATATATTGGAAAATAATGTAAAATACTAAAGCTCAGATGTTTTTAAGAGAACTCAAATGTTTGTCCCCTTGTCTAAGGTCTTGTTTTTAATTTTAGTTAAATCAATTTAGTTATTACTAATAATTGCTTAATTTGAATCATTTAAATAAAATTTATCAATTGATCATTCTATTAAGGAAAAATAAATTAATGGAAATTGTAAGTGGACTTACCAATTCATCTTTAATTTAGTCAAAATTAATTTATTTATTACTAATAATGACTTAATTTGAATCATTTGAAATAAAATTGGTCAATTGATCACTCTCCTCGAGACGAATACACATAGTTGATCATGTAATTACTTTGAGATTAATTGAAATTGTAAGTGAACTTATCAATTCATCTTTAATTTTAGTTATATCAATTTAGTTATTACGAATAATAGCTTAATTTGATTCATTTCAAATAAAATTGGTCAATATTGATCACTCTAATCATGACGAATACACTTAGTTGATAATTTAATTACTATGAGATTAATTGAAATTGTAAGTTTATCTTTAGTTTTAGTTAAATCAATTTAATTATTACTAATAATATCTTAATTTGAATTATTTCAAATAAAATTGGTCAATTGATCACTCTACTCAGGACGAATACACTTAGTTAATCATGTAATTACGATGAGATTAATTGAAATTGTAAGTGAACTCATTAATTCATGTTTAATTTTAGTTAAATCAACATAGTTATTACTAATAATGGCTTAATTTGAATCATTTAAAATAAAATTGGTCAATTAATTATTCTACTAAGGATGAAACATTTAATTGATCATTTAATTACTGAGATTAATTGAAATCGTAATTGAACTTACTAATTCATCTTTAATTTTAGTTAAATCAATGTAGTTATTTCTAATAATGGTTTAATTTGAATTATTTGACATAAAATTTGTCAATTAATCATTCTACTTAGTACGAAACACTTAATTGATCATGTAATTACTATGAAATTAATCGAAATCATAATTGAACTTACTAATTCATCTTTAGTTTTAGTTAAATCAATATAGTTATTTCTAATGATGACTTAGTTTAAATCATTTCAAATAAAATTGGTCAATTGATCACTCTACTTAGGACGAACATACTTAATTGATTGTGTAATTACCATGATATTAATTCAAACTGTAATTGAATTTATTAATTCATATTTTATTTTAGTAATCAATTTAGTTATTACTAATAATGACTTAATGTGAATCAATAGATGACTAACATGTTACAACAGATGCATAATCTGTTGGAAATGACCAAACAAATAAAAACATCTGTTGAAAATGACTAAACAGATATAGATATCTGTTGCAATAAATGACTCACTTGTTGCAACAACTAATTCATCTATTGAAAGTTATCAAACAAATATAGACATCTGTTGCAACAGATGACTAAGTTGTTGCAACATATAACTCATCTGTTGGAAATTACTAAATAGACAAAACATGTGTTGAAAAGCAATTTAAAATACTAAAGCTTAAATGTTTTTTAGAAGAACTCAAGCGTTTTTCCCCTTGTCTAAGGTTTTGTCTTCAATTTTAGTTAAATCAATTTAATTATTATTAATAATTTCTTAATTGAATCAACAAATGACTAACCTGTTATAAGCATTTATTGCAACAGATGACTAACTTGTTGTAACAAATAGGTGATCTGTTGGAAAATAATTAAAATACTAGGGAACTCAAACATTTTTAGGAGAACTCAAATTTTTGTCCCATTGTCTTAAAGACTTGTCTTTAATTTTAGCTAAATCAATTTAGTTATTACTAATAATTACTTAATTTGAATCAACAGATGACTAACATGTTGCAACAGATGATTCATCTGTTGGAAATTATCAAACAGATAGAAAATTTGTTATAATAGATGGGTTATCCATTAGAAAGCAATTAAAATACTAGGGAACTTAAATATTTTTAGGAGAACTTAAACGTTTGTCCCCTCGATTCTTTTGCATTTGATGTATGATACACTATTTTTGTCTTCTTTACCTGTTTCATGAAATTTTTCATGTGTTTCACTTATTCGTTGTGCCCTTGTTGAAATTTTTAGAATTTTTTTAAGTCAAATTTTGTTCGTATATCACTTGGACATTACTTCATAGGTGATTTTGTAAGTATAATTATGATTTTTGTTGAATTTTTTATTTGGTATATATGTCACTACTACAATGGATAGAACCTACAACATGAATCCAATATATGAGTTATTTATTGCAACAAGTAAGTAATCTGTTGCAACATATGACTAATATGTTGCAACAGATGACCCATATGTTGGATTCATGTTACAACACTATAATACAAATTCAACAGATGAGTAATCTGTTCCAACAGATTAGTCATATATGTTGCAATAGATTACTCATATGTTATAACAGATTAGTCAATATGTTGCAACAAATTAGTCAATATGTTGCAACTGATTACACATCTGTGCAATAGATTACTCATCTGTTGGATTCACGTTACATGTTTTATCTACTGTTGAAAAAAAAGCAGTAGCAGATACACCCAAATGAGAAATTCAACTAAAAATTATAATTTTACTTACTAAAATCACCTATAAGTAATTCCCAAGTGATATACGAATAAAATTTGACCTAAAAAAATTTAATCAAGTAGCAATAGTAGCGGTAACAACAATGTTCAACAACAAGACGATGATGATGAACAAGAAGAGATGATAATGAAGAACAAGATGATGATAATGAAGAAGATGATGATGAATAAATCAACAACAACAATGAACAACAAAAATCACAAAGAGAGAGAAATGTGCCTTTTTCCCTCCATTTCTAGTTATATTAGGTTTTACATTGGATCAAAGTGTAAATTAAAAAACTTGTGGGTTATTTTCAAACTTTTCTTACTTTCTTAATCCTTAATAAAGTAATTTCCACCTTCAGTCCTCCACTCAATTATTAAGACTTGTGTCACCCACACTTCATTTTAAAACTCTTTTGTCACCTAGAGCCCAAAGTCCCAAGAATTTTAAAAAAGAACAAAAAGTTCAAATAACATTTTTAAGGTCCTTTACACTTTTGATATATTATAGATATAGATATAGATTATAGATTATAGATTATATATTATAGATTGTAGATTATAGATATAGATATAGATATAGATATAGATATTTATTTTCAGTATTATTCATACAATTGACGACTAGTTGAATGTGATAATATTTCTTAATCAACACTGAAAATTTTATTAATTTCTTAAAATAATATTGGTGCACCACAATATTATCAAAAGCAAAAAGCGCAAAAAAGCTTCAAGGTCTATTGTGTTTAAGCACAAAGTACAAATAAAATATGAGATTTAATGAAAAAAGACATAAAGGGAGAAAAAATATAACTATATATCTAGTTCAAACTAATAATATAAGCATGAATGATAAATATATAAATAAAAAAATAATTTTTTTATAAGTGAAATATCAATTATTTAGTGTTGATCTCTATAGAAAGCCAAATTGACAAGGAAAAGTATGTCTAAAAGTTACAATCTAAATCGCACATTAATTGAGACAAGTATTTAATATTTGAATCTTGTTTCAGAACTTATGCACGCCTTGACAACCCACACACTTCAAATTTTGAGTTTGACTATGCTTACTTGGCCTAAATAACCTCTAACCGCACGTCTAACCTTAATAATCCCCCAGCCCCAACCCCCAACCCCACTATACACACACCCACACTATCACTGTCGCAAGTGAGAAAATTCAATTTTCTTGTTTCTGTGGTTCAAAGATGGGAAGGATTTTTGTGGTAGATCTTGAAGGCAGAACATACAAGTGCAAATTCTGCAAAACTCACCTTGCCCTTGCTGATGAAGTTGTTTCTAGGGTAACCCCGTTTTCTTCAATTGCCCCTTTTTTATTTTCTACCTAAGTTTTTGTAAATAATTTTTTTAAACTTTTCATTGGGTTGGCCTTTTTGGAATTGTTGTTTCTTTGAGTAATTAGTTTATGATGTTTTTAGTTTTGCATAATTAGATGGTGTTTGTGTCTACACAGCCTCCAAAAGTATAACTCAAGCAGAAAACAGGGCTATTACTAAAGCTCACCTTATGCAATTATACACAGTCTTACTTTGCATTTCTGCTGCAAGAGGCTGTTTACACAGCTCTAAAGTTTGACCTCCAGATCACATGACAAGAACTTTACGGGTACTCTTCAAAACAGGGCTATTCATCTAGAATGAAAAGAAATATTCTTGCATGACCATTTGCTACTTGTAATTGTGCTAGTTTTTCAGCACTTGTATGTCGTGTTATATAGAATATAGTTTAGTAAAATAATATTGATAATTTAGAATAATACATGAAAAAATGTGCAGGGAGTAGTCATGCTTTTTGCTCTGTTTGTTTCGGGCTGTGAAGAAAGTGATTCAACTTGATAATTAAGATTCGGTAGGGTATTCACGCAGGGATGTAAATGGGGGCAGGGTAGGCCTTTACTCGCTTAAATTTTAACCTGCTCTGCCCTGCCCCGTATAGCAGTTTTTTAAAAATATTGCCCTGTCCCCTGCTGCCAAGCCATCCTCGTTTATACTTTTCTTTTTCTAACTCTTTTTCTCTTATCATATGGTAGTATGCTTTTTAATTTTTTTTTTTTAACCTTTTCAACTTTTTATAGAAACATTTGAAATTGGCATGCCCATGAACGTTTCTATGTATATCTACTGAATAACATATGATTTTTTATCATTGCTGTATGATGTATAATGTTTAAGGAAACTAATGAAAAGTGTAACAAGGAAATAGTCTTGCCATTTTTATATATAGTCTCCTAATAGATATATGCACTAATGCTTCCCAGTTAATTAAGACTTACAAAGCAATTTGAATTGCTAAATGAACTTGAGCTAACTTCTGAAAAAGATATGCACAAAGCTTAATGATCAAGAAATTCAACACATCACGTAAAATTCAAATTGAATTACTAAAACAACTTACTTTCCTTATTAGTTTCTATGTTTGCTTCACTATTGTTTCCCTTTTCATACTATTTTTGATTTGTTGTACTCGAGCTGAGGGTTCTCCGAAAACAGCCTCTTTACCTCTACAAGGTAGTGGTAAGGTCTGCATACACCCTACCCTCCCCAGACCCACTTGTGGGATTTCACTGGGTATGTTGTTGTAATGAACTTAACTTCAAAAAACATTGATATGATAATAATGCTATTATAGCAGTTTTGCAAGATATTTGGACTTAAACTATGACAGAACAAATATTTTATAATAAATAGTGGCAACTAAATTGGCATCCAACAATCATAAAAGGTATATTATATAAGACAGGGTCTAAATTGCTAAGTGCAGACTTGCGAAGGAAATGTTGGATCAGGAAATAAAAGAATAAAAATACACGAGTCACCTCTTTTTTATCCAACCCAGCTATTAATGTGGACCTTGCCATGCCCCATTAAAAACTTTCAAGATTACATTTTATCCTGCCCTGCCCCGTCCTGTCGTGCCCCATTGCCATCCTTATCCTTAATTTCATGCTTACTGGCCTTCAAGTGGGAAGTGATTTGATTGCCATCATTAGGTAAGAGATTTGTACCTGTTTAGTACATGTCCCCTAGCTTAATTTCCAACCTAAGTAGTTGACAGAAGCTTTTAACTTCTTTCAAGATCGATGGATTTTCTGATTTATATGGAAATGTTTATGGTACAATTGAAGGGTTGAATTATGTACAATTTGCATGAATCTTGTAACCGAATATCTCCATTTGGTTTACTGTTCTGGCTTTTGTTACGTTTTGAATTCCTTCACTTGCTCTCATGCTATTCTCTGTGATAGTATAGCCAAACCTCTTTATAATAATATCGTTTGTCCGGATATTTGTTGTCATAGATAACATATAATATAACATAGCATCATTTGTCCTGCACCCTTTGTTTGAAAACTTTTTTTTGAGGCAAGGAAGATCTGCATACATCCTATCCTCCCCAGACTCCACTTGTGGAATAACACTGGGTACGTTGTTGTTGTATATGGAAGAATAACTTACATTTTTTAATGGATGATCAATGCAGAACGAATATTGTACATGGATTAAGATTACCCTCCTTAGTTAATTTCTACTTTTGAATATAAATATTGATTATCTTTTTCTCAATTATAACTATCTATCCCAAAAATCAATTAACCAAAGTTTTTCTCTCTAATAGCTATAAACGTTCACTTGCCATGTTCGTGCTATTGTTTATTGACATATAGCTTCTCAATTATATCCTTAGTCAATGTTTATAAACTCGAAGACCACCACATAAAAAAGTGCAAAGTTTAATTACCAAATGCTTATAGACCAAGCTTGGAGAGTGATTCGGCATTTTAACCAATCTTTGTCCGTATTGATTTGATCCAATGGTTATCAATTACCAAAGCATAGGCATAGTTCTTTATTTGTGGTATATGCACTGCAAATTTTCTGCTATGATTGCTTATTCATAGCATTGCACTTTTGGCTTGCTTGGTTTATGGTTTTCTAACGGTCGGTTTTTTGGTCAGGGATTTCATTGCCGCAGAGGAAAAGCTTACCTGTTCAATAAAGTGTGAGTGCATATCTACATCTGTTGCATTCTTTTTGTAGTTTATTCATGAGAATTTGATCTTAGCATATCTTACCACTTTAGAAAGTTAGGAAATCTTTTTAAAATTTTAGTATGCCACAAAGTTCAAGGTGAAAATATCTTACAATTTTTACACAGACGGAGTACCACTTTTAGTCAACAATTCCACTTCTTATTATGGAAATGTGAGATATTGTTGCATTATAATTAGGGTGGCAAGCTTCAAATAAAATGATTGCTCCTGTAATTCAGAAGAAACCAAAGAAGATTTTATTCCAAAAGAAAAAGGATAGAGAGATACCAAATAAGAAACATTATCCAACTGATATATATGTTCGTCCTTAAACGGCCGTATGAACTATGTTTCTGGCTATCTTGGAATAAGGATTCCAATTAAATAAGTACCTGAGAGTTAGCAATAATAAGCAATACAAATTACAAACCATATATAAAATAAAGAGTCAATTAATTGGGTGAGAAAACTGTTATAGCAGCTTAATATATGGTTGAGTCCATGTAGGATTGTGCTTTACGTAATCTACTTGGACTATTAGGATATTTTCTACTCCCTCCGTCCCAATTTATGTGACTCTTTCCTTTTTTGTCAGTTCCAAAAAAAAAATGAAACCTTTCTATATTTGGTAACAATTTGACTTTATATTTCAGAAGTCTTTCTATCATTTTTAAACTCCGTGCCCAGTCAAACACCTTCACATAAATTGGGATAGAGGGAGTATTAATCTTTTACTGAAAAAAGATGGTTGCTGCTTGCTATATTAACTTGTATGTTTCAGATCATCCCGCCTTGTCTGCCGTTTCTTTATATGTTATGTTTATAATTGTCAATGTTATGTAATTGATCCATCCTTCCTCCGTTGTGTCAAATTCTCTAAATTTACCAGGTCGACATGTTCGCGACTAATCATATTGCATTTCACATCCATCTTCATGTTTTCCATATTGTAATGGATGGGGGAACTCACATTGTATGAACTGTAATACAACTTTTAACCTCTAGACAGATGTTATATGTAGAAGGAAAAACTTCCTTTCTAGCGACTGCAACTATTTAATGAATCCAAAAGAGTTCCCAACTTTCAATAGTGCTCCCCATATATTTATTTCATGTTACTGAGCAATTATGTGCTAGCAGCAGCATCCAACTTGTTTTCCTTCAAAGGGAAAGGATGAGAGGAAAAGCGAAAGCAAGGAATGTATATTTCCTCGTATACTTCCTATCTTCTAGAATTGGACTCCCTAGAATATCAACTAATATGGCAAATATTAAAAAAAAAAACATGGTAACCCCCACCACCCACCCCCTACCCCCACCCATATTTTCTTTTTTCAAAGATTTCACAAATAGCTAGTTTCTAACCCAATTTGTATTACTAGATATAACACAACTTTTCTCTAATTTTACCGTTACTATGAAGTACCAATTTATGGAAAAGTTCCATTGCTATTTACGAGGCAACCCACATCAATGTAATGAAAGTGAAGGACTCACTACAGTGAATTTTTGAAAAACATGGTCAGAAAAATGAGAAAAATGGAGTGTATGAAAAAAAAAAAAAAGAAATTCGTTTTATAGATTAAGTTGGTAAGGACTACCACTTCTTTTTTATTTCTGTGGTCGATGATCATAGAAGCCCTGGCTGTCTAGGTATTATGTTGCAATCATCAACATTCATTCCCAAGACTTTGATCTCCAACTCAATAAGTAATCCTCCGATTACATTACTCATTTGTTTGAAGATGAATACAATGCGAAGTTCGTTAAAAAACAAAAAGAAGGTAATCCACTGAGGCCAACTTACATCCAATATATAGCTTGCTGAATTGAAGCATATAAAATCGACACAGTTGCTATATGTTTATCACTTTAAATGAGGTAACCGTAAATTGAGTTTTGTGTGGTAGTAATTGGTAAAGATCACTCTGCAGTGATTTCCTAAGGTGGTCCTATCTTGCTTTGAACTTTTTTTTTTTTCTCTGAAAAGTCACCTGTAGTTGATAAGGATAGTTTTTGGTTTACATTACAGTAGGAAGTGATGTATTTAGAGGAGTTTTAGAAAACGTTCTTGATGGAAAAAATGTGAATGAGAGGAATCCCACTGAATTGAATTGGGTCCATGAATCTAAGAAATGGTGAAGACATCATCCAGATAAATAATATTCTTATCTGGCCTTCTTCATAGTGCAATGGATGATATATTTACCAACATCATTTTCTGTCTGCCTTCTCAACACTTTGCAATTGTGCTCCGTTTGATCTATATGCAGAGGTCTGACTGGTCCGCCTGATTTTGTGATTCAGGGTGAATGTAACTATTGGACCTCATGAGGAGAGGGTGATGCTTTCTGGGATGCACACAGTAGCAGACATATTTTGTTGCTGTTGTGGGCAAATTGTTGGCTGGAAATATGTAATTCTCTCTCTCTCATGCAGACATAGACACCAAAACATTCTCTCTCTCTCATGCAGACATAGACACCAAAACAAGTGCACATGTGAATATGCACACAGATAAAAAGAGGAGGAGAATAGTTACTCCTCTGGCCATCTAAATGTGTTACCAATTGCACATGCATGATTTACCTACACCGGAGATTTTGTTAACAACTGTCACTCTCTTTTCTATCATGCAGGAGGCTGCACACGAGGAAAGCCAGAAGTATAAAGAAGGGAAGTTTGTTCTTGAAAGGTGTGATCTTCTTTCTTGTTGATTCACGTTCAACATTTGTAATTCAAAACGTGTCTGAATCTCTTTCATATAACATTACATGCTCTTTCTGGCTGTCTGTTAACAGAGATAGGATCATTGACGGAGTTGACACAGAATTCTACATCGATACTCGTCCAAGTGTCAGTGATGCGGAGGATGCATAGGCTTTGTCATGTTTGTATCTAAACTTTGTGTGGTTGCAGCTTGTAGGTCTAGTTTGTAGATATAGGAAAGAAGCTATTTGTATCAAAGTATTGTGAGGTTGTGTCTTGTAGGTCTAGTTTGCAAATATAGAAAAAAGCTTATGCATGTGTGTTTGGTCTACAATGCATGACTCCTTATGTAAGGAGTTTTTCATCATGTAAGAAACAATAGAACTTAAGAGCTAGTATGGTTTATGGTTAAATGCGAGTCGAGAGCCTAAAGGGTTTTTTTTTCCTCGACGAAATCAACCAAAAGGGGTTGTTTGTGAATTACTTGTGAAATGCAAGTAATTCATAAACAACTCCTTTCGATTTATCCCAGTTTTAACATGCTCTTTCGGACATTTAAATTTGATCTTATCTGACAAGTAAATACTTCAATTTTGAGTATGCATATCTAACACCTCAACTCATTTTCACTGTGTTAGTCGAACACTACAATTTAGAAAATGATTATTTGGATATCTCCAAAATTTATGGCACATTAGTGTCAAGTGTGTGCGAGTTACAATGAGGACAAGTTCAAGTGTTTAGTTGTCAGTTGAGATCAAATTAAGGAATCTATATGTGCACTCTCAAAGTTAGATTGCTTATTTGTTGAGAAAATGGTCAAAAGCTCTCCAAACCTTTATCCCAAATCTCAACTACACATCTATACTTTGCGGGGGGTCTAAGACCCCCTCCCTCCCCCGAACTAATTAAAACAGAAATTATACCACTCCTAAAAGTTGAATGGCATGAGAGTGTGTTGTTTCACTCTCTTTATTAAAAAATTATTTTTAATGTTTCTTTTACATAAATATATATTATTTTTCGTTATTTATTTTCTTTCTTCTCCTTGTACTAGATTTTTTCAAGAATTCCCCCTGAAAGCGAGAACGCACTATATGCCTTTAAAATAAAAAGAAGGCTGGAAAAAAGAGAGAGTTCCTTTCTTTTCTAGCTTTGGCGGGAGGAATGAAAATCCTATCCTATACGAAGGCCTATATACAAAAAAAGCACTTTGCCTAGAACTTCTTCTTTCTCACAAACAAAAAACTTCAAAAACTCATTAATGACATCCAAGACTAATTTATCATCTTCCTCATCTCCAAGCACAAAATCGATTGGTTCCAACTTCAAGATTGTTGGAAATTTCAAAATGGGTATTGTTCATTGTTTTCAACTTCAAGGTCGTCGAAAATTTCAAAATTGATATTGTCCATTATTTTTTACTTTAAGGTCATTGTAAATTTTAAAATAGGTATTGTCCATTGTTTCCGACTTCAAGGTCATCAAAAATTTCAAAATTCTCTATTGTTTCCGACTTTAAGGTCATTGAAAATTTTAAATTCGGTATTATTCATTGTTTCCGGCTTCAAGGTCGTCGAAATTTTGAAATTCGTATTGTTCGTTGTTTCCGGATTTAAAATCGCCGAAAATTTAAAAATTGATATTGTTCATTGTTTTCCACTTCAAGGTAGTCGAAAATTTTAAATCGATGTTGTTTATTATTTCCGACTTCAAGATCGTCGGAAATTTCAAAATTGATATTGTCCATTATTCCTACTTCAAGATCATCGTAAATTTTAAAATAGGTATTGTCCATTGTTTCCGACTTCAAGGTCGTCGAAAAAAATCAAAATTCTCTATTGTTTCCGATTTTAAGGTCATCGAAAATTTTAAATTCGGTATTGTTCATTGTTTCTGGCTTCATGGTCGTCAAAAATTTTGAAATTGGTATTGTTTGTTGTTTCCGGATTTAACATTGTCGGAAATTTAAAAATTGATATTGTTCATGGTTTCCCACTTCAAGGTTGTCGGAAATTTTAAATTCCATGTTTTTTATTATTTCCGACTTCAAGATCGTTGGAAATTTCAAATTCGATATTGTCCATTATTTCCCACTTTAAAGTCGTCGAAAAATTATTTGCATAGAAATAGCTATAAGAAAGTTTGAAAAGGAAAAGAGATGAAAAGTAATGGTAAAAAAGGATGAAAAGTGATAAAATGGAGAAGAGAGTAAATAAAAATTAATTTTAAACAAAAAAATACGCGTAAAAATGCGATTGGTGCGTGTATTACACCGTCTCCTCTAAACTGGGTATAACGCTTCAGGGGTGTAATAATTTCACTTTAAAATAGTTCGGCATTAAATATCAATTTGAGGGTATTCAAGTCATTTTACAAATCAATTCACTAAGAGAAATTATTTTTTATTCTTTGTTGTTTGGACCTTCTCAAAAGTTTTGAAAAATATTCATACTTTTCTATTTAATTACACACCATGCCATGTTAGTAGCATTAAATATCAATTTGAGGGTACAAAAGTCATTTTGCATAATCAATTCACTAAGAGAAATTGTCTTTTAATCTTTGTTGTTAGGACCTTCTCAAAAGTTTTGAAAAATGCCCATACTTTCCCATTTAATTACACACCATGTCATGCAATAAATGCCCCTTGAAGGATATGGTGGGACCCATTAGCTTTCCTATGTGTCATCAATTGTATGGCACGTGCCTCTTCCATCTTTTTTCATTTTTATTTCCAAATTTGATTGATGTATTATTTTATTTATTTTTGTTAAATTGTATAATTTTATTAGGTCTACATAAAATTGTTTAAACCATAATAATTAATCCACTTAATAAAAGTAAAGAAATTTTGTTTTTTATTCAAATTTTATATTAAAAATTAAATTTCCTTCTTTACTTGTTTTTTTTTTTAGAGGGATGGCCTTGGCTAAGCGGTAAGCTTGCTTACCGTGGTGTGCCAGGGTCGGGGGTTCGAAACGCCCCTCCAGCAAAGCTGGGGTGAGGGCGCGTAGGTCAGGCCCGGAGTGGTCCCCCCTCCCCGACACCTACGGAGTAGGTATGAACCGGGTCGTCCCCTTTCCCATTTTACTTGTTTATTTTAGTAAAAAAAGAAAAAAAATATTATTTTAGTTTGATATTATTTTTATCATTAATTATATGAAATGCATAACAAAATTTAAATTTTAAAGTATATGTAATAAAATTAATTTAGTAAAATAAATTTTTAATAAATATTTTCTTAAGATTTATATCAAGTCAACATATACCAAATTAGAAAAAATGAAAGAACAACATCTAATAAGATTAAGAATAACATCTAATAAGATTTTGTTTTTGCAAAGAGTACACATACATACATACTAAGAAGTATTTGATTAAATATACGGCAAAATGGTTCAGGAGACCCTTGTACTATGGCCGTATTGTAATATGGATACTCCTACTTACATGTTTGTCATCTGAACTCCTGAACCCATTAAAAAATAATATTCTAAACCCTTTGACCGTGACCGAACCTATGTGGCATTAAAATGGCTGATTAGGACGACACGCATATAGGCACGCACCTAGGGTGCGAGTGGGGTCAATTTTTGGTCAACTTTATATTAAAATAATTAAAAAATAAAAATAATATTAAAATTTAAAAAATTAAAAAAGGGCCTTTTTTTCCCTCCATCTTTTTAAATTTAAAAATATTTTTAAAAAGTTAAAAATAATAAATTTAAAAAATAAAATAAAAAAGTCCCCTTCCCCCTGTCTAGCTACCCTCACCCACCCCTCAACCCCCCTCTCCCAGACCTTCTCCCTCATCCAGCCACCCCCCATCCCCACACCACCCTTCACCTCTATCCAGCCACTCTCACCCCACCCCTCACCCCGTCTAGCCACCCCCACTCCCCACCCTCACCCCTACCCCCACCCTTCACCCCCGTCCAGTCACCCCCACTCCATCCCTCTCTCTCGTCACCTCGTCCAGCCACCCCTACCTCACCCCTCAACCCCGTCCAACCATGGACGGCGTTCTCCATCAAACTTTTGATGCAATCAGCACAACAGCTCATTTTGAGTTCATGGTCGCAACTCCCGCCAACCTAGCTACTCTGGAAATAACTGACAGTCTGGAAGTAACTGGAACTCTGAAAACAAGCAGCGTTGCCAATTTGCAATAGCTCCAATTATCTAGCGCCAAATTACTTTTAACGTTATGCCCATTCCATCAATCTAACAACTCATCTCGCATAACAGGCTCCAATTCAATCTACATAAAATTGATATCTCGACTTCGGAGCAACGCATCACATCACTCCTAATCTCTCAAGTCTCTCACAATATGAAAAATACTGAGGCAATGACCAACTACATGTAGGTAATGGCCAAAGTTTACCTATCCAGCATACTGGTAAGGCAACTCTCTCTAATTCATCAAATCGATCCTTCCCTCTAAATAAGGTTCTTCATGTTTCTTCTATCACTAAGAATCTTTTATCCATTCAAAAATTCACTCATGACAATAATGTTTTTTTTTTAATTTCACCCGTATCATTTGGTTGTTAAGGATCGCACAACCAGGACTCCTCTTCTTTTCGGGTTGAGTAACAATGGACTCTATTACTTACCTGTTCCACTCCGCCGATACTTCTCTCCCGTGGCTTATGTGTCTGTCAAGCCATCATCATTCTATTGGCATCTTCGCCTTGGCCATCCTCATCAACGAGCACTCAATCAAGTCCTCCGCAATAATAATTTACCTTTTTCTAGTTCTAGGCTAGCTTCTCTATGTAGCGGTTGTCAACTTGGCAAGTCGCACAAACTCTATTTATCAAATAGATTAAATAAAAGTTCTCATGTTTTACAATTAGTGTTTACTGATGTATGGGGCCCTTCACCTTTTCAATCATCAAATGGTCATAAGTATTTATTAGTCTTTTTGGATAATTATTCTGGATATACATGGTGCTATCCATTTTTTCAAAAATCTGATGTTGCCTCCTTTTTTCCACAACGCACCACTTCCAGCAACATTGGAATTCTAAATGATCGCTGATCTCATCCATTTTTTTAAAAAAATGTGGACTTGTATCATAACACGGATATCTACTTATTGGAATAGAGGGAGACCTTTTTTTGGGTTAGTGCGCGCCGACATGCTAAAAATTGCCTTTTGAACCTCTTCCATATTAGGAGGGCTCGGCACTAAACTCATTCCAAAAAGATAACAAGTTCTTTCCTATTGATTATTATATGTCATTTACGTATTAAACATTAATAATATTAAATAAAAAAACTAAAATAGACATTTATGACATGTTTGCTTCAGTTGTTTCAACCGTAATTTTACCATTTCATCCCTAATTAATTATTATGAGTCATCTAAATATTAAAAAAAATATTTAATAAAAAATAAAATTAACAAAAAAAAGATAAATTAACTATTGATGTTTTAAATTAACTTGATATCTTATATGAGGCCTGCTTAAATTTCTCACAACTATTTTTTATAGTAATTTTATTGTATCACTTCTAATAAGTTATTATGAGTCATTTAAAACATGTCTACTTCGTAACTTTAGTTGTGATATTTAATTGACTCTCAAAATTATATCAGTGTCACTTTAATTGAAATAGAATAAAAGTATTATAAATTTCAGTAATTAAAAACTTAAACTATTCTACAAATATTTGACTATCAATGCTATAAAACTTTGGACAAAGAGAGTATTATAAATTATAATGGCTAACAACTTAAAATAGTAAATTACAATGTCAAAAAACTATTATAAATTACAAGATATATATATATAATATTTTTTTTCTCTTTTATGGGGATTTTTTTCTTCATTCTTTTCATTGATCAATTTATTTATCAAAGAGAAAATGGCCAAAAGCCCTCAACCTTTACCCCAAATCCCAACTACACACTTATACTTTGCAGGGGTTCAATGACTCCCCTGAACATTTTAAAAATGAAATATATACCTATCTAAAAGGTCATACCCAGATTTTGTTTCAAGTAGTGACCTACACGTCATTGTCACGTCATTTTAATAAAAATTAATTAATTTACTTTTCTCTTTATATATTATTTCTCCTTAACAAAATTTCTCTCTTTCTCATTCCCCATTTTGTTCCATTTTCTTCTTCAACTCAATTTCATTTCTATAGATCCTCAAATCAAACAATTCTAAACTCCACAAGATCATAAACTAAATATTTCAATGGCTCGTATGTATATCCCAATAGTTCGGGTACATTGTGCTGACTACCTCAGCTAGTATCATGGACTATGAAGAGGCTAGGAGTAAAAATGTTGGTGGAAAGGTTCTTGGTTTCTTTTATTGAGTCATGTTGATAAGGATGAAAACTTTGATTTTGTTGTTTGTTGCCCCTTTATATCCACCTTTTGTTGTTTTTGCCGCTCCCATCAAATTGTAGTAGGGATTTTATTAAAAACTTTGAGACAATTATCAGATTTTGTTGAAAAAATTTGGTGCTTGTTGACATAAAAAAAAACACCAATGGCTGGTACAAAGCTCTGTTGTTGCTGCATTGCAAGTAGAATGGTGGAATGTCGATGTAATTTTTAATTTTGCTATTTTGATGGAATTGAAGGTGACCCATTTGGGGTGTGTGTGTTAAAATAATAGTTAATTAAGTTATTTTTTATAGAATTGCAGAATTTGGTGTGTGTGCGTGGAGTAGTCATGGTGTTTTGTTAAGAGAAGAAACAAAGAAAGAAAGAAAGAAAGAAAGAAGAGAGAAGAAAAAGAAGCATCCATTAATGTCGACGTAATTATTAATTTTGTTATTTTGATGAAATTGAAGGTGACCCATTTGGGGTGTGTGTGTTGAAATAATAGTTAATTGAGTTATTTTTTATGAAATTGCAGAATTTGGTGTGTGTGTGTGGAGAAGTCATGGTATTTTGTTGAAGAGAAGAAAGAAAGAAAGAAAGAAAGAAAGAAAGAAGAGAGAAAGAAGCATCCATGGTGTTTTGTTGAAGAGGAAAGAAAGAAGAAAGAAATGAAACAATACACAATCGAAAAAATAAATTAAAATTAAAAATTAGAAAATTAAGAGTTTAAAATGTCTTCACTCTCTCAAGAGAGTGTACTACACCTTCCGTGCCGCCTTAGCATTCAGGGAGGTATATATTCCACTTTTAAATAGTTCAGGGGGGGTGTAGGACCCCTGCAAAGTATAGGTGTGTAGTTGGGATTTGGAGTAGAGGTTGGGGGTGCTTTTGGTCATTTTCTCTTTATCAAATAAAAAAAGATCAATCTTACTTACTATTCTAATTAAATCTAATGAATTATAAAAAATCTCCATCTATTTGTATTCTCTACTTAAATATTATGTCTCCCCAACTCCCTTCTACCTAATTCTTTTGGATTATCCAATCTATAAATAACAATCATCTATGGAGTTGTTGAGTACAAATTTTTATTTTCTAAATTTTTTAATTAGTACGATTATTTAGTTATTTTTCTCCTTTCTTGATTTTATTTCTTCATCTTTTTCATCAATCATGTGTTTAATAATCAAAAGAAAGGACATAACAAAGATGATGTTTTCGATATTCTTCAAAGGCTTATCAAAGAGATGATCACATCAGTTTTGTACGAGTTCATCAAGATGAAGAAGGAAGTTCAATTGTCTTGGAAGCTTCGTTAAGAAAATGGTCATAGTAATTTGGTGTAATGTAGAAGTTTGAATGATTTACAAATCAATATATATATATATATATATATATATATACATGCATATGTATAAAGTAGAGTCATGGATAAGGTGATGTGGCACCTCTCTATGACCTCCATTCATATTTGTCTATTTTTTTCTTTTTTTTTTAAATTTTTCTCTTCATTCTTTTTATTAATTAATTTTTTCATTAATTAAAAAATTATATCATATTTACTATACCTAATTATATCTCACGAGTTATAAAAAAACCTACATCTATTTGTATTCTCTACTTAATAACATGTCTTTTAAACTTCTTTCTACCTATTCTTATGGCTTATCAATGTATAAATAACCATAATCTATAGAGTTGTTGGATGTTCATTTCCTTATCTCCTTCTTCTTTTTTATTAGTATATATCTTTTTCTCCTTTTGAAACTTTTTCCATTGTTTTCATCAATCATGTGTTCAATAACCAAATGAGGGGACATTGAAAATGTAATTTGGCAATGTGACTTTATTCAAAATTTCTTGTTGTGGCATGAGAACCAAACACAAGTTCACCAAGATGAAGAAGGAAGTTTGATGATGGTATATTCAAAGAGAGAATGATCAAATTAGTTTCGTATTATTTCATTGTCAAGACGAAGAAAAATCTATAATGCATCAAGAGAGATGGTCAAATTAGTTTTAAAAAGTAAATTTTTTTGAATGATTTATTAATAAATAGAGATATACTTATTATTGCTTTTTTTAGTGTTGTCAATTAGCTATTTCGCCAAAGACAAGATATGTACTCTCCAATAATAAGATTTGACTACAAAGTTTTAAACTTTACGTATACTGATTATTTTGTGGCTAACATAAAACTTAATTATCATATAAGCATTTATATTTAAATATACAATCTCTATTTATATATAATTGTGGTCTATTAATTTAGAGAAGATGATGTATATAGTTCTTTGACCAAAAATTCATATTTTTTTGAATTTTTTGCTCCTTTTTAATTTTTTTTTTAATTTTCATTTTGTGAAATTTTATTCTATTTGATTTGCACTTCATTGCAAAATTTCAAAAACTACTTTGTTAATTCTTTTAATTGCACCTCATCTTTTCCTCTTCTCTTTATTGATCTTTTTAATAATAAATTTCTATAATCATAATAATAATCATCTTAACAATAATATTCTATCATCATGTATTTAAGGTAAAACAAAGAGAGAGGCAAGAAAGATTTCTACCAGCTGATTTTATGAATTTATGGCAAACGAGTCCAATATTGTATTTTTCTGATTTTTTTTTTGTTAAATTTAGGTTTAGATTTTAAATAAGATGAAAGTTATGAAAATATTAACAAATTAAAGTTAAATACTTATAAATATCTATAAATAAGGTGATGTAATATTTTTTTATCGCCTAAAAGATTTTTTATTTTTTATTTTGCTTTTTGGATGTTTTCCTCCATTTTACAAGATAACAATAAAAGAATATTCTACTAACTAGTTGAATTAAAAAATACACCAGCTTAAAACATGGGACTTTGAGCTAAAAGTGACAAAAGAGTTTGAAAATGTAGTGTAGGTGACTTAAATCTTAATAATTGAGTGGAGGTGACAATTACTTTATTATGGATTAAAAAAGTTGAAAAAATTTGAAATAACCCATAAGTTTTTAAATTTACACGTTGATCTAAATGTTAGTTAATATAACGAGAAACAGAGGAAAAAATGTGTTTCTCTCTCTTCTTCTCGTCCATTGTTGTTTTCTCTCTCTTCGCGATTTCTGTTATTCATTATTGATGTTGCTTTATTCATCAACTTTTGCTTCATTATCATCATCTTCTACTTCATTATCATCATCATCTTCTTCTTGTCGCCATTGTTGTTGTTTTTACCGCTACTGCTGCTACTTTACTTGACCAATTTTTTAGGTGAAATTTTGTTTCGTACATCACTTTGCACTTTGACATTACTTCATAGGTGACTTTGGTAAGTAAAGTTATGATTGTTAGTTGAATTTGTCATCTGGGTACACTGTTACTGCTATTTTTTCAACAATGGATAGAACCCGTTCATGAATACAATATAAGAGACTACAATTTAAACAAATCACTCAGTTTGTTGCAACAGATATATATTTTGTTGCAACAGAAGACTCATATGTTGAATTCATATTTATAGTTCTTTCGTGCCCGTAACATGAAACAAATAAATGGTTAATCTGTTGCAACTGACTTGTTATCTGTTGCAACAGATAATTATTCTGTTGTAACAGATAATTATTCTGTTATAACAAATAATTATTTATTGTAACAAATGAGAAATCTATTGCAACAGAATATTTATCTGTTACAATAGACTATTTATCTATTGCAACAGATCTTTATTCTGTTGCAACAGATGAATAATCTGTTTGGAATAACACAATATAGCTCCTGCCACAAACTCAACAGATAACCCATATTCAACTCTTGCTATTGATACTGGTTTCAAATTATTTCTTAATCGTCGACATGTTTGTTGAAAAGAAGAAATAGACAGAATAAAAATTAAATAAGCATTAAAACGTTGAAGTCGATCAAACATAAATTTTTTAATAAACAAAAATAATAAAAATACATAGGCTAAAAAAATTGCCTTCACGAGGTAGGGGTTAAGGTCTGGGGATACACCACCCTCCCCAAATCCTACTTATGGAATTATACCGGGTATGTTATAGTTTTTATTTTCGTATTTTTATTGATCAACTTTAATAATTTACTAAGTGCTTAATTAATATGATCTAATAGAGGTTTATACTTGAGTATTAATGTATGCATTGGGTCAAGTTTTACGTTTCAACTCTTGCTATTGCTACTGGATTCAAATTATTCCTTAATCATCTACATGTTTGTTGAGAAGAAGAAATAGACAGAATGAAAAATAAATAAGAATTAAAATGTCAAAGTCGATCAAACATAATTTTTCAATTAAACAAAAACAAATAAAAATACATAGGCTAAAAGAAAAAAAAAATCTAATTATTATTATCATCATTATTGTCAGTCGGCCAATCTTCAATCGGCCTCAGCAGTGTCCTCCTCAGCCTGCGGATCTCCCGAAGCATTCTGGCTCTCATTGCAGACAACTCCCATTGAAGGTCATCATGAACCTGAGTTTAAAGCTCCCGCACGATGTCTTGTAAACTAGCAACGTCCCACACTGGATCAACCATATCTAGAGCACGAATGAATTGACAAAAAATGTTAAAACAAAAGTAAAGAAAAGAATCCGAATGTAATACAACATACACTACCAATTGGATGTATTTACACAAAAGCAAGAAAAAACCCTACTGAGTCAGGGAAGAGAAAGTGGTTGAAGGTGTCATATGAAAGACAATATGCAAGAAATAAATTTAGTAGAATGAACGAGTAAGGAGAGACCTATTTATAGAGGATTGAATTTGAATGAGTTAGGCAAAAATGCGAGAATATTCACCTCCATTTATTAATTACATACAAACTGGCAACTTTTTGATTACTTTGAAAAGTTATGACTTAATTAAATGAAGTTGTTGATTGACTTTTTGATTATTGTGATAAGTCATGACTTTTTAGATTATTATTAGTAATTAGTTCTTTTCAATAACCGTTTTTATTGAGTTGTGCCAACAAATTTTATATCTGTTACATCAGATAACACATCTACGACAACAGATATACCATTTGTTGCATTTGATAACCCATCTGCGACAACAGATATACCATCTGTTGCAAAAAATTGACAACCTGTTGCATCAAATAATCTATCTGTTGCAACATGTAATCTGTCGTTTTTAATAATCATTATATCATTAATCTAAATTTTTTATTATATAAATTTAAGAAACAGATTTAAAAACAAAAATAACGAAAAGTCACTACTTGTCGCTTATTTTATATTAACATCAATTATTAAAATTAAATAACTATTTTTTACGATTATAAATTATTTTTATAATTTATTTTCGTATTGTTTTTTGTGAAAGAAATGACTTAATTAAATCAAGCTGGTGAGTTTTTACGAAAAGTCACGACTGCTCACCTTTTTTTAATAATCATCATATCCCTTAATCCAATGTTGTGACTTTTATTAAATAATAAATAAATAATTTAAAAATAAAAATGGCGAAAAGTCACAGTCAGTTATTAAAATTAAATAACCGTTTGATTACGGTTATAAATTGTGTTTATTATTTATTTTCTTATTATTTATTTACGAATCATTTTTCATATTAAATAATCAAAAAGTCATGACGTGCACCCTTAATAACAACAATAACTTTTTTTTTAATTAATAATCGCCTGTTGCAACATGGTTCATCCGTTGCCACAAACGCTCAATCCCTACCTCTAACCATCAACATGTTGAGAATAAGGAATAGACAGAATAAAAATTAAATATTAAATAAGAATTATTAATTCAAAGTCGACCAAACATAGATTTTTGAATCCATTATATATAAATATATACAATAAAAAAAATACCATTGGGTAGATCCATATAATTTATAATATATTAAAAATATGAAGACTCTTAAAAAAGTGATTTGAACTTTTTGCCCTTCATTAAAAGTCTCTATTTTAGATAAAATAGTCTTTTTACTATTTTTCTTCATTTATTATATCATTATATTATAATATTTAAATTACGAATTTCTATAACATATGGTTAAAGAAAAATATCCTTTGAAAAATTTTCTAAAAACAAAAAAAAAACCCTAAAGTTTCAAAAAAAAAAAAAACAAAAAAAAAATAAGTTATTTTAATTATTTAAGGGGAAAAAAGTGAAAACACGTTATTAGATTTTTGAGGAAAAAAATTTTAATTTTCTAAAGTTGTGTTGTAGTATTAATTTGATACCATAATTATTATTTTTTCTTTTCACAACATAAAAATAAAAATCTTTCATATTTAGATAATTCTTTTTTATAGGAAAATGTATTGGAGAATTCTTTTTTTCATTAATTTAATGCCATAATTATTTTTTTTTATTTTGCAACATAAAAAAAAAATCTTTCATATTTTCATTTGATACCATAATTAATTTTTTCCTTTCAAAATATAAAAATAAAAATCTTTCATATTTAAATGATTCTTTTTTGTAGGAAAAGGTATTGGAGAATTCTTTTTCTCTACAATAATATAATAACATCCACAATGTAAAATTTGTTGGCGGAGATATTCTAATAACTGCTTTTTTTATGAGCTCTAAAGGTGTCATCTACAATCACAAAAGGTTAGGTTTAATTGTATTATTCTAATATTTTGATTATCGTATAATTTTGTTGTAGTTTCTGTTATGTTCAAGTTTATGTTGCAAATGAATGTTTGGTCGAACTTTGAAAATTTTGCGTTAAGATTATGTTTGATGATATTGTTGTAATATTCTTGAATATAGTAGTTTCTGTTCTGTTATTATTTATTGTTTTTTTAAGTGATAGATTAACGTGTAATCGGGCTTTTAGAATTTTTCTTAAGGTTAGAATTTAATCGCATTGTTATGATATCTCGATTATTGAATTGTTTTATTGTGTTTATAGTGGTAAATGAATGTTCGGTCAGACTTTGAGGAATTTTTGTGTAAAGGTTAGATTTAATTAATTTATTTTGTTATAGTTTCTGATCTACTACTATCTGTTGTTTTTGTTATTATCTGTGATGTGATAGTTCACATCATAGGAGACGATCAATATATCAATACTTTACATATTACTTGACATAAAGCACACGTGCAAAGCACGTATATTTGACTAGTAAAAGAAAAAACATAACCTAATTACCAAATCTCACCTGAGTTTATGAATCTGCTTTCAAGTTCTCGCAAGAGTCGGCAAAATCACCTTGACCAAATCCGGACCAGCCATATCTAGAAGTGGAGTTATGTATAAATACATCCCTTAATTAAATAGAACTGGTGAATTTTTGAATATGTAAATTAAAATAAATCTAACAGATGGGTAATTTGTTGCAATATATATATATATATATATATATATATATATATATATATTTGAAAATTAACAATATATTGATAATCTGATGCAACATATAGATATATTTGTTTGATTTTTCCAACAAATAAGTCATATATTGCAACAGATTGATCATCTGTCGAAACAGATGTCTATAATTGTTTGATAATTTTAACAGATGTGTCATCAGTTGCAACATGTTAGTCATTTGTTTATTCAAATCAAGCCATAGATGGGCTAGGAAGAATAAGGTGTGTGCAGATGGATGGATCCACTTTCATGTGTGGGAGTGATGTATTACTAATAAAATCATCGGGACAACACACATAAAGTACAATAATTTTGTGAATACAGTTTTTAACCGATTAGGCATTGATCATTCAAATTAGTTTGATAGGTTCGAATTGATGAGGCCGAGGGGCCCATAAAGATGGTGTTGATACCCTATTACGAACTAATGACGGTTGTTGCTCACATTTATATGTGCCCAGTTTTGAAAAAGGATCAATATTTGGTGTCATTGTAGAGATCCAATAGCGATTGGACTTTAACTTTAAGTGTGCATTGGACTCTGAGAAGGCCTTCGAAGCATCGCACTGCATCAAACAAGAACGGAATACCAATAGAAATTCCTCTCGTCTAAATTTATTTGGAAGGGTTGTTCGAGAAGATGATTATATGCCAGCAAGAGCCGTAGGAGAATAATTGCAGAGAAAGGGGGGTTGATGAAAACCTATATCATCTAAGAGCTAATTAAAGAGGAAAACATAGGGTAGCAAGGAACTTCTAGATAAAAACCTATGTCTTTTCCCTTGTTTTTATTAGATATTTTATTTACTAAAAATTATATAAATACACAACTATGTTTTCAATATTACAAAAAATTTCAACTCCCTAACATATTACAAAAATCCCAACATATACGCAGAATGCTATGTATATTCGGCTATGTTATGTATATTAATAGGGAGAGAGAATAAAGTAATTAAAAAAGTGGGAGAGTGTGTAATTACTTCTAAAAGAGTTGGTATTTATGTTATTTATACTTTTATTTATTCATATCATTTATTAACTTGAAAATATCCTATCTGCCTTTATCATTAATGAGCAACAACTTTAAAAGAATGAATTTCATCTGTTCAGATTCTCCAATGGTAAAAGGTTTAATTTGCCATTCAGTTTCTTACAATGATTTAAAGTATCCTCTAATTGAAGTTCAATTAGTAGTCAACGATCAAAATGAGTTCTCCTATGATGGCGTGAGTAAGATTAGACGTAATCTTTTAAGGCATAATATATAAGAGAAACTCAAATTTGATCCAGATTTGAGTAAGTAAATTTAGACACCTTAATTTGTCTTTTATTGTGTCAATAGATTACTTAATTTGTAAAATGATTATCTAGACGCCTTCAGAATTTGTGTGTCATGTTAGTATCGAGTGTCCACGAGCTACATTGAAAAAGAGCTGGAGTATTTAATTGTCAAGTGGGTCAAGTTCTGAAGTGTTTAGTGGTCAATTGAGTCAGGTTGAGGTAATTATGCGATCTCAAAATTACAGTAGCTACTTGCCAAGTGGAGTTAAATTTGATGTCAGCTTAGGTATTATATCAATCTTTGATGGAGGATAAAATTACTTTATTCAAATGATAATTAATTCGGTAAAAAAAGGGTCTATCAATTCTTTTCTTAAATTGGAAAGATGGAATCCTTCTTTGATCGGGCTGTTTGTCCTTATTTTCTTCTCTTTTATTAGAAATCATATTTTTTAACTATAGGGATGTTTGTCCTTATTTTCTTCTCTTTTTTTAGAAATCATATTTTTTAATTGTCTAGTTAGAACCAACATGATTTATAGTGAGTGAGTTTGAATTTTTTTCATTCTTAATCAGCTTTTGGATTTGAGTTCTTAAAAATAGAAAAAAAAAATCTTATTGAGGAGCATTGAAACGAGCCTTCCAACCCACATACGAATTGAAATTTAATCAAAATTCAAGTATTAAACAACATATAAAAAAACAAAAAATAAATAATTTTTTTTAAATATATGCAACAAAGTAATTAGTTTATAAAAAATAGAGAGAAGTATCTATTACTCCTGAACTTATCATGTTTTATTCATGGTACACCTGAACTTTGACTTGTCATAAGTACCCCCGAACTTGTTGTTTCGCAACGTCGCATGGCGATTTTTTGCTGACATGGCAAAATGTTTGGTTTCACACTCCATCACGAGCGTGATGGAGTGATTTTTTGGCCAAATCAGCATTTTCAATGTTTAAAAAACGAAAAAAATATTTTTCTTTAATTTTTTCAAAAAATTCAACTATCCCTCTTCCTATTTAACTTCCAATCTCAAAAAAAACCATCAAACCCCAAAAATATTAAAGGAATTGATTATTTTAATATTTGATGCTTGAAAGGAATGAAAATTGTTAGAAATCATGCACAAATTTGGATAATTTATTTGTAATGAATATTAGTTATGACTATATATAATTAAGTGTTTGATTTATATTTATCAATAAAGCTAGAAGTTTTTAGTTTCAAAGAGTTTAGGCCTTTTATTAGTTAATTTTTGGAGATTAATTGATTATATCATAATATATATGGATTGTTTTTGTAATTAAATTTTTTTTTTTTGGGGGGTGGGGGGGTTTCTCCTCAAATATTAAGTTTCTTAAAATAATAATTTAGCATAAACTTATTGGGTTATCGATTTACCCAATAACCCAGTAAGAAAAATCAAAATCGAATCAATAACCCAATAATTTTTTTTTTTATATAAAATCATTAAAAAATCGTTAACCCTATAGCGATAAATCAATAACATTTTTCTCGGTTCGATTTTTGTACACCCCTAACTTAAATTGCAATTTCTTACTCCGTTAATTATAATAAGAAACGTATTTGTACAGGTGAATCTCCTCAAAATCCTAATGAAACACTAATCAAAAACTACTATGAAACACTAACTAGAAAAAATAATTTCACATTTTTAACACACACCAAAAAATATAAATTTTTAAATAACAGCTTACTATATCGACGAAAATTCAACCTTTCACTATTTTGGAGTGGAGAAAAACTAAAAGATATAATTTTTTTAGAGAGAAATAGGATAATAAGGGTAGAAGTGGGTTATATTTTAATATAGAATAAATATAAGAGAAGTGGATAGTATTTATCCACGTGGACAGCCACATCAACACTTTTTTTCATGTGTACACGCGTCGTTTACACGCACTAGTCCATCAGTAAAAAAGGACCTCACGACGTTGCAAAACAACAAGTTCGGGGCTGGGGGCGGGGTACTTAGGACAAGTCAAAGTTCAGGTGTACCATAATAAAACGTGACAAGTTCAGGGGGATAATCGATACTTCTCTCTAAAAAATATAGCCAAAAAAAATGTACTAGACACAAAAAAAAAATAGTCGCATGTATATGTAGTGTAATATGTAATGTATCAATATTGTATAAAATTTATACAATTTATCGCTATTATATAAATGTTGTATTATAAACGTATATAGATATTGTATAAATGGTGTATAGATTTATATCAATATCGTATAAATGGTGCGTACACGTGTATCGATATTGTATAAATAATTATATAATTTATAATATATTAAAAGTATTAAGACCCTTAACAAGGTTATTCGAATATTTTGTCCTTCATTGAAAGTCTCCGCTTTAAACAAAATCGTCCTTTCACTAATATTCTCAAATAATTATTATCTATTTACTGTCCTAAAAGTATATGAAAATAAGAACTAATTAATGTTTTCTTGATCAATTAGAAACAACTCCTAAAATAGGAGAATCGAAAAGAGTTTCGATTAGAATAAAAAACACTCCTAAAATAGGAGAATTACAAAAAGACTCAATAAAAAAAGAATTTTAAGAATTAATATTAAGAATATTTTTTTTTAGCAAAATAGAAGAATCACGTTATTTTTTAAAACAAATTTAACAAAAATTGCTTTAGTTCTTTTTTTTAGAAAAAATAAAGAATTGTATTTTGGCAAAAGAAATTGTCGTAGGTGCCTTATTTTTGGAAAATGAAAGGTTATAAATTGTCTTGGAGTCCTTTATTTATATATTTGATTAGGTTAGATCTTTATTTTTTATTTATTCTTTGTAGTATATTTTCATGAATATTCTTATGTATTTTTTTTCTCTGATTCCAAATTTATTGATTTATTTTATTTTATTTTTATAGCATCTGGTCATCTCAAATAAGTATGATTTTATGGTAAGTTTATTAATTTATTTTTTGATTTGATGATTATTTTATTATAGTCGAGGATCCATAAAAAATAATCTCTTACCTCATAAAAATATTAATAGTAGGATAGGGTAAGTTCCACATGCATTGTTGTTGTTGTTGTTGTTGTTGTTGTTGTTGTTGTTGCTGTTGTTGTTGTTGTTGTAGATATTAGACGTGTTTGTAGGTTAGGATTTTGTTTGGCTGTCTACTTGCGCTGATCGATGGCTAATTATCAGAGAAGTCATATTCCGACTCTAGCAAGCTACTTCCTTTCATAGCACCTATATATATATATATATATATACGACTAAGATATATTTATCATTTCACAAAAGTTCTACCTTGCTTACTTATGCTTTAGGCTTCAAAGCTCGACCATAAATTCTTAATGACAACAAAAACAAGCCTCTTTTCTAAATATCAGTCACATCTCAATTGATATGATATCTCGTCTGAACCCACATCTTCCCAACCAACTCTTCTTAAAAATTGATTTGTGTT
The DNA here is from genome assembly GCA_030864225.1 of Capsicum baccatum var. pendulum. NCBI lineage: Eukaryota > Viridiplantae > Streptophyta > Magnoliopsida > Solanales > Solanaceae > Capsicum > Capsicum baccatum. Next base: position 246,629,822 of record CM061552.1, on the reverse strand, counting down.
AGTATTCATTAATGTTTGATCTTTTTTTCTAATCTTTAAGAGAATTGCACTTTGTCTTGAAACTTTTTTTTACTCATTTCTATTCCATTTTATAGGATGAAACTTTTAGTTTTGTTTATTGAAATATCCAGAAAAAAATAGAATTAGTTTTTATTTATATATTTAATTACTCTACAAAATAATTATTGAAATAAAATAATAATAATAATATTTATAAATATTTAAATGGTAGTCCACAAATTTAATTTATTTGTTCTACTTTTCTTTTATGTTTGTTTCAAAAAAATGTCTTTTTTAACTATTGAATTATAAATTTTCACATGTCATTTTAAAATCATAAGATTAAAATATATTCTGACACATTCCACATGTATTAATTTAAGATCATAAGATTAAAATTTTTTTTTTACTTTGTTAAACTTCATGTTAAGTCAAAATCAAACAAATAAATTAAAACAGAGAACTATTCAATTTCAAATAAAAACTTTCAGATATTGAAAAATAATTTTAAAAGTATAACAGAAATAATACACTACAATGACAAATAAACCTTAATAGTATAACATTTTTTACACTATCAATATATATGACATAAACTTATTTAATATCTATATTTTGTATTTGATTTTCATGAGTAATTTCCATCTATTATCATTTAAAAAATTTAAATAGTTTCACCATGAAAATTAATATACGAGATATCCATATGAATAAATACAAATCGATTGTCTCCTTAAAAATATATTATTTTATTTTATTTACTCATATACTATAATTTAAGGCTACATTTTTTATTGATAAAAATAAACATACAAATAATTATGTCATTAATTTTAACACTATAGATTGTTTCATTATGAAAATTAAAATATGAATAATTATGTCACTAATTCAAGACTATATATTTTTATATTTGAAAAAAAAAATAGGTTATGTATAATTTATGTGGATTAACGTTCAAATATTTATTATTTTCACATCAGTTAATAATTTCTCTTTAAACAAGTTGTCTCAAAAATGTAATTTTAATTATCTTATTTTTGAATTAATAAGGATATCACGTCATTTTTTATGTTCTCTGGTTCTTTATTTTGAGGTTGTATATCATCTTATTATGTATACAAATCTCTCTGTAGCAGCTCTATTTGCTTGCTGTACTAAATTGTTTCCTTGATTTTACTGCGTATAAAACATAAAGTTGTTGGGTTCGAAATCGAGAACGCCATGCGGAGGCTTAAAGTTTGCAAACCTTGAGATAATAAATCAGATGACAAAGAAAATAATACTTCAAAGCATAAAATTATTATATGTTTTGACCAATTAGCCTACATATTATAAAATAAAATTGAAAAACCTAAAACTTATTGAGAGAAACCTCTCCCTAAACAAAAACTATTTAAAGACTACATTGTGCATGCTATCATGTTATGGTATGAGAAGGGTCTTCTATTTATAGATATCCAAAACCTTTCCTCCAAGGAGGAAGAGGTTTGCCAAATATGGAAAATTTTATATTATTTTTTCAGTAAAAGTAAAAGTATTTATGGTTACTTTTTTTCCTTTCCAAGAAAAAGTAAAACTTAATTTTGGTAAGAAAGTCAGGAAAAAAACCCTAACAAAATCTCTTTTTTTTGGCTTGATTTTCTTTACTTGATCCGCCTTCTTCACATCACATACATGATTATTCTTCACATAATCTTCATATATCTCTGCTAATTGTCATGCTTAAAAATGAAGCCCTTTTGGGTTAAAAATATATGAACCCTTTTGAGTTAAAAATATATGAGCCCTTTTGAGTTAAAAATATTGGAGCTATTTATAGGGTTAAAAGAGAGTTTTATTTTTAAAGATGTGACGACAGGATTGTTGAAAATATGATTGAAATATCTTCTCCACATGTAGTTGGACAAAAACGTCATTATCGCCAAACTGGTTGCAACTTGATTTGAAACCACTTTGTACCTGTTTAATCTTGTTTCACCAAATCATTGGATCTTTGAACCGTAGGCTCTGATACCACTTGTTGGGTTCGAAATCAAGAGGGCGACAAGCGGAAGCTTAAAGTTTGCAAACCTTGAGACAATAAATCAGACGACAAAGAAAACAATACTAAAAAGGCATAAAATTATTATATGTTTTGGCCAATTGATCTACATATTATAAAATAAAATTGAAAAACCTAAAACTTATTGAGAGAAATCTCTCCCTAAACAAAGACTCTTTAAGGACTATATTATGTATGCTATTATGTTATGGTATGAGAAGAGAGTCTTCTATTTATAGATGTCCAAATTCTTTCCTCCAAGGAAGAGGTTTGCCAAATATGAAAAAAAATTATATTTTTTCTTTTAAAAGTATTTATTGTTACCTTTATTTTTCTTCCAAGAAAAAGTAAAACTTAATTTTGATAAGAAAATCAGGGAAAAAACCCTAACAAAATTACATAAAAAAATTTTCTCATTTTTTTTTTATCAATTTATAAAAATAATGTAGTTCATTTTAACGCTCATCAAAGAGGTGATTATTTTTACTGGCCGAATACTTGCAAGAGAAATTTATTCAATATTAGTTTAGAGATAAATTGATATGCTTTTAGTATCGTCTAATTTTATAAAAGTTGATAAAATAAAATACACTTATCGGGGTAATATATTTGATTGTAGAATTTTTAGATACAGTATAAAAATAATAATACTTAAATCAGTTGTTTACTTTGATATGTATTTTGACATAATGTTGAAATTGGTATTAAACATATACAGAATCGTTTGCTATGAGGCAATAGAGGAAATAATATATGTATTAGCTTTGATATTATTTAATTTTTTATATGACAGCATTTTCAACTTATATATAACTATTACATAGTAAATCATTGCAAACAATATATGGTACTATTTTTTTTCTAATACACCTTATTCATTACCATTCATATTCATTTAAGGATTGTCGTGTAAGATGTATTAATCAATGTATATATTATATACATCATATTATATATTATAGAATGCATAACTATGTACGCGGTATATTATAGAATGCATAACTAATACATAGTGAACCATGATATCAACAATATATGGAATGAATACATAGACAAGGAAAAGTAACAATAGAATTTCTCTTAATATATCAAATCAAAAAGTGGATAGAAAATAATTTTAGCATAACTAATTCCGATACTATTAATACATTAATTTTTAAGTTTGAAAGGGTTTTTATTATCAAAGTAACAAAAGATGAAAATTTGTTTCAAAAAGGATCTTTTATATTCAAAACTCAGAGTCGCCACTTGGCATAATCCGGTGTCCCAAGTTACCTTTGGAAAATCCTTTTCAAAATAATTTGACTCTGTAAAAACTGATCTGCGAACAGAGATTCCGACTAAGGAATTATTTTGACCGAGGGGAAGGTGTTAGGCACCCCTCTGTCTCGTGGTTTGACCACGATCGGTTGGTAAAGCGTATCGGCTAATTTTGACACTAAGAACCTATAAACAACATAAACAAGCATCCAAACACACGAGACAAAATAAATTCAAAATATAGTGTTCAGTCCAATTACAGTCCAAAATAAATAAAAATGCAAAAATAAATCCTATCTAACCTACACTAACCCTAACTACGATCTCGCGCTTTACCTAATGTCCCGGGCCTTCATCATAAACGTCTTCCTCCAACATAATACGTCGGGGAATTCCCCAGTGAGTAAATACAAGGTCTCTCGGGACATTCCCCGGCTAAATGAATACATTTGAATTAAATATGATGAACTAGAAAGAAACATTCACACGTACATTCCAACATTCAATCAAAACAACAAGTTCTAAAATTTGCCTACCCGAACCTATATTGTCTATCCATTTCAACACATCATAAATCTATCACGATTCAAATCAATCAATAAATCAAAATTAAACCGAATCTATCCTTTTTGTTATTTTTCAATCCTCACCCCCAACTTTTTCTTTTATCAATCCATTAAAACATGATCAAATTTATTCCTCAAACCACCACAACCGAATCACCAAGCATCATGATCATAACATCAACGTAACAAAAATTCAACAAAACATAATCACATCACACATAATCAAAGTCAATTCAACAAACCAAAATAAATAAAAAGGGAGCGGATTAAGGAAATGGACCTCAATAGCCCTTATTTTCATTGATAATAATAAAGAATTCGAGATCGAAATCCTCGAACAAGAACCCCAACGACGAACGAACCAACTCCAAACTAGGTATTGAAATTTGAAACCCCAAAATTAGTCGCGATGAACAAATCTGGACGAACGAGACTTAAATTCTCCAATCAGTAGCAGAAGTCGGTGAACGATGAGACCCAAAACCAAATAATAACAACATAAACCAGTCCGAGAGTGAACAAATCCTAGATGATCTGAAATAGAACTGATTTCAACAACAAAAATTGCTACTGGTTCTGTTTTCCATCGAATCGCAGTGTTTTTCATTCAATTCTACCTAGAAATCAAAGAAAAATAAAGAAATTTTGAAACCTCTTGAATTGGGTTGGCCAGATGATGAACCAAAATCAACTCCGATGAAAGTTTAGCCGGAACAAGCTCAGAGAAAGACTGAATCTCTCCATTTTTAGCTGTCTCCTATTTTCTCGCACAATCTCTCACTCTCGACCTCTCTATTTCTACGTGTGTGCCATTGAGTATGTTTACCAGGTGTATGTATGTTTTAGAACAAAACAAAACCATGGAGAATATTTTTGTAGTGTGGTTTTCTATTCTTCTTGGGAATTTTTTTTAGTGAAGAAGAAGATGATGACAAATAAAAATGGCCTCCTTTTGGTTATTGTGGGCCCCTCTTTGTGATGTGAATGGATGATAAAAAAAAATCTCCCCCTTATCGTGCACTGTGTGTATATATTTAAAAAAGAAAGAAAAATGTTTGAGGAGACTTGTGGGTTCATCCCCCTAGGAAATTTCCTGGAAAGTTCCTTGGATCCTTTCTTTGTTGACAAGCAAAACAAGAGAGGGGGGAGGGGTCACGTGAGGTGGGGGTAGGAGGGGTAGGGGTTAGGATGTGTTGTCAATTTTTAATAGGGTGAGTTGTTGGAATCTTTAAAATAAAACAAAATTAGTTAGGTTTGTTAAATGGGATAAAAACAAAACAAAAACAAATAAATAAATGAGTAAAAAATGAGGTGGTTATTTATTTTCTTGGAGAAAAAAAATTACTACGCGGATAGGGTACGTAGTAAAATGAGGTAAACGATAAAATTTGTGAAGGGACAAAATTACGTGTCTGCATCATGCCTCCTTTGAATGTAAACACCCAGTGTTTCCATACAAAGAAGTAGACAACGAGACAGAATTTTATCCCGATCATTATTCGAAGAAAGAAACAAAAGAAAGAAAGACAACCGAGTCTTGGCGGACATCCTACCTACCCAAGTTATGAGGTAATCAAGTGACAGGTATTTCAAAGGATTGGAAAGAGATGGACTATACCGAGTTGGAGAGTCGAGTGAGGTTCCATCGAGGTTCCAATCTGTGGCTCTGTCATTACATCAACAATGAGAATTACAAGTTAAAACATAAATGAAATTACAAAATCCTATCTATGCAACTTTCCTTGACTCTTGACTTGAGTTTTATCACCCTATTCTTCAGGCGGACTCCTAACTTGTAATTTTTTTCAACTTGTTGCTTGGTTTTCCATTGCTTCACTTCGTTGCTCGACTTTCATTTATTCGCCCTGCTCTTCAGGCGGGCTTCTGACTTGCCATTTTTATCCTTCAATTTCATCACCCTGTTCTTCAAGCGAATTCCTGACTTGTAGTTTCTTCAATTTCCGGTTTCATCACCCGGTTCTTCAGGTGGACTCCTGACTTACAGATTCATCACTCTGTTCTTCAGGCGGGCTCCTGCTATCAATATAAACACTAGAAACAAAATTATCCCTAACAAAGATTAAGATAAAGAGAGACTTCATTTTTTCTGAAAGTAATGTCCCATTTTTCAGGAAGGTCCTGAACATAAAGTAAATTTCCACTTTTCAGGAGGGTCCTGAACATAAAGTAAAATCCCATTTTTCAGGAGGGTCCTGAACATAAAGTAAATTTCCATTTTTCAAGAGGGTCCTGAACAGAAAGTAAAATCCCATTTTTCAGGAGGTCCTGAACATAAAGTAAAGTCCCATTTTTCAGGAGGGTCCTGAACATGAAGTAAATTCCCATTTTCTAGGAGGGTCCTGAACATAAAGTAAATTTCCATTTTTCAAGAGGGTCCTGAACATAAAGTAAATTCCCATTTTCCAGGAAGGTCCTAAATATAAAGTAAATTCTCATTTTTCAGGAGGGTCCTGAACAGAAAGTAAATTCCTAGTTTTCATGAGGGTCCTGAACAGAGAGTATAATCCCATTTTCCAGGAGAGTTCTAAACATAAAGTAAATTCTCATTTTTCAGGAAGGTCCTGAACATAAAATAAAGTCTTATTTTTCAGGAGGGTCCTGAACATGAAGTAAATTCTCATAAACATAAAGTAAATTCTTATTTTTCAGGAGAGTCCTGACCATAAAGTAAATTTTTATTTTTCAGGAGGGTCCTAAACAGAAAGTAAAATCCCATTTTTCAGGAGGGTCATGAACATAAAGTAAAGTCTCATTTTTCAGGAGGGTCCTGAATATAAAGTAAAATCCCATTTTTCAGGAGGGTCCTGAACATGAATTAAATTTCCATTTTTCAAGAGGGTCCTGAACATAAAGTAAAATCTCATTTTTCAGGAGGGTCTTGAACATAAAGTAAAATTTCATTTTTCAGGAGGGTCCTGAACATAAAGTAAATTCTCATTTTTCAGGAGGGTCCTGACCATGAAGTAAAATTCCCATTTTCTAGGAGAGTCCTGAACATAAAGTAAATTAGGAACATAAAGTAAATTCTCATTTTTCAGGAGGGTCCTGACCATGAAGTAAAATTCCCATTTTCTAGGAGAGTCCTGAACATAAAGTAAATTTTCATTTTCCAGGAGGGTCCTGAACAAAAAGTTAATTCCCCTTTTTTAGGAGGGTCCTGAACAGAAAGTAAAATCTCATTTTTTAGGAGGGTCCTAAACAGAAAGTAAAATCTCATTTTTCAGGAGGGTCCTGAACATAAAGTAAAGTTCCATTTTTCAGGAGGGTCCTTCCCCCCTTAAGGACATTCGTCCTCGAATGTGAATGTAGTTATTTAGCCGAAACAAGTTTGAATTCATAATTGATATTCACGTCATCATATAGATGTTATGCATATGTAAAAACTTACTTGTTAGTGTCCCAGTTTCACTCCTTGCACTTCTTTTTCATCTTTGAACAAATAAGGGTATTTCAATTTCATTGCTTCCTCCGCTTCCCATGTAATCTCTTTACTTTGTTGATTTCTCCAAAGTACTTTCACCGATGCTATTTCTTTATTTCTCATATTCTTAACTTGACGATCTAATATAGCAATAGGCATCTCCTCATAGGTAAGATCTTCTGTTACTTGCACATCTTCAGTAGAAGTAATAAGTGACGGATCTCCGATGCACTTTCGAAGCATTGATACATGAAATACTGGATGCACTGATGAGAGTTCCTGGGGTAGCTCTAATTCATAAGCAACTTGCCCACATCTTCGAATAATCTTATACGGGCCTATATATTGTGGACTCAACTTTCATTTCTTGCCAAATCTCATCACCCCTTTCATTGGCGATACCTTCAAAAATACCCAATCGCCTAAAGAAAACTCTAGCCCTCTTCTTCTACTATCCGCATATGACTTGTGTCTACTTTGGGCTGTTTTCAACAGTTTCTGAATCACCTTGACTTTTTCTATGGCTTGATACACAAGATCCGGTCCGAACATAAGAGTTTCACCCGCTTCGAACCATCCTATTGGTGATCTACACTTCCTCCCATATAAAGCTTCATATGGTGCCATTTTGATACTTTAATGATAGCTATTATTGTAGGCAAACTCAATAAGATGTAAATGATCATCCCAACTGCCTTTAAAATCTATAACACATGCTCATAGCATATCTTCAAGTGTTTGAATGGTGCGCTCTGCTTGTCCATCTGTCTGAGGGTGAAAAACTGTACTCAGATTCACTTGTGTTCCCAAACTCCATTGGAAAGACTTCCAAAAGTTTGCGGTAAATTGAGTTCCCCGATCCGATATAATAGAAGTTGGCACTCCATGTAATCGGACTATTTCTTTAACATACAACTTTGAATATTCTTCAACTGTGTAAGTGGTCTTAACGGGTAAGAAATGTGTGGATTTAGTAAGCCTATCCACAATCACCCATATAGAATCAAATTGTCGAGCTGTACGAGGCAAACCTGTAACAAAATCCATGTTGATCATGTCCCACTTCCAAATTGGAAGATCTATGCATTGCATATAGCCTCCGGGCTTTTGATGTTCCACTTTAACTCGTTGGCAATTTGGACATTCAGCTACAAATTTTGCGATGTTCCTTTTCATGTCATTCCACCAATTCATATCTTTCAAATCTTGATATATTTTGGTTGATCCTGGATAAATGGAATACCTTGAAAAATGTGCCTCTGTCATAATCTTCTTTCTTAGCCCATCTACATCCGGCACACACAATCGGTTTTGGCACTGAAGTACTCCTTCTCGCATAAGCTCAAATGCCTTGGTTGCACCACTCTGAATGTTCTCCTTAAGCTGTAATAAAATAGGGTCTACATATTGCTTCTCTTTCACTTCAGCTACTAATGAAGATTCCGCAACATTATGTACGATAAGCTCTTTGTCCGGAGTTTCAAGAAGGCGAACTCCCAAACTATCTAACTGGTGAAGATCTTTAACCATCCCTTGCCTTTCTATAGGCGTCATCATAGCCTTATGACTTAACGCATCAGTTACTATATTCGCTTTCCCTGGATGATACAAAATATCGACATCATAATCTTTTAATAGTTCCATCCACCTTCCCTGCCTCAGATTTAGATCCTTCTGACTGAAAATATATTGTAAGCTCTTGTGATCAGTATATATATCAACATGAACCCCATATAAATAGTGGCGCCATATTTTTAAAGCAAAGATAACCACTGCCAGCTCAAGATCGTGTGTAGGATAATTTTTCTCATGTGGCCGCAATTGTCTAGAAGCATATGCTATTACCTTACCATGTGATGATAGGCGAATTTACGCGCCTATATCAATATATTTTGCCCATATTTTAGCCTAGTTTTGAGAACAAATTATATATTTCATGCACTTTTAGTCCTTTTTCCTATAAATGAGCTAACGAACATGATTAGTAAAGTTTCAGGTATAAATGATGCAAAATTCAGCATTTTATGGCTTACTTGACGCAAAAGAAAGCTCACGAAGGAAGGAAAGGGAGTTTACACGCCTAAGGACCAAAACTGCTGCATGGAAAATCTGTCCCGGGCTAAAACAGCATTTCTGAAGACTTTGGGGACTTACAGACACAAAGCTGGATTTTGACAATGATACATTAACCTAGTACAATTGGGTTATGTATTTCATTAGTTTATTTGGATTAGGAGAATGTTACATTAACCTAGTACAAATGGGTTAAGTATTTCCTTAGTTTAGTAGGATTTGGTTATTTATTTCATTAGCATAGTAGGAGTAGGATAGGAGTATTATAAATACCCTATCATGCTAGAGATTTTAATCAAGTCCTCCCTTAGTGGAGAGGCAACTCCTCCCTTAGTGGAGAGATACATTCAACTATTAATTTTCCCCCATTCTTCTCATCTTCCACCACAAACACTTCTAATCTATTCTTCTATTCATCTATTCCACAATAAGAGAATCGTTACTTGCTAGGGAATCACCAAAACCACACGCCTATCACCTACTTCTCACGCCATCAACCATGCAAATCGTGATATCCTTCGCATTCATGGGTAACTAAACCTCTTAGTTGGGGTTATGGAAGCCGAATGAGTTACTATCTATAGCTGTGAGTTTGTGAGTTCGAGACACGTATATTGCTTATATCATTATTCTCTTCATCTTAATGTAAATTCTTGTGGCTGCAGACGCATAGAATAACGCCAGTCTAATATTTAACTTGTTCGAGAGAAAGGTTATTTGTCTGGAAAAGAGATAATGTCAAGGTAGTAGGACACCCTTTCCTATTAAAAAGCTAGTGTCGTAACTGGACTAACCTCTTGGAGAATTCGTACCGTTAGACACGCTTTAAGCTCGAGAGAGTTAAAGTGAAATAGTCCTTGTTTAGGTCGAGAGACGCTTGGATTTACCATCGACTACAATTCTCTATAAGCAATTGCATGTCAAGACTCTACACACTCATAGCCAATAGAGACGTATACCTCAGAAGGTGGACATAACCCCAACGCTTCAATTCTCATTGTTTACAACTTACGTAACAATCTTTCTCTCTTTACTTTATTATTTTCAGCTTTTGTTTACATTACTTGCACGACAAGACTCCCCCCTTTTTACGAGACTTGCACCAAAAGTTTAGCAATTTTACTTACTTGTTGGCCAAGCTATTCCCTGTGGGATCGACACCCAACCCAGGTTGGGTTCTATATTTGCTAACGACCGCTTTACACTCCTACGAGAGCTGTAGATTGAGCGTTATCACCATGCTGCATCAATACACATCCTAAACCAATTTTAGAAGCATCACAATACACTGTATACCCTTCTATACCTTCTGGAAGTACCAACACAGGTGTAGAAGTCAACTTATTCTTCAATTCTTGGAAACTCTCCTCACACGTATCATTCCATTGGAATTTGGATGCTTTATGGGTTAGCTTGGTTAAGGGTGCTGAAATGGAAGAAAAGTCTTTAACAAACCTCCTATAATAACCGGCCAACCCGAGAAAACTACGAATCTCCGTCGGCATTGTGGGTCTTGGCCAGTTCTTCACAGCTTCTATCTTTTGAGCATCAACCTTTATTCCTTCACTAGATACAATATAACCCAAAAATGCCACCGACTTTAACCAAAACTCACATTTAGAGAACTTTGCATAAAGCTTACAATCACGAAGAGTCTGCAATGTCTGTCGTAAGTGATTGGCATGGTCCTCTTCTGATCTAGAATAAACTAGAATATCATCTATAAAAACTATCACAAATACATCCAGGAATGGCTTAAACACCCTATTCATCAAATCCATAAAAGATGCAGGTGCATTTGTTAGACCAAATGACATAACTAGAAACTCGTAATGACCATACCTTGTTCAGAAAGCTGTTTTAGGTATATCTTTTTCTTTGACCCTCAATTGGTGGTAACCTGACCTCAAATCAATCTTAGAAAAGCACTTGGCGCCCTGTAATTGATCAAATAAATCATCAATTCTTGGGAGAGGATATTTATTCTTAATAGTCACCTTATTCAATTGCCGATAATCAATACACATCCTCAGCGAGCCATACTTTTTGCGCACAAATAACACTGGTGCTCCCCAGGGGGACATACTAGGCCTTATGAATCCCTTTTCTAGCAAATCTTTCAATTGCTCTTTCAATTCTCATAATTCTGCTGGGGCCATTCTATACGGAAGAATGGAGATTGGTTGGGTGCCTGGTATTACATCAATACCAAACTCTACTTCTCATTCAGGAGGCAAACCTGGAAGATCTTCAGGGAATACAACAGGAAATTCATTTACCACTGGTACAGTGTGAAGATCTAGTGATTCCGATTCCGTATTCTTTACTCTAACTAAATGACATATGTAGCCCTTGGAAATCATTTTTCTCGCTTTGAAATAAGAAATAAATCTACCTCTTGGTGCGCCAATCTTACCTTGCCATTCAATAACTGCTTCATTAGGAAAATGTAAATACATCTTTTTATACAACAGTCAATTTTGGCATAACAAGACGCCAACCAATCCATACCCATTATAACATCAAAATCTACCATTTCTAGTTCCACGAGATTGGCCATCGTGTCTCGACCACACACAATTACTACACAATCTTTATAAACTCTTCTAGAAATAATAGATTCCCCAACCGGGGTAGACACTTCCAACGGCTTATCTAACAATTCGGGGGTTCTTTTGAACTTTCCAGCAACCAAAGGAGTAACATATGATAATGTAGAACCGGGATCAACTAGAGCATATACATCAAATGAAAATATGGACAACGTACCCGTAACCACATCTGGGGAAGCCTCTAGATTCTGTCGATCCGCTAAAGCATAAGTGCGATTTTGAGTCCCGCTGGAACTGGCGACTCTTATTTCGTTTATAGCATAACCCACGGGTCGTGCGCCTCTACCAGAATAAGATATCAGTGACGATGATGCAACAGCTGATCCCGAAGGTCGTGCTACACCACCTGCGCCCCTTCGTGAGCATTCTCTCATCATATGCCCCGTCATACCGCACCAATATTAAACATTTGTTCCCATTCGACATACGCCCATATGATGCCTTCCACATTTATTGCATGGCTCTCGAGGAGGTCTCGGTTGGCTCATATTCCCTTGCCCATGATAACCCACAGATCGCGAACTATGACCCTCACTTCTTTGCCCAAATTGACTGCCTCTGAACCCCTGATACTGTGGTGGAGCACTAGCTGCAGAATAAGAAAATAATGGCCTAGGTGGTCTAGCAGAAAATTGAGGTCTAAAACCTCCCTGTGGCGCCATAAACTGCCCTGCAGATCTGGCTTCCTGTGTTCTTCTTCTTTGCCTTTGATCTTCCATTTTCTGTGCAAATGCTTAGATCCTAGCTATATCCATATCTTTATTCAGTGCAGCAATAGTACAATCCCTAACCAAATACGGATCCAATCCGTTCACATACCGATGAACTCTGTCATCCATAGTAGCTATAACATTAGGAGCATATCTGGACAAGGAATTAAATCGAAGACTATACTCCCTCACACTTGTATTACCCTGCCGAAGATTTAAGAACTGATCCGCACGGGCCTGACGAGTCTCATATGGAAGATAATGATCAATAAATGCCTCTTTGAACTCTTTCCAAGTAGCTGGGGGTGCATCAATGCCCCTCGACCGTTTCCAGTCTTCATACCAATATATAGCCTCACCTTTGAATCTATACGCGGCTAACTCCACTGTCTCTCTGCCCGATACATGCATCACCTCTAGGGCCCTTTGGATCTGATCAATAAAGTCTTGCGGATCTTCATTAAGATCGGATCCGGTAAAAGTAGGTGGATCCATCTTAAGAAAATCTTGCGTCCGAAGACTAGCCGCCCTATCAGTACCGCTAGAACCCGCGGCAGGAATGACTTGCCCTTGGACTTCCCAGCAACTATACGAGTCAAAAGTTGCACTGTATGTCTAAGATCTTGATCAACAACATTAATAGGTGGCTCTGGGGATATAGTTCTCCTCCCCCTTATTTCTTCTGGACTGGGGGAAGTTTCTGATGCATGCTCAGCTGGAGCCTCACTTTGATTAGCTGGTATAGTGGGTGACTTACTAGTCCCCTCTCCGGCAGCCACATCTACTTGCTTACCGGTATTCTTGCTTCTGGTAACCGGCATCATTACTATAATAAGAGAAACAAACTGATTCAGTGGTCAACTATGACTTCATATACAATATAAGCTCTATCGCACGATCTAAGACATGAAGAAAAGAAACAATTCCTAAATGTCCATAGCCTCCTGTTTATAGGTGTGGTGCACAACACACCGATAAACAATACTCTACGTAGACACGGATTTGTAGACTCACTAGGACGAACCTCTCTCATACCACTTTTGTCACGCCCCAAAATCCCATCGGTCCGGACCGGCACCCGAAGCCGAGAAGGCCCTGAAGAATCCGTTCAAATACATGTACTTTCACTTACATGTCACCAAAAATTTGGGCAGCACTTCGTTACATATAGAAGGGTCTAATTCCCTATGTCACCACAACACACACAAATATATATATATATATATATAATACTTGGCCGTCGCGGCCACCACATATACAAATATAACATGACTATATAAACTTCCATGACTTTACCCTTCCTTATGTCTACAAAGCCTCTAGGATATACATGACATAACTAGGGTCGGGACGAACCCACACCCACACATGACTCCTGTACAATAACAAAATATAAGGAACCAACTCTGTAAGCTCTGAAGCAAACTGGAGCTCACCAACAACAGCTGTATGACCTGGCTCCTATCAATGCTGTGAATGAGCTGAAGTACCTGTGCCTGCAGCATGAAATGCAGGTCCCCCGTGAGGGACGTCAGTACGAAATATGTACTGAGTATGTAAAGCTGTAAATAATCATATGTGATATGGGGGATCAAGAAAATCATACACATGTGAATAAATCATAATAGAAGTGAACCACACTTCATAAACACTTTTAGGATCATGAACATTATCATTAATCTGAATTGGGTTCTTGAATTCAAACACATTTGTGGAATGGTATACATTCGTTCATTTCATTCTTTACAATTATCATTCGCCATTACCTCCTCTTTCCGAACCTCCAACCACCTAACAATAATCAATATTGTACCGTACTGTGACCATTAGGCTGCCTCCAGTACATATCAACTGGGATCGACCCATGCTAGGCTTATTCCCCTGGGATACCACCCATAAACACATAAATAGGGATCGACCCATGCTAGGCTTATGCCCCTGGGATACCACCCACACGTATATCAAGTAACACACATAAGAGGTCCTTCCAATAACTTAGTTCAAAAGCTTTTGAGATTATAACATTAGTGTTCATGAAAATATAGTACCTTTGGAACAATGATACATCAATAGGAATCAAGTAATAGACCTTCTATACAATAACGATGTAATACTCATTGGTACATCAACAATGTGTTTCAAAATTATCAATATCACAGCAATGAAATAGGAGCCTTTTGGTATATCAATGAAATATTTTGACACTTTATAGGATAGAAACAACTTCGTTGGTAATGTAGAACAATACATGTTTTTGGACAACCTCGGAATCTTACTTGATGGAACATTGGTGTTTTCATGCGAAAGAACATCGTTAGAGTATGCTTTACATACCTCGTTGTAGATTCGGATACCAATTCAACACAACTTTCCGCCTTTACAAATCACTTATCTACAATGAAATGTTTGGCATCTAGTATTAGCAACCCAACACCACAATTTTCTTCCATAATTCCATACAACCAATATTTGCAAAACATTCCAAAAACCAACTTGAACAATAGGTTTATGTGTATATATATATATATATATAATCATCATTTGAATACCACATCATCAATACCAAATCCCTTCACAATTCAACATAATCCAACCATGCACAAGAATAATCCAACATCATTTCCCAATCATCTTTCAACAACAATCAAATAACATAGTTCTTATGCTCACATGCATATATATGTATATACATATCCATATAAATAACACCAACATAATTTACATCCTTACCATAAAATGACCCTTTTGGTTTTGAAGTCCTGTTGGCACAAATAAGGGGTGCTTCTCGAAGCCCTTGAGACGGTGAACACAACTACGGAATCAATTTGGACTTTCCACGGTTGAATCACAAGATAATTAGAGTTGAAATTAGGCTAGGGTTTGTTCTTTCCTATGATTGATGATGAATATGAGTTTAAAAACTCACATACATGTATATATACACATATTCCCGTCCATAATATCATAGGAAATGACCAAAGTGCCTTTAAAATTTAAATAATGTCAAATATATCCTCCGGTAGACTGTTTTGACAAGCTGAAGTAGATAGACCATAACTCTTTGCTCCGATATCATATTTGAGTGAAATTGGTATCATTGGAAAGATAATTCAAAGGTATTTCATTTCATATAAAGTAGGCCACCGAGTTAGACCTGTACAAGGAGTTATGATCATTTGAAGTTGACCCTAAAAATCTGTTTTGAGAGGCTGAAGTAAAACAAGTATAACTCCTTACTCAGATGTTGGATTTTGATGAAACCAATTTCATGGGAAAGAAGACTCAAAGATATTTCTTTTGATAGGTGGTAGCTCGACCAGTTCATTATATTAAGGTAGTTATTACCGTTCAAAGTTGACCCAAAAACTGGCAGGCCTCAGTATTTTCCTGCACATTTACTGTTCACATCCCGGCCACTGTTTTATAGTTTCGAACGTGCTTGATTATATCCGAAACTTATCCGTTTTTGGAAATATTTATCTCATTGGAAATCTTATTCAATAACCTTCGTATGGAACCATCGACGGGCAAATTACGGTATAAATAAAGTCGATTCCTATACACATATAATCAAACTATACACTTGAAACCATCTCAAAATAATCAATACTCATACTCAAACTCATATATACCTAACTTAGGATCAATACATATACTCCTTCATATATAACAATGGCTAATGCACGTAATTAAGTACGGGGTGTTACACTTATGGTGCTCACGAGGGTTTTCACCAATAAGACTCTCTCATTTTCATTTCTTTCCTAATTTCTTACGCTGAGGAAAACAAGTAGTACCCCATGATGTATCATCATATCCATTGCATGTTTAGCCTTTACATTATCAAAAATTGATTTAAAGAACTTTCTTTAGTTGTAAATTGGCTTTTGGATAAGGTTAGAAAATGATGGCAAGAGGCTCAAACGACACTTGAAGTGGGGGTGGGACTTACAACTTATGGAATCGAATTAAACAACACATTAACTCATGCCCCAGTTTTTTATGCACTGGGTGACTCTAAAAATTTATTTGGTTGGACCGAGCCCGAATAGGGCAACCTACGTATCACACCCTCGAGAGAGGAGAATCAAATCACACATAGTTCCATCATCTTGTTCTTTGTTTTGATTTGATTTTTTTTTCTTCTTTTTTTTTTCTTTTATTTTCTAACTCTTTATTTTATTCTTATTTCCATGATATTTATCTTTGACTCTATTTTGATTTCAAAAAAAGGATATGAAAGAAAAATAAAACTAAGCTCAAACGGGTAAACAAAGGATGACACAATGTTTGGATAGAAGAATAAAATGCCTTCATCATATCAATCTTTAAAAATGCAAGTACTAAACATGCAATAAAATCAACAAAGTATAAAATATCATACATAATATCTTTTGACCGCATCAACATTGATAGCCATTTCTGCCATTTTGCCTTCAATATCTTTCAAATATAAGGCTCCATTGGGCAACACTTTCTTCACAATGAAGGGACGTTGCCAGTTTGGGGAGAACTTGCCTTTAGCTTCAACCTGGTGAGGAAGGATAGACTTCAATACCAACTAACCAACTTCAAAATGCCTTGGTCGTACCTTTTTGTTATACGCTCGAGCCATTATCTTCTGATATATTTGTCCATAACATACCAACATTAACCTTTTTTCCTCAATCAAACTCAATTATTCTAGTTGGGTTTTGACCCACTCGTCATCATCAATCTCTGCTTCCACAATGACTCGAAAAGAAGGAATTTCAACTTCTGCAGGGATGACTACTTCTGTCCCATACACCAATAAATATGGAGTTGCACCTGTTGAAGTGCGAACAGTAGTACGATAACCTAGCAATGCAAATGGCAACTTCTCATGCCATTGTCTAGACCCTTGTACCATTTTCTGCAGTATATTCTTGATATTCTTATTGGTGGCTTCCACAGCGCCATTATCCTTTGGACGATATAGAGTGGAATTTCAATGTGCGATCTTAAACTGTTGACACACTTCTTACATCAAATAACTATTGAGATTGGCAGCATTGTCTGTAATGATCATCTTAGGAATTCCAAACCTACGAATGATGCTGGCATGAACAAAATCTACTACTACTTTCTTTGTCACTGACTTGAAAATTACTGCTTCCACCTACTTTGTGAAGTAATAAATGGCCACCAGAATGAATCTATGCCCATTTGATGCTTTTGGCTCAATCGGTCCCATCGTGTCCATTCCTCAGGCTACGAAAGGCCATAGAGCAGCCATTGTGTGCAACTCAGCAGAAAGAGAATGTATCAAATCACCGTGTACCTGACAGTTATGACACTTTCGAACAAATCGAATATAATCCCTCTTCATAGTAAGCCAGTAATAACCTGCTCTGAGAATCTTCTTTGATAAGACATAACCATTCATATGAGGCCTGCATACTCTGGAGTGAACTTCAACCATGATTGCCGAAGCTTTTTTTGCATCGACACACCTCAAAAGTCCCAAATCCGGGGTTCTCTTGTATAAGACTCCCCCGCTTAAGAAAAATCCACTAGCCAAACGCCTAATAGTCCTCTTTTGATCATTGGTGGCATGTGTTGGGTATTCTCCTGACTGGATATACTGATTGATATCAAAGAACCAAGGTTCGCCATCAAGATTTTCTTCAACGGCATTATAATAAGCATATTGATCACGACTCTTTATATGTACTGGATCGATGTAGACCTTATCACGATGTTGGAGCATCGAAGGCAAAGTGGCCAACACATCAGCAATCTCATTGCGAATTCTTAGAATATGCCTAAACTTTACAGACACAAACCGTTGACATAGATTTCAAGCATTGTCGATACGGTATTAGCTTTAAATCTCGCATCTCCCAATCACCTTAAATTTGATGGACGAGCAAATCTAAATCCCCCAACACTAATAGTTCCTGGACTCCCATATCAACAGCTAGCCTCAAACCCAGAATGCAAGCTTCATATTCTGCCATGTTATTGGTACAATAAAATCGAAGTTGTGCTGTCACTGGAAAATGTTGCCCCACCTCAGAGATAAGAACTGTACCTACTCTGACTTCTTTCATGTTGACAGCTCCATCAAAGAACAGCTTCCAATCTGGATCAACATCTATAATGACTTCATCGACACACAATACCACTTCATCAGAAAAATGCCTTTAATGGCTCATACTCTGTATCAATGGGATTCTCAGCAAAATGATCTGCTAAGGCTTGGGATTTCATGGTGGTTTGAGTCACATATATAATGTCAAACTCGGTAAGCAATATTTGCCACTTTTCCAATCGACCCGTTGGAATAGGCTTCTGAAATATATACTTCAGTGGATCCATACGGGAGATGAGATAGGTATTATAGGATGAAAAATAATGCTTCAACTTCTGTGCTACCCAATTCAGGGAATAACACGTCCTTTCAAGAAATGTGTACTTGGCTTCATATGCTGTGAACTTTTTGCTAAGGTAATAAATAGCTTTCTCCCTTTTGCCCGTGACATCATGTTGATCCAAGACACAACCGAAGGAATTATCCATGACTGATAAATATAAGATCAAAGGGCTACCAGGCTTCGGTGGTACCAGCACGGGCGGATTTGACAGATATCTTTTGATTTTATCAAACTCTTTTTGGCATTCTTTAGTCCACTCAACCGCAGTATTCTTCTTCAGCAACTTGAAAAGGGGCTCGCAAGTGATTGTGAGTTGAGCAATGAACCTACTAACGTAGTTTAATCTATCCAGAAAACTCATCACCTCCATCCAATTCTTGGGTAGAGGCAAATCCTGGATTGCTTTGATTTTTGAGGGATCCAACTCAATTCCTCGATGGCTGACTATAAACCCCAACAGCTTTCCATACGGAACTCCAAATACACATTTTACCGGATTGAGCTTGAGATTATACCTGCAAAGCATCCCAAAGAACTTTCTTAAACCTTTAACATGGTCAGCCTGACTCTTTGATTTAATAATCACATCATCTATATAGACTTCAATCTCCTTATGCATCATATCATGAAACATGATGGTCATGGCTCTCATGTATGTTGCTCCAGCATTCTTCAAACCGAATGGCATTACTTGATAACAATAAGTCCCTCATGGTGTGATAAAATACATTTTTCCTCGTCTTCCTCATCCATAATGATCTGGTGGTATCTAGCATAGCAATCCACAAAAAAAGCTACCTCATGTTTAGCGTAATTGTCCAGCAAAATATGGATGTTAGGCAGCGGAAAATCATCCTTCGGACTTGCTCTGTTCAAATCAAGGTAATCAACACATACTTAGATTTTTCCATCTTTCTTTGGGACAAGAACAACATTGGATAACCATGTGGGATAACGGACCACTCGAATGACTTTGGCTTCAAGTTGTTTCATGATTTCCTCTTTGATTTTGATACTTAGGTCAGTCTTGAACTTCCCCAACTTTTGTTTGACAGAGGGGAATGCGGGATCAGTTGGCAATTTATGTGCCACTAATTCAGTGCTTAAATCATGTATATCATCATAAGACCACGCAAAAACATCCTTATAATCAATTAATGCTTGAATCATTCCATCTTTTAGCTGTGGCAAAGCATGTACACTGATATTAGTTTCCCTAACATCTTCTTGATTCCCTAGATTAATTGGCTCAGTTTCATTCAAATTAGGATTTTGTTTGTCTTCAAACCGTTCTAACTCTTTGCTTGTTTTTTCTAATGCCTCTTCTTCATCATATTCCCCCTCTTGCTTTATTATATCTTGATTAGTTTGGATTTTAAGATCAGGCTGAAAATTTCGCATACATGTCATGTCATTAGAATCAACATATAGAGAAATGTATAAAGAAAAAGACACAAACAAAATATATTAGACACAAAATAAGGGGACATTGTATTTTATTTAAAGGGAAAGATATGAGGGTTTAAACACAAATGACAACAGAATGTAAACAAGCTAAATTCTGAATTACATCCCTGGAATAACTCAGATAAATAGAAAGAAAAACAAAATAAACTACTAAAACTCCCTCTTGAAGGGGAGAGAAGTGACTTCCTAATTGTTGAGCTGAACCTTAGGACCTATGAACTGCACGTCTGCCTTACTGGTACCCTCTCCTACTTTAACCATGCCAACATCAATCAGCAGGTTCTGGAAGTCATTAACTAATTTAGCTTCAAATTCTACAGGTTTTTTGACATCGCTCTTGACAAATGATTCACTGAGTAGTGATGATAGGCGTATTTACACGCCTATAGTACTATATTTTACCCATATTTTAGCCAAGTTTTGAGGACAAATTATATAATTCATGCACTTTTAGTCCTTTTTCCTGTAAGTGAGCTAACGAAGATGATTAGCAAGTTTTCAGGTATAAAGGATGCAGATTTCAGCATTTTATGGATAACTTGACGCCAAAGAAAGATTCATGAAGGAAGGAAGGGGAATCTTGGACGCCAAGGACCAAAAGTGGCGCATGGAAAATCTGTCCCGGGCAAAAACAGCAATTCTGAAGACTTTGGGGATTAGCAGTAACTTATTAGGATTAGGATAATGATACATTAACCTAGTAAGATTGGGTTAAGTAATGCAGTAGCTTAGTAGGAATAGGATAGGAGTATTATAAATACCCTATTTTGCTAGAGATTCTTCTATTCATTCTTCAATAACTCTCATTCTACTTCTAATTCATCTTTCTAATACATTCTACTCTTCAATTAATTCTTATTCACTTCTCTTCATCTATTCGATTCTTAAGTTCCACAACAAGAGAAACGCTATTCTAAAAGGAAGTCACGCCGAAAGCCATACCACACCATACTACACGTGAGATCTTTATTGTGGTATAATGATAATGTCTATTGTGATTTCCATCGCACTCATGAGTAGCTAAACTTCTCTGTTGGGGTTATGGAAGCCGTATGAGATACTATCTATTGCTATGAGTTTGTGAATTCGTGACACATATGTTGCTTATATCATTATTCTCTTCATCTTAATGCAAATTCTTGTGGTTGCAAACGCATAGAATACGTCAGTATAGCATTAACTTGTTCGAAAGAAAAGTTATATGTCTGGAAAAGAGATAATGTCAAGGTAATAGGTCACCAACCCCTATTAAAAAGTTAGTGCCGTAACTGGATTAACCTCTTTGAGAATTTGTACCGTTAGATACGCTTTGAGCTTGAAAGAGTTAAAGTGAAATAGTCCTTGTTAGATCGAAAGACGCTTGGATTTACCATAGAATACAATTCTCTATAAGCACATGCATGTCTGAATTCCGCATAACTCATAGCCAATAGAGATGTATAACTCATAAGGTGGACATAACCCCAACTCTCAATTCTCATTGGTTAAACATCTTGCTAAACATTCTTGCTGTTTTTACTTTACTATTCTATTTACATTATTTGCACATTAAAATCCCCCCTTTTTGCGAGACTTGCACCAAAAGTCTAGTAATCTTTGCTTACTTATTGACCGGCTATTCCCTGTGGGATCGATACCCAACCCAGTTGGGTTATATATTTGACAACGACCGCTTTATACTCTTATGAGAGCTGTAGATTGAGCGTTATCAACCATTGGCGCCGCTGCCGGGGAATACGGTTGTCAACTAAGTTTGTGATAATTACTAGACCCTTTGGTCAAAGATTCTCATACTTTTAATTTTAGTTTTCATTTTTGTTTTCTGCAAGTTTATATTCAGTGCATGCCCCATACTCGAAGTTCTGGTCAACCGTTATTACCTATCAATCCTGAGCCACAACGTATTGGCAGAATGGAAGAACAACACGAAATTGAAAGGATGGCTGCTCTACAGGAACAGGCGAGACTACCTGCTCTAGCCGCCGCTCAAGTACATCAACAAAATATTGATAACCCTGGGCGAGCGATAAATCTTGATGATGAAGATCTAGGTAATGACGAGTTACTAAATCCTAGGCGTGATGCTGAGATAATAACACCTGCTAACAGAAGAGATCGTCAAGCTAGGTTCAGACATGAACACCGACCCATGCAACCAGCTTTCGATGATGATGATGATGAACTTGATGGAGCCGGAGCCACAGGAGCCATTATTTCTCCACCATTGGCACCCGGAGCCAAGTTTAACATCACAAGCACCATGATTCAGTTATTGCAACTCAAGGTATTATTTGGTGGACTAGCAGGCGATGATCCGAATATGCATCTCATCAACTTTATTTCTACATGCAAATCGTTTGACAATCCTGGCGTTGGTCAGAATGCAATTCGATTACGTCTATTTCAATTGTCTTTGTCTGGGGAGGCAACTCTATGGTTGAATGGGCTGACTCCTGATTCTATTACAAATTAAACGCAATTGAGATACGCTTTCCTATAAAGATTCTTTCCGCCATCCAAAAGAGCACAATTAAGAGATGAAATCAGCAACTTTCGGCAGCTTCCAACCGAAGCTTTTCATGAAACATGGGAGAGGTTCAAGACGAAGCTTATGAGGTGCCCAAACCATCACATGACCAATGTCCACCTAATGGAGTTACTATACAGATCCTTGAATTCAATAACTAAACCAGTGGTGGATAATGCGGCTGGAGGATCATTTATGGGCCTCACCTTTGGTCAAGCAAGCAATATGCTAAATCGGATGACAAAGCAAAGTAGAGCTTGGCATACCAGGGATTCTGAGGTAGCAAGCCCTACTATATCTATTGGCATGACTGCTAAACAAAGCAGAAGAGAAGAAGAACGTGATCAAGATATGGCGCACATGAAAACACAAGTGGATCTTCTTACAATGTATCTATTATCAGGGAAGACCAAAAAAGTCAAAGCTGTTGCGTTAAAAGGAAGAGACGAATCTGATTCGGAAGAAGAAGCCAACTACTTGAACAATCAGGGGGGTTTCTGAGGTAATACCCAAGGAAACCAAGGTCGGAACTACTATGATAAATCTGGAAACAAGGACCAAGGTAGTTGGAAGAACAAGAATGACAAGAGTGGTTTGTACGTTCCTCCAGGAAGACGTGACACCACTGCATCTGGTTCTGAAAATATGGAAGACATGATGGCTAAACTATTGAAAGGAGTGGAGACAACCAGCGCGGGAGTTGCGGAGGTAATAAATGATTTGTCCTCAATGAATCAATTGGTTGACTCACATTCCACTTCAATCAAGAAAATAGAGCAGAAATTGAGCCAACTTTCAGCAGCACTCAATCAAAGAAAGGTTGGCACCTTACCTAGCGACACTGTGCAAAATCCAAGGAATGGCGGATCATGCATGGCTATTACTACCCGAAGTGGTAAGGTGCTGGAAACTTTATCCAAAGGCAAGAAAGTGGTTGATGAGGCAGCAGACATCGATAATAAGGCAAAAGGAGAAGCTGCCATAGAAACCACCCACGACGTCCATGACGTCACACCGAGTATGTTGCAGCCTGAAAAGGCTAAAAAACGAAAGCAAGAGGAGAAGAAAACCATGGAGAAAACAATTCCTTATCCACCACCACCTTTTCCTCAAAGATTGAAGAAGATTATGGATGATACAAAGTTCAGTAAATTCATGAATATGTTAAAGTAGCTGACCATTAATGTTCCGTTGGTAGAGGCACTAGAACAAATGCTTGAGTATACGAAATTTATGAAGGATCTTTTGACAAAGAAGCGGGCAGCAAGATATGAGTTGAAGGATACTGTTCATCACTACAGCGCAATCGCTACCCAATCATTAGTTCAAAAGAAGGATGACCCCGGTGCTTTCACTATCCCTTGCACTGTTGGATCTTTGAATTTTGCCAAAGCATTATGCGACTTAGGAGCCAGCATCAATTTGATGTCATTATCCATTTATAAAAAGTTGGGGTTGGGTGATCCTACTCTAACCAATATGAGGCTCATAATGGCGGATAGGTCGGTGAAACGACCTGTTGGTATTCTATGTGATGTATTGGTAAAGGTTTCTTCATTCATCTTTCCGGCAGACTTCGTTATTTTAGATTGTGAGGCAGACTCAGAAGTCCCCATAATCTTGGGGCGCCCTTTCCTTGCTACAGGAAGTGTGCTTATTGATTTGAGAGATAAAATCCTTGTGGTACCGTAAATGCGGACCACCAATGTTCGAGGTGTAATGGAAAAGATAATATTATTCCAGAGGTACATCTAGAATAAAAAATCAAGAAAGCAAGATGACAGCTGAAAAGATAAGACCAGAGCAATAATGGAGATACAACAGATATGACAAAATAAACGGAAGACAAGATATATTTGTAGATATTCAAGATATTTGTATAGAAAGTTAACGTAAAATAGAAAATAGTAAAAGTAGTTGGTAGCATTGGTAGCATTTATGTAGATTAAATGTAAAGTTTGAAATTTTGAAATTTTAGCCTTATAGGCTTAGGTAGGATGGAAGACTTTTAAGTCTTTCTTTAATAGTTTTGTTTGTTTTTAGCGGACAGATGTAAAACAATGTAAAGAGGCATTCTTTCTATAAATAAAAGCTCAGAAGGCATTGCAGAGGGCAAGCCTTCTCACATTCAAGCAAAAATTCTCTCCGACCAAAAATACTTTTGCCCAGTTAATTAAATATATACACTGCAATGGAAAAAGCTATGGAGCAACAAACCACAGAAATATCAAAGCTACCGGAACAGGTATATCTATTTATGATTATGAATAACTAAATTCATAATTCCCGACAATCATGATATGATAAAATAAATTCATATTAGTTACTTTATAGTAGAATTATTCAAAGAATAATATGTTAAGAAGTTTATTAGCAAATTGGAAACGGAGAAAAATCCCTAAGAACTATGCAATCCTAAAGGTGAAACCAATGAGGCAAGAAGCCGTGGTAGGGAGTAACCAGAGTCGACGCGCTGTTTAAGGGAAAAAGTATCCGAATTACCATGCTAATAGTGACAAGAACATGTTGTTTAAGAATAATCTAGTATATAGTAATCTGAGATGACTATATTTTATTATGTACATGGTTGAAGGAAATATTTTGAAAAAAGCAATTTTATGATAATGAAATCTAATGTCATGGTAGATAAATTTAAGATACTTATTTTGTATGCACTTAGAGATATAAATGATGCAGATATAAGAAAAATTATATTAGAAAAAGCATTTGGAGAATATTATATGGATAGAATAAATTATATACCACACATACCTAACTACTCTTATAAATATTTATTATGTTAAAATCACGTAGAAATTTTTAAGATATGCGAAATATACAGTTATTAGAAAAACAGATAAAAATAAATATAGATAAATACATGGAAAATAAAAAATATATAAAATCTCTTAATAAAATATGCATAAACTACTAAGTCTAAAACAAATAACTATAAAATATCAATTTTAGAAAATAGCTCATTTAGACTACCTTAGAGTTTTAATCTTATATATACTTAAGGATATAAAAATTATAGATATTAAGAAAATAATATTAGAAGAAGTAATAAACTACGAAATCGAAACAATAAATGCGTTAGAACAGATATACGAAGACATTTACCCAGAAGAATATTATTCAGATCAAGATTGTGGATGTTAGAATATATTAGAAAAACTAGAGAAAACCAATCTAAATAACGAAATTAATTATAGATACCGAATTAGAAAAATAATGGAAGATCTAAAAGAAAAGTTAATATGGATTGAAAATACCTTAGAAAATTTAGAAAAAAACACATGTGATAGTTTATATACTTTAAAAAACTCACTACGAGAAGAACAACACAAGATAATAAATGACATAGAAAATCTAGAATTAGATATATACTATAGTACAGATAGAATAAATTATTATACAGAAATTTGTAACTCTACAGTTACTACAGGATAAAATAATAAACCAGATAAATTAATGGATCCATCTTACAAAAAGGATAATTTATTGAAACAAAATCTAAAAAATATCCACGCACCAAAAAGAATAGATTCATTAAATATAATAAATCTATTTATTAGCCTAGTTATCCGCACCCCCTACAAATGGTATCAGAGCCCAGTAATTTAAAAAATACAGAAGTAAGATATATGTTAGAGTTAGTCTTAAAATTAGTTAAATGTGAATTAGTCATTTATTAAAATTAATTATGAGAAGACCATTTAAAAATAGAGAAGTTTTTAGAAAAGTTAAAGAATCTTTAGTTAGTAATTATTCAGAATATATAAGTCTAAATAAAACAAAAGAAAATCCACAAAGATTAGCCTATTTAATTACATTAATATCTAATATTGAAGCAAAATTAATAATCCATTTAAAATCTAGAAGAATGAGACACATACCACCTAATTATGATAAAATTAGATTTAGATACCCACCAAAATATTATAAGTATAATTTAAATGAATAAAGAGCAAAAATACAAAGAATTAAAACAATTTATCTCTGAAAAACGTAAAGAATTAAAATTAAGAAAAGAAAGACTACATTATAATATATTTGCCGGAGTTAGTAAAAACTCAATAAATACCCAAAAAGATGAAATATCAAAATTAGAATCACAAATAGATAGTTTAGAATATATATATCAACATGAACTATTCACAATAAAATGAACAAAGAGGAATTTATAATAGATGAAAAAATATATGAAAATCACGAAGGATCAAAAATAAAAATAGTATTTTCTAATCTAGGAAGAAGATATAAGAAAATAGGAGAACATTTATACCTAATGTTAGAAAAATAAGAATTAAAATTAGAAGATAAATTAACAGCAATGGTAAGAATAGAAAAAGAAAATAAAGAAATAGATAGAAAAAAGGAAATAGAAAAAATTAAACAACAAACTACGGAAGAAATACGAAAAATAGAAGAAACTAAAAATAGTAGAATTGCTGAATTAGAAAAAAAACTACAAATGTTAAAAGATCTGTACGAACAAAGACAAAAAGAAAAAGAAGAAAAAGATAAAGAACAAAAATTACTAAACGAGATAAATCAATTTAAGGAAAAATTAGAAATAAATAATATAGAAATAGAAGAGACAGATAATTTTGATTCAGAAGATAGTGAAACATATATGGAAATATTAACAAATATAAAAAATTTAGAACTTAACGAGAAATAAGAAATAATTAATGAAGAAAATTTGGAAGATAATAACACAGAAATAAATACTCTTGATAAAAAAGAAGATGAAACCATAATACCCAATACAACAGAAATAAGAAAACCTATATATTATAAAAATAAATTTAAAAAATATAATAAATATGACAAATGGACACCAAAACAAATAGTTAATAAAAATTATAACTTTTTAGATCTAGACTGTGTAATAGATACAGAAAAAACAATGCAATTATAGATAGGATATATGACAAAACAATTATTAGATAATAATATAAACATAACAGATGCACCAGAATATATAGAAAGAACACTAATAGGATCAGTAAAACTATGGTTCTCAAATTTAACTGAAAATAGTAAGAAAGTATTAAGAACTATCAAACCTATGGAAGGAACATCATCAACAACAACTAAACTAACACCTATAGAATTATTGAAAAAATATGAAACAACTATAAAAGATGAATTTGGTAGTATGACAACATTAGAAGAAGAACAAGATGAAGAAAAAGATACAAATAGGAATTTAATGATAAAATTAACAATATGTAATATGTGTTATATAGACGAATATACTTGCGCATTTAAAGAATATTATTATAAAGGAGCATATAGTATAGAAGAAAGTAAGAAAATAAGAAAATTATATTTTAATAAATTACCCGAACCATTTAGTTCAAAAATAATAAAAAGTTGGGAAGAAGCAAAAATAGTAGATACGTTAGGAGCTAGAATAAAGTTTTTACAACAATGGTATAGAAACTTATGTGAAAAATATAGAGAAGAATTAAAAATGGAAAAAACATTAATAAGAAATTTAGCATGTTGCAAAAATAAAATAGCACCCCAATTCGGATGCGAAGAAAGATATTATAAGAAAAGAAAAAGACATAAGAAATATAAGAAATATAAAAAATCAAAATATAAATATAAGAAACCAAGAAAAAGATATTATGTAAAAAATTACAAAAATAAAAGACCATATAGGAAGAAAAAATCTATAAAAGAATGTACATGTTATAATTGTGGAAAGTTAGGACATTTAGCTAGAGATTGTAAATTACCTAAAAATCCAAAAAATAAACAAATATCCGAAATAAAAATAGATAATATAGAATATATGCAAATAGATTATATAGATTATGAATTAGAAAGTGAAGATAGTATATATGAAATTTCAGAAAACGAAACAGATACTGAAATAAATAGTGAAATAGATGAATCAAATGACTGAAGAAGATATAAAAATAATAACAAAGGAAGAATATTTAAACGATGAAGGAACGGAACAAAAAATAATATTTGACAGTAATATATTTGACGAAATAAAAGGAAAAGAGTTAGATTTAAGTGTAGAAAAAATATTTAAAATATCAACGATAAAAAATATTTTTACTAGGAAAAAAGATGAATATTATGTAGTATGCCAAAAAGAACATGTAATAGACTGTAGATATGCAAAAGGAAAAGCTAGTATACCACTTGTAACAAAAAGAATAATAAATAAAGAAATAAATGATATAAAAAGTAAAGGAGATCCAATAAAATATGTATACCTTGGAGGTACAGAAATATTAATAAAAGCATGTTTTAGAGAAGGAATAGATACACCGATAGAATTATATTTAGCAGATGATAGAATTATAAAACCTATAGAAAAAAGCATAATAACTGCTGTAAAAGGAAATTTAATATACCAAAAATTTAAATTTATAATAAGTGCAAATTATTCAGTAGCAGTAACAGATAGAAATATAGATAAATCACTAGTATTATATTGGAAGATATCAGGAATAGAATTAACCCCAGGAAGTAAAATATTTACAGCAAGATGTAAAAATCTATATGTATTAACAACAAAACATAAAATAACAGGAAAAAATAAGATTAACAAGATACAAATAGATAACCCATTTGAACAAATTGTAAAAACAATAGATTATAAGGATTATAGTTATAGAGACATAGATATAGAAGAGAATTTAGAAATAGTAAATGATAGAATAAGTACAACAAAAAGAATAGCTAATGAAAAACCAGAATCATCAAGCTCATCAAAAAGAACAAGTTATGAAACAAATTCAATAAGTAATTTAAACCAATATTACATAACAGGAAAAATAAATGAAAAAGAATATTTAATATTATTAAACACAGGACAAGAAGAAGATTATATAGCAAAATGTTTAGTAAAGAATGAAGAAATAAAAACTGATAATGATATATGCCCAGATCTACCGAGAAGTTTAATAAATAGTAAAGATATAGCAGAAAAAGAAATAATAATAGGAGGAATTAGAAAAATAAAAATAGAATTTGAAGTAAAAGAAGAAATGCAAAAAGCAGATATAATATTAGGAATAAAATGGTTAGAACAAGTAAAACCATATAATATAGAACATACACAATTAGCCATAACATATAATAGGGAAAGATTATTCTTAAAAAGAGCCTTAACATAAAATGAAGATATATGTATTAATGAAGATAGTAGTGGAAGGATATTATAGTAGATATTATACGCCTATGATAGATACTGGAGCAGAAGCTAATTTATGTAGATATAATTGCTTACCAGAAAGTAAATGGGATAAATTAAAAATACCAATAGTAGTTAAAGGATTTAATAATGAAGGAAGCTTAATTACTTATAAAGCTAGGAATGTAAAAGCACAAATATGGGATAAGATATTGACAATAGAAGAAATTTATAATTATGAACTAACGTCAAAAGATATACTTTTAGGAATGTCATTTTTAGATAAACTATACCCACATATAATAACTAGAAATGATTGGTGGTTTACTACACCATGTAAACAAAAAGTAAGAGCAAAAAGAGTTAACAATAAAATAAGAAAGAAAACTGATTGGTAAAAGGAAGTGAAAAAATTACACAAAAGTTAGAAAATATAAAAACCACTGAAGATACAATAGAATTAGTAGTATTTTCGATAAATAAAACAGAAATAACTAGATTTTCAATAAATAAGATAGAAATAGTTAAGAAAAAATTAGAACAATTATATAGTGAAGATCCATTAAAAGGATGGGGAAAACATAAAACTACCATAAAAATTGAATTAATAGATAAGAATAGTATAATAACCCAAAAACCATTAACATATAATTTTGACGATTTAAAAGGATTTAAAATGCATATAGATGAATTATTAGAAAAACAATATATACAAAAAAGTAATAGTAAACATAATAGTCCAACATTTATAGTAAATAAACATAGTGAACAAAAAAGAGGAAAAAGTAGAATGGTTATTGATTATAGAAATTTAAATGCAAAAACTATAACATACAATTATCCAATACCAAATAAGATATTAAAAATAAGACAGATACAAGGATATAATTATTTTAGCAAATTTGATTGTAAATCAGGATTTTACCATCTAAAGCTAGAAGAAGAATCTAAAGAATTAACCGCATTTACGGTACCACAAGGATTTTATGAGTGGAATGTATTACCCTTTGGATATAACAATGCACCAGGTAGATACCAACATTTTATGGATAATTATTTTAAACAATTATCTAATTGCATAGTATACATAGATGATATATTATTATATACAAAGACTAAAGAAGAACATATAAAATTATTAGAACAGTTTACAGATATAATAGAAAAATCAGGAATAAGTCTAAGTGAAAAGAAAGACGAAATTATGAAAAACCAGATAGAATTTTTAGGAATACAAATAGATAAAAGTGGAGTAAAAATGCAACAACATATAGTACAAAAAATAATAAATTCGAAATAAGAATTAGATACAAAAAAGAAATTACAATCATTTTTAGGATTAGTAAACCAAGTAAGAGAACATATTCCAAAATTAGCAGAAAACTTAAAACCACTACAGAAAAAATTAAAAAAGGATATAGAATATAACTATGACGAAGAAGATAAAAAACAAGTTCAAAAAATAAAATTACTTTGTAAAGAATTACCAAAATTACAATTTCCAGATGAAAACAAAAAATTTATATACATAGTAGAAGCAGATGCTAGTGAATATAGTTACGGAGGAGTACTTAAATATAGATATGAAGCAGAAAAAATAGAACACCATTGTAGATACTACTCAGGTACGTTCAACGAGACAAAAACTACTAAGTCTAAAACAAATAACTATAAAATATCAATTTTAGAAAATAGCTCATTTAGACTACCTTAGAGTTTTAATATTATATATACTTAAGGATATAGAAATTATAGATATTAAGAAAATAATATTAGAAGAAGTAATAAACTACGAAATCGAAACAATAAATGCGTTAGAACAGATATACGAAGACATTTACCCAGAAGGATATTATTCAGATCAAGATTGTGGATGTTAGAATATATTAGAAAAACTAGAGAAAACCAAGGTAATCTAAATAACGAAATTAATTATAGAAACCGAATTAGAAAAATAATGGAAGATCTAAAAGAAAAGTTAATATGGATCGAAAAAACCTTAGAAAATTTAGAAAAAAGCACATGTGATAGTTTATATACCTTAAAAAACTCACTACGAGAAGAACAACACAAGATAATAAATGACATAGAAAATCTAGAATTAGATATATACTACAGTACAGATAGAATAAATTATTATACAGAAATTTGTAACTCTGCAGTTACTACAGGATAAAATAATAAACCAGATAAATTAATGGATCCATCTTACAAAAAGGATAATTTATTGAAACAAAATCTAAAAAATATCCACGCACAAAAAAGAATAGATTCATTAAATATAATAAATCTATTTATTAG
The DNA here is from genome assembly GCA_030864225.1 of Capsicum baccatum var. pendulum. Lineage (NCBI taxonomy): Eukaryota > Viridiplantae > Streptophyta > Magnoliopsida > Solanales > Solanaceae > Capsicum > Capsicum baccatum. The sequence goes on along the minus strand of CM061552.1, from coordinate 246,597,251 downwards.
CCTAGTTATCCGCACCCCCTACAAATGGTATCAGAGCCCAGTAATTTAAAAACTACAGAAGTAAGATATATGTTAGAGTTAGTCTTAAAATTAGTTAAATGTGAATTAGTCATTTATTAAAATTAATTAGGCGTTGAGTATCTTTTCAAGAGTATTTTCTTCTATCATTTCAGTTTGTGTAGCTTTGTCTTGATATGTAATCTGCAATAACATTTTTGTTAGTACTGATTACTTCTATTATAAATGTGAAATTTAATATGTTTAGAGAATTTTTTATCTTCGTTGCATAATAGACTAGTGTTGTTATCTTCTAAATTCATAAGTTCTGCTTCTATCTTTTCTAAATGTACTGCTTCTTGTGTATCTGTTTCTTCTATGGCTATTTTAGTTTTTCCTTTTTCTAGAGTGATTAGCCTTTGTTCTAGATCATTTAATCTGGTTTCTAAAGTAGACACCCTTAGGTTTAGGATTTGATTGTTCGTATATCTTTGTCCGTTATTTATTTCTGTTTCTACTTTTATTTTTAAAGTATTTTCTATACAGTTTATACATGCTTCTAGATAACATTTTTTACATTTAGCTCTATTGTCTTTGCTTGGATACCAATTACATATACTACATCTATTACTATCCAAACCTTTATTTCTTTGGAATTCGTGTATACATTCTTGGGTAACATTCATTAAATTATTGATTACTAGGTTGTTTAAATCTAAATCTTCTATCTCTTGTCCTAGTTCATTAACTAAGTTATCTTCTTCTGATTCTGAAGAATCAGATTTTGAATTATCTTTATCATTTATATCAATACTTATTATTGAGTATATACTTTCTGTGTCTGACATGTATTCATCTACATTTAATAAAGTTTCTTGGAAATCCTCTATTAGTTGAGAATTTCTAGTTCTATTATTATTTCTCTTAGGACACACATTGGCTAGATGATCTATGCTTCCACACGTATAACATTCTAATTTATTTTTATAGTTCCTATCATTTCTATATTTTCTAACATGTATATCTCTATTTAACCATGGTTTCTTAGCTTTTGATTTTCTTAAGAAATATTGTTTTCTACTATATGTTTTTTGATTATTTCTTTTCTTATATTTTCTATATTGTTTCTGGTCGTAATTCTGGGTTGTGTATATAACAGATTTACAGAAATTCATCTCATTTCTTTTTAATTGTTTTTGTATTTGTATGTTTGTACATTTTTCTGTTAATATATCCATTATATGTTGTGTTCTATGCCCTATTGTCCATTTTAAATTTGGGTTTGCTACTACCCCATCTGTCTTCTTCCTAAAGCTCCAGGTAATTTATTGAATAGTTTTTTGCCTAATTGATGATAGGCGAATTTACACGCCTATAGTGCTATATTTTACCCATATTGTAGCAATGTTTTGAGAACAAATTATATATTTCATGCACTTTTAGTCCTTTTTCCTGTAAGTGAGCTAACGAACATGATTAGCAAGTTTTCAGGTATAAATGATGCATAATTCAGCATTTTATGGATAACTTGACGCCAAAGAAAGCTTCACGAAAGAAGGAAGGGAAAGCTTGGACGCCAAGGACCAAAAGTGGCGCATGGAAAATCTGTCCCGGGCAAAAACAATAATTCTGAAAACTTTGGGGACCAGCAGTAACCTATTAGGATTAGGATAATAATGCAGTAATCTATTAGGATTAGGATAATAATGCAGTAATTTATTAGGATTAGGATAATGATATATTAACCTAGTACGATTGGGTTAAGTAATGCAGTAGCTTAGTAGGAATAGGATATGGGTGTTATAAATACCCTATCTTGCTAGAGATTTTTATTAATTCCACACAATTCCCCCATTCCATCAATTCCCATTCACCCATCCACCCATTTCATCAATTCCCATCCATCCACCTATCCATCCACTCATTCATCTGCAACTCTAAACAATTTGATTTTTATTAATTCTTATTACTTTCTCTTCATCTATTCAATTCTTAATTTCCACAACAAGAGAAACGTTACTCTACAAGGAAAGTCACGCCTAACGTCATACCACACCTTACTACACAAGATCTTTATTGTGGTATAATAATAATGTCTATTGTGATTTCCTTCGCACTCATGGGTAACTAAACTTCTCTGTTGGGGTTATGGAAGCCTTATGAGATACTATCTATTGCTATGAGTTTGTGAATTCGTGACACGTATGCTTCTTATATCATTATTCTCTTCATCTTAATCTAAATTCTTTGTGGTTGCAAATGCAAGAATACGCCAGTATTACATTTAACTTGTTCGAAAGAAAAGTTATATGTCTGGAAAAGAGATAATGTCAAGGTAGTAGGGTCCTATCCCCTATTATAAAGTTAGTGCCGTAACTGGATTAACCTCTTGGAGAATTTGTACCGTTAGATACGCTTTAAGCTCGAAAGAGTTAAAGTGAAATAATCCTTGAATAGGTCGAAAGACACCTGGATTTACCATCGAATACAATTCTCTATAAGCACATACATGTCTGAATTTCGCATAACTCATAGCTAATAGAGACGTAAACTCATAAGGTGGACATACCCCCAACATCCCAATTCTCATTGTTTTACATCTTACCAAACATTCTTACTTTTTACTTTGCTATTTTCCATTTTTACCTTATTACTTTGGTTACATTACTTGCACGACAAAACTCCCCCCTTTTTACGAGACTTGCACTAAAAGTCTAGTAATCTTTGCTTACTCGTTGACCAAGCTATTCCCTGTGGGATCGATACCCAACCCAGTTGGGTTCTATATTTGACTACGACCGCTTTACACTCCTACGAGAGCTGTAGATTGAGCGTTATCACTAATTCTTCATTAAAAGTATTCCCACTAACGGTACAATAATAGAAATAATCTTGTAGGAATTTCTTTATATATACCCAATGTGAAATACTTAATTGTTCTAGTTTAATCAAAGCTTCTTTTTGTAATTCTAATAATCCGCTATTTGGATCTTTACCAGTTAATAACATATGCATTTTATTTGTAAAATTATAAGGATTCGGTCCCATACTTAACAAAACCTGAAAATCATATGGGCAGTTTGTCTTAAAACTTTCCCATGTGGCTTTTGCAGATTCTCCTAAGAAGGTTTCTAAATATTTATACATTGTCTCCGTATCTGTTTCTATATAATGTCTTAAATAATCTGCAGCTACTATTCCTTTCCATAAATCTATCACTGTATCCCACATTTGAGGATCATGTGCTGCTATGTTCAGAATTTTACCTTTGCTACCTCCTTCTTGTAATTTAATTGATTCTTCTATTGACATTCTTTTTCCTGCTGGTTTTATATGATCTCCCCTAAGTTTTGTATCAGGGTTTATCCTTACTGTTGGTCTTCTAGGTACATTTCCTGTACTATAATCTATTGGTTAGGGATTAGGGTTTGTTTGTTGGAAACGGCTAGCACTTGAAGAGCTGGTTGGTTCTAATTCAGCTAGTTCCTTATAACTAATGGTAGAACTTAATATAGAGATTGTGTCTTCATCTTTTCTTTCAAGGAATGATTTGTTACTTCTATATCCTAAATTATCGCTTCTTTCTAAGCAACTTTTAAAATGTTCTATACATTCGTTTATTTTCATGTCGTCCTTTTGACACCCTTTACATTTAAAAGTTATATTTTTATATTCTTCTGCTAAGTTTTCAGCCTTTTCTATAGCCATGTCTACTTCATATCCTTCTTGTAGGACTTCTATATTCATAAACTCGCTTTCTGTTTCTATATTACTTTCTGTTTCATCGTCGTCTAAATTTCTTTTAGTTGTGTAGTTATAATCTGTAAACCTAACTGAGGTTTCCCCTTTACTTGTAGTATATAGTAGATGAGAATCTGGTGTAAAGGTTTTTGGTTTAGTAAATTTGTTTAAATTCCATTCTAAACCTGCATATATTTCTGGGTCTATTTTTATTGGTTTTATAAGGCTTATGCCCTTATTTCCCATTATCTCCACTACATCATTTACTTTTAATTTAAATTTGGTATTACTACTTAAGGTTAATTTACCAATAAAACCTATACGCATTAATAAATTATTTCCACTATTCATTTCTTCGTACCCTTTAGTTTGGACTCCTATTTTAATGTTTTTTCCAAATTCTTTTAAGTTCATTAGGAAATCTGGACTTATATAGAATATTCCTCCATTATTTGTCATATCTACTTCAGTTAATCCTATTATCGATTTTTTAATGTCTGACCATCTATCATCATATATTGTTATTAATACTTTAGATCCTAGGTTTTTTCTGGTTAAGCCTTTTATTCCTATAACAATTAAACTCATATGCATTAATATCATTTTATTATTTTTTATATGTCTTAGGGAATTAGTATTTACTAAATCTAGTATTTTAAAATCTTCTCCTATAGCCGATATTTGTTCTTTCCTATAATGTCTGTATAGCTGATTGTCTGTAGAAAAATATCCTGCGTTATATAATGTCTTAGGATTTAATAATTTTAATTGATGTTGTTGGAAGATTTGTAAATCCTTATCTACATCCATTATTTCGTTAAGTTCTTGGTTCTGTTCTATATTAGATTGTCTTCTGCATATTCTAGATAATATATTGTTATTTCCTATTCTGTTTTCCGAGAAGCTTATTATTTGTCTTTCTTCTCCTTGTCTTTCGTTGTTACTTTCGATGGTTCTCCGTCTATTTGATAGAAAATCCATTTTTGTGGTTTTCTTATTATATTCTTTCGTTCCTTTTTAGGAGTTAATTCGATTCGTTTTAATTGGTTAACAAGTTCTTTTATTTCAAAGTTATTTTTTAGTTGCTCTTGGGCTTCTTTATTTTTTATTAAAATATCTATTTCTTATGTAATTCTGGAAATTCTGGTTTTTCTTGGAGAGGTTTTTGAGTTTTTTTACCTTTAATTAGAATGTCTATCTTTTTGTGTAAGTCTAATAATAATTCTATTATGGTATTGTTTTATTTTAGTAGAATTTTATCTGTTTGACTTGAAGGTATATGCCTAGATAATCCTTCTGGTTCGCTATGATAATTTCTTAATTTTTCTAGTGCTTTATTATAAGTTATATCTTCTTCACTCATGAAAGTGATATTTCTTCTAATCTTTTTGTTATTTCTTGAAAGTCTTTAATTTCTATTGTTATATTTTCTACTTGTTCTACAAGCTTAGAAATTAACTGAGTTGTTTTTACCTCTAACTCTTTTGGTCTTTCTATTATACTTTTTATTAATCTTTCAATTTCTAATTTTGTAGGTATTTGTTCTAAATTAAATTTGTGATTTAAATACTGGATTTTTCTGTCGATTTCTATTTCCTGTGCTTTTAAATAATCTAGATTTTGTTCTATCTTATCTAATGTCTTTTTATGTTTATTTTGTGTAACTTCTATCTGTTCTAGAGTTCTTATTATACTGTTATCTTTTTCTTAAGTTTTTTCGCTTGAATTTATCAAAAGTTCTATTATTGTGTTGTACTGTTTATCATCTGAATGAAAAATATGTTCTCCCTGGTTGAAATTACACTTTATAGTAGAGTTATCTTTTAATACCCTATATTTCTTTTCTGGTTGAAATCTAAGATCTAGGTAATCGAGGCGTTTTAGAGAAGCTATGTTGTTATCCTAAGTGGTTTAAGTTAAGATATTTTTTACTTAGTTTAGTTTGATATCTTAGTCTATTATTTGCATAGGTTATATCTAGGTCTACTTCTTGTATGGTTTCTATTAATCTAGATTGTTCACTAATTAAAGCGTTTTTGTAATAATTCGAAGCTATAGCAACTATTTCGTAATCGTCTGTTTCTCTAAAGTTTAGAATATCTGTTTCTAAGTTTTTTATTTTTACATATTTTAAGTTGTTAACTATCGTAATTTATAATACTTTTTATGTAATTTTTGAATAATATATGCTACTCTCCTTGTCCAGAGTTTTGTGTCGACGATAGCCAATTATATTTTTTAAATAATTTAAATTTTTTATCATTGTGATTTATAATATTTTTTCTATTTCAACTTATGAGGCACAATGCTTAAATGACCATAATAATTAATTAGGAGTGATATAGTAAAATGTAATTATTATTATTTATTATTTTTATTATGTGTATGTGTTGATTCAAGAAGAATTTGAAAACATTTAGAAATGTGTTGAATGTTAAAAATGTTAATAATCCATTTGGTGCTTCTTGATTTCTCTACATTTATCTCTTGTGTGTTTTTACTCTTTTGCCCTTTGAGTATATGTAGTAATTTTTATTTTTATTTTAAAATATCATGAAAATTTTTATTCTTAGTATATATATATAGTAAAATCATGGATTCAATATTATTAATTTTTCAATACATAAGTGACTTATAATAATTAATTGCGAGTGATACATTAAAATCACGATTGAAGCAACAGAAATCAGTCAATTTTTTTAAAACAATATGTTAATTATTGTCATTTACAGTACTTTTAATTTCATTTTCAAATAATATATGTTTCTTTATATTTTTTTCTGTCCCGTCCCAAATTATGTGGCACTAATATAATTTTGATAGTCAATCAAATATTTTATGTTGACATATCATTTTGTTATTCTTATTTTTCTAATACATAAATGATTTATAATAAGGAGTGATATAGTAAAATCATCGTTCGAAAGACGAAAATTTAATTTAAAACATTAAGAGTTAATTTCATATTTTATGTCTATTTTATTTTTCATTAAATATTATTTATTTTCTTAATACCTAGATGGCTCATAATAATTAATTAAGAGCGATTGATTATGTTATTACTATAAAAATTAATATAATTTTATCATATCTAATAGTAATCATCGATAATTCACCGAAATAGGATATTAATTAAATACGGGATGCTATATTTGTATATGCAAAATATGATATTATTAAACATTATTGGATAGTACATTTTATTTATCTTTCACAATATTAAAATTTTACTATATATTTTTCTTTATTTCTTTTGAACTTGATACATATTAGCCCAACACAAATTCTAAGAAAATATTCATTAAAACTTTATTTTATTAAATTTATTAATTTTGTACTTTAAAAATTTAAAGTTAAATTTAAATATTAGTATTTCTATATAAGAAAAAAATAAATTTAAAATTTAAATTTACAAAAATAAACAAATGAATGAAGAGATTAATTTTCTATATAAAAGTCAATTAAAATAATAAAATTAATTTTCTTTAAATATTTAGTTGCAATTAATTAAGATAATTTTTTATTTTGTCATGATTTATGGTGCACCGATAAAATTTTGAGAGTTGAATAGAACTTTTATCTATTTTTAAAAAATATTTTAACTTGTTAATTATTGTGATTTATAATAATTTTAACGTAATTATCAAATAATATATTTACTCCTTGTGTCCCAATTTATGTGGCTTCGATATAATTTTGAGAATCGACTAAATTTTTTATATATCTTTTAAATATTTTAAGTTGTTAATTATTATGATTTGTAGTACTTTTTCTTTTATCTCGATTTATGTGGCATTGCTAAAATAATGAGAGTCAATAAAATTTCTATATGACTTTTAAATATTTTAAATTATTAATTATTGTGATTCATGGTAACAAATTAGTTTTGAACATGATAGCCAATTAAATAAATAAATAAAAAATTACTTCCAATATGTAGTTATAGTTAATTAATATAAATTAATAGAATATATTAAATATTTAAACCATTATGATGAAATGATAAAATTATTATATATTTGGGGCATGGTATGTAATTAAGTGAGAGCAAAAGGATATTTTGATAATTGCATGAGATGTGGTCGGAACCACCTCTTCTCCATAATAGAAAAGAAAAGAAATAGAAATGTTATGAAGGAGATCATAAGAAAATTAAGAAGCCCAGATTTGCTTTTCAAACAAGAAGTCTGCTTGATATACCTGATGATGCCTATTGTTGGAAAAGATATGGACGAAAACAATTGTCAACAACAATAATTACCCTTAGGATTCAACATTGTTAAAAAGTAAACCTACGTGATTTAACATGTGATGTAACACTGTCATTGATTTAAAAAAAAAAAAGAAATAAAATAAGTTTTTGAGTTAATACATAAAAAATATCTTAAACTTGACACCAAATTATAACTTTGATCTTAAACTTTGATTATGCAAAAATATGACCTTTAACTATTCAAAACTGTACAAATATGACTTCTAATCCTACGTGGCAAAACATGTGTTCAACACGCAAAATGAGCGCGTCCAGCTTAAAATCTAAGGACATAATACATAAATATGACCTTAAATTTTGACTGTGCACAAATATGACCTTTAACTATTCAAAATTGCACAAATATGACATTTAAATGACTCTTTACTATTATTTTTTTATTATTTTCGGCTCAAAGATGAAAATGACATCTAATTTCTTTTGTCATTGCGGAAAAAGAGCAATATTGAAGATTTATTAATTAGGCGGGTCAACCTCATATGAAAAAATCGAGCGGGTATGTATATATATTATAAAGCAGAGGACGAATTTAAGTTATATAATATATCTAAATATTATTTATTTAAATATTAAATTAAAGAAGAAACTATACTAATAATAATAAAAATTATAGTTTTAATAAAACTTTATTAAATTAATGTTATTAAGGATAGTAGTAGTAGTATATTAAATTAACGTCATCAAATTAACGTAATTAAAATGTTATTAAATTAACGTTATTAAATTAACGAGGGGTGGACCTACGTGGTTGCCATGGGGTTCACCCGAACCCCCTCGGTAAAAAAATTACGTTGTATATATATAAGATAGAAAATGTATATTTATGTACGTATATTAATGTTGAACCACAGGAAACAAGACACTTAGATAGCCCAGTGGTGTTATTTGCTCTTCTTGGGCGCTTCCTTCAGCCTACTGTGCGGGTTCGATCCCTGCTAGTGGCTGTTTTTTTTTTCTAATTAAAAAAAAAGTTAGGTGCTGCTGCTATAGAAATAAATAAAATAATAATAATAATTTTTTAAAATTAAAAAAAAAGTTAGGTGCTGCTACTATAAATTAAATAATAAAATTATTATTATTATTATAATAATAATAATAATAATAAAATTATTATTATAATAATTATAATAAAATTATTATTATAATAATAATAATAATAATAATAACAATAACAATAATAATAATAATAATAATAATAATAAAAACGACGTCGTTTTAACACAAAAAGCAAAACTTTGACAGTGCACAAATATGACCTTTAACAATTCAAAACTGCACAAATATGATCTCTCTCCAAGTCATCCCTTTTAACGATGTGGCACCGTGTGATTGGATTACCTTTCCACGTAGGCACGAGTGAGACTCACGCATGGGGTTGCAAAATCGGAGGTCATATTTGTTCAGGTTTTGAATAGTTAAAGGTCCTATTTGTGCACTATCAAAGTTTAAGGTCAAAGTTATAATTTAGTGTCAAGTTAAAGATCATTTTTATGTATTAACTCTAAGTTTTTAGTTAAAAAGTAAACATACTTGATTCAACATTTAATGTAACACTGTCGTTGATTAAAGAAAAAGAAGAAATAGAAAAATTTTGAGATTACTACCAATGTAAATAATTAAATATTTTATAGTAATTGTATTAATATTTCAATTTTAGCTTATGGTGAACTTTCAATTCAATCAATATTTTAGTTCGAATATATTTTGGAATTTTTGTATGACATGGTTTCTTTTTTTATTCTTCTAGCTAAATATGAAATTTTCAGCCTACGTCATTTTTTTCAAATTCATATTATATTTGGTTAATGTGAAAAAAATTCTAAAATTATGTGATATTATTGTGATTTATAAGACTTTTTTATGTAATTTCTAAATAATTTGAGAAATTTTCACAATTCAACTTTTATTTTTTGCTACTGATACTCAAATGTTGATTATAAATCTAAAAAAGATAACTGTGAACCTACGTTGGAAGTATAATACGTTGATGATGTGCATCTATTAAATTAGTATAAGAGTTATTTGAGGCAATAATTATTACAATTCAAAACCTACAGACTGTAAAATAGAGCAATATGAGGCATTATTTTGGCAATGATCGATGTTGAGAGACAAGTAGAAAATAATTTTGATTGTAGTAGAGCTATGGTACAAATAATTTAGAATATGAGAATACATAAAACTTAAACTCCATGGTAGTAGGATACCAACGGCAATATGCTCTCATTTTCTATCTTATAGATGGTTTAAAAATGGTCAAACCCATCGGTGGCCCCCTAAACTTGGCACGATCTTTCACTTAGATACCTCAAGTGGACGTTGTTCACTTTTGACACCTCAAGTAGCTATAAACTGTGTCATTTTGGCACCTTTTGCTGATTCAGCAAAGAGAGTGTATTACACTCGCTTTTGGACGCGTTTCAGGGGTATTTTCGTAAATTTTTAGGGGTATTTTTGTTATCTTGGAGTTGTCTTCTCCACACAACTTTCTTTAGCTTCCATTAATGGAGTTTAATGGAGGTTGAACTTTTCAAGAATGATAACAAAATTTTACTCCATTAACAAAATACTCACTCCATGAACATATCTATAACAACAATACACATCATAAACACCAAATAATACTCCTTCCATTAATCAATGACATCATTAACACCCCCAAAAAAAATGTCAACAATTAATTAAAAACAGAACAGGCCAAACACAACAAATATTTTCTCATTCTTTATCCCTTTTCCACCATTTTTTTTCTTCACAAACTTTCATTGTTGAAGAATTCATTTTCTTCACCATTAATTTCAATTTTTGATATTAATGGATTCTCTCTTCAATAAAACCACCAAAACTACCATTAACAACTTCTTCTTTATAAAATCACCGGAAGATTACTCATTTTTCCATACTTTACCTTGCCTTTTTAAGCTTAACCTCCATTAATGGAGGTTGAATTTTTCAGAAAAGTAAATCCGCATTAAAAGCTTCACGAATTCCAGTCATTTGATGATCGAGGAGGCCAATGTTCAGTTAATAGCTTTCCGAATTTCAGATATATGACTAAAAAAAATATGAAGGAGACTTAAAAAAATGAAGGAGAAGGAGGAGAACAAAAGGGCAACTTTTAAACACTAGCTGATTATGAAAGTTTATTGGTGATAGAAAACATGAAATTGAGGGGTTAGAGAGCGGGCAGGTGGTGAAGGGGGTGGGTGGGTTGGAGAAGACTAATGGGGAGGGGAAGCGAGCAGGTGGTGAGGGGATGGGGTGGGATGAAGAAGACGATGAGGATTGGTGGGGTGGAGGAAATTAAGTTTTATAATTTTTCTATAGTTATTCAAGTTAAAAATTGCCTAGTGGCAATATTTGATTGTTTTTTTAAAATTAAAAATAGATATTTAACATTTAATTTGAAGAAAAATGACAAATGTTATGATATTATTGGTCACTTTACACGTCATCGACGTGTGTAATACACACACACGGTATAATATTGTTGATTAAGCAAAAAGTGTCAAAATAACATTTGCGTATGCTACTTGAAGTGTGAAAAGTGAACAACGTCCTCTTGGGGTGCCTAAGTGAAAGATCGTGCCAAGTTTAGGGGCTCACCGATGGGTTTAGCCTTTAAAAATTGTTTGAAGTTTACTTTTTTCTACTATTAACATGTTTATTTGATAGTGTATTAGTGACTTATTTAAAGTTTTATACTTAAAAATATAACATACACATAATAATTTATGTTTTGTATATATTTTCTATTAATTAACGTGATATCCATGTGCAAAGCACAAACACTTAACTAGTATATGTGTGTGTGACATATATTGAAGCAAAATCAAGTTACAAACCACTGCCGAACTCCACAATAACCGCAAACTGTTTCACCACCCTCAGCCCCTTTCCTCATCTTCTCGTTTTTCAGGTAACAGAGCTCCGATCAACGAAATGCTTAGTCCCAACTTACTCAAGATGGAGATGACAATGTTTTCCCTCGAATGAAAAAAAAAATAAACAATGAAACTCAATAGGTAGATATTATAATTATCAATTAGCATCTATGAAAGTGAAGTTTGAAGAAAATTAGAAAGGCAAAATGGTTCGATGAACCCTTGTACTATGTCGGTTTTGTAAGTTGGACACTTCTACTTACATGTTTGTCATCTAGACCCCTAAACCCACTAAAAAATAATATTTTAAATACTTTTTTGGTGAGTGTAACACACTCTCGCCACATCAGCCGCCATGTCAGCTTACACGTCTACCACGTCTGCCACGTCAGCTGTCACATCAGCCGCCAAGTCATTTTTAAGTATTACATTAAATTTTATATTATTTTTAAAATGCTACACAAGAAATTAAATATTAAAATAAATTTAATTAAATATTTTTTTATAAATTGCAGAAATTCTAATACACAAATAGAATAAATTTTTAATTTAAATTAAATTAAATTTTCAATATAAATTTAAAGTTTTAACTATAAATTCACATTACACAAGCATAATGAATTTTTAATTTTTATTTAAATATATTCAATAATTTGTAAAAGTTACAAAATTAATCCTAAACAAAATGAAAAATTTAAATTGAGAAAATGAATAAAAAAATTTTAAAAGTAAATCAAGAACAATTTATTTATTTTTTGACAATGAACAACAAACAACAACATCAACCACAACAAAGACCTCTTCAAGGATATATAATTTTTTTTTTACAATGAACAACAACAACAACAATATCAATCAGCAAAGACCCTCTTCGGGAACAACAATATTTTTTTTTCTACAATGGACAACAACAATACCAACCACAGCAAAGCAAAGACCCTCCTCACGAATATATAATTTTTTTTTACAATGAACAACAATAACAATATCAACCAGCAAAGACCCTCTTCAGGAGCAACAATATATTTTTTTTTTATAATGAACAACAACGATAATATTAACCACAATAAAGACAAGGAATAACATAAACTTCCGTTGAATCTTGTCAATCTTAACTCCACTAACATCCACTTTCGTTGAAGTACAATAACATAAGCTTGATTAACTCTCCTTAATGAAATCCTGTTAACCTTAAACGATCCACTAACAAGTAATAGTCCAGAACATACAAGTTGTTTCAAGAACATAACTCTTTTTTCCTTAAATCTCCCAGCTAGAATAATCAAACCAGTACCAGGTGGAATACTGGCTCTCAATTTTGTGGGTTTTGGTTTGTGTTTTTTGATGAGGAATTTTTCCACATCATCAGCTGGGTAGAATTTTGGTGGTTTGATAGCGGTGGTTGAGGGTGGAGCAACGACGGCGGTGGATTTTGGGTGGGTAGGGAATTTGCCGCCCTTTTTCTTCTTGATAACCCAAAGACCCTTTTTGTGGTACATTTTGGAACGAAAGAATTTGTTGATTCCGTTGATTAGGTAAGGGTTACGGGGGGATTTCTTGGCGGCCATTATTGTGAAGTGTGCAAAGGGCATGTTTGGAGTGAAAGGAGACAAAATGAAAGTGAAATTTAAATTGTGCAAAGGGTAAGTTTGAGAAAGTGAATAAAAACCCTCTTTACTTTTTTTTCAATTTTAATATTATTTTTAAATTTTTTTAATTAGTTTAATATAAAATTGGCCAAAAATTGACCCCATTCGCACTTCAGGCGAGTGTAATCACTCTCTTTATCCTAGTCAGTATTTTAATGTCATATAGGCAAAGTCAACGGTCAAAGGGTTTAAAATATAGCTTTTTTGTGGGTTCAGGGTCCAGATGACAAATATGTAAGTAGAAGTGTCCAACTTACAAAACCGACATAGTACAGGAGTCCAGAAGGTTATTTTGCCAATTAGAAAAGAGAATGAAAGAGGTGAAGAGTGAAAAAGAAGCGAGGAAGGAAGGAAGAAAAATACTAAGTAGAATTAAGGAAGAGGCTATATGGTATAATTAAAGAAGGAAGAAGAAGCCTAATTAGAAGAAGAAGGAGGAGGAGGATGCTATTTTTTTGGTAAATCATATAGCCCGGCTATACGGGGTAATTCTATTATGTTATAATTTCTCCATCTGAAAACATACTAATAGGTATAAATGTAATTTTATCTAAGACAAAATAAAACATTCTTGTATTAGGACTAAGAGTCCGTTTGGATAAAATTAAATCTGATCAAACCAACTTTTAATTTCTTTCTTAGTTTTATTATGTGTTTGATAAAATTAAAAAGTGCATTACAAAAATAAAAAATTAATTAAGAAAAGCAAAAAGTGGGAAGTTAGGTACCCTAACTTTTTATTTTTTAGATTTTTTTTTTTAGGATTGACCTAAATATTTACTTTTCTATCCTTTATATTTTCCTCTAATTCCAACTGTTGAAGCATGGGGCTACACCACCGGTAAGGGACCAAGTCCTGAAAGTGAATCATATGACAATAAAGCAACAAACACACATAGATACAGTAAATAAATTAACACACATGTACTTGCAGACTCTCAAACTCCACTTTAATCAAAACGTATCTTGATTACAGACTCCATTTGAACTTAACTCTGAGTTTCTACAATCTGTAATAACTCTATTATAATCACCTCTTAACATCTCTGTCAATGTCACTCTCAATATTGGTTAACTCTAACCAGAGGCGGAGCTAGCCTATTAAAGGGGGTTTGTCCGAACCCCCTTCGACAGAAAATTATATTATTAATACATGATTAAAATGATTTTTATTTATATATTCTAGATGTTGAACCCCCTTCAATGAGTTTTTCTTCAGATTTTGTACCCCCTAAGAAAATGTTTTTGCTCTACCTCTGACTCTAACCAATACAAACTTAGGTAACTTTACCTAAGAAACTCAATAGCAAAATAAAATCTTTACTCTTAATCCTTGAGTAAATCAATTACAAGAATTGACTCAAGAACACCTACACTATAAGTATGAAGAGATTAAAACTTTATCTTAGAGAGAGTTTTCGCCCCCACTATGAGGTTCTTTAATTTTCAAAAACTATGGAGGAAAGAGCATCCTTATGTATTTATGGTAATGTAGAATTGAGTGATAGAATTTTGATTGGACCAGGTGTCCATTCTGGTATGCGGTGCATCTGCACAATTATTGTACTAGTGGATAAAATTGTGTAAAGTATGACAGATATACCTGGGCAAAGTAGGTGAGGTACCTAGTCCTCTGATATCATTCAGTCATAATCAAAACATGAGACAATAATTTTTCCCTTTATGATAATGAAAAACCATGTCCACGAAGCATCAAAATTCATTTAGATTAAGAGTAACTACATCTACACATACACCAACATTCCCCCTATCAGTTGCATCTCTTTACTCCCTCTATCTCTTATCACATACATCACAACAGTATCAGTGTGTGTTCCCCCTGTAGCTATTACCCCATCATCAATACTACAATATTCATTACTTATGGTACCTGGTCCCTATTATAGTGAATTTAATTTTCTCCTTTTGGCATCATAAAAAAGTAAGAACAGTAAACCAAGGCAGGACTAAGCACAAATTGGTTAACTCATGCCCATTGGGGCCATACTAACATTAATCAACAACTTAAAGAAGGAGAAATAGTTGATAGGCACAAAATATGATTCCATTCATTAAAGATAGGCAAACACCATACAATACAATTAAAATTAACATAAAATTCTTGAACCTAAAAAGCCATTGGAAATAACAAGGGAAAACTAACACCGGGTTCCAATAGAAAACAAAAAGGGGGTGGAGAGTCTTAGGTAGATGGATATTTAGGGGAGAGGGACTTAAGCAACAATTTCATCCTAGCACTCTCTGCAGTGTAAGAGTTCAACAGTTGCTTAGTGAAGTCCTTTACTTCTGCATTCAACCCTTGAACCTCCTGTGTGAGTGCTAAAACCTTAGGTTGAGTTCTGCATTTTCTGTTCTAAGTGCTTCAGCAATACCTGGTCCCTCAGTGGAAAGCTATTGGTTCCCCATCTTTAATTGCAGAATCTCTACATCCTTAGTAGCTAAACCGATCCTCATCTCATCCACCTCTTTGCTCAACTTTTTCTTAGATAATAACAATTTTGACACCTCGGACATGGTCCCTACTTTTCCTTCTACATATTCATTTTCAATCAAGGTTGTCAGAGTGAACATCTGCTTTGCAGTTTCAGGAGTCTCCTTTTCACCAACAACCCCAAAGTGATCAAATACCCTGTTTAGGAAATATTCATAAGGTATGCCATGTTTTTCTTTCTAAACATAGATAACCTTATACATGTGCTTTATCATTAAAGCAGGCAAACCGATAAGTTTGAACTTGCTCAGACACTCAATCACATATGGATCCATAGCAGAAGCTATTGTCCTATTTTTAAAGCATCAACTAGGGGTGTACATAGGTTGGGTTGGTTCGTTTTTTTATTAAAATATAACCAAACCAATAACGTCGATTTTCTAAATCTATAAACCAAATCAAACTAATATACAATCGGTTTTTTTATTTTGGTTTTAGTCAAATTTTTTTGGTTTTTCGATTTTCTCTGTTTGTTTTACAATTATAATGTGATTGAAGAAAAAAATTAAATATTTTCACTAAAAAGATTAAAAAAAAAAGGTCATAGAGTAGTTCCAATAAAAATTAAGTTGGCAAATTACTAAGACGTCTAAACTACTATCTCTCAAAGTAATATTATGTGGATACCTAAGTAGTTCAATTTCCAAGTCACTAGTCATAGTAGCTTGTTTGAAAGTTGTCTTCACATAAAATGTGAGCATACAAAAGAATGAACAATTGGAGACAACTTATTAAAAACTTAACTCAAAAAAGTAATTAATTATAACATAATTCCATAAAAAAAAAAGTGAAAGAAGAGAAACAAACCTAAATCACAACTTGACGAATGAGAAAAGTAAGATGAGAAAATAATGAGAACTCTCTGAAAACTTGGAAAGTAAAATGTAAAAAGTGAAGCAATTAAAGAGTTTTAGGTTTTTATATTAACTAGTTAAACCCCACGTGTCTCGCACGTTTAACATTTCAACAACAACAACAACAAACCCAGTATATTCCTACATAGTGGGGTCTGGGGAGGGTAAGATGTACGCAGTCCACACCACTACCTCTGGAGAAGTAGAAAGACTGTTTTCGATAGACCTCCGGCTCAAGACAATGAGTAATAAATAAATTTATAGTAAAAACATGAAACAAGATAGAACAACAGAAATAAGACACCCATAAAGTAATACCCTACGCTAACGAACCAAAGGCACCCCTCATCCCGACGCTCCCTTAATTACTAACTACGACCCTCCCGCATGCACTAACCTTCTATCCTAATTCACGTCCTCCAAACCTTCTTATCTAGGATTATGTCCTCAGTAAGTTGTAACTGCTCCATGTCATATCTAATCACCTCTCTCCAATATTTGTTTGGCCTACCCCTATCCACCTGAAACCATCCAAAGCTAACCTCTCACATCTACAAATTGAGGCATCTGTGCCCCTTCTCATCACATGCTTGAACCATCTCAATCAAACTACCCGTATCTTGTCCTCCACCGAAGCCACACCAACCTTCTCTCGAGCAGTCTCATTCCTAACTCTATCACCCCTCGTAAGCCCACACATCCAACGTAACATCCACATTTCTGCCATCTTCAGTTTTTGAATATGGGAGTTCTTGACTGGCCAACACTCCGCTTCATACAGCATGGCTGGACGGACTACCACTCTGTAGAATTTGCCTTTAAGTTTGGGCGGAATCTTCTTATTACACAACACTCCCGAGGCCGCACGTGTAACATTTAATTATTTAAAATTAGATAATTTTATCTATTGAAAAAAATTTTAATGAAGAGCAAAAAATTTAAATCACTTCTCAAAGAGCCTTCACATTTTAATAAAATAGCACAAATATAACATATATTTTATTAAAATATTTGATAAATTTTCAATCTTAAAAATTGAAGAAATAATTTTGTCTAAAGCAAATACTTTTAACGAAGGACAAAAAGTTTAAATATTTCTGAACATCGAATCAAATAAAAACAAAGTTGAAAGAAAATGAACCAAACTGAAATAGTTCGATTCGTGTTCGATGTCTACTTTTTAAAATTGTAAATCAAAAAATTGAATTGAAATTTGATAAATCGAATCAAAGAGCAGAACATGCACTTCTAATCAATGCCTTAACAACATAAATCGTACTGATATGAATGAGAAATAATTCTTTTTTAAAAAAAAACATACCTTTAAATCCTCTCGTAATCGGCACGAAGTCTCAACCACACACTCACATAATTTTTCTTTACCTGCACATCATGCGAAAGCCAACAGTTGAAATTATAATAAATCATATGATAAAAAAACGTTAATAAAAGATGCATAGTATTTAATATTGTTGACCTACAAATTAAAAACTAATATTAAAGAACATAAAACTAATCTTCTCTTGAAAATACTCTTTAACAATTAAATTGTGAATGTTATTCTATAATTTATTGGAAAAAAGGAATGCTCAATATATAGATGTACAATTATTTTTTCTTTTAAGAAAGAGTTGATGAAACATGGAAGAAATATAATCTAATTTGAGAAACTTTTTTCATAAAAAACTAATTATTATAGAAAATCAAGACAAATGAAACTTAAAAGAAAAGAAAATTAAGGACTCCTAATTAAATAAAAAACCATACTTAAAAGAAAGAAATTAGGTCGTATGCTAACTACAATCTGGCACTACTTATTTTTTTTCTTTTTGAGGTGGGACGTGTTTTTTTAGTAAAAATAGTTAAATAATAGTTTGATAAAATAATAAAAAGACGTTTCTTATTACGTATTTAAAACTTTTTAAAATTTAATACTTATTAAAATTTTCTTATTCTAAGGTTTTTAAATTTGTTTCTAGATTTTTCAAATCTTATTAAAATCAAATTTAGTTGTTTTATAATTCTTAAACTAATGAAAAAGTATTAGTTGTCATTAATTCTAACGACTTCTAATAAGAAAAGGTTTTACCATAAATATATATTAATTAATTATTAACTTTTAAAAATTAGAAAAAAATAGTGAAAAGACAATTTTATCTAAAGCGAAAACTTTTAATGAAGGGCAAAAAGTTCAAACAACATTTCTTCACACTTTTAATATATTATAGATATAGATAGATTATAGATATAGATTATAGATTATAGATATAGATATAGATATAGATATAGATATAGATATTGGGCTTTGTATTAATTTGTTATTAACAGAAAAATACTATAATTAAAGGCCCAAGAATATATATATATCTATTTTCTGAATATAAAAAAATAATAAAAGTAATCAGAAAGTAGATTATAAGTAATATTTTTTTACGTATAAAAAAATAAAATTATATATGTCTTACGTCGGTTCGGT
This sequence comes from Capsicum baccatum var. pendulum, assembly GCA_030864225.1. Classification (NCBI taxonomy): domain Eukaryota; kingdom Viridiplantae; phylum Streptophyta; class Magnoliopsida; order Solanales; family Solanaceae; genus Capsicum; species Capsicum baccatum. The sequence continues at coordinate 246,577,865 of CM061552.1, read as the reverse complement.
TTGATTTTATTTTTTCTAATACCAAACCAAACCAAGAATGATTAGTTTTTTTTGCCAACACCAATTGAATCAAACCAAACTATAAGTCAGTTTTTTTCCTCGGTTTGGTTTGATTCATCGGTTCGGTTTGACTTAACGGTTCGGTTTGTACACCCCTAGCATCAACCATGAATTTTGTCGAGGGGTGTTGATTTAACACAATCCACACTCTAATTATGGGAACATCTAGAATTTTCCAAGAATCTCTTCATCTAATTTCAGTTTCTTCCCTTGAACTAAAGCAGTTAAGCTCACAAATCCGGTCCGATGGCTATTCTCCACTAACCACAAGGTCCATCACTTGAGAACTTTATTGTATAGTAGAATTGCCTCACTTCACCTTCAAAGACAGAGGGAACTGATTCCTTTAGGAGGCGCAACTCGATGTCTAACATACTCAATTAACTCCACCATATCAGGTTTCTAAAAAATCTTAGAGTCAAAGACTCTTCCAGTCAATACCTTCTAAGTTCTCAGACTCATTTTTTTTCCCAAGTCAACTTTTCTCTACTTGCTCCACTTTTTTTCTTTTAGAACGACTACCAAGTTTTTATTCAGCCTTTTTTCTCTTCTTGGGATCAAGTCTCCAAGTTACTTTCTTCCTTTTTCACAACTCTGTGTTTTTGTTTCATACCGATGGGACTCCTTGATTTTGTTGGGGAGGACCTGGTCCTTCCTTCATCTTGAACTTCTTTCTTCCTTTTTTCTGTTGCAGCAGCAGTATCAATATCAATCTCTTCCTCTTCTTCACTAACTTCAACCACTTTTACATTTTCTTCCTTAATAATAATCCCCCTCTTTAACCTTCTTCTTTTAATAGTTCCAGACTTATTTGCCTTTATAACAGCCCCCCTGAGCTTATTTTCAACACTACTTGTTGCGTAAGTCTAAGTTACTTTCCCTGTCTCTTCCACTTTCCCCTTTCCTTTGCTACCTCTTTGTTTTTGTACTGACCACCTTAAAAGTAAGTCATCCTCATCTTTATTAGGAGATGGAATAAATGAACCAATAGGCTCATCGGCTTTGGGAGATAAATCTCCTGTGGGGATAATATTTTCCTCGCCAACAACTTATTTCTCCAGCCCTATAAAACTCTTCCTAGGGTCATTTGACAGAAAAATTGAGTTCTCACCAACCCAATCCTCTTCAGCTAACTCACTACTAGCGGGGTTTGATTTTTTTACTAGTAGATCTACATCAATTAGGAAAGGATAGGGTTTGAATCAAAAAGGGTGGGAGAACAGATTCGTTTAAAGTTTTAGAATGGTCAGTCTTTCTGGTTTTTCTAAAGGAACGGGGTTTTGAGGGAACTCAACTTCTATGGGTGACCTATAGACTTCACTTTGGTCAACCATAACAACTATCTTAGAGGTAGGTTTTACTATTTTTAGGGATTCTTCCATGGTAGATCCTTTCTTAGTGACAAGTAAGGAAGACGACTCAATAGTTGGTATTTTAGAGAGAAGAGATGAGGTTTGGACATACTCGAATTCATATGAGATGCGTAAGGACGAGGTTTTGTTAGCCATTTGAAATTTTGATAGATTATTTAAAATAAGGAAAGTTAATTTTTTTAGAAAAAGAAAAAAATTGCTTTTGAGAGAGAAAAGTTTAAAAGTTAATTTTGGAAAAGTGAGAGGAAAAGGGAATTTGATTTTGTATTTAAAGGAAGAAAAGATTGCAACGTTTGAGATTAAAGGGTATAGGATGTTTCTGGTCTCAATAGGTGCAACTCTTCATTTTTCAGAGGATTTGACAACTTTCAGATAGAGAAGGGAAAAAATATGGCTTTTTCAGACAAAAATTTATATATTTTTAAAGTGCACATTAATGATACTAACCTGTGGTATGGGACTAGGTCCCTCCCTTGCTTGAGTGAATATTTTATATTGTGTCTATATTATCTATTCCCCTTTAAAGTGGTTTTACCATGCGTGTATACCTAAAATGGTATGGTACTGAGTTACATTAAAAAGCACAAATTTTATCAAGGATACCTATCTTCTAATCATAGCCAATGAATTAAAGAACTTGATCCACCAAGTAGGTTAATTCATCTTGATCAAACCCAACCTCAGCCTATTTCTCAAAAATTGCTCCTTATGAAGAACCTTTATGAAGATGTCAGCTACCTGATCTTCAGTCTTATAGAATTCATGCAAATGTCTCCTTTTTAAATATTATCTCTTAGTAAATGATGTCTCACGTCAATATGCTTTGTCCTTTTATGTTGCACTGGGTTTTTAGCCATGTTTAGAGAACTTGTATTGCCACACATCAAGGGAATAGGATCAGGGACAATCTTAAAATCCTCCAGTTGTTGTTTGATCCATAAAAATTGAACACAACAATAAGTTGCAGCAACATATTCAACTTCAGTAGTAAATAGTGCAACTGAATTTTGTTTCTTAGATCCCCAGAAAATTAGAGAGGGTCTAAGGAAATGAGCCATTCCTGAGGTAATCCTTATGTCCACCAAGTACCCAACATAATCAGAATCAGCAATAACCTAATAGATTAAAATTATCTTTAGATGGATAAACAGGATCAAGTCCCCTATCCCTTTCAGATGCTTGAGAATTCTCTTAGCTGCTTTTAGATGAGACTCCTTTGGACATGTCTGAAATCTAGCACACATACTAACACTAAACATAATATTTGGCCTGCTAGCAGTGAGGTATAATAAGGCTCCAACAATTTCTCTATACATGGTATCATTAATTGAGGACCATTTTCATCATTGTCTATCTTTGAATTGGTTCTAATGAAAGTATCAATTGGCTTGACATCTCGCATATTGTATTTATTCAGTAGCTCTATGATATATTTTTCTTGACAAATCATTGTACCATGGGATATCTTTTAAATTTGAAGCCCTAGGAAGAAGCTCAATTTACCTATCATGCTCATTTCAAACTCACTCACCATTAATTTGGAAAATTCTCCATAGAGATTTAGAGGTTACTTCAAAGATTATGTCATCAACATAGATTTTCACAATTAGCAAGTTGTTTCCTCTGGACTTCAGAAAGAGTGTATTTTTAATTTTCCCCCTTTTAACACTATTTTCCAGAAGAAACTTTGATAGTCTCCAATACCAAGCTCTAGGTGTCTGCTTCAACCCATAGAGATCCTTATCCAGCTTCAGAACATGATGTAGGAAATCAACATCTTCAAAACCTAGAGGTTGTTTGACATAAATTTCTTTTTTTAAACTACCATTTAAAAAGGCACTCTTGACATCTATTTGGAAGAGTTTGAAACCCATATAAGCAGCAAAAGCAATAAGAATTCTAATTACTTCCATCCTTGCAATAGAAGCAACGATCTTATCATAGTCAATACCTTTCTCCTAATTATATCCTTGAATAGCAATCCTTTCTTTATTTCCACTGATAGTGCCATGTTCATCTTGTTTGTTTCTGTACACCCATTCTATCTCAATTATTGTTCTGTTAATAGTCTTGGGGACCAGGTGCCAAACTTTGCTCCTTTCAAATTGTTGAAGTTGTTATTGCATAACATTAATCTAGTCAGCATCTTGTAGGGATTTTTTACATTCTTGTGCTCAACCTATGACAAGAAGGCTGAGAAATCCATAAAATTCCTAGCTTGAGCTCTTCTTTTCATTCCAGATTCCAAGGGAAAGGTCAGATTTTCAAGGGAGTGAGAAGATTTGTGCTTCCAATTTAATCTTTTTGACTGAGGTCTATTGGGACCAGGTCCTTAAGGATTTTGAACAGGTTCTTCTTGATGTTCCTCTTCTAAATTTGGATTCAGCAACTAAGGACCTAATTCACCATCACTTTCTTCATCTACAACTGTATCATTATGTTCTTGAACTTCAGCTTCAGCTATACCATCCCTTTGAATAGGAATAAATCCATTCATGACGGAATCTTCACCTCCAGCAGAATCTTTTAACTTTCTTGATTTATCAAAGATCACATGTATATTTTCCTCCATACACAGAGCCCTTTTGTTGAAGACTCTATATGTTTGTTGAGGAGTAGCCTACAAATGCAACTTCATCACTTTTGGAGTCGAATTTCCCAAGATCATTCTTTCCATTATTTAGAATAAAACATTTGCACCCAAAGGGTCTAAAATAATCAAGTTTTGCCTTTTTGTCAAAAATAAGTTCATATGGAGTTTTGTTCAAGAGAGATATGGTCAGGCATCTATTGGTCATATAACCGACAGTATTGACAGCTTTAGCCCAAAAACTTTTTGAAAGGCCACTATCAATCAACATAGTCCTAGCAATTTTATGAGTGTCCTATTCTTCCTTTCAACCACTCCATTTTGTTGAGGAGTTCTTAGAGCAGAGAAGTTGTGACTAATTCCTTTTTAAGCATAGAATTCTTCAATTTTGAAATTCTCAAACTCAATTTATGATCAGATCTGAATCCTGCAATCTTGTTGTTCAACTTCACCTAAATTTGCTTGGTAAAGACCACCGGTACTTCATAAGCTTCATCCTTAGCTTTTAGGAATATGGTCCAAGTGAATCTTGAGTATTCATCCATAATAACAAACACATATATTTTCCCACCTCTACTTTGAACTTTGATAGGTCCACAAAAGTCCATGTGCAATAATTCAAGGGGTCTTATGGTACTTACCTACTTCTTCTGCTTAAAGGATGATTTGGTTTATTTTTCTTTGACACAAACATCATAAATCTTGTTTTATGAAAACTGCAAGTTTGAAACACCATGGACCAGGTCCTTTGAGATTAGTTTGTTAAGTAGAGAGGAACTTACATATCCCAACATTTTGTTCCGTAAATCAATAGTTTCACTTTGAGCACTTAGGCATGTTAATTCACAATCAACTACTGAGTCTAAATTAACCACATATATATTTTACACCTTTTAGTTTTGAGTATAACTTTCCCAAATTTCAAATTGGATAAAGTATACCCATCAGATAGGAACTTCATTTTATTTCCTTTGTCACAGATTTGGGACACACTTAGAAGACTGTACTTTAAACTATTCATATAATACACATCCTCAATGGCGTGATTTAAGGATTTCCATATCTTTCCAACACCATGAATATGGATTTTCTTTTTATTTTCAAAGGAGACACCTCCACCTTGAAGTGCATTGAGTGAGAGAAAATAGTTAGTTCTTCCAGTCATATGCTTAGAGCATCCACTATCCATTAACTGGCTTTGACTGCCTTCTGTTACTCCCACCTGCATACAAAGGTCATTTTTTAGATTTGGGAACCCACTGGAGTCTGAGTTCCCAAAAGAAAGACAAGAGAGTGATCACAACTTTCTTGGTCCTGTTAGGTAATTTATTCTTCTTAAAATTTTTCAAGGAATTAGATCTCTTGGGGAAAGACTGATTTAGCTGGACATATCTATCAACGTTTATTTTAACTCTAAGCCATCCCTGACATTTCTCCTTCAAGTGACCATTCCCGATACAGTGAGTGCATAAATGATTATTGGCCTTATTTTTAGAAACAGAGACATGATTGCCTTAGGACTTAAGAGCATGAGTGTTGTACTGACACCCAAGACCTTTATAATTATTTTATAGATTTTTTAAGATCTTCTTTTATACGGACCAGGTCCTTTCTAATTCTTCATTATTATGGAGTGCAGTCATAAGAAGCTTTTGAGAATTATTCAACTTTTCTTCAAGATCAATTTAAAGCTTCCTTTTTTCCCTTCTAATTAGACTCAACTATCTTCTTTAGTTTATCCATCAAATCCTTATTTCCAGATTTTAATTTTAATGATTGTTCTTCCACTTCAAAAAACTGAATGATTAAGGCTAATTTTCATGTTCTAGATTTTCTCCCTTATCTTCAAGTAATTCTCTCTCATAAGTAAGCTCACACACATAATCAATCAAGATATTTGCGATTTTCTTCATCTTCTTAGGGGAATAATCATTCAAGTTCTGCTTAATATAAAAACGAGTTACCTCATTTTCTACTTATTCATCTGATTTTACCATGAGAACAAAAAGAGAGTTGTAGGATATTTCACTACTTCCACAGCTAACATGGAAGTATAATCAATCTTTTCGGATTCATCAGATTCACTTGAGGTATCTCCTAGATAGCTAGGGCTTTCTTAACTACATAATAAACAACTACTTTCCTTCTTGACTTCTTGGGGACCTGGTCCTTCCATTTTCCTTTATCTCCTTCTATTTCAAGTATTTTTGATAATCCATTTTGTGCAAAGGACAATCTTTGATAAAATGTTCAAGTTTTCCATATTTGTGATAAACTTCAATAGTGGCCTTTTTTTACTGTTGTTTTCTCTTCTTTGCAATTGACCATTTTTCTTCATGACCTTCACAATCCTTTTATCTAAGTAAGCAACATCAATATCTTCATCACTGGACTCATACTTTGAAGATTTTAAGGCTAGTGACTTTTCTCTTTTAACCTCATTCTTTTCTTGACCTTTGTTTTTTCAACTCATGGATTTTCAAGTTCCCAATTAATTCATCCATGGTGAGTATGTTTAAATTTCTAGCCTCATAGATAGCATCAACTTTTCTCTCCCATGACTTAGGAAGAAGTTTAAAATTTTCCTTACTTGTTTATGCAGGGAAATAACTTCACCAAGGAAATACAACTTATTTGTGATTGAAGTGAATCTTGTGTGCATCTCTTGAATAGTTTTACCCTCCTTCATAAGGAAGACTTCATACTAAGTGGTCAACATATCCACTGTTGATTCATTTACATCAGTTGCTCTTTCATGATCTATTCTCAGACAGTCCCAGAGATCTCTTTGGCATTCTCACAAGAATTGTATTCATCTAGTCCTATCCCACCAACCAATAATTTTTTGGCCTTGAAGTTCTTTTCAATCTTCTTATAATTTTCATCATCATATTCTCTCCTGGTTTTAACAATCATTCTAGTTATGTCTCCTTCTTTGACTTCTCATACTGGCACATGGGGACCATCAAGTATCACATCCATTAGCTTTCCATCCTTAGCCATAATGAAATCATACATCCTAATTTTCCACCAGCCATAGTATTGCCCATTTAAATGGGGTAGCCTAGTAGTAAATTATCCCTTCTCCAAATTAGGTGGTGCAACCATGATCAAGAATTCACTCTGGGTATTAACCTTTTAGAGTGTCCTAGCTCTGATACCAATTGTAAAAACGTGAGGGGTACACCATCACCGAGGGACCAGGTCCTTAAAGTGAATTATATAACAATAAAGCAACAAGCACACAAAGATGCAGTAAATAAATCAACATAATTATTTACGTAGAAACCTTCTTACTTAAAAGAGAAAAAACCATAACCTGCACTCACTGTCTCTCAAACTCCACTATAATCAAAACACATCTTGATTACATACTTCATTCGAACTGAACTCTAAGTTTCTCTAATTTGTAAATAACTCTGTTACAATCACCTCTTGAAAACTCTGTCAATGTCACTCTCAATATTGGTTAACTCTAACCAACACAAATTCAGATAACTCTACCTAAGAAACTCAACAACAAAAGAAAAGTTTTACTCTTAATCCTTGAGTAAATTGATTATAAGACTCGACTCAAGAACACCTACACAATAAATATAAAGAGATTTAGAACTTGAACTTAGAGAGAGTTTTTGTCGTCGCCGTGAGATTCTTCAATTTGTAAAAACTGTAGAGGAAAGAGCATTCTTATGTATTTATAGTAGTGTAGATTGAGTGATAGAATTTTGATTGGACCAGATGTATATTCTGGTACACTGTACACCTGGACAATTATTGCACTATCAGACAAAATTTGGTAGAATGTGATAGTTGTACCTGGTCAAAGTAGGCGAGGGACCTGGTCCTTCGATATCATTCAGTCATCATTAAAACATGAGATAACACCAATAATATCATGAACTTGTATCCCTTAAATATATAGTGTTTCTTTTCTTTTTTTTCTCTGTGTTACTTCTCTTCAGCTTTTTCCTCCAATTTCCTCTTCATCGTTCTCCTTTATTTTTCAATGAACCCATCATTACATCAGAGGTTTACATATTTTTTAGCATAGCCAAATTGTTATAAGCTTTCATTATATTTTTATATAAAAAATGTCCTAAAATTTTTATTTTTTAACATTTAAAAATAAAAAATTACCTATATTTATAAATCGACCTCACCTAATCACTTTAGTTAAAAGTGCATTAAAACACCTTGGATTTTTGGCCCTTGAAAATTCTTTGAGCTTCGACCTCAGTTCCCTAGTTACGATTGGACCTTATGAGTCGTAGAGTATCCTAATGAGCCGTTGGGATGAGTCATAACCTAACTAGTAAGTTTGTGGCTTGATTCTGCTCTGAGTACGAGTGGCTCACTAAGAGTCATAAGGATACGTTATGAGTCATTAGGTGTAGTCATAGGGTGTCCAGTGTAAGTCCCAATTTGGGTTCTATGTTGATTACGATTGGATCCTATGAGTCGTAAGGTCCTATTACGAGTCCTATGGTTGAGTCATAAGGATAACAGTGTGGGATTCCTTAGTTGTACTACCTTGGTTATAACTCATAGTGATGAATCGTAAGGAAAGTTATGAGTCGATGGTTGACTCATAATCAAAGACGACACTTTTTTAGTTTCTAAGTTAAGGCACTCTAGGCATTTCCCAATTTCACCCCTTGGACCCCACGACTTAAAGCCTTCCTTGGGGCTTTATTATCACATCATTCCCAATAGAACACTCCCAAATTCTCTCTCAGTTTAAGTTAAGGCTAGGGTTTTAAAGAAAGTGGTCATATAAGGTTCTAAAGCTGCTTTCTTCTCCAAATTTCTTAGTATTTTAGGCATGTTACTCTTCCTTCATTGTCAATTTTGTAAAAGCATGTGATTTAAAGTATTGTTCATGAGATATTGATGTTGGATTTTGAACTATGGGTTGAGGGTTTTTAATATAAATTGTTTAAATACTTTTCCATATATCTATGAAACTATTGTGCTTAAATTGATGGTTAGTAAATGCATTGGGTTTTCAAGGGAATGGTGGATGGAAATTGGGGTACAAAGGAATCCCCAAATTAATTGGTTTTGTATGAAAATAGGTAACAACTTGCATAATTGATTTTGGTTTATACATTATTACTTGGTTTGATTTGTTTCTTGAAACTAATGCATGAAATAAATGGTTAATTGATTAAGGATGACTTTGAAAATTTTGTGGGGTACACGAGAATCTCCCAAGTGATTTTAATAATGGAGTCTGCAGGGTACATGGGAATCTCCTAAGTGTTGGCTAATAAAATTGCTTGCAAGCTATGGTCTGTATGATGATACCACTTAATAATACCTTAATGTTTGAATTCTGATATTGGTGGTTAGATTATGTGTTATATATTTTAATTGCACAATAATGGGGGTTGTGTTAGCTAGTCGTAAAGGTGTGAGTTCGAAGGACTGCACCTGAAAACTCATGCTTGCCGACATGAGGGTTGGTCTTGATGACCACTTGTGGGGTACAAAGAAATACCTCAAGTGTATATTCATATATATGTATCATGAAGGGTGAAGGGTACAAGGAAATCCTCGATCATCTATGATATCTCCGGCTCGTGCGGCCAATACGCACTGGGGCTCATTGAGGGGTAACACTGGACCCATATAACCCATGGGTGGATTTGTGACGGTAAAACTACACAAACTCAGGTTAAAGTTTTAAAGTTCATGCTAAGCCCGTTTCCTATCCCAGCATTATATCTATATGTATATACATGGATGTGTACGGGTGTGTACATGTTCTTTGGTTTGACTTGGTTTTGAATTGATGACATTATTTTATCCTTATCCTTGAGTTACATGCTAGGGTTCACCCTACTAATCATTTTCGAATATTGTATCCCCACACGATGCAGGAACTGGCCATACTTCTACCTCTCCTACACTTTGACTAAGATTCAAAATCAGCTCGTGAGTCAGACTGAAGTGGTGAACTTCCATACTTCGGAAGGCCCCATTTCATACTTTGGTTTATTTCATGTTTGACTATTTCTTTGCACTTGGTTTTGGCTATGGTCAGGGGCATGTCCCGACTGGATATTCTTTGATTTTTGTTAAAGCTTTGTTGGACATTACTGTGGACTTGGGGGCGAATGTTGGTGGTTGTTTAAATTCTTATATTAGAATCCTTGAACTTTATTCTTTATCTTGTTATATGTTCGAAATTCATCTGACAAGAGATGTAAGGTGCTTGGTGGTCGGGGAAATGGGGGTGGCCTCCGGTCCTGGTTGGGTTTGAGGTACCCGACACGGTCAGACCCTGGTTCAGATCGTGTCATGCATTTAAATAGAAATTATTTTTAAATTATTAGAATTAAAAAATAATTCACCTTATTTATGGTGTTAACAACTTTAAGGAAATTTAAGTGATTTTGACAACAAAAAAGTGCTTAACATCATTTGTTTAACAAACACATCAATAACTTTTTTTTATTTTCAATACTTCTATCCAAACACTTATCTATTTAATTTATAAGCACTTATTTTGAGTTTAATTACTTAAGATAAAAATTATTTTTTTAATCTTATCCAAATAAGCTCTAAACTTCTCTCTTTTTTTTAAACATTAGTATGTTTCAAAATCCATAAATTCAGAAGACAAAGTCTAAATAATGAAATACTATTTCGTTAATGTTTGTAGAAGTTGTTTTGGTCTACGTCTGCCATGTTTCTTCAAGGATATCCATTAGAAAATATACGGACTCCTTTGAACTATGAAATTGAATGCAACAAAGTTAAATGTTTGAGACAAAAGCATGTCTAGTGTGTTATGGTGCATTATAGCAAGGATTTTTTAATCATCTTTATTTGGAGAATATAATAACATTCTAAGAAACATGAACTAAAGTTGGAGACGGATTTAAATAACCACTTTTTCATAACCATACTTTTGATGATTTTGATTCAGTTGATGATCCAATTAAAATCAATTGATCAAGAAGAACATGTAGTTTTTTTACTCTTATAACAAAAAACACAAATCACATCACGCACAAAGTCTAAGTCTGTCAACTGGGCCGGTCAGGGTCTACCCGAAACCGGCCCATGTTATTTAACCGATTTGTGGGCTGATCTGGTTTCGGGCCTGTTTTAACGGGCCGATCCGATCTGGTACCGAGCCCAACAGTATTTTTTTATAAAACAAACCGGGACTGGCCTATTATACTTACATTGGTCCAACCCGGTCAAAATAGGTCAAATGTAAAAAAAATCGAAATTAAAAGTTTTTTTCCAATTTACACTATATATATCCACCTATATACATTTTAAATACGTTAAACAATATACACACAACATATATACACTATATATATACTACATTAGAAAACATATACACATGTATACGACTATACGTTAAATATATATACTACTTTAGAGTGTATACAAAATATGTACACATATATACGTATGATATAATATATGTACTACTTTAAATAATATACATACAACATACATACACTATATATATACTACTTTTAAAAATTTGAATACATATACACATGTATACAGTAAATATATATACTACTTTAGAGTCTATAGAAAATATATACACATATAACATATAGTCATATATACACTACATATTATACTACTTTAAAAACATATACACATTAAATATATACTATTTTAATATATAAAAAATATATAGACATATAGGTAGAATATGTACTACTTAAAATATCACTTGAAAGTTGAAATGATATACATACAATCTTTATACACTATATATATACGTTAAATATATATAATTTAGAGACAATAGAAAATATGCTACTTAATATAATAATACTTGAGGTTTTGAACATAAAAAAAAAATATTTTTTCATTATGTGTATTTATATTTGTTATGTTTAATTGGCTATTACTTAGTGTAAAGTTTGATAGTAAATTAGTAATATATTAAAACTAAGTATTTAATTCAAACTAAAAATTTAATTTAAATGAAAAAAAATTACAAAGTAAGGAGTGAATGAATGTTGTATTTTATTGATTGCAAAATGATACAAATTTATAATTTACATGAATGAAAAATCTACAAATTTTGCATCATTTTTTTCAACTCATTCATTTTAATATTAACGGGAACTGGCATAGGATAGTCAAAATCAATGGTGGCAAAATCATGCATTGGACTTGATTGTGCTAAGTTCTCCCTTGAAGTTATAATTTCTTCAAAATTCTATTCGTCTTTCGGCTCCACCTCTATTCCTTGATTTCTTCGTTCCGCTCTAATTCAATCGTTCCGCTCTAATTCAATCTCTGAGGTAAACTAGAACATTCATATCATTACTCTCCAATGAGTGTCGGTTATCCCCAAGCTATTGTCTTTCCTGACTAAAAGCGCTCTCCGATGCAACAGTTGACATTGGAACATTCAATATATCTCTAGCTAATCTTAAAAGCACAGGATATTGTCTTTCATTATTCTTCCACCAGTCCAATGCGTTGATCCGTCATCTACGATCCTCTATCGACATTCGAAGATAATACTTAAACTCTTCCTGAGAAGTTGTTGTGTAAGTTCTCGGCTCAACGTTGTTCCAAACATTTAAATCATAAAGGTAATTAGGAAAACCACTATGTGTCGGCCTTTTAGAAGATGATGGCTCCTCGGGAGCATGAGGAGCAACAGTTGAAATGATATTTGTCGGTACAACTACATCAAGTAAATCAGTATAATGATTATATAATTTTTCTATGTAAATGTTCGCATTACTCATAGCCGTAAATAAATTTGGTTGTTCTTGTTCTTCATCTTCAGAATTATTGTTAGCATTTATCTCTAAGTTAGAATAAATAAGAGAACTAAAGTGGCACATAGTATGATATTTCATACATGGATTTAGTATAGCACCAACCAAGTAAATAGGAGGAATCGAAAAAAATATTTTTAAAATTTAGCAAACATAACACTAACAACTTCTTTGTTCTTAAATTCTTTGAGTAAAGCAGAAATATCGGCTATATATTACAAAAATATTACAAACAGTAGGATAATTGTCAAGACCCAAAATCCCATCGGGCCGGAATGGCACCCGAAGCCGAGAAGGCCTGGGAGAACCCGTTCAAATACCTGTACTTTCACTTACATGTCACCAAAAATTTGGACAGCACTTCGTTGCATATATAAGAATCTAATTACCTGTATCAGCACAACACACACAAATATATATATATATATAATACTTGGCCGTCGGGGCCACCACATATACAAATATAACATCACTATATAAACTTCCATGACTTTACCCTTTCTTATGTCTACAAAGCCTCTAGGATATACATGACATAACTAGGGTCGGGACAAACCCCCGCCCACACATGACTCCTGTACAATATCAAAATATAAGAAACCGACTCGGAAAGATCCGAAGCAAACTGGAGCTCACCAACAGTAGCTGTATGACCTGACTCCTACTTGTGCGGTGTATGAGCTGAGGTACCTGTGCCTGCAGCATGAAATGCAGGTCCCCCGTGAGGGACGTCAGTACGAAATATGTACTGAGTATGTAAAACTGTAAATAATCATATGTGATATGGGGGATCAAGAAAATCAGACACAAGTGAATAAATCATAATAGAAGTGAACCACACTTCATAAACACTTTTAGGATCATGTACATTATCATTAATCTGAATTGTGTTCTTGAATTCAAACACATTTGTGGAACGGTATACATTCGTTCATTTCATTCTTTACAATTATCATTCCCCATTACCTCCTCCTCCTGAACCTCCAACCACCTAACAATAATCAATACTGTATCGTACTGTGACCATTAGGCTGCCTCCAGTACATATCAACTGGGATCGACCCATGCTAGGCTTATACCCCTGGGATACCACCCATAAACACATAAATAGGGATCGACCCATGCTAGGCTTATGCCCCTGGGATACCACCCACACGTATATCAAGTAACACACATAAGAGATCTTTCCAATAACTTAGTTCAAAAGCTTTTGAGATTATTACATTAGTGTTCATGCCAATATAGTACCTTTGGAACAATGATACATCAGTAGAAATCAAGTAATAGACCTTCTATACAATAACGATGTACTAAAGACTCATTGGTACATCAACAATGTGTTTCAGAATCATCAATATCACAACAATGAAATAGGAGCCTTTTGGTATATCAATGAAAAATTTTGACACTTTATAGAATGGAAACAACTTCATTGGTAATGTAGAACAATACATGTTTTTGGACAACCTCGGAATCTTACTTGATGGAACATTGGTGTTTTCATGCCAAAGAACATTTTTAGAGTATGCTTTACATACCTCGTTGTAGATTCGGATACCAATTTAACACAACTTCCCGCCTTTACAAATCACTTATCTACAATGAAATGTTTGGCATCTAGTATTAGCAACCCAACACCACAATTCTCTTCCATAATTCCATACAACCAATATTTGCAAAACATTCCAAAAACCAACTTGAACAATAGGTTTATGTGTATATATATATATAATCATCATTTAAATACCACATCATCAATACCACATCATCACACCAAATCCCTTCACAATTCAACATAATCCAACATCATTTCCCAATCAGCTTTCAACAACAATCAAATAACACACTTCTTATGCTCACATGCATATATATATATATATATATATATATACATATCCATATAAATAACACCAACATAATTTACATCCTTACCATAAAATGGCCCTTTTGATTTCGAAGTCCTGTTGGCCCAAATAAGGGGTGCTTCTCGAAGCCCTTGAGATGGTGAACACAACTACGGAATCAATTTGGATTTTCTACGGTTGAATCACAAAATAATTGGAGTTGAAATTAGGCTAGGGTTTCTTATTTTCAATAATTGATGATAATTTATGGATATGAGACTAATTATATGTATATAATGACCAATTTTCGTCCATAAGGTGATGGAAAATGACCATATTGCCCTTAAAAATTTAAGAAAATCTGAATCTATCCATGGTGGACTGTTTTGACAGGCTAAAGTAAATCGGTCATAACTCTTTGCTCCGATATCGGATTTGGGTGCAATTGGTATCATTGGATAGATAATTCCAAGGGATTTCATTTAATATAAAGTAGGACACCCATATCGTCCTGTACAAGGAGTTATGATCGTTTGAAGTGGACCCTAAAAAGCTATTTTGAGAGGCTGAAGTAAAACGAGTATAACTCCTTACTCAGATATTGGATTTGGATGAAACCAATTGAATTGGAAAGAAGACTCAAACATCTGTCTTTTTATAGGTGGTAGCTCTCCTAGTTCATTATATTAAGGGATTTATGATCGTTCAAAGTCGACCCAAAAAACTGGCAGGCCTCAGTAGTTTGTGTGCAGGAAATTTTCCTGCACATTTACTGTTCACAATTATCCCGGCCGCCATTTTATAGTTTCGAACGTGCTCGATTATATCTGAAACTTATCCATTTTTGGAAATCTTTATATCGTTGGAAAGATTATTCAATAAACTTCGTATGGAACCATCGACGGGCAAATTTCGGTATAAATAAAATCGATTCCCATACACATATAATCAAACTATACACTTGAAACCATCTCAAAATAATCAATACTCATACTTAAACTCATATATACCTAACTTAGGATCAATACATATACTCCAACACATATAACCATGGCTAATGCACATAATTAAGTATGGGGTGTTACATCCTTCCCCCCTTAAGGACATTCGTCCTCGAATGTAAATGTAGTTATTTAGCCGAAACAAGTTCGAATTCAGAATTGATATTCACGTCATCATATAGATATTATGCATATGTAAAAACTTACCTGTTAGTGTCCCAGTTACACTCCTTGTACTTCTTTTTCACCTTTGAACAAATAAGGGTATTTCGATTTCATTGCTTCCTCCGCTTCCCATGTAATCTCTTCCCTTTATTGATTTCTCCAAAGTACTTTCACCGATGCTACTTCTTTATTTCTCATCTTCTTAACTTGACGATCTAATATAGCAATAGGCAACTCGTCATAGGTAAGATCTTCTGTTACTTGCACATCTTCAGTAGAAGTAATAAGGGACGAATCTCCGATGCACTTTCGAAGCATCGATACATGAAATACTGGATGCACTGATGAGAGTTCCTGGGGTAGCTCTAATTCATAAGCAACTTGCCCACATCTTCGAATAATCTTATATGGGCCTATATATCGTGGACTCAACTTTCCTTTCTTGCCAAATCTCATCACCCCTTTCATTGGCGATACCTTCAAAAATACCCAATCGCCTAACGAAAACTCTAGCTCTCTTCTTCTACTATCCGCATATGACTTGTGTCGACTTTGAGCTATTTTCAACCGTTGCTGAATCACCTTGACTTTTTCTATGGCTTGATACACAATATCCGGTCCGAACATAAAAGTTTCACTCGCTTCGAACCATCCTATTGGTGATCTACACTTCCTCCCATACAAAGCTTCATATGGTGCCATTTTGATACTTGAATGATAGCTATTAATGTAGGCAAACTCAATAAGAGGTAAATGATCATCCCAGCTGCCTTTAAAATCTATAACACATGCTCGTAGCATATCTTCAAGTGTTTGAATGGTGCGCTCTGCTTGTCCATCCGTCTGAGGGTGAAAAGCTGTACTCAGATTCACTTGTGTTCCCAAACTCCGTTGGAAAGACTTCCAAAAGTTTGCGGTAAATTGAGTTCCCCGATCCGATATAATAGAAGTTGGCACTCCATGTAATCGGACTATTTCTTTAACATACAGCTTCGAATATTCTTTAACTGTGTAAGTGGTCTTAACGGGTAAGAAATGTGCGGATTTAGTAAGCCTATCCACAATCACCCATATAGAATCAAATTTTTGAGCTGTACGAGGAAAGCCTGTAACAAAATCCATGTTGATCATGTCCCACTTCCAAATTGGAAGATCTATGCATTGCATATAGCCTCCGGGCTTTTGGTGCTCAACTTTAACTCTTTGACAATTTGGATATTCAGCTAAGTCATTCCACCAATACATATATTTCAAATCTTGATACATTTTGGTTGATCCTGGATGAATGGAATACCTTGAAAAATGTGCCTCTGTCATAATCTTCTTTCTTAGCCCGTCTACATCCGGCACACACAATCGGTTTTGGCACTGAAGTACTCCTTCTTGCGTAAGCTCAAATGCCTTGGTCGCACCACTCTGAACGTTCTCCTTAAGCTGTAATAAAATAGGATCTGCATATTGCTTCTCTTTCACTTCAGCTACTAATGAAGATTCCGCAGCATTATGTACGATAAGCTCTTTATTCGGAGTTTCAAGAAGGCGAACTCCCCAACTAGCAAACTGGTGAAGATTTTTAACCATCCCTTGCCTTTTTATAGGCGCCATCATAGCCTTACGACTTAACGCATCAGCTACCACATTTGCTTTCCCTGGATGGTACAAGATATCAACATCGTAGTCCTTTAATAGTTCAAGCCATCTCCGCTGCCTTAAATTTAGATCCTTCTGATTAAAAATATATTGCAAGCTATTATGGTCAGTATATATATCAACATGAACCCCATATAAGTAGTGGTGCCATATCTTTAAAGCAAAAATAACTGCTGCCAGCTCAAGATCGTGTGTAGGATAATTTTTCTCATGTGGCCGCAATTGCCTTGAGGCATATGCTATCACCTTACCATGCTGCATTAATACACATCCTAAACCAATTCTCGAAGCATCACAATACATTGTATACCCTTCTGTACCTTCTGGAAGTACCAACACAGGTGTAGAAGTCAACTTATTCTTCAATTCTTGGAAACTCTCCTCACACGCATCATTCTATTGGAACTTAGATGCTTTATGCGTTAGCTTGGTAAGGGTGCTGAAATGGAAGAAAAGTCTTTAACAAACCTTCTATAATAACCGGCCAACCCGAGAAAACTACGAATCTCCGTAGGCGTTGTGGGCCTTGGCCAGTTCTTCACAGCTTCTATCTTTTGAGCATCAACCTTTATCCCTTCACTAGATACAATATGACCCAAAAATGCCACCGACTTTAACCAAAACTCACATTTAGAGAACTTTGCATAAAGCTTACAATCATGAAGAGTCTGCAATGTCTGTCGTAAGTGATTGGCATGGTCCTCTTCTGATCTAGAATAAACTAGAATATCATCTATAAAAACTATCACAAATACATCCAGGAATGGCTTAAACACCCTATTCATCAAATCCATAAAAGCTGCAGGTGCATTTGTTAGCCCAAATGACATAACTAGAAACTCATAATGACCATACCTTGTTCGGAAAGCTGTTTTGGGTATATCTTTTTCTTTGACCCTCACTTGGTAGTAACCTGACCTCAAATCAATCTTAGAAAAGCACTTGGCGCCCTGCAACTGATCAAATAAATCATCAATTCTTGGGAGAGGATATTTATTCTTAATAGTCACCTTATTTAATTGCCGATAATAAATACACATCTTCAGCGAGCCATCATTTTTGCGCACAAATAACACTGGTGCTCCCCAGGGGGACATACTAGGCCTTATGAATCCCTTCTCTAGCAAATCTTTCAATTGCTCTTTCTATTCTCGTAATTCTGCTGGGGCCATTCTATACGGAGGAATGGAGATTGGTTGGGTGCCTGGTATTACATCAATACCAAACTCTACTTCTCGTTCAGGAGGCAAACCTGGAAGATCTTCAAGAAATACATCAGGAAATTCATTTACCACTGGTACAGTGTGAAGATCTGATGATTCCGATTCCGTATCCTTTACTCTAGCTAAATGACATATGTAGCCCTTGGAAATCATTTTTCTCGCTTTGAAATAAGAAATAAATCTACCTCTTGGTGCGCCAATCTTACCTTGCCATTCAATAACTGCTTCATCAGGAAAATGTAAATACATCTTGTTTGTACAACAGTCAATTTTGGCATAACAAGACACCAACCAATCCATACTCATTATAACATCAAAATCTACCATTTCTAGTTCCACAAGATTGGCCATCGTGTCTCGACCACACACAGTTACTACACAATCTTTATAAACTCTTCTAGCAATAATAGATTCCCCAACCGGGGTAGACACTTCCAACGGCTTATCTAACAATTCGGGGGTTCTTTTGAACTTTTCAGCAACCAAAGGAGTAACATATGATAATGTAGAACCGGGATCAATTAGAGCATATACATCAAATGAAAATATGGACAACATACCCGTAACCACATCTGGGGAAGCCTCTAGATTCTGTCGATCCGCTAAAGCATAAGTGCGATTCTGAGTCCCGCTGGAACTGGCGACTCTTTTTCCATTTCTAGTGTGACCCGCATGTCATGCGCCCCTACCAGAATAAGATACCGGTGACGATGATGCAACAACTGATCTCGAAGGTCGTGCTACGCCACCTGCGCCCCTTCGTGGGCATTCTCTCATTATATGCCCCGTCATACCGCACCAATAACAAACATTTATTCCCATTCGACATACGTCTATATGATGCTTTCCGCATCGATTACATAGCTCTCGAGAAGGTCTCGATTGGCTCATGTTCCCTTGCCCATGATAACCAACTGATCGCGAACTATGACCCTCACTTCTTTGCCCAAATTGACTGACTCTGAACCCCTGATGTTGTGGTGGAGCACTAGCTGCAGAATAAGAAAATAATGGCCTAGGTGGTCTAGCAGAAAATTGAGGTCTAAAACCTTCCTGTGGCGCCATAAACTGCCCTGTAGATTTGGCCCTCTTAGAAGATTCGCTTTCAAATTCCTGTGTTCTTTTTCTTTGCCTCTGATCTTCCATTTTCTGTGTAAATGCTTAGATCCTAGCTATATCCATGTCTTTATTCAGTGCAGGAATAGTATAATCCCTAACCAAATACAGATCCAATCCATTCACATACCGATGAACTCTGTCATCCATAGTAGCTATAACATTAGGAGCATATCTGTACAAGGAATTAAATCAAAGACTATACTCCCTCACACTTGTATTACCCTGCCGAAGATTTAAGAACTGATCCGCACGGGCCTGACGAGTCTCATATGGAAGATAATGATCAATAAATGCCTCTTTGAACTCTTTCCAAGTAGCTGGGGTGCATCAATGCCCCTTCACCGTTTCCAGTCTTTATAGCAATATATAGCCTCACCTTTGAATCTATACGCAGCTAACTCCACTGTCTCTCTGCCCGATACATGCATCATCTCTAGGGCCCTTTGGATCTGATTAATAAAGTCCTGCGTATCTTCATTAAGATCGGATCCGGTAAAAGTAGGCGGATCCATCTTAAGAAAATCTTACGTCCGAAGACTAGCCGCCCTATCAGTACCGCTAGAACCCGCGGCATGAATGGCTTGCCCTTGGACTTGCCCAGCAACTATACGAGTCAAAAGTTGCACTGCATTTCTAAGATCTTGATCAACAGCATTAATAGGTGGCTCTGGGGATATAGTTATCCTCCCCCTTATTTCTTCCGGACTGGGGGAAGTTTCTGATGCATGCTCAGCTGGAGCCTCACTTTGATTAGCTAGTATAGTGGGTGACTTACTAGTCCCCTCTCCGGCAACCACATCTACTTGCTTACCAATATTTTTGCTTCTGGTAACCGGCATCATTACTATAATAAGAGAAACAAACTGATTCAGTGGTCAACTATGACTTTATATACAATATAAGCTCTATCGCACGATCTAAGACATGAAGAAAAGAAACAATTCCTAAATGTCCATAGCCTCCTGTTTATAGATGTGGTGCACAACACACCGATAAACAAGACTCTACATAGACACGGCTTTGTAGACTCACTAGGACGAACCTCTCTGATACCACTTTTGTCACGACCCAAAATCCCATCGGGCCGGACTGGCACCCGAAGCCGAGAAGGCCCGGGAGAACCCGTTCAAATACCTGTACTTTCACTTACATGTCACCAAAATTTTGGACAGTACTTCGTTGCATATATAAGAATCTAATTACCTGTATCAGCACAACACGCACAAATATATATATATATATAATACTTGGCCGTCGGGGCCACCACATATACAAATATAACATCACTATATAAACTTCCATGACTTTACCCTTTCTTATGTCTACAAAGCCTCTAGGATATACATGACATAACTAGGGTCGGGACAAACCCCCGCCCACACATGACTCCTGTACAATATCAAAATATAAGGAACCGACTCGGAAAGATCCGAAGCAAACTGGAGCTCACCAACAGTAGCTGTATGACCTGGCTCCTACTTGTACGATGTATGAGCTGAGGTACCTGTGCCTGTAGCATGAAATGCAGGTCCCCCGTGAGGGACGTCAGTACGAAATATGTACTGAGTATGTAAAACTGTAAATAATCATATGTGATTTGGGGGATCAAGAAATCAGACGCAAGTGAATAAATCATAATAGAAGTGAACCACACTTCATAAACACTTTTAGGATCATGTACATTATCATTAATCTGAATTGGGTTCTTGAATTCAAACACATTTGTGGAACGGTATACATTCGTTCATTTCATTCTTTACAATTATCATTCGCCATTACCTCCTCCTCCCGAACCTCCAACCACCTAACAATAATCAATACTGTATCGTACTGTGAACATTAGGTTGCCTCCAGTACATATCAACTGGGATCGACCCATGCTAGGCTTATGCCCATGGGATACCACCCATAAACACATAAATAGGGATCGACCCATGCTAGGCTTATGCCCCTGGGATACCACCCACACGTATATCAAGTAACACACATAAGAGATCTTTCCAATAACTTAGTTCAAAAGCTTTTGAGATTATTACATTAGTGTTCATGCCAATATAGTACCTTTGGAACAATGATACATCAGTAGAAATCAAGTAATAGACCTTCTATACAATAACGATGTACTAAAGACTCATTGGTACATCAACAATGTGTTTCAGAATCATCAATATCACAACAATGAAATAGGAGCCTTTTGGTATATCAATGAAACATTTTGACACTTTATAGAATGGAAACAACTTCGTTGGTATTGTAGAACAATACATTTTTTGGACAACCTCGGAATCTTACTTGATGGAACATTGGTGTTTTCATGCCAAAGAACATTGTTAGAGTATGCTTTACATATCTCGTTGTAGATTCGAATACCAATTCAACACAACTTCCCGCCTTTACAAATCACTTATCTACAATGAAATGTTTGGCATCTAGTATTAGCAACCCAACACCACAATTCTCTTCCATAATTCCATACAACCAATATTTGCAAAACATTCCAAAAACCAACTTGAACAATAGGTTTATGTGTATATATATATATAATCATCATTTCAATACCACATCATCAATACCACATCATCACACCAAATCCCTTCACAATTCAACATAATCCAACATCATTTCCCAATCATCTTTCAACAACAATCAAATAACACACTTCTTATGCTCACATGCATATATATATATATATACATATCCATATAAATAACACCAACATAATTTACATCCTTACCATAAAATGACCCTTTTGATTTCGAAGTTCTGTTGGCCCAAATAAGGGGTGCTTCTCGAAGCCCTTGAGACGGTGAACACAACTACAAAATCCATTTGGATTTTCTACGGTTGAATCACAAGATAATTGGAGTTGAAATTAGGCTAAGGTTTCTTACTTTCAATAATTGATGATAATTTATGGATATGAGACTAATTATATGTATATAATGACCAATTTTCGTCCATGAGGTAATGGAAAATGACCATATTGCCCTTAAAAATTTAAGAAAATCTGAATCTATCCATGGTGGACTGTTTTGACAGGCTAAAGTAAATCAGCCATAACTCTTTGCTCCGATATCGTATTTGGGTGAAATTGGTATCGTTGGATAGATAATTCAAAGGTATTTCATTTCATATAAAGTAGGACACCCAGTTCGTCCTGTGCAAGGAGTTATGATCGTTTGAAGTTGACCCTAAAAAGCTATTCTGAGAGGCTGAAGTAAAACGAGTATAACTCCTTACTCAGATGTTGGATTTGGATGAAACCAATTGCATTGGAAAGAAGACTCAAAGATATTTCTTTTGATAGGTGGTAGCTCTCCCAGTTCATTATATTAAGGTAGTTATGATCGTTCAAAGTTGACCCCAAAAACTGGCAGGCCTCAGTAGTTTGTGTGCAGGAAATTTTCCTGCACATTTACTGTTCACAATTATCCCGGCCGCCGTTTTATAGTTTCGAACGTGCTCGATTATATTCGAAACTTATCCGTTTTTGGAAATCTTTATATCGTTGGAAATATTATTCAATAAACTTCATATGGAACCATCGACGGGCAAATTCCAATATAAATAAAGTCGATTCCCATACACATATAATCAAACTATACACTTGAAACCATCTCAAAATAATCAATACTCATACTTAAACTCATATATACCTAACTTAGGATCAATACATATACTCCAACACATATAACCATGGCTAATGCACGTAATTAAGTATGGGGTGTTACAATAATAAGCACCGAAAAATTCAACCGTAGCTATATAATTTTTTTTCAAATACTTAACAAGATCACCAATTGCAGCCCAATTAGAATCATGTAGCATACATTCAGTCGAATCAGCAAATGAACCACAAAATTAGTTAAAAGTCAATGTAATAGGAACTTTATAAGCAAAACAAGTTTTTAAATAATCATACGGAGCATTTCATCTAGTATCACATTCTTCGGGTATAAATATCGGCGTAAGTCCATTTTGTTCACATTTAACATTAAATTCTCTCACTCTTTTTTTTTCGATTATTTTCTTGAATAAAGCTAACAGCAAGACGAATCTTTTCAATATAAAACTCAAAAATTCAAGACTATCTCTTACAATTAAATTATATATATGACAAGCACACCTAACATGAAATATTTCAGGTAATGGCGTAGAGAGATCATCTTTTATCTTTTCAATAGCTGTCTTGTTATTAGAAGCATTATCAAAAGCAATACATACAACTTTTCTTTCAATACCATAAAATCTTGCAACTTTACTAATAGATTCAACAATAAATTCTCCAGTATGTCTAGGATCTTCATCATACAAAAAAACTAAAATACGTTCTTGCATAACAAAATTATTATCTATCCAGTGACAAGTAATGGTTAAAATATCATTACACATAGGATTATAATGCTTGAATATAATGAATAAAAGCATCCAAAAAAGGAAAAGTGAAAGGCAAACAACCCACAACTATCATTTTTGCTATTTCTTCCCGGTCCCTCAATTTATTATAATTCTTAATTAACTGACCGGTTGTTGGGTCCATTATAATTTGTGTTGGCCCACCAACAGCCTCACCACCTTTTGCAATAAATAACTCTCTTTGGTGATTCTCTCTTATATATCTCATTAACGAACCCGTACCCCCTTGATTGCTTCCTCTTTTATGATCATATACTTGTTGATAAATATTGCATTGCACCTTAGTTTTTTCTTCTATATGTGTAAAAAAAATTCCATGCAATGCTAGTTTTTCTACGACTTTTAGGGACAACGAGAGGACGGGGAGGAAGATTAACCGATTCAGATCTAAAATTAGCATTTTCTACTGCGGGTGTCTCACCAATATTTTCATCTAAATTAACCACATCTACATCATTTCCTTCTTCTATACCGTAATTTTTCTGAGCTTCTGCATAATCCATATCGTGAGCATCTGCACTTACTTCTTCCTCAAAAGGTTGACTACGCGGTACTTGAGGCACACGGGTATATTTACTACTTGAACTACCTCCACATCCACCAATTCATTTTTTACTACCACTACCACTTTCGGAATAAATTTCTTTGTCACTTTTACCAAGGTTTCTTAATTTATCCATAGTATAAATCAAACTAAAAAATATTCAAAATACACAAAAAATAATAAAAATAAATATTCAACAATTAATACACTAATTAAAAATTAAAAGTAAGAGATGAAACGACAATATCAAATTTTAGAAGTATCGAAAATTGCGACTTTAGAAAACTTCCACTCGTATTTGTAATCGCAAAATTAAAAAATAAAATTGAGCACTTTAGGAGCAAATATGAATATTTAAGAGAAAATGAATTTGAGAGAATGAGAATTGTGTGGAAAATGATTTGAAAGTGTAAGATATTTATAGAACATTTTTTGGATTTAAAAAATAAATTTAAATTATTATTATTATTTTTTTAAAATGGGTCATATGGCCGTTGGAGCCTCCAAACGGCTATAGCCGTTGGGCCCAAACGGTCAAATTGAGTTTTAATTAAAAAAAATAATAAACAGGTCCAGGCAATCGATGGGCCTGGTCCGGGTCAAATTCGGGCCAGGTCAATCGGGCCCAATTTTTTTTTTGGCCCAGCTCGAAATTGGCAGCCCTATAGCTCGGAGGCTCACCGGGCCGGGTCAAACCGGGTTGGGTTTTCTTAGTGGGTCGGGCTTACTGGTCTGGACCGGATCAAATCGGCCCGTTTGACAGGCTTAGCACAAACATATCTCAAAAGTTAGTCTTACCTCCTAAGATCCTTAATTTCTTATACATCAGGATACAATTTAAGATCCATACACTTAAATAAATTACATCAACTTCCTCCTGAGATCCTTAATTTCTTATACATCGACATACAATTTAAGATCCTTACACTTAAATTAATTATATCAACTTTTGCATTTTATTATTCCTTCATAAAAAAAGATTGAACCACACTGTAAAGTCAGAAAATATTCGTAAAACAATCGAACAAGCAAAATCGATAGGCTAGCCAACTACTAATTTGAGTGCTATTTGATTCATAATACATCATAACTTTAATCTATTATCAATAAGAAAAAGAAAAGAACAACTTGTAGCATTTGACCATAGATTCATAAATATTTTTGGCACGTCATTTGGGTAAAGTTGCACCCATGTGTTCGCCCCTAATATTTGAAAAACATATTTCACTTTTAAAAGTTCACAAAAATTGAAATTTGGCCCAAATGCTAGTATTTTTTAGTATTTGCAAATTTAAATTATTTTCAAATTGTAGTGTCAAACACTACTTGCGAAATCCGTGGTCAAACTGGTCCATAGTATAAATCCCATAATTTTAATAAGACCACTTCGATATATAGCGTGAGAATTCATTCTTTAAGGTTCAAACAATAACTTACAATGTTAAATTTACAATGTTAAATTTAGAATTAGGTGATTATAATTTATTATATTAACACACACACATATATATATATTTTAGTAGACGATGGAGTTTTTTATTTTCAATTTTAATGTTTGGTTGGATTAAATATGTTTGGAAAATGTCTTTTAAATATACTTATTTTCCTCAAATTTAAGAAAAATATTGAAGCCAAAATCAGGAGTTGGATCTCGAGTGGAGGATGAAAGTTTGGTCCTGGAATGGGATCTCCAATCGGATGTCAAGTTTGGGCATCGAGGTTGAGTTTGTGTCGAGATTGAATCCCAGGTCCAGAGCCTCAGATTTGGTTTGGGGTCGAGAGTCGGGTTTAAGGGTTTGAAGTTGGGTGATCAACACTAGAGTCATGAGTCTGGGTATAAGATCAAGTTCCATGTTAGGTCAAGAATCAAGATCTCAGGTCATGTTTCAAGTTGGGTTGGGAGTTAGATTTTAGGATTTGGAATTGGGTCAAGAGTCGAGTCACAAGTTGGGATACAGATTTGATTTTCATGCCGATCAAGAATCAAGATCTCAGATCATGTGTTGAGTCAAAATTCGGTACCGAAACACGAGTCAAGGTCGGAATCTAATATTAAGGTTGAGAGTATATTTTTGTATCTCAAAAGATAAAACTTATTTAATTATGAATAATTATCTAATATTTTGTGTGATGATTTGATATTGACCGGACAACGTGCAAAGCAAGTTAATCTAACTTCACTATAAATTGTGCTCAACCAGACAAGCAAAAAAGAAACCCTAACTGCGAACTCGCAATAATGATTCATGATTTTTGGATAGCACAAGCACAAATTTAACCCCTACAAAGTTGGAAACAATCACGAGACCAAGAATAATGTTATAGTTGCTCATAAAATTTCCCACCAAACACTCCAGATAAATACCTGAAAAACAAATTTCTTTCCCAATGGCATTCTTAGCTAACCCGTTATCTCTAAGCGTACCCGAGTCCGCATTCGAATCCTGGCTCCGAGACACCGGTTACCTCGAAATTCTCGATCAACGAACCACCGATCTCCACCGCCACTCCACCACAACCACCACCACAACCACCACAACCACCACCACCACCGCCATAACTAACTCCGCCACCGCCGCTGCCACTGCAGTTTCAATTTCAAACGGAGTTTTTGTTCTTATATTTTTGCATATTGGAACGTTATTGTCGCTTATTAAGCT
Source organism: Capsicum baccatum var. pendulum (assembly GCA_030864225.1). NCBI lineage: Eukaryota > Viridiplantae > Streptophyta > Magnoliopsida > Solanales > Solanaceae > Capsicum > Capsicum baccatum. Next base: position 246,550,440 of record CM061552.1, on the reverse strand, counting down.
TAATCCGTTTGCGAAACTTAATTCCGATGATTTTTCCTGTGATACTCCGTCGTGGACGGTGAAATTCGTTGGGTCGTTGGATTGTTACTCGTTTCCTTCATCGTCGTCTCAGGCGAAGCTTAGAGTTCATGAGAATGTGAAACGATATGCCCGGAACTATGCTTCTCTATTCGTGCTCTTCTTTGCGTGCTCTCTGTATGCTCTCTCTCTCTATCATCTATACATAGAGATACATTCTGTATGTATGTAAACTATCCCAGTTTTTTTATTTTCATACCTGAATTATTGGGATTGTGGACCATCACCCATTGGTTAATGAAACACACCTAGAAGTTGACTAGACTAAATGCGCCTAGACACCTTTGTAGACAAACATTTTGTCAAGTCAATGTCTAGGCGTGTTTAGCTAACCGTTGAGTGATAATTCAGGTAGGGAACTCATGTATGTATGTATGTATGTATCTATGTATGTGTATGTTTGTGTGCGTACTTTGGAAACATGTATATGGACATTGACATGTATTTGTATATGCCATTACGATTGTTGTGGGATAGCTGGACTTTGGCCACCGAAGGGGAGCCTTGGAGTAACTGGTAAAGTTGCTGCCATGTGATCAGGAGGTCATGGGTTCAAGCCTTGGAAACAGCCTCTGACAGAAATGCAAGGTAAGTCTACATACGATACACCCTTGTGGTGGGGCTCTTCTCCAGACACCGTGCATAGCGGTAGCTTTAGTGCATTGGGCCCTTTTTAGCTTGACTTTGGCCACTGCTTTGGAGATGGGGGAGAAGTTGACAACTAAGGGGGCTTGGGAGAGTAGAGGGGATGTGGATAGTATGGGGGAGACAACTTCCAATTGCATTAGGGAAACAGTTAGAGAGGTGTTGGGTGTCTCGAGAGGCTGATGGAACGAAGAAGTTAAAAGGAAGATGGAGACTAAGAAAGTGGCTTATGCAAAGTTGGTTGAGAGCAAGGATGACGAAGAGAAGCGGACGAATAGGGAGGAGTATAAGTTAGCTAGGAAAGAGGCTAAGTTAGCGGTTATAGCGGCTAAGACAGTAGCTTTTGAGATCTTGTATGCTTCTTTAGAGAAGAAGATGAGAACAAGAAGTTGTATAGGCTCGGCAAGGTTAGGGAACGCTCGTGAACTTGATCAAGTGAAGTGCATAAGAAGAAAGATGTAAAGTGTTGGTGGGTCGTCAGTTTGGATTTATGTCTGGTCGCTCGACGACAGAGGCAATCCACTTAGTGAGGATATTGGCGGATAAGTATAGAGAAAGGAAGAGGGACTTACACTTGGTGTTCATCGACCTGGAAAACGCGTATGATAAAGTCGCGAGAGAGGTTCTTTGGAGATGCTTGGAGGTGAGAGGGGTCCCGGTGGCGTACATTAGAGTTATTAAGGACATGTACGATGGAGGGAAGATCAGGGTAAGGACGGCGAGAGGAGACTCAGAGCATTTTTCGGTCGAGATAGGGTTGCATCAGGGATCGACTCTTAGTTCGTTCCTATTTGCGTTGGTGATGGACGTGTTGTCGTGGAGTATTCAAGGCGAGATGCCTTGGTGTATGTTATTTGCGTATGATGTAGTGCTGATTGATGAGACGCGGAGAGGTGTGAATGACAAATTGGAGGTTTGGAGGCAAACCCTTGAGTCTAAGGGGTTCAGGGTGAGTAGGTCCAAGACGGAGTATTTGGAATGCAAGTTTAGTGACTTGAGGCAGGAGGACGAAGTAGTGGTGAGGTTGGACTCCGAGGATGTTTGTAAGAGGGACAGTTTCAAGCATCTTGATTCAAGGGGATGGTGAGATTGATGAGAATGTTGCTAAACGTATTAGAGCAGGTTGGATGAAATGGAGGCTCGCCTCGGGAGTGTTGTGCGATAAGAAGGTGCCCTTTAAGATTAAAGACAAATTCTATAGAGGCAGTCCGTCCGACCATGTTGTATGGAGCGGAGTGTTGGTCAGTCAAGCACTCCGACATCCAAAAATTGAAGGTGACGGAAATGAGGATGTTGCGTTGGATGTGTGGGCTTACTAGAGGGGATAGAATTAGAAATGAGATTATTCGGGAGAAGGTGGGAGTGGCTTCGGTGGAGGACAAAATGCGGGAAGGAAGGCTGGGATGGTTTGGGCATGTGATGAAGAGGGGCGCGGATGCCCCAGTTTGTAGGTGTGAGAGGCTAGCATTGGATGGCTTGAGGAGGAGTAGAGGTAGGCCAAAGAAATATTGAAGGGAGGTGATTAGACATGACATGGAGCAGCTGCAGCTTATGAGGACATGATCCTAGATAGGAAGGTGTGGAGTCGCGGATAAGGGTAGAAGACTAGTGTGAGTGTGTGGGTTGTAGCTAGCAGTCAGGAGAGATCTGGTGTAGCAGGGTTAGTAATCCTAGGACTATGCACATAAGTGTCTTTGGTTTGTGAGTGTATGTTACTACTAGGTGGGTGTCCTATTTCTTATTTCTTAGTTTCTATTTTCTTATTTCGTGTTGTCCTTGTTTCTCGTATTTCGTATTGCTTTGATTTCTATTTTATCATTTCTTACTCCGTATTTCTGTTATGTCATCCATCCCTTTGTTTAGTATTCTTTATCTTGAGCCTGGGGTCTATCGAAAACCTCTCTACTTCTTCGGAGGTAGTGATATGGACTGCGTACATCTTACCCTTCCCAGACCTCACTTTGTGGGAATACACTGGGTTTGTTGTTGTTGTTGTTTTGAATGACGTGGGGGACATGGTTTTGTGTTGAGGTATTTGGATAACTCAAAGAGATGACGATTACGGTTATTGTAGGCGTATTATGGTTGAGGAGGTTGAAGGGTTTGGGGTGGGTTGCTCCTTGACTCAGGTAATCACACTCCCAACAAGAACTAGGAGATGAACAAATAAGAAGTGCAAGAGTACAAAACAGTAAAGGCACAGGATTCTTACGTGGAAATTCCTTGCTCAAGGGAGAAAAAACCACGACCTGCTTTTAGGATTTAAAGTCCACTATATTCAAGCAACCTCTTGAATACATACTTCAATGATTAACCTCTTAATCCATTGTTTCCTAGCAATAACTCTACAACAACAACATACCCAGTGCATTCCCACATAGTGGGGTCGGGAAGAGTAGAGTGTACGCAGACCATACCACTGACTCAGATGAAGTAGAGAGGCTGTTTCCGATAGACCCCCAGCTTCCTAGCAATAACTCTATTACAAGGAAACGAAGCAGTACTCTACTGCTTCCACCTCCAACTAACTCTATCTAACTCTAACTGGACTCCTCCAGCTAACTCTAGCTTAGACAATCACTAACTCTAGATGATTACAGTGAGAGTCACATCACAACACTTACTACAATTATAAGCAAACGTAGGCAAGCATTGAAGTAAAAATACAAAGACTCGACTATAACAAGAAAATAAAGATACAACTCGATGAACAATATGTTTCCTGTTACAGTTCCAGCCTTTGATTGCAGCGCTGCACCACTTTAGAAAGATCTTTAATTGTGAGTATATGGAAGTGTTAGTTTTCTTGTTGAGGAAGATGAGCGTTATATATTGTGACACAATAAAACCTAGAATTTATCTCATTGGTTGAGACAAAAGGTGGCAACAACTTTTCACTAATTTTTGTACCATGTGTCAGTTCGACTGCTGACTGTGACAGCGACAGTTGAGCCCAACCTGTTCCCTAATGCATAAAGACCTTTGTTATTACAACAAAGGCTCCAGGGAATAGGTCCCAACTATGAATTTGTCAATCATCAAAACTAAGGAGAACAATTCTCCTTTTTGATGACGACAAACCCATACAATCAGATCAGCATACTCAACATCTTCAATCAATTTCAACACATCACAGCCTACCCTTAGCAACACAACATAAGCAACGAGACCACATACCAGACTAGTTTGCTCAACCAATTCCCCCTATCATTGATGCCTATAAGAATAAGGGCATCCTCTACCTTATTCCCCTTATCAATGAGCATTTAAGTTTCCCAACACCACAGACTGCATATCTACACAACATACAGTATACTACACATCTACCCAACACCACAGCTGACAAACTACGTATCTACAGACTGTGATGCCTAGATTTATCAACCCAACACCACAGATTGGATATCTACACAACATACAATATACTACACATATTTGCACAACACCACAGCTGAAAGACTACGTATCTACAGACTGTGATGCCTAGACTACATTTCTACAGGTTGTGATGTCTATAAGAATGCAGGCATCCTGCACTTTATTCCCCCTTTTGACATCATCGAAAAGGGTACGCAGTAAACCAAGCAGAGATAAGTCATACATGTTAATTCATGGCTATTTAGACAACACTTACATGAGCAAGAGACGATCAGATATAAACATTCATCCAGGCTTAAGTTTGTACCATAAACTATTCACAAAAATATTGACCATAAACTATTCAAATAGCTGTGCCAATCATTCACTAGAGACGAACAGGGAAAAGAGAGGAAAATGTTTCACAAAGCCGGTGACATCTCAAAAATAAGGACAGGAATCAGAAATAACTGGGCTTATGGAGACGACTAAGAAAAAGAGGAAGAAGGAAACCTGTTAGGATGTGATTCCAGGGAGGAGCTCTAGGCGAAAAAAAACAAATCTTAGTTTATGGCTCCCTCACCTTTTCCTGAAGGGCAGCATTTTCAGCACACATCCTTCCCTGAGATTGTTCCTACTTCACTTCCCTTTTTCAAAAGCTGCTTTCAACACAACTATCTCTGCATCTCGTAAAGTGAGTGAAGCAGTGAGAGTCTCTATCTCCTCCTTCAATCGTTTCTGTTCGTCCATGAGGTTATCTACTAAAGACTTGGACTTTCCATCTCTCATCCTGAGAATGCGTTTGTGTTCAGAATGCGTTTATGTTCCTCAAGAATTGAGATACCAAACACTCCCTTCACTGAGTCAGCTTTCACCTTCCTACACTTAATGTTGAAGTAGGCAAACACCCTATTCATCAAGAAACCATAGGGTAGCCCATGCCTTCCAACCGTGGCATTGATGACAGTGTTCATATGCTCAATAACTATGGCTGGTAGGTTAACCTTCTTGAACTTACACAATGTCTCCACTAGGAACAAATCAAAATCTGTTAGAGTACTTCCCGCGTCAGACTTGGGAAGTAGTGCCCCTATCACAAGCTCAAGCATCAATTGAAGTTCTCCTTCGAGAACCCATTTCTTGAAGTTTTGAGTGTTGTAGGTATCAACAACACCGCACAGAAACAGAAATTCAGCGAATTTTTTCTCTCTTAATGGATCTAATTCCTACAGTTGGAACACTAAGGATTTCAGAGAGTGTCTCTTCATCCAATCCTATAGCCACACCATTCACTTGAGAGGTTAGGTAGAGGCCATTATCAGAAATTTCTAGGTTTTGATAAAACATTCTTACTTCTTACTTATACACATACGCCACACCAGATTCAAATAAGTGCTCCTAATTCTGAAATTGCACTATGTCAAGCAACTCTCATTTCTAGCGTATCGGCCGCAGCAGGATTAAGTACTCTTCCACCCAGAATTTCTTGATCCTTAAGAACCTTGTGCCTTGCCCTTTTTGACAAGCTTGAGTCTGAGCCTGATTCCTTGTCAACAATTTGTTCTGATCCTTTTCTTTTACCAGTAATAGTGGACACTAGTTACACTAGTTTCATAGCTAGCAACCCCTCATCTTTCTTTAGAGATGCATCCCTTTTTCGTCTTTCGTTCCCTCCTGCATCAGTAAAGTATTTCTCATGATCAACATTAAGTGACTCATCCGTATAATCACTTAGTCCTTCAAACATCCTCTCAATCTCACTATCCTCACTATCGTTGGTCAGTCTTCAATGCATGCATCTCTCTTAGCACCTATTTCAACTCTGACTGTGTTGCTCCTTTCTCGCATACCTCTTCCTTCAGTGTGTTCCATACAACTTCTACTGTTTCCTGATAGATTGTGAGTGGGTGAAAGTACCATATCAACATCATCACTGCCTTCAAGTGAGTCATTATGCCTACTGGTGAACAAGATTGGCGAGAGAGGTTCCCATTTGGAAGGTTTAGTGTTTGAGACTGTCTGGCTTTGAGCTCTTTCCTCTTTTCTCATGGTAGAATTAGTTGCCAAATGCCTCTTTTGGAGATGGAGCATATGAGAGTAATGAGAGAAGCAAGATCTTTGAACGGTTAGGAAACTAAAGAGATTTAATGTGAGAGAGTTTTGTTTGTGTTGTTTTTCTTGAAAAAGTTAGGGAGAAAATGATCTGATTTTGGACTTTATATATGGCACAAGGGAGTGGTTGAGATTGAAGAATGTGAAGCTTCTGATGTGACATGTCCGGTCAGATGGACGTGTCTGTTGAGTTTAAAGTACAAGAGAACTTTTGAGAGTGCGAAAAAGTGATGTGGCACAGTCACTGAATATTTAAATGACGATAGGTGTATATCTGCAAGGATATGATAATGAATTAGACAATTACGACATTCTCTAACCCGGATACCTGCTCCCCAATTCATAGCCATGAGTGGAGGATCATGAAGGTCTCTTGTATTCATGTAACTTCATCCATCTCCCTTTTTAAGTGGTACTTGACCAGTATCCTATTTTTCTTTTTCTGCTTAAGCCACATTATTATCAGTATTAATCAAACTCTCATCTTGATTCTATCACTAAGGAGACATGTCTCCTCTGAGGATGTTCAACAAGGGGATATCTTCAAATATTCAATCATGAGCTCTGAGCAACCATAGTTATTATTCATGAGTTGGTTACTCCCCCTTGTCTTCTCTGGATCATCAATCACTTGTTAGCCTTGGGAACCTATTTAAGTTTGGGTTCCTAAAAGGGTGACAGAGGAAAAATGTGCTTTTTCCTTGTCCAGGTTGGAAATCTTTTGGCAATCTTTGGTTACTCCTCCCTTTTGAAGTTGTGGTTTTGAAGGGACATGTATCCTTTGAGTGACCATCCTTTCCACAATGGATGCCTAAAACATTACCTTTGCTCGTTGCATGTCTGACTAAAGAGCTGGGTCCATCTTCTTGTTTGTTGTATCCTAATCCTTTGTTGCTACTGGATTCTTGGCCGAAGGAGATAGTGTTTGTGAAGATGTAGTCCACTTGTGAGCTTTCTCATGTTCAATTTTCGACCGAACTAGTGTTCTTAAACACTGTGTTTCTATCAACTGAAGCAGTCAGTTTAACCTTGACATTTGTCAGTTCTTCTTCCAGCCGAAACTGAATTCTGCTCCCTTCACCTTTACCCTTGAGATCCTTCTTGGAGATCTCATCTACTATCTTGTTCAGCTCATCATTTTCACACGTATGGGCCATACAAGTTGCTTGTTGCTCTGCTACTTGCACATTTAGTTTCATTGTGTCATCTGCACATTTTGACAGTTCTTCCATCAATCTTCTTTCATTTGTGAGTTTAGCTACTTGAATGCTCATCTTAATTACCTCTTCCTCACACTTTTCCCACGCCTCTTTCAGATCCTTTTAATCTTTGACAAGATCATTTAAAGAGTCAATTAGTGCGGAGGCAAGAGATCTTAGCCTACTCAAGGAGTAATCTTCTAAACTTTCTTTAATGTCATGGAGAGTGGTAGGCTTATCTTCACTTTCATCCGTATCTGCCATCAAAGCAAGGAGTGCATTAGAGACTTGCACTTTCTCGTTTATTACCATGATGGAAATGTCTTCCCTTTGCTTAGACTCAGTTGAGTCACTTGATGAGTCATTCCACAAAGCTACAAGTACCTGACTAGCTTGTCAGCCTCAGTTTTCCAGCTACACTTCTCTGTGACCCTCTGCTTCTCTTTTTTGGACATATCTTCAGATTTACCTAACACTTTGAGAACTCTTTCTACAATGCGAGCTGTTTCACTTCCTCTTGAGGTGTAAGCAGCTTGTGAAGCCTCCCTATCTCAAGATCCGTTCTAAGTGCTAGCCTTATTACGGAAGACCTTCTCGGATACCAAATGAAGGGTTTGGGGTGAGTTGCTCCTCGACTCAGGGAACTATTCCCAGAATCACACTCGCAACAAGAACTAGGTGATAAACAAATAAGTGCAGGAGTACAAAACAGTAAAGACATAGGATTATTACGTGGAAACTCCTTTCTTAAGGGAGAAAAAACCGCGACCTACCTACAGAATTTAAACTCCATTTTATTCAAGCAACCTCTTGAATACAGACTCAAGGATTAACCTCCTAATCCTTTGTTTCCTAGCAATAACTCTATTATAAGGAAACCAAGCAGTAACTCTACTGCTTCCACCCCAGCTAACTCTAGCCGGACTCCTCAAGCTAACTCTAGCTTATGGTTACAATGAGACAGTTACACCACAACACCTACTACAATCGTAAGCAAGCGTAGTTAAGCATTGTAGTAAAAATACAAAGACTCGACCATAATAAGGAAATAAAGATACAACTCAATGAACAACAGGTTCCTTGTTACAGTTCCAGCCTTTGATTGCGGTGCTGCACCACTTTAGAAAGATCTTTAATTGTGAGTATATGGAAGTGTTAGTTTTCTTGTTGAGGAAGATGAGCATTATATATTGTAAGGCAAGAAAACCTAGCATCAATCTCATTGGTTGAGGCAAAAATGTGGCAACAACTTTTCACCAACTTCTGTACCATGTGTCAGCTGGACTGTCGACTTTGACAGCGACAAGTGAGTCCAACCTGTTTCCTAATGCATAAAGGTATTTGTCATTACAACAAGGGCTCCAAGGGCTTCAGGGAACAGGTCCCAAATTATGAATTTGTCAATCATCAAAACTAAGGACTTAACAGAGGTCAAGGGTGCTATTCGTAGGATGCGTTGGGGTAGGACAACTGAGCAAGACGAGATTTTGTCAAACTTTTGGAAGAGCGCACATGATGTTCAGCGATCTTGAGAAAGTGTACAACAAAGTCCCCAAGGAGGTTATGTGGAGGTGCTTGAAGGCTAGAGGTGTTTTTGTGGTGTACGCTAGGTCGATTCAAGACATGTGCGACGGAGTGAAGACATGTGTGAGGATGGTAAAAGGAGATTCAAAGCACTTTTCTGTTTAGACAGGGTTGTACCAGGCATCGACTCTTAGTCCGTTTTTATTCTCCTTGGTGATGGATGTATTGACTAATGCATTCAAGGGGGAGATGCCTTGGTGTATGTTGCTTGCTGATGACGTAGTGCTAATTGACGAGATCCGGGGAGAAGTTAATGATAAGTTGGAGGTTTGGAGACAGACTTTAAAGTCTAAAGGGTTTAGGTTGAGCATGACTAAGACGGAATACTTGGAATGTAAGTTCAATGATTTGATGCATAAGGTTGACGTGATAGTGAAGCTAGATTCTCAGACCATTCGTAAAAGAGATAATTTCAAGTATCTTGGGTACATAATTCAGGGGAATGAAGAGATTAATGAGGATGTCATGCACTGTTTGGTGCAGGGTGGTTGAATAGAGGCTCGCTTAGGGAGTGTTGTGTGTTAAGAAGATGCCTTCTAAGTTTAAAGGTAAGTTCTATAGAGTAACAGTCCGATTGACTTTGTTGTATAGAGTGGAGTTTTTGCCAATTAAGAACTTTCATATCCAAAAGAATGTGACAGAGATAAGGATTTTGAGATGAATGTGTGGACTTACTAGGAGAGATAGGGTTAAAAATGAGATTATTCGAGAGAAGTTGAGAGTGGTTTCGGTGGAAGATAAGATGCGAAAAGTAAGACCGAGATGATTTGGGCATGTGAAGAGGTTGGTTATAGATGTTTTCAGGCGGGGTAGAGGTACGGTGAAAACATATTAGAGGGAGGTGATTAGGCCTAACATGGAATAGTTACAACTTACGGAGGACATGACCCCTTGATAGAAAGGTATGAAGGACACGAATTAGGGTAGGGGGTTAGTGGGTAGGAGTGCGTTCTTACTAGTAGGGAGGAGGGATTTGTATGTGTCTTGTAGTTTCCTGTTTGTGGTGTTTTAGCGATGTTTGTGATTTCAGATTGATAGTTTATAGTATTATTCTATGGATGCTTTATTTATTCTATTATCTAGTGGTGTGTTATCCTATTTTGTTTGTTTTTATGTTTTTTCTTTGTTATATTGTTATTTGTCCTGAGTTCGAGGTCTATTGGAAACAACCTCTCTCCTTCATCGGAGGTAGTGGTATGGACTGCGTACACTTTATCCTCTCTAGGCCCCATTTTGTGGGAATACACTGGGTATATTGTTGTTGATTATTAACAATTTACATTTAAACCCTTAATAAGAGGGTGTGGAGGTTGAGGATTTGGGTAGAACACTAGTAGTAAATAGTTCTGATTTCTTTGGCTAGTAGTATTAGTATTATATTCGGTATTTTTATTATTTTTCTATTATCACTTGTCTCTCTCTACCTGACAAGGTAAAGGTAAGGTCTGCATACACTCTACCTTTCCAAGACCCCACTTGTGGGACCATACTGAGTATGTCGTTGTTGTTTGAATTTCTGCAATAACTTGAATTGTTGGCTTTGTTCTGAATGCTCTCTGCCGTGGCTTAGTATGAAATGGACCCAAATGGAGTGGGATAGATATAGAGAATTCCTTTAACTTACTACAAGTAATATAGGATTGAGTTGTTAGTTGATTGATTGATCGAGTTTTGTGGTGAGAACTTTGAGGTTCTTAGGCTTTGAGAGCTAAGTAAGGCTTACTGGGAGTACAGTAGATTTGGATAGAACTTAATTTAAGTTATAAAGCACTCCGTACTTGGTTCTCTTCCTTTCACAAGAATATATATATTTGCATGACATAAACATGTATGTAGACATTTGATATGTAGTATGTGATATATGCACTTTCGAAGCTTGGGTTTTGGATAGGACAACGTTTCAGTTACTGAGTGATTTGTTCAAGTTCTTTAGAGTTTAGATTTCAGAACTTGTACTTGTTAAATCTAAAGGATGTTATGAGTTTGGAGATTTGAAGACAATACTTGGTCTGAATTTAGCAATATTATGTAGCTGAAGGATTTCAATTTCAGTTGCTTGATTTTTGTGCAATTTGATTGCTTTGGTATTGATTGCATTTTGATAAATTTGGGAAACAGGTACCAAAAGCTGCTTGCCCTTGTAGGGTTGATATCATGTTTGGCACTTTGGGATTTATTAAAGTTATGTGGAGATCGCTGGGGATTAGAGCAGCGCCCAGTTTTCAAACAAAGCTTGATTCGCATTGCTCAGTGTGGTGAGTCAATATTCTTGAGTGCTTATCCCTTCCCCCTCCCTCAAAAAAATGACACCTAGGGTGCCACTCTCTTAATTGATTCAGGTTCAGCATTATATCCGTGTATATTGGTGATGGATAATATGATCCTAACTTTGTCTGTTTTAGCATTTGCCATGTATTTATCCTGCTAGTTCTACGCACGTGCATTGCACGTTTCCTATGTTAATTTTTCCAACTCATTCAATTGGCATACAATATTCTTTGAAACATATTCATGTAATGAGTAAGAGAAAATGTAACTGAAAAATACAAGTTCATTTTGCAAAATAGTATAGATCGATATTTAAAGCTGCAAAGGCGTTATCTTTATAATTGCATTATTCTGTCACAGAGATTGAGGAAATGCTTAAATTACCTGCTCATTATAAAGTGAATAAAGGACAACAATATTTTCTTTTTGTAAAGTAGAAACAACTCAATAATATTTGAATGCTCAAACTAAATTATTACATGTTAGGATAATAATATGTGTCTATACTTTTTCTGTACAATGATATATAAGCTGAATTCTGAAAGTCATAACTCACTATTTAATTTCTTAAGTTGTTACTCCCTCCGTTCCTAAATTTCTTAAGTTGTTACTCCCTCCCTGTCCTTGCTAAAAATAGATGTTCCTTAATACTTGTTATTTCTCAAAACCAGTGCATAATTAGTTGTTTGTTTCCACGTTGTTTGTTTCCACCTTTACAACAACAACAACAACAACAAACCCAGTGTATTCCCACCTAGTGGGGTCTGGGGGGTAAGTGTACGCAGTCCATACCTCTACCTCTGAAGAAGTAGAAAGGCTGTTTCCGATAGACCCCCGGCTCAAGACACGAGACACCACACAAATATAAAGTAACGCACAGAACAGGATTTCATAACGTAAATACGACACCCATAAGTAGTAGGAAACATCGGAAAGCACCCAGATTCGTAATAAAACATGGAACACCGAAAGCATAACAAGAAGAAGAATAGAAAATAGGAATAAAATAAGAATAGGAAGAATAACAGGAATAAAACCCCCATCAAATACTTTCCTACCCTAACGCCCCAAACTGGCCCTAGTTTTCTGCCCTAATTCGCGCCCTCCAGACCTTCCTATCTAGGGTTATGTCCTCGGTGAGCTGTAGCTGCTCCATATCCCGCCTAATCACCTCACCCCAGTACTTCTTCGGCCTCCCCCTACCCCGCCTAAAACCATCCAACGCTAGCCTCTCACACCTACGAACCGGGGCATCCGTGTCCCTCCTCTTCACGTGTCCAAACCAACTCAATCGGACTTCCCGCATCTTGCACTCCACTGGAGCCACACCAACCTTCTCCCTGATAGTCTCATTCCTAACTCTATCCCCTCGAGTCATCCCACACATCCAGCGCAACATCCGCATTTCCGCCACCTTCATTTTTTGGATGTGGGAGTTCTTAACTGGCCAACACTCCGCTCCATACAACATGACCGGACGGACTACCATCCTGTAGAATTTGCCTTTAAGCTTGGGCGGCACCTTCTTATCACATAACACCCCCGACGCGAGCTTTCACTTCAACTATCCCGCTCTGATACGGTGCGAGACATCCTTGTCAATCTCACCGTTACCCTGTATCACGGACCCGAGATACTTGAAACTATCCCTCTTACATACCTCCTGCGATTCCAGCTTCACGACCACCTCGTCCTCCAACCTCACGTCATTAAACTTGCATTCCAAATACTCTGTCTTGCTTCTGCTCAACCTGAACCCTTTAGACTCAAGAGTTTATCTCCACACCTCTAATTTGTCATTCACACCCTTTCGGGTCTCGTCAATCAGAACTACATCGTCTGCAAAAAGCATACACCAAGGCACCTCCCCTTGAATACGCCGCGTCAATACATCCATCACCAAAGCAAACAAAAAAGGACTAAGAGTAGATCCCTGATGCAATCTTGTCAAGACAGTGAAATGCTCTGAGTCTCCTCCCGCCGTCCTTACCTGAGTTTTCGCTCCATCATACATATCTTTAACTGCTCTGATATAAGCCATCGGGACTCGACTCACCTCCAAGCATCTCCAAAGCACCTCCCTGGGAACTTTGTCGTAAGCCTTCTCTAGGTCGATAAACACCATGTGCAGGTCCTTCTTCCTTTCCCTATACTGTTTCACCAGCCTCCGTACCAGGTGAATTGCCTCCGTCGTCGAGCGCCCAGGCATAAATCCAAACTGATTTTCCGAAATAGATACTATCTGTCTCAGCCTCCCCTCGACCACTCTCTCCCAAATCTTCATAGAGTGACTCAATAACTTAATCCCTCTATAGTTATTGCAACACTGGATGTCACCCTTATTCTTATAAAGAGGGATCATGGTACTCCACCTCCATGCCTCGGGCATCTTTGCCGTCTTGAAGATTTCGTTAAACAGACCAGTCAACCACCTTACCCCAGCCTCTCCAACGTACTTCCAAAACTCCACCGGTATCTCATCCTGCCCCGTCGCCCTACCCCTCCGCATCCTGCGAACAACCTCTCTAACCTCTTCTACCCTAAAACGTCTACAATAACTAAACTCCCGACACTCCTCTGAATGCTCCAGTTCCCCTAACACAATAGCTCTATCCCCTTCGTCATTCAAGAGCCTATGAAAGTACGACTTCCATCTATTCTTAATATGGCTGTCCTCCATCAACACTCTGCCGTCCTCCCCCTTAATGCACCTTACCTGATCGAGGTCACGGCCCTTCTTCTCCCTAGCCTTAGCGAGTCTAAACAACTTTTTCTCCCCTCCTTTCCCCTGTAACCCCGCATACAGGCTCTCAAACGCGGCTGTCTTAGCTGCCGTGACTGATGACTTAGCCTCCTTCCGAGCTAGCTTGTACTCTTTCCTGTTTACCCGTTTCTCTTCTTCGTCCCTGCTCTCCACCAACTTAGCATACGCCTCTTTCTTGGACCGTACTTTCTTCTCCACCTCTTCATTCCACCACCAATCCCCCTGATGGTGCCCAGCCCGGCCCCTAGAAACACCCAACACCTCACTTGCCTTCTCCCTGATGCACCTAGCCGCCCTATCCCACATACTATCCACGTCCCCCCTACACTCCCACACCCCCATTCTCGCCAACTTCTCCCCTATCTCCCACGCATTCACTGGCGTCAAACCGCCCCACTTAATTCTAGGTCTACACTCTACTCCTCCTCTTACTATTCGTCTTTATACCCAAGTCCATGACCAAGAGCCTATGCTGGGTCGAAAGGTTCTCACTCGGGATGACCTTACAATCCCTACACAACACCCTATCCCCTTTCCTGATCAACATAAAGTCAATCTGGGTCCTGGCCATCGCGCTTCGAAAGGTGATGAGGTGATCGTCCTTCTTCGGGAAGCCCGAGTTCACCACCACCAGCCCAAAGGACCTTGCGAACTCCAAAAGGGTAGCCCCCTCTTCATTTCTCACCCCAAAACCAAAACCACCATGCACATCACCAAAGCCTCCCGGTAACGCGCCGATGTGCCCGTTGAAATCTCCTGCTACAACAATCTTCTCCGAGCTAGGCACGCCTCTCAGCACCTCCTCCAAAGCCTCCCAAAACCGCAACTTCTCCTCCCCTCCGAGCCCACTTGCGGCGCATAGGCGCTACACACATTCAGGGTAAACCCCCGAATGACCAACTTAATAGTCATCAACCTATCGTTGATCCTCTTCACCTCTACTACCTGGCCTCTAAGCTCTTCATCTACTAAGATGCCGACTCCATTCCTCCGCCTCTCGCTCCCAGAGTACCAAAGCTTGTAACCATCCACATCCCTAGCCACCTTTACCATAAGTAATAAATATGAAAAGATATTAATATAGTACAAAAACGAGAAGCGTTAAATAAAGATGAGTAATAAATAAAGGTAATTTAATCAAATTAGTTAATGTTTTTCTAAAGAAGTGTGCAACTTTAAAAGGTGACAACTAATTAGGAATCGAGGGAGTATTGTTTTTAAACTTTTAATTCAATAAATTATTACTGAAACAAATTATTTATTTCTAAAATATGTTCATGGCAGATTGCTTGCAGATCCCTATTTTTTTCTTGAACTTTTGCTAAAAGATTTCACCCTTCTTGTAATAGGAGTAATGCTGATTACCAGTAACACAATTAAACCTTCAAAAATTAACAGATACCTACTCATTATAATGTAAATCAAAGTCATATCAAATCTCTCTTTACATAAAGTAGAAACAACTCAAGAATATTTAAATGCTGGAACAAAAATATTACATGCTAGGATAATAATGTGTGTCTAAACTTTTCTGCTAAATGATTTATTAGAATTGCGCCTTAAAACAAAATTGTGTTGAAAATTCTTAAAACCTTAATAAGAAGAGGCGGTAACAAAGTTTATTTTGATCGCTAATCGAATTCTGGACTCCAACAACTCGAGGTATTTTCTTCCTCTTAATTTGTTTTTTTTCCTAGGAAAACAAATAAAATATGAAAATTGTTAAACTAAACTGATGTCACAGCCCATAAAAATGGGGAATAAGAATTGAGAAATCACTTGTTGCCTTCTTGTTTCTATTTTTCTAATTTGCATTCCTTCAACCTTTCCGTTCATATATTTACTACTCCTAATTGAAAACTCCATCCATTCCTTTTTATTAGCTTCATTTGGGTTGGACAAATTCCCTAATAAATCCCTTACTCCTATAAAATTAAAAGTAATTTTACCAATATACCCTTAATTAAATGTTATACCTCTTTTCAAATTAATAATGATTACATTTATTGAACAAGGACATAATAGGAAGATTATGATCAAACTATTCTTGAAAGATTAAAGGAGCAAGTATTTAGGAATATAATAGTGGTATCAAAGGTGTGCTTTAAGTGCACTTAAGCCCTGAAGCAACGCTCAAAATGTGTTGAGCACTTCGCCACGCTTTATTTGCGCTTTACTGTTGTTATCCAATTTTAAAGACATAGTTTTCCTTGCCAACGAGTCTTTTCTGTAGTATCAACATCTTCTTCCACTTCTTGAGTTTATGGTACTTCTTTTTTCATAGACCATTTCTTTTTCTTTTTTAGTTTTTTCTCTTTTCGTATATTTCATCTTCAAGATTGACCCTCTTTTCTTCTTCTAGTATGCGAGTCCTGCTCTATTTATTTTGACCTTGAGCAGAAGCAAGACAGAGTATTTGGAATGCAAGTTTAATGACGTGAGGCTGGAGAATGAGGTGGTAGTGAAGTTGGAATCACAGGAGGTATGTAAGAGGGATAGTTTCAAGTATCTCGGGCCCGTGATCCAGGATAACGGCGAGATTGACGAGGATGTCTCGCACCGTATTGGGGCGGTATGGATGAAGTGGAAGCTCGCGTCGGGGGTGTTGTGTGATAAGAAGGTGCCGCCCAAGCTTAAAGGCAAATTCTACAGGGTGGTAGTCCGTCCGGCCATGTTGTATGGAGCGGAGTGCTGGCCAGTTAAGAACTCCCACATCCAAAAAATGAAGGTGATAGAAATGCGTATGTTGCGTTGGATGTGTAGGCTGACTAGAGGGGATAGAGTTCGGAACGTGATTATCAGGGAGAAGGTTGGTGTGACCCCAGTGGAGTATAAGATGCAGGAGGTCCGATTAAGATGGTTCGGACACGTGATGAGAAGGGGCATGGATTCCCCGGTTCGTAGGTGTGAGAGGCTAGCGTTGGATGGTTTTAGGCGGGGTAGGGGTAGGCCGAAGAAGTACTGGGGTGAGGTGATTAGGCGGGACATGGAGCAGTTACAGCTCACCGAGGACATGACCCTAGATAGAAAGATCTGGAGGACGTGAATTAGGGCAGAAGGCTAGGGTCAGTTTGGGTCGCTAGTGTAGGGAATTACTTGGTGGGGGTATTATTCTTACTATGGGACCTTGTTCCATGTTTTATTACGATTCTGTGTGCTTTTCTCTGTTTTTATGACTTATGGGTGTCGTATTTATGTTATGATATCTTGTTTTGTGCTTTATTATGTATTTGTGCGGTATCTCGTGTCTTGAGCCGGGGGTCTATCGAAAACAACCTTTAGAGGTATGGACTGCGCACATCTTACTCCCCCAGACCCCACTAGGTGGGAATACACTGGGTTTGTTGTTGTTGTTGCTTTTTTTTTTGACTTCTCTTTGACCATCTTATTAGAGTTCCATTAAAAAAAGATAAAAGAGAAACTTTTTATGGTAAAAAATACTGTCGTCTTAGTTAGTATTTCTCAAGAAGAAAAGAGGGGATTTGTTGAATTTAAAATATCCAATTTCACCAATAAGATACAAAGGCTTACTTCACATTTAGGATTATGTTTCGGGATTTTGTTGAAATCACATTTTAAGATGTTTATTGTTAGATTAGTATTGTCTGATATTAGATATTGAAATTAGTAATTTTCAGTACAATTAGTAGTAATTTTTGTTGCAAGTTTAAAATTAGTTCATGCATGTTAGATTAATTTTGTGTCTGGTTATTGTACACTTCATTTCCATTTTCCAACAAGCGTGCATATTAAATCTTGATTCACACTTTTTGTTTAAAGCCCAATGGTCTTGTTGCTGTTGTTCTGCTTCTAGTTTTTAGAAACGCGTCTCAGTCTTTTCAAATGTATACTGGCCAGCTTTTGTTTCCCTAGATAATTTCGAGTATTCATTTATTTTTGCAACCAGAATTTTTCTGATACTCTATAAATTTGAGAACTGAGTTAGCCTTTCTTGTACAGCAACTGCAGTTATTCTATTGTGTACCAACGTTCCAGTGGCTCTCTTTGCAGCTATTGCAGTCAGTTATGCAGGTATGTTAGCTTTCGTGTCCAATTAGTTATCTTACTGTCTTTTCATCTTTTGCTTTATTCCTAATTTCAAGAGCGTATGGCTAATCGATGCATTTGCAGTGATGATTCTGCATGCCTCATTTAGGAAGCTGACCCCCTCGAAACAATCAACTTCAAAAGATGGAAACCGGAGAATCGATAGAAGTTGATGAGTGATTATTAATGTCAAATCAAACAATGACGTAGTCGTCTGGGGAGAGGGTAACCTGTGTTTACAAGCTAGCATACAACTCAGTTCATGAGTACATCTTTCCATTTGAACTGAGAAATTTCTTCTAGTCAGTCACACTGTATGAAAAGTTTTCATTATTCGGTTTGAGGCTGCATAATACCTATACAATGCTGAAAAAAAAAAAAAGATTAGATAAGATTGTAAATGGCTGTAGAACCCTAAAGAGAATTAGCTTGGACCAATTGCAGTGTACAATCCCTTCGAGCCCTCCAGATTTGTACCTTAATTTGTTGGCAATCGAAGAAGAGAATGCTTTTTAATTGCTGTGAATGGAAAAGAGTACATGACTCATACTGTTACTTACCCAAAACTTGGATTGAAATGCTATCCCCTTTTGTCTATGAAAGATGTGGTATTCCAAAAATTTGGTTCTTGTTTCAGTTCATCTGCATGGTTGAACTTCCAGGAAAAGAACTTCGAGTTGGGAGGGCGATCCTCCTGGTGAATTGACAGCACCCCAAAGTAGAGTATATCAAGGCATTTGAGAGAACCATGTAGAAGGGACTTGGCACCCTGTAACTTCAGGAGAAGGGTCCTCTCTCTCTCTCTTCTCTCTCTCGTTGATTAGGAAAGCGCCACATAAATCCCCCCTCAAGTAGGGATGGCAATGGTGCGGGTGCGGTGCGGGTTTTTACTAAATTCGCAAGTTTTAAAACCGCACCGTATCACATTTAAACCCGCATAAATCCACCTCACATTCATACCTGCGGATAACTGCACCGCTCCATGTTTTTATTTTTTTCCTTTTTTTTTTTAAAAAAATTGTAACTCCATTGAAAATCATTATATTTTCAAATCTACAACTAGAAAATAATAACTAATTTTTATTATATCACTTTCACTAAAAAATTATCAAAAAAGTATAATGTGTACAAGTAATGATCAAATATCATATTTTTATTCAAATGAATAGAGATGATAAAAAAGCTACTATAAAATTATTTATTTGTAGTGTTATGCATGTAGTTTTAAGTATCATAAAATTTAAGTAAAGAACAAGTATAATTTTAGGTATATTCACGAGAACAATATTAATTTTTAGCTTTTTTGTTAATTTAAATTCACATATACTCGCACCGCATCATTTAAAAAAAATTTACTTTAACCCGCACCGCACTCGCACCACAACGCATAACTTAAAAGCCGCGCTGCACTGCATAACTTAAAACTCACACCGCACCACACCCGCACCGCCTCATTGCCATCCCTACCCTCAAGGCACGATTTTGAGAATTTTTTGAAAGAGAAAAAGACATTCATGTTCTCTCTCCCTGATCCGCAGGACTCCATTTAGAATTTGTCAAATGAATGATTCAAAGTTTGGTACTCGCTCTATACATGGACGCAGGTAATTCAGACAGACCAAAAAATCTGATATTAACTTGACACTGCGAAAGCTTTGATATTTTTGTTAAACGAATTAGTATTAACACGTTTGTTTGTCATCGACTGAATGAATTGCTTTCCTTACATGCCATAATTACTACTATAAACTTTGATTTGCACATAAACAAAATGAACTAATATTGTTTTAGGGATAATTACTCCGCTAAACACTTCTGGCAACTAATTTACAAAATAGGTACAAAATGTGTAAGTTGTGTATATTGTCCGTATATGTAACTTTCCTTTAATATAAACCATGGGGCATGGGCAATGAATTAATTAGTAAGTAAAAGTGTTTTAAGTCATCAGCCGCCCATTTTGACTCCCCACTCATGAAAATGTCGATAGAGAGAGATATCAACTTCATCATGTCTCTGATTAACCCTCCAAAAAAACGAGAAAAATGAGTCAAAAGACCCCTCAAGTTTTCAATTAAAAATGGATCCCACAAATTTATTAAAAAAAAATAAAATTAATTTTCAATTAAGAATGGATCCCACAAATTTGTTAAAAAAAAAAAATTAACTCATTAACTCTTTTTGAACGACTGAGATAGTTGTTGGACAATTACACTAATTGTCTGAAAAACTTTGTGCAGTTGTTGAACAGCTTGTCGCAGTTGTCGAACAACCATGTAGTTGTTCAACAACTTGTGCAGTTGTTGAATAAATACCAAAATTGTCGAACAACTGAAACAAGTTATTGGGACGAAAAAACTTAAAAAAAAAAGTTGTCCCTCCCACTTAATTAAAAAAAACTTGAAGGACTCTCACTCAATTGGACAACTTGAGAGTCCTTATTAATTCAAAGTGCCAAGTTTGTCTCCTTGCATGAAACCTTATCTCTCTTGGAGTATATACCATTGTGTGTACTTTGGTCTTAACAGCATACTATTTCTTTTAGGAAAAAAAAATGTAAGTAGCAGCAAACTGAAGTTCATGAATAAGCTAAATAGAAATACTTTAAAAAATTTATGTGGGATAGCAATATTTTAGTGCCTCGTTATCCTTTTTTATTCTACTCTCTTTTTCTCTTTTATTTCTTTTTTGGTAAATAAAAATTTTATTTCACCAAGTAAGATATTTACAAAGCTAGACAGAGCTAACAGTCTCTCAAAGGATAAGATCATACAGAAAACCAGTAAGACTCACACTAACACCACCTATGGAGTTACTACTTATTGCTAAGAATCAAGAAAAGTCCATCCAAACACCTAATAGAAACAAAGGCAGTAAATAAATTCAAGGCATAAAATTTAGTTGCTGCAGGGATGCAATCCATTTTTTTTGCTGCCTTCCTCGACTATGTATGTGCACAACTATCTCCTTGCAAATTTTATCAGGTGTGAACCTCCCCTGCTGGAATTTGATTTGGTTTCTTTCCCTCTAGATTATGCGGATCACCATAGGAAACACACAACATAGGGTAACGCATTTTCCTGATTTTCCAGAATTCCCATCCATGATTATAATCTGCACCACAATCCACTTGTAACTGGACATTCAAAAAATAAGTGATCATGTGTTTCCACAACATTTTGATAGAAAACAGATGAAGTATCAACAGTAATCCCAAACTTTTCTAGTCGATCAACTGTAGCCAATCTTTTCAACAATACAAGCCACCGGATAAAATTATGCCTTAGATGAATGCTTGTGTGAAGAATAATGCTTTTTCAAGGTATTTTTGGCAAGTCAGGAAGCATGGCTAGATACAGTTTTTTGATGGAGATCCTGTCTTTCACTATCAACTGGTGTAGTTTTGCCTGAAGGTTACCCTGCAGCCCAGGTGCAAGCATGATGACCTTCCTTGACTCATTCACTTTCTTTACAATCCAACTAGCATTTTTAGGGCTGAAACGGTCCTAAATAGAAGCACCTTTGATATAGTAGGTATGCACCCATTTTTTCCACATACTGTTAGCCTTTGTAGCTAAGGCCCACAATTTCTTAGCAACAACAACTTTATTCTAGTTATATATATTTAAAATGTTTTGCCCTCCTACTGCCTTAGGAATATAGAGCTTCTCCCTAGAGACTAGAGCTCTCTTTGAAGGGCAAGTATGACCTATCCATAGAAAGATCCTGCAATGAGTGTTTATAAGCTTCATGATCTTCTTAGGAAGTATAAATACCTGTGCCCAATAAGTTTGTTTGCCAAAAACAATAGACTTGATCAACTAGATCTTGCCAGACTAAGCTAGAAGTTTTGTTGACCAACACGTCATTCTCTCAAGAATTTTATCTATCAAGGGGTACCACTGGTCTACTGTTAGTTTCCTAGAAGAGAGAGGAACTCCCATGTACTTGAATGGTAGAGACCTTTCACTGTAACCTAAAGTTTGCAATATTTGTTGTTTGACTAAGTCCTTAACACCTGACATGCAAATTGAACTCTTGTCTTGGTTGGCTTAAAGCCCCGAAGTCACAGAAAACCTACCAAAAACTTGTTGTAAAAGCTCTATGGATAGATTATCTGCTTTACAAAACATCAACAGATATTCTGTAAAGCAAATATGTACAAGACCAAGCCTTTTTCACCTGAGATGAAACTCGAACATGAGATGTGAAGTAGTCAAGGCTAGCTCTCTATGTAACTACTCCATAGCAATCATAAAAAGGTAAGGTGACAAGGATCACCCTGTTTTATTCCCCTCTCACCTTGAAAAGGTTTAGTGAGACCACCATTAAGTACTAGAGAATAGGAAATAGTTATAACACACTTCATTACCCAACCAATAAAATTTTGAGGAAATCCCAATTCTGCAAGCATGCTTTTAAAGAAATACTACTCAACACCGTCACAAGCTTTTCTTAAATCAACCTTCAATATACGCCTAGGAGACAAACTTTCACGATCCGAGGCTACCCCTAGTCATAACACGGTGCTTAGAAACACAAGTGATCCCAAGCTAACCCATGTATAGACATGATTCTTGAGCAACTAATTTAAAATATATATACAAGCTAAAATTGATGAGAAGAAGTATAACCAAGAGAAAACCCGAATGAATGTAATACTGATAAAGTTTACAACACGATAGATCTGAAGAAAGAACTTAAATACATATCATGACTGGCTGACTATCTATGAAGCCTCTACTATACTGACTATAGATAGATGTGACATGCCTCCAACTACCACTAATTAATATATATGAATAATCAAAATACAACACATGAACTGTAATGGACTGGCGTTCCTGAAATAAGAAAACTCATCACTTGCTGGCTGAATGCTGAGAATTGTTTGATCCTGGTATGTGGACTACATCTGATACCTACATTATGAAGGAATGTATCCACAAATGCATATATATGGTCAGTATGTTGTAATGTACTGAGAATATCGAGGCATGCGATAAATCATGGAAATATTTAAAACATGCTTTACAATTGAGGATATATGCTATTTACTGAAACATGCATTTAAAACATGGTTGTACATGATGGTAAGTCATAGTGAAATTTATAAGTTCATATGCTGAAAATAATTTTGTAAGCTAGGAAGCGATAGAAACATGAATACTGTATGTAAATCTCATGTAAATTTGAACATGCCATAAAACTGAACTGAAGATCATGATTGGATACTGAGCATGAAAACATGAACATATTAAACTGAGAATGCAAGACCAAGTATAGTAGCATGTACTGACATGATCTGAATAACATGAAAAATCCTTAAAATTGACTGAATAATTACTGAATTTGATTACTTGGTCAAGCAAACCTGAAATGAGATAATCTGAATACTGACTGAAACTGTGGCAGCTATCATGTAGCCGACATAAACCATGTGAGCTATCATGGAGTCTAATGTCTGACTCACGTTGAGGAGGGATGTTCTATCCTTACCATCAGAGTAGAACCTGAAATGGAGTGGTCACTAAACTGAGCCCATATTGGGCAAGGGAAAACACTCTCTAGCGAGGCCCCTAAAACTACGGTGGCATGTAGTTTCTGGGGAAGGAGGATGCTCCGAACCCATACTTCCCATTCGATGCTAAATCCTACTCCTAACTGAAAGACACTGAAATACTAACTGGTGCATGCACTGATAACTGATAAGCTCAGGTCATGGTATTTTGAAAACAACAATTCATACAGATTCTAAAGTAATTATGAACATGTAAACTAATAGTGCTCAACATGATCATAACAAACTGAGTTTAACAATAAAAATTATGAGTTGGCTGACTCATTACTTGAAAGGTCTAAAACGTAAATAAACATGTAGGTATTGGGTGTTCATAACCCGCCAACACTAAATGATTATAAAACGTCGATAACAACACTTAAAACAATGACGTAAAATCATAATTCAAAGACCCAAAACATGACATATTTTAATAGTCTGATAAATTTCATGAATGTAAACATGAGAGTGAGTTAACCTTGAAAAAATATCATGTTTATACAGTTTAAAGCATAACTCGAGAATTTGACATGATGCCAACTAAACATGACCTAGGGTTTTGGAACTTCAAGCATGTAGGAACATGATTCTCATGGGATAAAATTATTAGTATAACTTGAATGCAAAACAAGGAGGAAACATGGATGAATTTCATAATTTACATAGAAGATGATCATGAGTTAGAGTAAAATCCACACTTGAACCAACAAAAAGGTTTTTGGGCTCAATGGATGAAAAGAACCCATTGATGTATACCCAACATACCTTAATTACTTAAATCCTTGAAGAAAGCTTGAAATTGGAACTAAAATCCTTGAGTTTTTGAGGGAAGAAACTTGAATTTGGTTCTTGGGAAGAGGGGAAGGGTTTTAAATCATGTACTGGACGTTTGGGGTTAAAAGAGTGGAAAAAAACGTGTTTCAAGACCCCTTAATTCATTTAAGAAGGATTAAAAACAATTTAGGGGTGTGAAAAGACCTCAATGCCCTTGAACTAAGTCAAAATGGAGCAATTTTGACACTTGGCTTTTGCTAGGTGGTGCACAGCCAAAGCACACCTGAGGGTGGGCGGTACATGCCAAAATCATACCTGAGGGTGTACGGCACACACCAATAGCACACCTCATCCAGTGGCTATTGGCGTTTGTCATGTGACGCACGACCTTAGCAGAGGGTATATTTAGCGATGCACACCTATTTCTAACGTCCAAAAACACCCCCAACACAACCCATAACATATGAACATGGTTTACCATCGAAACGGGGGTCCTAAAGGTTACCGTTTAGTGTTAAAAGCACGGGGTGTTACACTTACCATTTCTCATGAGAATGGTCATATCATTTCGCCCGGATATCGGATTAAGGCAAAATTGGTATAGTTGGAAAGCTAACTAAATTATCTATAATTCGGTAGGTCTTGAGATGCAAAATTCCACATATGTAAAAAGTTATACACGTTCAAAGTTGACCCTTGTAGAATCGAATACCAAAATTTGGTCAAATCAAAGGCCCTTAGCTCAACCTTGCTCTAAGTGATTCCTATGAATATTTTGCCACTTCATAAGCACTCTTCACACTAGGATAATGATCATGACACATGTATTCAAATATAAATCATGGGATTAGAGTTTACATACGTAGGAATGATGGTTCAATCTCTAGCTCAAAAATGCAGGGTGTTACATTATCTCCCCTTTGGGATCATTCGTCCTCAAATGATGGGTAGGAACTTATTGAAACTTTAGAAGTATGAAATAATGTAGACATGACATATATGCTAATGAAGGATATAGTTGAGTTGAAACATTAAAACTTCTATCATGAAACTGATTTTTGAGCTGACTTGTCTTTATTAACTATAAGGAACTAATTCATGCTGAGATTTTAAAACTGATTTAAAATGTTCATGATACAATCATACATATACAAATGCGAAGTGATAAGTGATGCAAAAAAACCCTAAGAGTTACTGAGGATGGAGTAAATTACATAACTTCTTATTAGAAATTGTCCCTCAGCAAAACACGTATAGAAATAAAAAAAGAACTTCGTGGCATCACCAAGTACATTATATAAGCACGAATATGAGATAACGAGACTAAGGTCGTACAAGAGGTATTACAATGTCTGAGCTG
Organism: Capsicum baccatum var. pendulum; assembly: GCA_030864225.1. Classification (NCBI taxonomy): domain Eukaryota; kingdom Viridiplantae; phylum Streptophyta; class Magnoliopsida; order Solanales; family Solanaceae; genus Capsicum; species Capsicum baccatum. Next base: position 246,524,692 of record CM061552.1, on the reverse strand, counting down.
GAACACTTGAAAAACTGAGATAATTCACTGAACATTTATGAACTGAATCGTGACTAAATACTGAATTGTAGACATGATGCATAAACTGAACTGAATTGTCAATTTGAATGGGCATGAATGAATTACCTCATGGAATAGACATACTCATGAAACTTTTGATAGTAAGACTAGATGGAAAGTTGGAAAACTATAAGAGCTTATGTGTATGACTTCTAAACTGAATTGCTGGCTATACAGACTAACTCATACTGAAAGTTCATCCTCAACTGGAGTATTTCTTCAGCACTCTTGCTAAGAAGTTCTAATAACATTAGGGAGCAAAGAATTCTTGGGCATGATCTGCATAAGATATCTGAATAAGGAATCTCAATATGGCTATAACTCTGCAACATGGAACATAGGCCTATAAAATATAAGTTAAGATAGAATTTCTAGGCCTTAAACAATGCAACTGCTAACTTTCAAGCTTAGCCACACTTATTAAATACTCCCTCAACTATACTTTTCCCTTTAAATACCATGCTCGTTTGATTCAACTTATAATTCTTATATGGGTATCGATAACTACTTCAGCCTAAGTCTGAGTTGAACTACATACTCCTGCCATGTTCAAGCCTAACTCGAAAGTACAAAGTGCCACACACAACACCATACTACCAGTCTAAGCCATAAATTTGATACCTTATGCGTGTTTAACAACTCTCATCTCAAGAATAATTCTTCTTACCACTTCAACAACTAAATTCAACCTCTTACTAGGAATTCACTAGCGCTTAATGAATCCATCCACTTATATACCAACATGACATTCAAGCCCATCATTATAACCACATATGAACTTCAGGCAACCAACCCACCTAAGAATTTTCTCATATTCTCTAATATTTCTGTCAATAACAACTTCCATGCATTATCCCATGAAGACATACATAGAATTCTCAACTAATCATGACATATATCAAAAGCTCTACCTCAATATTCCTTCAAACTTATAGCCTCACATAGAAAAGTCATACAACGATCTTTTTCTAATATGAAATATTTACTCTCTTCTATCTAAACAATTGTTCATCACCACTATCTTGACACAAGGAGAGGTCACTGAAAGGTTAGAACATAAGGAGACGAATCATGAAAGAATACTATGCATAACTTGGTAACTTAATTGAGGCCTGGGGAATAGAGTATCCACGACATGGATTCATTAAAGAGATCTAAACTGACGATATACATGACATAGTCTAAATTTCGCTGATCATTAAGAGTATAGCATGAGTTCCTAGAATTACACATACTATAAAACATGAATAAATGAGTCATGAGCTGCATGACTTGAGTTTGGAGTTTATAAATTCATGGAAATATGATCTGTACTGCTGAGCGAACTAGAACTCCTTGTACTAGGAACTGGAAACGTACATAATTATATGGAAAGTGCATGAAGATAAGCTATGATCATAGTGCTGACTTGTAAGGAATGAGTAGATACCGTGATAACTAAAGTACCAAAATTTGCACTGAGATAAGAATGGGCCGGGCATCTTCCTCCTTTACTACTGTTCTAGGACTCACTAGCATCACGACCATAACCGGATAGACTGAATTGGTTCCTTGTTCTATAATCTCCCCCTGAGATTCACGCTATCATTCTAAGTCAGTAGACCCCTTTAATAAACTCTAAACTGAATTACAATCACTTTACTCTAGAGTCTGAGATATAACAATACACATATATACTAAAATCACCCTGAAAGACTATACCTGAAAATGTAAAACCCACTGCTAGTACTTCCTTCTGAGATACAACTCTTAACTTTCTATAGCACCACTAGTCATTATATAATAACTTGAACACAACCCTTAATACATATTACCCTTAGCTTTTTTTTAGCTTCGAAAATCATCATCACATACATACACCCTTCTCGACAACATACTTGCCTCACCAAACACATAATCTGCCTCTTTTCCTTCATATCCTACTGATATCACATTTATAAACTTATATTTTTTCCTAAACCATGAGAATTACCATTACACTAAAATACCCAGCATCATCAACCTATAACCCATAACTTAGCTGGTAAGAATATCATATACTACACTACTATCCTCATTCACACTTAGTATCTCAAAAGTACTATCTAAGCACACACACATTAGAATTTAGAAATAATACAATCCTTTATCACCTTGGGTATAACTCTAGATCATAACAACATCATCATACTTAACTTTGAATCAATAAACTTAAATTTTTGTGTACACTATTTCAAGCCTACTGATTCACCTTTCATGCAACTAGCCCTATGGATGCATAATCTATTAAATTCAGATAAAAACTATCCCTTTCTAAACTTTTGGATTCATGCTTCTAACTTTAGATCATATGCTACTATAGGATTCTATGAAGGGATATGAAAGCATATCTGAATTCAGCTCAATGCACGATTTTTCATGATCATGAATGAAATCTTTCATACTTTGGAACGTAAAGACACTGGTGGGATACTTGTTGAGCCCACATTCAATCCCATAACTATCTGCGAGGACTATCTGAGAAAACCTTATCTATAGAAATTTGAGCTTGACTATTTCTGTTACCTCAAAACCAAGGCAAAGTTGGCATGAATAGAGCATGATGAGAATCTGTATAAGTTTCTTAGAGAACATCTCTACAACACGATTTGAGCTATGAATCAAGGGAAACATTTATTAAATGCCTTGTAGCCTCTAAAAAAAGTATAGACGTCTCCATAGTATTCCGTAAGACTCTACTAGACACGACTTCATATACACCCTAGGACACTTGAACCTTGTGCTCTCATACCAAGTTTGTCACGATCTGAGGCTACCCCCTAGTCGTAACATGATGCTTAGAACCATAAGTGATCCCAAGCTAACCCATCTACTAGCATGATTCTTGAGAAACTAATTTAAAATGTATATACAAGCTAAAATTGCTGAGCGGAAGTATAATCATGAGAAAATCTGAATGAATGTAATACTGATAAAGTTTACAACATGATAAATTTAAAGAAAGAACTTGAATTGCATATCATGACTCTGATTGACTATCTATGAAGCCTCTACTATACAGATTATAGATAGCTGAGATATGCCTCCAACTACCACTAATCAATACATATGGATAATCAAAATACAACACATGAACTGCAATAGACTGGAGTTCCCAAAATTGGGGAACTCATCACTTGCTGGCTGAATGCTGAGAATTGTCTGACCTTACTGTGTGGACTATATTTGGTACCTACATTATGAAGAAATATAGCCACAAAATGTATATATGTGGTCAGTACGTTGGAATTTACTGAGTATATCGAGGCATGCGCTAAATCATAAAAATATTTAAAACATGCTATACAACTGAGGATATATGCTATTTACTGAAACATGCATTTAAAACATGGTTGTATATGAAAACGGCAAGTCATAGTGAAATTTATAAGTTCATACGCTGAAAACAGTTCTATAAGCTGGGAAGCGGTAGAAACATGAATATTGTATGTAAATCTCATGTAAAGCTAGACATACCATAAAACTGAACTGAGGATCATATATGGATACTGAGCATGAAAATATGAATATGTAAAACTGAGAATGCAAGACCAAGTATAGCAACATGTACTGACATGACCTGAATAACATGAATAATTTGTAAAACTGACTGAATAATTACTGAAATCTGATTACTTGGTCAAGAAAACCTGAAATGGGATAAACTAAATACTGACTAAAACTATGGAGCTATCATGCAGCCAACATAAACCATGTGAGCTATCATGGAGTCCAACGTTTGACCCACATTGAGGAGGGATTTTCTATCCTTGCCATAGGAGTAGAACCTGAACTGGAGTGATCACTAAACTGAGCCCATATTGGGCAAGAGAAAACACTCTCTAGCAAGGCCCCTAAACCTATGATGGCATGTAGTTTCTGGGAAAGGAGGATGCCCTGAACTCATACTTCCCACTCGATGCTAAATTCTACTCCTAGCTGAAAGGCACTGATATACTAACTGGTGCATGCATTGATAACTGATAAGCTCAGGTCATGGTGTTTTGAAAATAACAGTGCATACATATTCTGAAGTAATTATGAACATGTAAACTGATAGTGCTCAACATGATCATAAAAAATTGTGTTTAACAATAAAAATCATGAGTTGACCGACTCATTACTTGAAAGGTCTAAAACGTGCGCAAACATGTAGGAATCGGGTGTTCATAACCCGCCAACACTAAATGATTACAAAACATCAATAACAACACTTAAAATAGTGACTTAAAATCATAATTCAAAGACCCAAAACATGAGACATTTCAATAGTCTGATAAATTTCATGAATGTAAACATGGGAATGAGTTAACCTTGGAAAAATCTCATGTTTGTACAGTTTAAAGCATAACTTGAGAATTTGCCATGATGCTGACTAAACATAACCTAGGGTTTTGGAACTTCAAGCATGTAGGAACATGATTCTCATGTAGGGGTGGGCATTCAGTTTGTTCGGTTTGATTGTTGAATATGGGTTCAATTTTTAGATTTTTGGATTAACGAAAATGACAACCATAACCAAACCAAAATTATTTTGGTTTGGTTCGGTTTTTACAAATTTTGTTCGGATATTTCAGATTTTTATTTTGGTTTTAAAGATTAAAGTAGTGAGCATTTAAAATTGATGATTTTTCTTGAAATTTTTTTTTTCAAATCTATTTTTCATTCCCAAATATAATCAATTTAGCACACATTAAATAACCATAAATATCAACCTCGTTGAGTCCCCGACATTGGCGTGACTGCAGTGGCTGCACTCGACGGCTGTGATGAACTAAGCAAACGACTGCCGACTGTTGTTAGCGATGTTGAAATTTCAAGCGAACTAACGAACTGAGGATGACTGAGCGCCTCAACAGCCTTTATGTTAATGTTAATTATGGCCTAAAGCAAAGCAGTATATTAGGATTTAGGGTTACTAAATGATTATAATTTATATATTTATATGTTATATCGAATTATATTATATTTTTAGTATATTTACACGTATAATAACAAATAGTATATATCTATAAATTATAATATATTATTAATATAATTTTGTTTTTTCGGTTTATCCAATTTTTTTTTGAAAAATCCAAAAACCAAACCATTTAACCAAATTTCTAAAATTTAAAATCGAAATCAATCCGAAAAATCAAAAAACCAAACTAAAATTAAATTTTGATTCGATTTTTCAGTTTTTTTGGTTTAAACCAAAATATGCCTAGCCCTATTCTCATGGGATAAAACTATTAGCATAACTTGAATGCAAAACAAGGAGGAAACATGGATGAATTTCATTATTTACATAGAAGATGATCATGAATTAGAGTAAAATCCACACTTGAACCAAAAAGAGGGTTTTTGGGCTCAATAGGTGAAAGAAACCATTGATGAATAACCCACATACGCCAATTACTTGAATCCTTAAAGAAAACTTGAAATTGGAACTTAAATCCTTGAGTTGTTGAGGGAAGAAACCTGAATTTTGTTCTTAGGAAGAGGGAAGGGTTTTAAATCGTGTACTAGATGTTTGGGGTTTAGAGAGTGGAAAATAACGTGTTTCAAGGCCCCTTAATTCATTTAAGAAGGTTTAGAAATGGTTTAGGGGTGTGAAAATACCTCAACACCCTTAAACTAAGTCAAAACAAAGCAATTTTGGCACTTGGCTTTTGCTGGGCGGCGTACAGCCAAAGCACACCTGAGGGTGTGCGGCGCACACCAAAAGCACACCTTATCCAGTCGCTTTTGGCATTTTTCATGAAACGCATGGCCTTAGCGGAGGGTCTATTTGGCTACGCACACCTATTTCCAACGTCCAAAAACACCCCCAACACAACCCATAACATCTAAACATGGTTTACCATCGAAATGGGGGTCCTAAAGGTCATTTTGAATGCATTATTTGAGCATTAAAAACATGGGGTGTTACAGTTACTGTTTCTCAAGAGAATGGTCATAGCTTTTCATTTGGATATCAAATTAAGGCAAAATTGATATCGTTAGAAAGCTAATTAAATTATCTATAATTTGGTAGGTCTTGAGATGCAAAATTCCATATATGTAAAAAGTTATACACGTTCAAAGTACACCCGTGTAGAATCGAATACCAAAATTTGTCCGAATCAGGGGCTCTTAGCTCAACTTTGCTCTAGGTGATTCCTATGAATATTTTTACACCTCATAAGCACTCTTCACACTAGGTTAATTTTCATGACTCATGTATTCAAATATAAATCATGGGATTAGAGATTACACATGTAGGAACAACGATTCGATCTCTAGCTCAAAAATATGGTGTGTTACACAAATTTTCCTAGTATACCACTTCAATAATTAATGACTAAATAACAAATTATCAATGATAGATCTGCCCTTTATAAAAGCCGACTAGGAGGGGACTGATAATAGTGTTCATTACTCCTTTCATCCTGTTTGTTACACCTTTATGATGATGTTATAAAAAGTATTATAGCATGCTATAGGCCTATAGTCTTTGACCACTGTGGGAGCAGGTACATTTTTCACAAGAGTCACTGTAGTGTAGCTAAATGTTTTAAGCATTTTACCTGAGTGGAAGAATTCTTTTAAAGCTAGCAACACATCTGACTTCACTCTGTTCCATTGACTGGTGTAGAACTTAATAGGGATACTATCAACTCCTGGTGATTTATTAATGGCCATGTCCTTTATAGAAATCATATTTCTTCCTCTATAACCTGTTGTACGAGTGCCATCTTTTGTGGAGCAGATTAAAAAGGACCACTTTTAATGACTTCTGAGTTTGGCAGAGGAACCTTAGCAGTTGTAGTTCCTAACAAGTTGGTTAAAAAGGAAACAAATCCTTGTTCCACTAATACTGGATCTACAACCTTTAGTCTTTGATCAGTATAGATAGAAGTAATAAAATTCCTACTTTCTCTAATCCTGCATTGTGCATGAAATAATTTAGAGTTAAGAGTCTCCACAGGTAATCCATCTGGCCTTAGATTTTTGTCTTAGTGTTTACTCTTCCAATAGACTCCATTGGTGCAGTTTCTGAATAGGTAGTTTTTCCTCCTCTATCAAAGTCTTATTCAACAGATTAATGGCCAGTTTATCTCGAACAACTGCAAGCTGCTGCTAGGTAGTATGCAGATGAATTTCATAGAAATCCAGGTTATAGTTAAGGCTCTTTAGATTAGTTTTTAGAGCTTTCATCTTCTGAGCTAGCTAGTATATTCTGGTTCCAATAAAGCTATGTGTCCAGGTTCTTGCAACAATATCAAGAAGCTAGTGATGTTGCATGACTGTGGAGAATAATTTAAAAGGCTTTGGCCTATTACTCAATGTACGATTACATTGTAGCAGGATTGAGGAATGGTTAAAAATTCCAAATAGTCAGCCTCCACTGCTCCATAGCTTTGCAACTTGTGATAATTACCCATAGCCTAGTCAATTCTTGAATATATTCTATGATTTTGCTCTTGTTTATTGAAAAAGGAATAATAGCAACCCCTAGATCTTAAAGACGTGAGTTACAAAACACCCATGAAGTGTCTAAAGTCCTGTGTTCAGTAGTTGTAAAAGGGGAGCCCAACCTGTCATCAGGACTCAAGATAGCATTGCAGTCTCCACTCAGGATCCAAGGTTCATGAATGGTAGCACTCATTCCCACCAAAGCAGTCCACAATACAACTCTTTCAGCAATAGTATTTTTTGCATATACAATAGTAACATAAGCAGCAAAGGAATCTACTGGACACTCAATATAACAATATAGAAATTGCTCATGAGTTATCAATACCTGTACCTGCACATGTGATCTCTAAAGTAGCCAAATTTGACCATTTGGAGCCTCTGGGCAATTACAACTAGCATACCATCCTTGTGCAACCTTTGCCAGTATGTTGGGACTTTTGTGCTACTTCACCTTTGTCTCTAAACATCCCATTACATCTATCTTATGCTTAATTAGAAAGAGCTTTAACTCTTTTTGCCCGAGGTGTTTGTTCAAGCCCTTTAAGTTCCAAGTTGCAAAGATCATGTAATGTTGCTTGCCAAGAGCACTTGGATCACCCTCATGGTCACCCATAATCTCTAAATTTGAGAACTTATTTTCACCCCTAGAGGTACTAGCAACTCCTTCCAAGGTAGTCCCACCATCCACAGGTCTTTGTTGGGTGGGCATACTCTGTACATGTGGCTTAGGTTCACTATTCAAAGGTTGGGATTGCTCTTGACTAGCCAGTGGTTGGGGATTGGTAGTATCTTCACTCGTAGTGTTTCTCGCTTTCTTTGTTTACCAATCTTGATGTACACGTCTTCTCCTTCGTCTATTCCTTCTTCTTCTTTTTGGCTTCTCTTAGAAGGAATTTTCCTGATCCGTGCTCTTATCCATGATATGCACCCGACAATCGTCAGTAAAGTATTGAAATCAAAGGTAATAACCACAGAATCTAGGTTTACAATCATACTCAATAAGTTGATGGAATGTACCGGTTGGAGTCACTATCTCTATAGAGTCAATTAGTGGCTGAGAAGCATCCACTTCAACACGTACACGAGTATAAAATATATTCTCCATACTAGCAGTAAAGTGATCTGTGAAGAGGTCCACCAATTTCACTCTCTATCTTAGTTAACGGGTCACCAGGCTAATATCCAACAGGCAATCCCGGCAATATAATCCATAGGGAAATAATCGTGGTACAGTTAGGGTCAAATTCAAAATCAATTTCCCATGGTTTAACTACAAAGGGTTTAATGTGAAACGTGTAAGGGACATTAAGAAGAAATTTATTCCTATCTGTAGCTGAATTGAATCAGAAGATATAATATCCAGTATCATGACCCAGGGTTTGTGGTTTATCCACAAAGCTCCACACATTTGACACAAAATTCTCCCTGAATTTTTGTAAGGAGAGTCACCCACCACAAAACCAATTATGGAATTTTGCCTATAGTGCGGTTGCTTTTTCAAATCATCCTCAACAATAGTCACAAAGATTTTGCCTTCTCTAACAGTCGTAGGAACATAGGACGGGGATTTACTAGTACCAGTCATGCGATTTTCAGATTTCTTCTTCACTGGCTATTGAGGCGGAGGTGCTTGCTCCGAGAATTGCAACCTCCTGTTTAAGCAAGTGGAACAAAAATTCCTAAGGTGAAGCAAAGTCGGTGAGTCTGAGTCTGAGCTGGGTGCCTCAATCTCCTCAGGAATAGAATGATACTTGAGGGGAAGAAAATTCCCAAATATTTGTGGAGGCAATGAACAACTTATTCTCTCTTGAGGGGTAATCAATTTCGCCAGCAAACTCGCATTTTTTCGGTGGAGGCCATGGGGAATTACAAAAGGTGCACGTTAGCAGCCTTGCTAATGTGCGCCGAGAGCATTCCCTCGCTTACCTGTTTTTGTTTTGCTAATTTTTTTTCTTGTTAGTTTTTTCATCTTCTTTTTTATTATTTTTTTTATTTTGATTTCTTTTCTTTTTTATTTTTTTCTCTTCACTTTTTTCTTTCATATTTCTCTTTTTTCGTTCCTTTCTCATTTTTTTTATTGATTTTTTATTTTTTTCATTCTCATATTTTTATTTTATTTCTTTTTTTTTTATTTATTTCTTTCGCTTTTATTTTTACTCTTCTACTTCTGTTTCTTTTTTTTTCACTTCTTTTTTTTGAGCTTTTTTTTACTCTTCTATCTCTAGCTTCTATTATTTTCTATCTTTTTATTTTTTATTTTTTTTAACTTTGTCATTTTCTTTTGAATTCTACTTTATATTTTCTTTGAACTTTTGAAAAAGATGGCTACGTCGAACATAAATCATGGATAATAATGAAAACATCATAATCATTTATTGTATTTGTATTCGATCTATTATTTATATTTTATATTCCTTGATATAGTTGTATGCATATTTTATATCACACTTATTTTTGTGTTTATTTTATAGTTTATACTTGTATTTGTATTTTATAGTTTGTACTTGTATTTATATGTTATAGTTCGCACTATCATTTATATTTTATATAATTCACACTTGTATTTTAAAAAATTATTTTATTTTGTATTTTATTGTTGACTGCATATTATTTTTTTTTTGTGATTTTAATTTGTTTGTATTTTTATTTTTATTTTATTTTATTTTCATTGATACACTTGTATTTTTAAAATACGATGTTGTATTTGTATTTTTAAGTTGATTTTATTGATTTGTATTTGTAATTTCATTTATTCGTATTTAAACGGATTTATTTGAACAATTCAGAAGTGATTTTATTAAATTTATTTCTTGTCACCTGTCCTACAGAGTGTGTGGACTCTCTTTAAGAGTGTGAGCAACTCATAAAATAATTTTATAAATTTATTTTTACTAAATTTTTCTTGTTGAATTTATTTTTTTTCTTTTTCATTTTTTTTACATTTGTAACTTCACAAATTAGCTGCCATGGCCATTTTCTCCGTCATTTTCAATGTCACCAAAATTTCTACAACTCTCTTGATCTTTTTTTATTGCTATCACTTTGATTTGTTTCTTTGATTGTAAAATCTTATCTAATAAAATTTTAGACAATTCTTCAAAAGTCATTAAATTGAATTTTAGAATTCAAAACGATGAAAGCATCTACCTTTTTGAGAGTTTCATCCCAACTCTATATAAATCTTCATTTGATTTTTTTAAAATTTTGTCCTCACCTAACAAGTTGTACACATGTTGAAATCAATTGATACAAATACGGAGAAATTTAGTAGGCTAGTTAAATATAGAGTCAATAAAAAAATATTTTTTTTTTACATAAAGTAGAAAGATATTCAATCATAATCCACTTGATTTAGAGCAAAAATCAAAGGCACGATTCACATGAAGATGATTTTGATAGTAATTTTTAATTTGATATATTAATTTTTTAATTTTAATTTTGAATTATCGGTGATTTAGTGATAGACACACTAGGGTCGATATTGTAGTAATGGTTGCCACATCAAAAAATTATCGGTGAAGAGGAGAAAAAGATTGACATGAATGCTTGGAGAAGAAGAAAAGGAAAAAAGAGATCTTATGTTAATAAAATAAAAAATTAAATAAAAATAAAGATTAAAAAATAAAATAAATCTAACATGTGGAAGCAATAGTTGGGGTATGATGTACGCTTTCTTTTTAAAACTTAGGATTGATCAAAAAAGATATATTTGTATAAGTTCAAAATTATTTCGTGGAGTAATAGGATTTTGATAAAATTTAAGTTTTTATTTTTAAATTTGAAATAATTTCGTAGTGACTTTATGTCTTTTCTCAATGATTAATAATTTAAAATATATTTAAATAAATAATTAGAGATAATTTAAGTAGGAAACTTACATACTCAATATTTTAAAAATGTAACTAAGAGAAAACTGAAAAATTTTAGGTTCTTGTCGGTGCAATGTTTTTAGGAAAGAAGGTCAAATTTCTCTTATACTTTTAAAAATTGGCCAACTTTATCCTCAATCATACTTTGGGGTTATATTTGACCCAATTGTTAAAAATGTTTTCATATGTATCCCTCAATTTAACAGAATACCCTAAATTCACTAAAATATTCCATTTTTTAAAATAAAACTTATATCCCCTAACCCGACCCAAAAAATGAAAGATCATATAACACTTGTGTGACCAACATTTGCACTTGTATGTTTGCAAGTTTCATTCCCCCCCTTCCTCTCTTTTAAGAACAAAAGGTAGGGGAGGTTAGTTATGGCTGTGGTAGTTTCAATGCTGTTGGCCATCTTTGCCTTGACTTTTTGCATCGTTCAAGCTTAGGACTTTGTCCCTGCTCCTGCCCTTACTAGTGATGAATATCAATAGATCAAGGGATTGCTTATGTGTTAATGCTGCTGGATTTAGTTCTAACATATCTCATCCACCCTATGAATGCTTCTTCCTACAACTTATTTTAAATTTAATTTCTCTCCAAGTTCAGTTACAACCTTTATATTATGTTTCATTTGGGATAATAGTTGTAATTTGTACTCATTCTTCATATGCATTTAATTAATTAATCCACTCATGCTTAATTTAATTTCTAATAAATGGTAATATAAAAAATATAAAAAATTGTAGCACTTCTGCCATGTAATTCTTTCAATAATACAATCATCGACATGTGTTTCTTTGTGAGCACAGGAAGCCTTTCAAATCGGGGAATCTTTCTTACAGTCGAAGTTCGCTTATTCTGACCATCAAAATTGGAGATAGTAAAATGCCTTTGTGTTGTCCATAAAAATTGGAATATGGAGATTCCGAGTAACCCCTCTTCATTATTTTTTAGAACCAACAACACTATGGATTTAAGAATGAACAATAAGAGAAGGATTAATAAAGGAAAAGAACTGGAAAAGTATTTGATTTGTCACAGATAATTTTGTTCATTGATCATTAGCAATTTTTGTTTTGTTTTCAACTATTGTGGTGGTTTTGTCAGTCGTTTTTGCTGTTGAGGTTGCTGCTCCAGCAATGGTCCGATGACATATTCATGGTTTCATAGTGTAGAAATTGCCATTAATGGCAGTGAAGTATAGAGATGGAAAATATGTTCAAATCTCTATTAACTAGAAGAGCTCCTCTTCTAGATTTAGAACGAACAACTTTCTGAAAACTAACGTGGGTCCTTTTAATTATGACGTCGGATATGAATTTTATTTTTAAGAATGGATTATTTTATTGAATTTGGGACATTCCAATAAATTGAGGGATAAATATGAAAACTTTCTTAATGGTAGGGATAAATACGATCCAAAAGCATGACTACGGGTAAAATTGACCAATTTTTAAAAGTAGAGGGGTAAATTTGATCCTTTTTCCTTTTTTTAAATCTTTTTCTATAGTGTTTCCTGGGGCTAAGTTGCCAAATATCTGTTTTGAAAATTTTGCTTGCCATTTAGACGCAAGTCTGATAACACCCAAACTACAGCTCTCGTAAGAGTGTAAGCGGTCGTTGTCAAATATAGAATCCAACTGGGTTGGGTGTCGAATCCCACAGGGAATACTTGGTCACTAAGTATGCAACGATTAGTAGACTTTTGGTGAAAGTTCTGCGGAAAAAAAGGGGGATTTTATGCGTGAAGTAAAATTATCAAAATAGCAAAGTAAAAACGAAATGTTTAGTAAGATTTTAATCAATGAGAATTGTAAGTTAGGGTTGTGTCCACCTTATGAGTTCTACGTATCTATTGGCTATGAGTTATGCGGAATTTAGACATGCATGCGCTTATAGAGTTTCGTATTCTATGGTAAATCCTAGTGTCTTTAGACCATCAAGGATTATCTCACTTTAACTCTTTCGAGCTTAAAGCGTATAACTAATGGTACGAATTCTCCAAGAGGTTAATCCAGTTACGACACTAACTTTTAAACAGGGCTTGGTAGCCCTATTTCCTTGTCACTCTCTCTTTTCCAGACATGTAACTTTTCTTTCGAACAAGTTAATGTTATACTGGCGTATTCTATATGTTTGCAACCACAAGAATTCAATTAAGATGAAGAGAGTAATGATATAAGCAGCATACGTATCATGAATTCACAAACTCATAGCAATAGATAGTATTGTCAAAAGGCTTCCATAACCCTAACAGAGAATTTTAGCTACTTATGAGTGCAACAGAGATCACCATACGCATCATCATCATATCAAAACTAGAATGATCTCACGTTGGTCACAAGAGTCGTGCTTTCTCTGTCAGAAATTAACGTGAAGAACTAAATGTCGAATAAAAGAAAAATAGAATTGAATAGAAAATAGGATGAATGAATTGAATGCTGAAAAATTCAGCAAATAAGAGTTTTTATAACACCCTTGTCCTAGTCCTACTGAAATAGGGTTTTTATCCTTGTCCTAATCCTACTAAGTTACTGCTGATCCCCAAGTCTTTAGAAATACTATTTTTGCTCGGGACAAGTTCTCCATGCATCACTTTCAGTCCACCAGTTTCCAGAAGCTGCCGTCCTTCTTACGTTGAGGTTTTCTTTGGCGTCCAACAGTCCACAAAATGCTGAAATCTTCATCATTTATACCTGAAAACTTGCTAATCACGTTGGTTAGCTCACTTACAGGAAAAAGGACTAAAAGTGCAGGAATTATATATTTTGTCCTCAAAACTTAGCTAAAATATGGGTAAATTAAGGTGCTTTAGGCGTGTAAATACGCCTAACATCAAAGTCTTGAAAAATTTGCTAAATACCCACTAATTATGATATTATCATCTTTTTTTTTTCCAAGTTAACAAATCTAGAACACAAGTTTTTAATAATAAAATTTAGCCTCCTTCTTCATTCAAAATTATATTGAAAATATCTTTCTAAAAATAATTAAAAAAAAACTTTCAAAAGCTTAAACTAGAAGCTCTCATTTTCCTCCAAAATTCTCTAATTCAGACACAATTTCGGCGATCAACTCAAAATCAGTCCACAAAGATCATAATCTTGTCCTTGCATTCATTATTAACCCATTTGTTTGTTATCTTCTCATACACACTTTTCACCATTGTTAAAATGCTTCCAAATCACGCACATTACTTAAAAGCTTTTTAGAGAGTACATTACTGCAGCTCAGGCTACTCCAACTTCGTTTCTCTATTCCATAAATCCAACGATCATTAATTAGAAGTAATATTTATAATTTTACTATTTTGTACGGATATCTGTCCAGTCATCAATTAATTCATCGACTAGCCATCGACCATTCATATAACAGATATATACCTATAGCATAATCAAGGATTGACTCCAGTGTAATTCTCGGATGTCTATTGTAGAGATTGTTCTTGTTTCCAATGATTTTATGGTAGAATGGGAGGATACTCCCAATGTTGGAATTGGAAATCTTTTACTAAGGTGATATTGCCCATGGTGGTTTGCCGCAACAGTTCACACAACAACTTGGTTGCAAGCGTAATAGAGAGCGAGGATTTAAATTGTGAACTGAACGATGTGGTGATTAGTTATATAATGAACTTGAGGGAAAAGATGTATCCTATGATCATAAATAATAACAGACTTGTGTCCTTGTACATATGGATGTTGGTACTGATGGTTTTAGGCCTATTTAAGAATAAATATAGTTGAGAGGCCCTATGAAAAATCATTGAATTCATCACCACCCCCACCTCGATGCCCGACAGTCAACGGCGATTTGAATACTAGAAAGAGGGTGATTATCCAATGAATATGGAAGATGATTCTATGGATATTACATATAATTCATTGGACTCAAAAGGTATTGAAGAAGATTGTGGATCGGGAGCACAACCAAGTCATTTCTTTTCTGATGGAACTAATTTCTATCTTGAACAAACATTCAGTAACAAGTAAAAGCTGAAAATGCTACTAGACAGAGCATCGGTGAGGCAGTCTTTTGATTTTGTTAAGGAGAGGAGTTGTAGCAAATTCTTGAGGGTGAAATGTGTATCTCATGGTTGTAGCTGGTTGTTGTGGGCAATAAAGTACAAATTCTTGAACGAATTTCTCATATACAAGTATTTTGGGGTCCATACTTGCAGTGTTGAACACGCCACGAGCAGGCATAAGAAATCTCATTCTATATTATTTCTTCACTATGTGTAAATCATTTTCATGATGGTAAGGGTCCAAAGATAAGAGAAATTCAGAGATTATGTTTAGGTAGATGCATTGGAAGGCAAGCTATTGGATGTGTTGGAAAGAAAGTCTAATTGTGAAGAACATTGTTTGTGGGACACCGGATTATAGATATTCTTTCTTTTTGGATTTTTCCTACAAGATCGAGTCATTGAATGCCAGTTTTTTGTATTCTATCATGGTTAACAAGAACTATGGATCGTCTGTGTACTACTTTTTAGATTTTGAAGCTTGCATACAGGGATATGACTATATGAGAAAGGTAACTGTCGTTGATGAAATACATTTATATGGAAAGTATAGGGGTGTGTCGTTGAGTGTCGTTGCATAGGATGTCAAAAATCATATTTACCCAATTTCCTTTTGTGTTGTGGATAAAGAGAAAGATGCTTCTTGGACCTTCTTCTTCGAGAAGTTGAAGTCTATAGTAGACGATGATCCAGATGTATGTGTCATCTCTGATAGACACATTAGCATTGCCAATGCCTTTTTCCGTGTTTACAACTCTGTGCATCATGGACTTTGCATGAGGCACCTCACTGAAAATCTTTGTGTAAATCAACTCAGTGGAGAGAGTTTTATCTATTCCTTATTATTTTAATGAGTTTAGCGAGCATTTTGCGAAATTCAAGGATAAATGCCTTGAGGCAGCACATATACTTAAAAATGTGCTTGATTTTGAGAAATGGAGTAGATCATACTTCCCAGGCAATAGGTACGATGTGATGACCACAAATATTACCGAGTCGCTCAACTTAGTGTTGATAGATGAACGAGAGTACCCCGTGTCATACATATTCAATTTGATTGCTAAAAAATTTGCTGAAAAGTTCAGCGAGTGGCATGCATTTGTTGGCAGTTCAAATAACAAATTTGTGCGTCATAAAGAAAAGATCTTAAGGGATAATAAGAGCGCAAGCGATTCCTTATATATGACTAATTCGAATGGGAATCTCGATCAATTCACGTGTTCAACAACGTTGTTACTGCCAAGGTCAATCTCTCAGATAAGACTTGTTTTTGTAGAAAATCTGACTTGGTGAAACTGTCTTACGAACATGCGATGGCCGTTTTGTGATCAAAGTATGGCGATGAAAAAGGTTATGGTAATTCCATCTATGAGTACTCTTCGCCTATTTATAAAATTGAAAGTTACCTTCTTGTATACTCTGAAGCTATTAACGTTGTCCTTCTAAAGTCTGAATAGATTGTGCCATAGGAATTGCAAGACATGAAGATTTTTCTACCTCCTGCGATCCCAAACTCAAAAAGAAGAGAGTCAATTGCGTTAAGGGTATCAGTGAAACTTTCAAGTCCAAAAGTAGGAATAAGTGTTCAATATGTAAGAAAGACAAACACAAAAGAACCACATGTAGCATGGCTAACAACTATTAAATAGATATTTTTTCTTCTTTTGTAACTCAGCCACTGTTTTGGGGGAACTCTGAATTTCCGTAGAATTTAAGGTTTAGTTGTAATCGACTATATGCTTTGTCTATGGTAGAACACATAAATCTATGCTATATCTTTTACTTGGTCGATTAAAGAATTGTTAAAGGATATATGTTTACTCATCAAACACGTTAGGTATTTTTACCACCATATCACTACAAAAGATGCATTGAACCATTGTTTCATGTACTCGTTTAATTAATATCTGTGAACATGTCTATTCACATAAATAGCTGGTATACGCAAGCTAATCCTATTCCATTCCTACACGTGTTGACTGCTCGTTGGTTGGGAATATAAAACACCACCTTTTATGAGTCTATTTATACAATGATAATTTCTATGTAACCAGTCATTTCTACCTAAACTAAAAGGTGCAAAATACTTTTTTTCTTCAAACAACACTCATGCCTCCGATAAAAATTTCCCTTTGTTCGATTAGAAGGATAAGTGACTCTTCTTTGGAATGCTCTTGACCGCCTCTTCTATGGGCTCGATCAGGACCGCAATTACTTATAATGTGAACTCTGATGCATTGAAACACCTTGGATTTAGACCCTTAGAAAATTTCCTAAGTTCAGCTTCTGGACATCATATAACTTGTGCATAGTAGTCGTATGATGTGGTACAGTTTAGGGTCCCTCCACTTGTATAATAATCTGTGTAGTTTGATTGGTTTGTGTCCAAGGTACGAATGTATCATACTATTCATATATTAGGGTACTAAATGTATGACGCCAAACCATATGATGCACTATGCCTTGCCTAAGTGATTCTATTCTGCCTAGGGTATGATTCTAAGGTACTTGTCGTATTATAGGATATGAGTTATCCTTTGTGTCTGTATGTTGGTCAGTATTGAGATCCAAGGTAATGTATAGGGTACGAGTGGTGGATACCACTCGTATAATAGGGTACAGTTTGGGGGTGTGGTTGTACCCTCCCGTGACCATGCTTTCAACTTTTAAGCTGAGGGTATTTTGGTTATTTCCTAACCTAAAACCGTTAAGTCCCCACGTCTTAAAACATATTATGGCCTCTCATAACTTACTTTGAAATATCAAAACACATCAAAATCCTCTCTACGCTCTCTCAAGAAAATTGGGGCTAGGGATCTTCAAAGGTGTTCATCTAAAGGCTCAAGAGTCAATCTTGTTTTGTGAATCTTCTTGAATAAGGCATGTGACTCTTCCCTCATTGTTAGTTCATAAATATAATGTGTTTTAAAGTGTGATTATTATTCTTAAATGGCTATTTTGAAAACTAAAATTGAGGGTTTTGTTGCATATGGTTGAGTATTATTTACTCTTGGTTTAACTTGCGTTTATATATATTTTTGGTAATGGTTTGCAAATGTTGGTGCTTTTTAATTTTGGTTTAACAAATGGGTCAAGGGTAACCCTAAAGTTTATGATTTTACTTTGGTTTTGGTTATGGTAATGATATGCCCTCAAAGTGGTCGTGAAAATGCCTAAGAGAATAAGCTAGTCATATGTTATTGATATTTCAAACTAAGGCATTGGCCTAATGAATATGAATGGTTCATAAATGGTTTTGTAAAGGTCTTTTTTGCCATGTAATGATTCAAATGGTAACCTTGGTGGTTTAATTGGCTAAATGGATTTAAGTCCCTAAACATTAACTTGATTTATGTCTTTGTTAGACAATAGGTTTGAGTCCCTAAACTTTGAATTGAATAAGTGTCTTTGTAAGAAAATGAGTTTGAGTCCCAAAGTCAAATGAATGATTGGTTGATTGGTAATGGTAATGACATATTGTACGCTTGCAAATAGTATTGGTATGATGATACCGACGAAGTGCCTTTGGTAAGTAATTGGCTTAATGGTTGTTGATGTGAAGTGGTTGTTTTAAATTAGGCTTTAAAGCGAGATGTATAGCCAGACTATGAAAGTGGAGTTCAAAGGACTAACACTGGAAACCATGCTAGCCGGTGTGGGTGTCTTATGATTGGGTGGTTTAGGTCCCCCGAATAAATATGTGAAGGGGGTTCAAATCCCCTTATTGCATGTATTGGTGCTTAATCCTCCTTGATTATCCCGAGAGGTTTGAGTCCCCTATATAAGCATATACAAATTTGGATATTCTTTGGTTTAGTATTAGATATTGGTTTTGGCTATGGTCAGGGGCATGTCCCGACCAAATATTGTTTTAATTTTTGATAATGGCTTTGTGAGACTACTGTGGGTTGGTATTAGCGATGTTGGTAGTGGTATCAACCTTGGAATTAGTTTTCTATTGGTATTAGGAGTGGGGTTGATACCGTTTGATTATATTTGATTTGTGATTGTTCTATTACGTTATAGTAAGGATGTGGACTTGGTTATTAATTTGGTTTTGGATATAGTTGTTGGTTTTGCATTGTATGGTTAGACTTGTTTAGGTTGGTCATAGTCTTGTACCTATCCCAAAGTCTTTGTGTTTCTAATCACTCTATATTATTTTATGCTCAGAGTTCGTAAGACTCAGGGTATATGTTAGTTGGTTGGATTGGGTAGTGGGGTGATCTTCAATCCTTGTTGGGCTTGAGATGCCCATAATGACAAGGCTCTAATTTGGGTTGTGTCAAGTTGGTATCAGAGCGCCTATGTTCATGGTCAATTAGGAGTCCACAAAATCATGTCAAGTAGAGTCTCTTTTAAGGGTGTGTATCATGGCACACTCATTAGGGAGAGGCTACAAGGCATTTAGGAATATTTCACTTTCTTGTTGTCTTATTTCGAGCTATAGAGTTTAAGGTTTTGGATTCTTCTAATTTTTGTTTGCTTGTCTTTAGGATTATACCTCTAAGAAGATCTAATGTTCATACAAACTCTTCTATCCCAAATGGGGACAATATTGATGTGACACGCTTTATTTTTAGAGTCCAAACCTGGTCAAGGGTTGCTGCATCTGACTGTCCTTGTAGGTTTCCACCCGTCCTCACTAATCATACTCTCAAGGATGGCACTCGTACTCAGTCACCTCAAGGGGAGGCTACTAATGTTGAGTTCTATCGCTCTATTAATCTGTTGACTCAGTTGGTAGCTTCTTAGTCTAAGCATGGTGTTCCTGTTACTCCATATTCCGAGGCCACTAGGGTTGGCCAGTTTATGAGGTTGAATACTCCTATGTTTACTAGTACCAAGGTTGAGGAGGGTCCTCAAGCTTTTATTGATGAGATGGAGAAATTTTTTTGTATTATGCATGCTACCAATGTGGAGGGCGTAGAGTTTGCCACTTACCAGCTGAAAGATGCGCCATACTAATGATATGAGGAGTGGGAACAGTGTAGGGAAGATGGTGTTGAATTTGTATTATGGGATGAGCTTTCTAGTGCCTTCTTAGGCCACTTATTTACTCAAGAGTTGAGGGAAGCAAAAGTGGAAGAGTTTGTGAATCTAAGGTAAGGTAGGATGTCTATTAAAGAGTATGCCTTGAAATTTCATCAATTGTCCAGGTATGCTCCTGAGTTGGTCTCTAGCATGAGGGCTAAGATGCATAAGCTTTCTTTGGGACTGTCTTGTGAGTTGATTTTTGAGAGTAAGATTGCCTTGTTGATCAAGGACATGGATATCTCTAATTTTGTTGTATACATACAACAAGTGAAAGAGGAGAAATGAAAGTAGTTTCAGTTTAGTGAGAGGTAGGGGAAAAATTTTAGGTCTTCTGAGCAAAGTGGTAGAGATGGTGGTAAGTGGCCAAACAAGAAGTGGGGGAGTTATGGTTCTTTCTCCATAGCTAGTACTCCTTACCTAAATCCATCGAGTGATTTTCGGTCTTAGCATGATGGTGGGTCCCAGGCATAGGGTGCCCAATCTTAGGCTAGTTGGACTCAATCTACTACATCCTACTCTCTTTATAGATTTTGTGGGCGGTCGCACCATGGGTTCTCTAAGGAAGGGAAGAATAAATGCTTTTATTATGGTCAGATTTCATATGTATGTAACTATCGTGTTAGAATAGCTTGCGGGGCTAACAAGGATCATTTTTCTTTTTCATCTGCTCCTGCACCAAAGGGTGCTACTTCTGCATCAGTTTCTGCTTCTGGCACTAGCATTGGCCGAAATTAGTTATATGCTCTTGCGTCTCGCTAGGATTCTGAGGCATCCCTCGATGTTGTTACTTTTATATTAAAACTTTTCTCCCGTGATGTCTATTGTTTATGTGATCCAGGGCCACTCTTTCTTATGTGACCCCATTTGTAGCTGTGCATTTTGGTTTTGACCCTGAGTGTGTTTCTGATCCTTTTTCTAGTTTAACCCCGATTGGTGACTGTAACGCCTTGAATTTGGTACCCGAAATGCTATACAATGCTTGTAAACCCTAAGGACTACAAGCTAACCCATGACTAATATCTGTACCTGAACACTGCATAATATACTGTATAAATGCAGAATAAAAGGCTGAAAGGCCATAAGGTTCAAATATCTGATAAAACACAACATCTGAAAATACGGTATATCAATACCAAAATAACTAAAATAACTGTCTGAACATACTATAGTCTGAAAGCCTCTAACACTGTACTTTCTGACTAAGAATTTGATAGGACATGTCTCCTACTAACTCCAACTACTGAAATAAACTAAGTACTGTAGAAGTAAAGTAATCAAATTATAAAATCCTTGAATGATGAGGACTCACTGCTGACTCTAACTGCTTAAATTGGAATGCTATTGATGCTCTGGAGCTCGTACTTCTGTACCTATGGTATAAAATACTATAGCACAAATGCATCAGTCTGATTGAATGAACTGGTATACTAGAGAGGTAGGCTGAATGGAAAGGGTTCATATGCATGAACAATACTAACTAACTAACTGTATAACATGAATGTGAGAATATATGGATGAATAAGTAACTGTAATTGAATTCGTGATAATACTAACTATTGAGTGTGAATACTGATATCATGAGTTACTGATCACTGATGTAACTGATACTGAGTGACTTTATATGATAATCTAGATTCTGGTGGAACTAATTGAGTTTCGTACTATACTGGCTGGCTGTATCTGACTGTCTAGATTCTGTAGAACTATTTGAGTTCTATTACTGAGACTGAGACTGAGATTGTAACTGTGGGAAATAGTCCTTTAACCGATATGCCCCTAATAAGCTATTATAGCTGAGTTGGGGTCCAATCTGTAACCCCAATTAGTAAGGTATCAATACCGCGCCACTGGTAAGGACAAGCTGTGAGTGACCCTCATCTAACAGGTACTCTAATGAGAATGGTGGGACCCTCATCTAACAGGTTAAGCCACCTTATCTACCCTCATCTAGCAGGTTTGATGTCTCAACCTATGCTGGCTACATAGTTTTGGAGTGCAAGGATTACTTCTAAGAATCACACCCTCTACTCGCAGGTGAGTTCCCATCCTTGGGCCCAGTCAGTGCTGAATCCTACTCCCATCTGAATAGAAACTGAACTGAATATATGGACTGAACTGGATTGAGTTCACTGAATTTCGTTGACTGACGAAATATTACTGAGATATGATAACTAACTGAGATTACTAAGATTACTTAACTGATACTGAATTTGCTAAGTTTTCCTGAGTCATGTAATTGACTAAATTCTACTGATCATGGCTTGACTGAGATTATCATGAAACTAACACTGGCTCTAGGCTCACAGCTAAATTGTCAGGTACAAGTACCCCCCAGGACTCGGTAGGATGAAACTGATAAGACATGACACTTCTTGAACCCATGACCATAATCAATAATTCATAATACAATTACTTTGGGAGTTTCATGAAGCACTTGGTTCTCATACTCTTGTACATGAATAGGAATGCATTCAAATATATCATTGTTACACAATTATAGTCTTATGGGCATTCTATCAAACAATTTTAACGCATCACAATAGTATGAGAGTCATTTTAAAATATAAGGATGAAGCATGGATTCATCATTTAGTCTCTATTGAGTCTAAAAGCATAAATCTTACTCTCTTAGGCATTTTATCAAACATCTAGTATGCATAACTTAGGGCTTAAGCATGAACATCAACTTAATACATCAAGTTCCTTCATTCAACTCAATTTCATCCATTTCAATCCATACATTAGCAAATTTCCTGAAAAAATATTAAAGATTCCAACTTGGAAGTCACATAACAACATAAACATGATTATAATCAATCCACAACATGGGTTTCACAATTCATGTTTTTAAAATAAGATTCTTGAGCTTCATGGGTGAAAGGAACCCATGAATCAACACTAAAAATACCTGGGTGGTTGATTTCTCTAAGATTGGTAGAGGAAAGCTTGAATTCTTTATTTGGAATTAAACACCTAGGGTTTCTTGTTCTTGGGGATTGATCTTTGAGATAAACCATAGTTTGGTGTTGTGGATGAATAATGAAGTTATGAGCTCTGATCTGGTATAATTAAGGGCTAAAACGGCTGAAAAAACACCCAAATACCCTTTTAAAAAATTTCTTAAAATCACTGATCGAAAGTGACGATGGTTTGGGTGACGGTCCGTCGGTTTACCCATCATACTTGGCCAGAACCTGAACTTCCTACCTCATCTGTGATTGTTTGTGCGATGGTTCGTCACTAGCTCGATTGTCTATTATTCCTGACCGTCGCATTTAGACAAAAGACAGGTTCACTGCCTTAGTCGCGACGGTGTGGGCGATGGTCCATTGGCCTGAGTGTCGCTTCTGGGTGGTTCCGACCATTCTCTATAAAACATCTATAACTTTTTACTCTGATATCGGATTTAGACAAAATTGGTATCGTTGGAAAGATAATTCAATTTCCCACATGATAAAAAGTCGAAATTGGGGAAATTCTTCTTGATTTAAACATTATTTGCTTAGTAAGTCATCCCTAAATCTTCTGAAGACTAAATTAGACTTTAAAAAAAAGTTTAGGGTATTACAATATCTCCCTCTTGGGAACATTCATCTTTCAATGGGACTGACGAAGTTAGGATTTCTGATAGACTAAACTTCTTAAGGGACGTGAACATCTGAAACATGATTATATAACTAGAACTTCTGATATACTAAAATTTTATACGGAACATACATATCTGATGAATGAATACTGACTTATGAATACATGAATGAAATCACTGATAATCTAAATTTATCAAGATAAACATGCATATCTGATGCATGAGTACATGACTGAGCTGATACATGAATGCATGACTGAATATTTAGTGGTACTTTAAAATACTGAGATTATAACTGAAATCTAAACATGAAACTGAATAGGCTTAAGGAAAGCTATTACCTTGGGCTGAGTCTGAATTAGCTGAGAAAAGGTGAAGATAATTAGTCTACATATCTACTTCTGCTTCCCAAGTATCTCCCTCAAAGGACTTCTTTGTTCCTTAGTGTTCGAATCTGGTAGTCAAGGATTTCGACTGGAATTTCCTTGTAAGGGAGACTGTTCTGAATATCTACACCCTTAATAGGGACTACGACTGCTGGGTCACCTATGCACTTATTAAGTAAGGAGACATAAATGACTGGATGCACTGAATCTAGATCTGAAGTCAACTCGAGCTCATAAGCTACCTTGCAAAAATGACTGAGAATTTTAAAGGGATCGACATATCGGGGACTGAGCTTTCCCTTTCTTTGAATCTCTTCACTCTTTTCATGGGGGATATCCTTAGATAGATAGTGTCGTTAATCACAAACTCGATATCCTTTATTGAACACACATGAATGGTAACATAAGAACATGACTGAGTTTGTAATATGTAACATAGACTGAGTATCATAAACTGAACTGAGCCATTGCGTACATAACTTACGATTGAGATTGGAGCTTGAGGGTCCACCTATGAGTACCCACTAATCCTAGCTAGGTTCCTTACATGATGAGGGATTGGCATGTTTAGGTAATGAAAGTTCAAGGGATTATAGTGTATCTCCCCCTTGGGACACTACATCCCTCGAAGAATGCTGACTTGGCCGAGATACTGAGAAGAAACTGGAATGATGCATAGGTCTCCCACGAATGGAATTATGACTGAATATCTAGGATCTGAGACTGAGTCATGAAACATGAACTGAGCTGAACACACAACTTCTTGATTGGTCCATCATAGAATGGTTAGATCCATGAGACTTCGAATAGTACAACTAGGTGAATAGAGTGGGAAAATATATAAACTTTTCCGTCTGACTGTTGGACTGAAGTACTGGTTATTCAAACTAATTCATACTAATCGACTCATTTGATCTACTGATAGACTGATGGCTGAGTACTGGGCATGTAAGACTGAACTATACTTAGTCTGAATAACTGGACTGAGAATATGGAGTTTTTATGAACATAAGAAAGGGACTAACTGAGTAACACGAGATAGCTGAGCATGAATTCATAAAATACTTGTATTATCTGAGAATAAAAGACTAGGCGTATAACCTGATTCAGAAACATTCTATAAGCTGAGGTACTGAAACACTGATAACATGCATAACTGATTATTACATACTATAGTCAAGAAAACCTAAAATTAGACTGTGGTACTGATTTGATTTCTGAACTGAGGTTGAGGCTGGCACTATTCTAAGACTATAGCAGAGACTGCATCTAAATTTGTAATTGAGACTCATACTAGGACTGAATGCTGGTTTTTGATAATTGAGGTTTAGACTGGTACTAATGTAATGAATTCTGTTGGCTAAGTAATTGATAACTAAAAGCCATGGTCCTGTAGGACTATCTGAGTCCTTTACTGAATATCGATTACTGAACTTATACTATAACTGAGGCCTAAAGAATGGAACATCGACACTACGAATTCATCGAGTGATCTAAACTGAGGGTATACATGACATAACCTGAGTGTGGATGATCACTAGGAGTGGAACATGATTCATGTGGGCTGAGCATACTATAAAGCACGACATGAGTACATGAGTCATAAGCTGCATGACCTGAGTTTGAAGGTTCTGTATTCATGGGACATGATCCCTACTATTGAGTAAAATGGAACTCTTTATACTAGGAACTGGAAACGCACATGATTCTATAGAAGGTGCATAAATGTAAGTTGGGTTCATGGAACATGATTCGTACCGCTGAGTAAACTGGGACTCCTTATACTGGAAACTGAAATCGTACATGATTCTCACTAATATGCACAAATATATGCGATGATCATGGAACTGAAAGGTAGGACAAGAATAAATATCATGATACTTGATAGGTTTTGAGGATCTATAATACTATTCTGAGACAGTCTGCATGATTATGTTCACTGCGGGAATAGACAAAGATGTCATCTATGAAGACTATGACAAACATGTCCAAGTACTACTTGAACACATGGTTCATCAAGTCCATCAAGACTGTTGGGGTATTGGCATGTCCAAGTACTACTTGAACACATGGTTCATCAAGTCCATGAAGACTGTTGGGGTATTGGTAAGACCAAAGGACTTAACTAAGAATTTGAAGTGACCGTACCGAGTTCGAAAAGCTGTCCTCGAAATTTCACATTCTTTAACTCTGGGTTGATGATAACTTGATCTGAGGTCTATCTTAGAGAAATAACTGGTAACCCAAAGTTTTCCAAATAGTTCATTAATTCTGGAAAGTGGATACTTGTACGTAACCAGGACTTTATTGAGCTAACGGTAGTTTATACACATTCTAAGAGAGTCATCTCTCTTTCGCACGAATAGAACTGGTGCACCCCATGGGGTAACATTGGGACTTATAAATCCCTTATCTAAGAGATCCTTCAACTGTTCTTTTAGTTCTCTAAGTTCTACTGGTGCCATTCTGTATGGCGGAATAGATAAAGGCTGAGTATCTGAAAAAAGATCAATGCTGAAATCTATTTTCCTTTCGGGAGGAACTCTAAGAAAATCTTTGGGAAACACATATGAATATTCATTCACTATTGAGACTGATTCAAGACTGAGAATTTTGAAACTAGAATCCTTAACTCGAATAAGATGATATACACATCCCTTAGATATTATTTTCCTAGCACATAGGTAGGAAACAAACTAAACTCTGAATGCTAAAATACTACCCTCCACTCTAGGACGGGTTTATTTGGAAACTGAAACTAGGTTGTAATCGATTGTGGCATAGCAGGAATGAAGCCAATATATGTCGAGAATATCATCAAAATCTATCATCTCTAATTCGACTAAGTCTGCTAAAGTGACTTTCTCAGTTACCATAATCGGACAGTTCCTGAATACTCATCGGGCTATGATGGTTTTACCCACTAGGGGAGAGACTGAAAAGGGATCTGCTAGAATTTCGAGACTGACTTCAAAATCAACTGCTATATAAGGAGCAACAAAATACAAGAAAGCTTTTGGATCTAGCAAAGCATAAATATGCAAGTGAAAGATCTATAATGTACCAATAACTACATCAGGAGAGTTTTCCTTATCCTTTCGGGACTGAAGAGCAAAGAGTCTATTTGGGCATTTCCCACTGGTAGCACTGAAGGTGGCACCCTGCTGATTTAGGAGATCGAACTGAACTGAGGAACGGTTACGCTAACTCTGAAAACCTGACAGGGCAATATCTAACTCAATGGCTTGGCTTGCCACATAAAAAATAGATGACGTTGCCATCTCTACAAATACCCTGATTGTTCTTACCATAAGTATGACAAAGGGGATGGGTTCGGGAACTACTAACATTTCCCTGAGGTTTAGGGCCTAGCGTCCTATCCCTGTTGCCATCTCTAAATTTTGGCACTAGAGCACTGGCTGAAGAAGGGGATGGGACAATATCCTGCTGATTGCTCTAAGCTACTACTGAGTAAGATAAAGTGAGGGAGTCAGTTCTGAATTCGCCATGAAAGGCTTGCTCGTCCAGGGAATCTACCTGAATAGGCGAAGGTACTGACTGCTCTTTGGTTCTCTTTTTGTTAGCCCATTTGGGAGACATATTAGTAAATGAAATGGAAAAATAGATTAGACTGGGAGTCTACATTTGAGCTTATGCTCACTGACACGACATGAATACTGAAAGAAGGGAAACTATTCCTAGAACATCTCATAGCCTCCTGTCCATAAGTGTGGTGCACAATACACCCATTCACAAGACTCTACTAGATGCGTCTTTTCAAATTTCCTAGGACACTGTTGAACCTTAGACTCTGATACCAAGTTTTTAATGCCCCAAATCTGGTACCCAAAAAGCTACACGATGCTCGTGACCCCGAAGGACCATAAGCTAACCCATGAATGATATCTGTACCTGAACACTGCATAATTTACTATATAAATATGGAATAAAATACTGAAAGGCCATAAGGTTCAAATATGTTATAAAACATAACATCTGAAAATATGGTATATCAATATCAAAACAACTAAAATAACTGTCTAAACATACTATAGTCTGAAAGCCTCTAAAACTGTACTGTCTGAATAAGGAGCTGATGGGACATGTCCCCAACTAACTCTAACTACTAAAATAAAATAAGTACTCTAGAAGCGAAGTAATCAAATCATAACATCCTCGAATGATAAGGACTCACTGCTTACTCTGACTACTGAAACTGGAATGCTACAGATGCTTTAGAGTCATACTTCTGAACCTATGGCATAAAAACCCATAGAGAAAATGTGTCAGTACGATTGAATATACTGGTATGCTAGTGAGGTAGGCTGAATGCAAAAGGTTGATATATATAAATAATACTAACTGATTGTATAACATGAACGTGAGAATACATGCATGAATAAGTAACTGTAACTAAATTTGTGATAATACTGACTATAGAGTATGAATACTGATATCATAAGTCATTGATAACTGATGTAACTGATACTGAGTGACTGTATCTAACAGCCTAGATTCTGATAGAACTAGCTATGTTTCGTACTGTACTGGGTGATTGTATCTAATAGTCTAGATTCTATAGAACTATCTGAGTTCTATTACTGAGACTGAGATTGAGACTGAGACTGCAACTGTGGGAAGTAGTCCTTTAATTGACATGCCCCTAATAAGCTATTATAGCTGAGTTGGGGTCTAATCTGTAACCCTAATTGGTAAGGTGTCAATACCACATCACTGGTAAGGACAAGCTGTGAGTGACCCTTATCTAACAGGTACTCTAATAAGAACGGCGGGAACCTCATCTAATAGGTTAAGCCACCTTATCTACCCTCATCTATCAGGTTTGATATCTCAATCTATGCTGGCTACATAGTTTTGGAGCGCAAAGATTGCTTCTAAGAATCACACCCTCTACTCGCAGGTGAGTTTCCATCCTTGGGATCACTCAGTGCTGAATCCTACTCCCATCTGAATAGACACTGAACTGAATATACTAGACTAAATTGGATTGAGTTCACTAAATTGCGTTGACTGATGGAATATTACTGAGATCTTATAACTGACTGAGATTACTGAACTGATATTAAATTTGCAGTATTTTCTTGCATTGTATAATTGACTGAATTCTACTGCTTGACTGATATTATCATAAAACTGACACTGACTCTGGGCACATAGATAAATTGTCAGGTACAAGTACCTGTAGGACTCGGTAGGATAAAACTGACAAGACATGACACTTCTTGAACACATGACTATAATCAATAATTCATAATACAATCACTTAAGAGTTTAATGAAGCACTTGGTTCTCATACTCTTGTACATGAATAGGAAGGCATTCAATTATATCATGGTTACACAATTCTAGCCTTATGGGCATTCGATCAAACAATTTCAATGCATCACAATAGAATGGGAGTCATTTTAAAACACAAGGATAAAGCATGGATTCAACATTTAGGCCTTATTGAGTCAATAAGCATAAATCTTACTCTCTTAGGCATTTTATCAAACATCTAGTATGCATAACTTAGGTCTTAAGCATGAACATCAACTTATTATATCAAGTTTCTTCATTCAACTCAATTTTATCGATTTCAATCCATACATTAACAAATTTCACAAAAACATAACAAAACTTCCAACTTGGAAGTCGCACAACAACATAAACATGATTATAATCAATCCACAACATGGGTTTCATAATTCATGATTTTAAAATAGAATTATTGATCTTCATGGATTAAAGGAACCCATAAATCAACACTAAACATACCTGGTTGGATGATTTATTAAAGATTGGTTGAGAAAAGTTTGAATTCTTGACTTGAAATTAAACACCTGGGGTTTCTTGTTCTTGGGGATTGATCTTTGAGAGAAACCCTAATTTGGTGTTGTGAATGAATAATAAAGTTATGAGCTTTGGTCTTGTATAATTAAGGGTTAAAATGGGTGGATAAAGATCCAAATACCCTCTTAAAAAGTGGCTTAAAATCACTAACCAGAAGTGGCGATAGTTTGGGCGATGGTCCATCGCTAGCTCGATGGTTCGTCGATCCATCCCATCATACTTGGCCAGAACCTGAACTTTCTTCCTCGTCTGCGACAATTTGGGCGATGGTCCATCTCTAGCTTAATGGTCTGTTAATCCTAACCATCACACTTGGCAATAAGATGAGTTCACTACCTTTTTCATATCATCTTGGGCGACGGTCCATCGCTAGCTCAACGGTCCATCGGCCTGAGTGTTGCTTCTGGGCGGTTTCGATAGTTCTCTATAAAATGTCCATAGCTTCTCACTCTGATACTAGATTTGGATGAAATTGGTATCGTTGGAAAGCTAATTAAATTTCCCATATGATTAAAAGTTGAAATTGGGGAAATTCTATCTTATTTAAACATCATTTGCTTAGGAAGTCATCCCTTAATCTTTTGGAGACTAAATTAGACTTCAAAAAAAAAGTTTGGGGTATTACAACGACTCTGTTATTGCTAGAAGAGTCAATAGGGGGTGTGTGGTATCTTTTGGTAGTAAAGAAACTTATGTGGATCTGTTTGAATTAGATATGGTGGATTTTGTTGTTATATTAAGGTTGAATTGGTTTCACTCTTGGTATGCTTCTTTAGATTGTCGAGCTCGTAAGGTCATGTTTAATTCCCTAATGAACCGGTAATTGTATGGGAAAGGGGTTCTTTTGTGCCTAAGGAAAGGTTCATCTCATATCTTAGAGCCCGAAAGTTGATTTGCAAAGATTGTTTGTGTCATTTGGTCTGGGTTGAAGATTCTAACTCAAAAAGTCCTTCTCTAAAATCTGTTCATGTGGCTAATAAGTTTCTGGAGGTTTATTGTTATACCCCATACTAATCTTAGCTCGGTTCAGCTTTTAGTTGCACGGATAAGGGGATTAAGGCTTGAAATTTTCACTAAGTGTTGGAGTATTAGTGATTTTTAAGACCTCTAACTTTGAGGATTTTTACTTTGGTCTTCCCAACCCCATGACGTTGGTTTTTGAGTTGATTTATGTTTAGGGATGTAAGAAGTATGTCTCAAGGAATTTTCGACTGAGGTTTGGGACATATTTGGATCGTGAAACTAGTGGGTCATTATGATAAGTGTACATCACGTCTCTAATCCCATTCTCATGCAAACCACGTCGCTATGAGGGAAATGAATGACCATGATAGGACCACATCGTAGTAAGCCTGTTGCATCTAATTTTGAATTTAATTATTTAAGGGGCAATTGGGTCTTTTCCCCCTCTACCCAATCATTCATATCATGACTTGGGGCACCAATTGGAGCATTATTTGCCCTTCTTCTCCAACTTTCCTCTAAAAAAAACTCTTCTTCCCTAAGAACAAGAATTCAATTCCTTTCTCCCCAAGAAATAGAGAATTCAAGTTCCCCAAGTTCAAGAAAGTATCAAGATTAGTATTTTCATTTCAAGTTAAGAATGTTAAGGTATATAGGGTGTTCATTCAAGGGTCTCTTTCACCCATGGAGCCCAAAAACCCTCTTTTCAATTAAAGAATGGATTTTTTCTATTATTATGGTATTTTATATTTCTTAATATGGGTTTAATTCACTGTTTCATGGTGATTTTAAATTCAATTCAACCTATGTATAATCCTATGCAAGATTTGATTTCCTCGTGCTTTGAATTTTAGTTTCCCATATCCTATTTCAAGTGAATTCTATGTTAGACCCCTAAATTATGATTTTTAGTCATAGAGTAATGTTACTTCCCCTATTTAAAGCATTACTATGTTTAAATTCATGATCCCCACATGTTTGATGGAATGTCAATGCTTATGGGTTTTGAACCATGATCCTTTACTATAATTTTTAAGTTTGTTATTGCATTTAGTGATCATTCAATGATGGTGGATTATGAATACCTGATACTTAAGAGTTTTTACATGAATTTAGATCATTTTAGTAATGATTTAGTTAAACCATGAATTCTATTACTTATGCAGTTGATGTAATTATAATGAGCACTAGAAGTTACGAAATCATATTCAGTTAAGCTTAGTTCAGTTCTATCCCACTGTCAGTTCAGTTGGTAGTAGGATTTAGCACCGATCAAACTCAGGGATGAAGGTTCACTTGATAGTATGGGTTGTGACCCTTATTAACAATCCCTAAGTTGTAGAACTATATAGCCAACGTAGGTAGATGTCTACTTGCCAGTTGAGAGTTGACAAGGTGTATAAATGCCTATTGAGCATAACCTATATCTCATTAGAGAATAGGCCAGTTTAGGGTTACTCATTAGTCCTTTGGGACACTAGTTTAGTGGATCCACACTGCCGGTGTTAGCACTCGTGGCACAGTACTGATAGCCTTTCAACTGGGATTATAGTATGGACCCTTATTAGCTCAGATTGAGGCATGTCGGTTTGATGATACCTCCCACAGTCTCAGTGCAATATTTAATATATTTTTAGTTCATGTTTGTGTTGACCAAGTGTATAAATTCTCAGTTATTTAGTTATACAGATTACAGTTCTTCAGTTTCCAGATTATTTCAGAAACATGTTTATACTTGGTCTTGTAATCACAAATATTACTTGTTTATGCATTGATGCATAGTTACCCATGTATTTTAGCCAGTCCTTATCTCCTTTACGAGTACATTCAAAGTACTGACCGCATACTCTTTTTTGTGCTATGATATCTTATATCATAGGTTCAGAGGCTCAATTTCCTAACCACGATTACACAACCAGGATTACTCAAAAACCATAGTGGTAAGACTTCATCCATCGAGGACATATTATCTCTCATTGATTACTTTAGTATTTCATTATGTTTGGTTAGTCAGAGTTAGTTGGGGGCCTGACCCATCAACTCCTTAGTCAATTAGAGGCTTTCAGACAATAATATAGTCAATTAGATGGTTATCCAGTTTATCAGTCCTTTCAGTATTATCAGTTATTTTAAATTGACGATTAGCTTTTAGTATTTCACCAGATGCTTTAGATTTGTGATTTAATTAGATTTTCAGTATTTAAATTTGCATTACTTTAGTAGTTTATCTTCTGCACACGTGTATGATAATTATTTTATTTAGTGCTCACAATAGGTACTAGCTCATGGGTTAGCTTGTGATCATTTGTTATTATAAGCACCGTTGTCGCGATTGGGGGTAGGCCTCGGGTCTCAAAAAAACTTGGTATTAGAGTCTAAAGTTTTACAGTGTCTTAGTGTGTAAAAAAGCCACATTGAGTAGAGTCTTGTGTATGGGTGTGAAGCGCCCCACACATGTGGACGAGAGGTTATGAGATGTTTTAGGAAAAGTTTCCTTATTTCAGTATTCATATCATACCAAAGAGTATGAGCTCTATTTAAACCCTCTTTCCAACTCATTCATTATTCCTTTTATGGACCATGCCTCCTAGAAAAAATAACAGAAGAAGAAATTGGGACCAGCCCGCACCTCCGCCTATTCAGAAAGATCCCCTGAATGAACATGTCTCTCACGCCGAGTTCACATCTACTTTTACTACCTTGGCCCATTCAATAGATACTCAGAATAATTAGCAAGCTATTGCTCTAGCCAATCCAGTGGCAAATATAACTATAGCTAGGATTTGGGATTTCACCCGAATAAATCCCCCCTCAATTTTTGGGAACCAAGTATGAGGAAGATCTATAAGAGGTTTTGGATATGGTGTAGAAGGTGACCAATATCATGGGCGTCACTTAGAGTGAGAGTGTAGAGTTGGCTGTATATCAATTGTAGGATGTAGCTCACTCCTGGTTTAAGCAGTGGAAGGAGGACCATATTGTTAATGCAGGACTTGTTGAGTGGGAAGAGTTTACCACGACTTTTCTTGATAGGTTCTTCCCATTAGAGTTGAGGAAGGCTAAGATTCAGGAATTCATTAGCTTGAAGTAGGTTGGTTTGAGTGTGAAGAAGTACTCACTTAAGTTTACTCAGTTGGCGAGGTATGCTCCTAATATGGTGGCTGACAACAGGTCTAGAATGAGTAAGTTCATGTTTGGTACACCTAATAGTATGGTTAAGAAGTGTAGAACTGCCATATTGATTAAGGAGATGGACTTATCTAGACTTATGATTCATGCTCAGCATATTGAGGAAGAGAAGCTTAAGGAGAAAAAGTGAGAGAATAAGAGGGTCCAAACAAGTAGTTTTAACTTTTCTAAGCTAAGGTCAGAAGGTGGTAGCCATTCTTAGTTTTGTCTGAATTTTTCAGTCCCATCTTCATTTTTCGCTAGTGCACCAGTGCCTATGTTCATTCAAGATAGTTGGGATATGACACCAGGCTCTATGTCCCAGGGTAGTGTGAACAGTGGTCGTACTAATCTACTTTGTGAGAAATATGGTAGGCATCATTAGGGTGTGTGTAGAAATGACAGTGATGTGTGTTTTGGATGTGGCAAGCTGGGCCAAAGAGTCAGATATTACCCAAAGGCTAATCAACAGTGTCAGTCCAGCAGTCCTCCAGTTCCAGCTGGTCGCCCGATTTATCAGGGTGCCACTTCCAGCACAACCAGTGGGCAACATCAAAATAGTTTGTATGCCCTCCAAACCCAGCAGGATCAGGAAAGTTCTCCTAATATAGTTACAGGTACGTTGTAGGTTTTTCATCTCCATGTTTATGCTTTATTAGGCCCCAGAGCTTTACTCTCTTTTGTAACACACTACATAGCAGTCAACTTCGGTGTCAACCCCCTACCTTTAGTAGAACCTTTCTCAGTGTCTACCCCAGTGGGTAAAACTATTATAGTTAGATGGGTATACAGAAATTGCCCAGTTATAGTATCTCAGAAAGTTACCTCAATTGATCATGCAGAGTTAGAAATGACTGATTTTGAGGTCATTTTTAGCATGGATTGGCTCCACTCATGCTATGCCTCAGTTGATTGCAGAAATAGAGTCGTTTAATTTCAATTTCTCAATGAATCGGTCATCGAATGGAGAGGTAGGACCTCTATTCTTAGGGGTCAGATTATTTCTCATCTTAAGGTAAGAAAATGATATCAAAGGGGTACATGTACCATTTTATGAGAGTCGAAGACTCTAGTTCTGAGACTCCAAGTCTCGAGTTCATTTCAGTAGTAGGGGAATTTCAAAAAGTGTTCCTTGAAGATCTTTCTGGAGTTCCTCCCGAAAGAGAAATTAACTTTGGAATAGAACTCCTTCCCGATACCCAACCTATCTCTATTCCATACTACATAATGGCTCCAACTGAGCTTAAGGAATTGAAATAACAGTTGAAAGATCTCTTA
Organism: Capsicum baccatum var. pendulum; assembly: GCA_030864225.1. NCBI lineage: Eukaryota > Viridiplantae > Streptophyta > Magnoliopsida > Solanales > Solanaceae > Capsicum > Capsicum baccatum. The sequence goes on along the minus strand of CM061552.1, from coordinate 246,489,000 downwards.
GATAAGGGATTCAATAGGCATAGTATTTCCCCATGGGGAGCTCCAATCTTGTTCGTGCATAAGAAAGACAGTTATCTCAAAATGTGTATTGATTACCGTCAGTTGAACAAAGTCACAATCAAGAATATGTATCCATTCCCCAAGATTGATTACTTGTTCGACCAACTTAGGGTGCCAATTATTTCTCTAAGATAGACCTCAAATATGGTTATCATCAACTTAGAGTCAGAGAATGTGACATTCCAAAGACAACTTTCAAAACTCGATATGGTCACTTTGTATTTCTAGTTATGTCTTTTGGACTAACAAATATCCCTGCATCTTTCACAGACTTGATGAACAGAGTGTTTAAGCATTACTTAGTCATGTTTGTCATTGTCTTCATTGATGATATTCTTGTCTATTCCTTTAGTGAAAGTGATCATGCAGACCATATAAAAATTATGTCACAGACCCTTAGAGCTTATCAGTTGTTTGTCAAATTCAGTAAGTACAAATTTTAGCTAAGATCAGTAGCCTTCCTTGGCCATATTATTTTCGGTGACAGTATTCGAGTTGACCCTTAAATGACTGAAGCAGTGAGAAACTAGTCCAAACCTATTTCTCATTCAGATATCAAAATTTTCTTGGGTTAGGATGGCTATTGCAGATGATTTGTTAAAGGTTTTTCTTCTATTGCATCTCCCATGTCTCAATTGACTAAGAAAAAGGTCAAATTTTAGTGGTCAGATTCTTATGTGAGAAGTTTTCAGGAGTTAAAGACTCGACTCACTTCAGCCCCAGTATTAACTTTGCCAGATGGTTCAGATGAGTTTTTAGTTTATGTTATGCTTCCATAGTTATCTTGGTTGTTTATTGATGCAGAGAGATAAGGTCATAGTCTATGCCTCTAGATAGCTTAAACCCCATAAAAAGAACTATCCTACCTATGATCTTGAGTTAAAATCAATTGTTTTTGCATTGAAAATTCAGAGGCATTATTTTTATGGGGCTCATGTTGATGTATTCACAAATCACAAAAGTTTGCAGTATGTGTTCTCACAAAAAGATTTGAATCTTTGACATAGAAAGTGGCTAGATTTGCCAAAAGATTATGATATGAATATGTTGTATCATTCGGGCAAGGCCAATGTAGTGGAAGATGCCCTTAGCAGATTATTTATGGGTAGTGTTGCTCATGTTGAGAAGGATAAGAAAAAGATAGTCCGGGAGGTTCATCAGCTTGCTAGATTAGGCGTTCGGCTGGTTGACTCAGCTGAAGGCAGTGTATGGGTTCAGAATGGTTCAAAATCTTCATTGGTTGCCGAAGTAAATAAAAAGCAAGATAGGGATCCCAATTTGGTTAAGTTGAAGGAATTAGTTAGAGATCAGAAAGTAGAGGTTTTCTCCCAAGGGGGAGATGGTGTATTGTATTGCAAGGGTAGGTTATGTGTTCCATGTGTTAATGGTTTGAGGAAACAAATTTTAGCTAAAGGGCATGGTGCTCGGTATTTTATTCATCCAGGGGACACCAAAATGTATCATGACTTACGGGAAATCTATTGGTCCAATGTTATGAAGAAGGATATTGCAGATTTTATGGCTAAGTGTTCAAATTATTAGCAGGTTAAAGTTGAGCACTAGAGGCCTAGTGGTACACTGCAGGAGTTCAACATCCCCACTTAGAAGTGGGAAGTGGTGAACATGGATTTTGTAATGGGTTTGCCTCGTACACGCCGTCAACATAATTCGATATGGGTCATTGTTGATAGAATGACCAAATAATCTCATTTCTTGCCAGTTATACTTCCTACTCAGCTGAGGATTATGCTAGGCTTTATATTAGGGAGTTGGTTAAGATGGATGGGATTCCATTATCTATCATATCGGATAGAGGTACTTAGTTTACCTCTCACTTTTTAAAGGTTTTTCTGAAGGGTCTTGGTACCTAATTTCATCTCAATATAATATTTCATCCTTAGATAGATGGTCAGGTAGAATGGACCTTTTAGTCTTTAGAAGATATGTTGAGAGCATGTGTTATTGATTTTAAAGGTAGTTGGGATAACCACTTACCTTTGATTGAGTTTCCTTAAAATAATAACTATCAATCCAGTATTCAGATGACTTTGTTTGAGGCTCTCTATGGGAGGAGATATAGATCTCTTATTGGTTGGTTTGAGACCGGTAAGGCTGCTTTGATAGGACCAGATTTAGTGTTTGATGTGATGGAGAAAGTTCAGTTGATTAAGGAGAGGTTGAAGACAACCCAAAGTCATCAGAAATCCTATATAGATGTGAGGAGAAGAGATCTTGAGTTTGAAGTAGGTGATTTAGTTTCTTTGAAAATCTCACCCATGAAGGGAGTAAAGAGATTCGGTAACAAAGGGACACTCAGTTCCTGATATGTTGGCCCTTATAGAATCTTGGACCATTAAAGAAAGTGTATCGCCCCGATTCTGTACCTCGAACGCTACACGGTGCTCATAATACTGAAGGACCACAAGCTAACTTATGACTTGTACCTGCTGTAATAACTGAATAGTAATACTATAATTATTCAAAAATTAGGCTGAAATCTTCCATAAGGTTAAAAACTGTAAGTAAATACTGAGTACGGTACATCCATACCAAAACTAAACATCTGTCTATAAATAGTCTAGTCTGAAAAGCCTCTACTATCTCAACAAGGAGTTGATGGGACAAGTCCCCAACTAACTCCGACTACTAAAATAAATTGAGTACTGAAATACTATAATAATAAATCTATCCTCGAACAATAAGGACTCACCACTAGTCTTCTGCTGATGGATTGGGCTGCTAAGTATGATTGGGAGCCCATGCATCTAAACCTATGATATAAGACATCATAGCACAAAGAAAGGTATGCATCAGTACTTTGAATATACTGGTATGCTAAGTGAGGTAGGCTGAGATATATGGGTTCATATGCATGAACAATACTGATTGAATTACATAAGCATAACTGAATGAGAGTACATGCATAAAATACGTAAACTATAACTGAGGTCATGATGACACTGGATACTGAGTTCTGAATTACTAATTTACTGATATCTGAGTTTACTGATACTGTATAACTGATAGCTGAATGACTGTAGCTATCAGTCCTGGTTCTGTGGAACTGTGCTAAGTTCCGTACTTATCTGAGTGGCTATATCTGACAGTCATGATTCTGTAGAACTAAACTAAGTTCTACACCGAGACTAAAATTGAGACTATGGGGGTAATCGTCTAACCGACATACCCCTTTCTGGATAGATTAGGGTCCAACCTGTAACCTCAGTTGGAAGGGTGTAAGTATCATGCCACGGGTAAAGATAAGCTATGAGTTAACCCTCTCTAATAGGAAGCTCTTTCGTTAACCTTCATTGGTAGGAAAACTCATATGAGATATATCAACCCTATTCTAGAACAAAGATATCTCAACCTACGCTAGCTATGTAGTTTTGTAATGCAGGGACTGCTACTAAGGTTCAAACCCTCTATTGGTAGGAATGCCCCCATCCCCGGGTTCGCTCGGTGCTGAATCCTACTTCTAACTAAATAGACACTACACTGATTTCTATACTATACTAGTTTGGACTGAATTATTATTGATTGTATTGTCTAACTAAACTGAACTAAGTTCAGTTAACTGATGGAGTACTACTAAATTTTGTTTGCTGATAGAATACTACAAAGTTCTATTGACTAGCTGGATTTCCTGAGGTCTAGACTGAATACTTATCTGTAATTGTAACTGATCATTGAAGCTACTATTTGTGACACTACTAAGACTATTCTGTAACTACCACGGCTCTAGGTAAACAACTAAGTTTTTTGGGTATTGGATTCCCCAAGGACTCGATAGCATGAAAAATAAATCATAGCATAAACTTGAAAGGTATAACCATATGCACTTGATCATAACTTATTTATAGAAATATTCCATCAAACACTTGCATGATATAACTTGCACATAAGCTAATTTATCAAACACTTGGAGGACATAATCCATGAACATGACACTAACCATATATAGGCACCATCATTCAAATCCCCATTTACACTTTCAAGAGTTTAGCATAGATTTACATGATTCTATACATATATCAAATAAATCCGCATGAAACTTGTAACAAAACCTGGATTAGAAACCAAATTAATCATTATAATTATGAATATAATCAATCCCAACATGAAATTTATGTAATCAATACACGTGAGGTTTTTAAAAAATAGATGCTTGAACTCCAAGGGTGGAAGGGACCCTTGAATGAACACTTGACATACCCTAACAATTAAATTCTGAAAGATTGATGGTAAGTTCTTGAGCCTTGAATTGAATTTGAAATCTCTTAGGGTTTGTTCTTTAGAGAAATTTGTGAAGATTGAATAGTTTTTGCTCTTACGAGGATTTAATTTCGTGTTTTGGGGATGATAGACATGGGAAAAAGACCCAATTACCCTTGAGGACACGACTTTATACTGACTAAAAATAGACCTCGCGACACACAATCATTGGCATCGACATGATTTCCAATGGACCACATTGAGTCTATGTTGGTTTATTGGAATTTGCACTGGGAGCTGGAGAAAAATATTCATCGATGCGATGGACGAAGCAACGCATCGAGATCACATCAATCCACTAGTTTTTACTTTTAAATATGATCCAAATAAAGTTGGAAAAATCCAAAACTTATTTGGGAATACCTATTGACATTCCTAATCATGATTCAACCTAAAAATCATTACTTTAAGGTCATGAGGGTCATGAAATAGATTCGCTAACCTACGCCAGCTAAAATAACACTATGTGTGAATACTTATCTAAAATTGTCTAACTCTGGGGCCCCTTAACAAGCTTTAAAGGACTAAGTTAAGCTTAGGATTTTGCAGAGTCTTACAATATCTCCCCCTTGGGAACATTCATTTTTGAATGATACAGACTGTGTTGAGAATACTGATAGACTGGATTTAGATACAGGATGTACATAACTGTAACATAATTTCATGACAGACACTACTGATATGCTGGAATTTTATATTGAACATGTATATCTGATGCATGAGTACATGGTTGAACAAAATTCGTGAATGCATGACTAGAATTGCTGATAAGTTGAGTTTCTCATGCTGAACATGCATATCTGATGCATAAATACATAACTGAAAAATGCAATGGTAACTGATACCATGTCTATAAGGGAAATCTGAGCATGAATTTAGTAAGTTCAAGGGAAAACTGTTACTTTGGGCTGAGTCTGAGTTTGCGAAGAAGAGGTGAGGATACTTGGTCTGCATATCTACTTCTGCTTCCTAAGTAGCTCCCTTAATGGACTGATTCCGCCAAAGAACTTTGACTAGAGGGACCTCTTTGTTCCTCAGTCTGCGAATCTGATAATAAAGAATTTTGACTGGAATCTCTTCATAAGAGAGGCTGTTATAAACATCTATACTCCCCACAGGGACTACAACTGTTGGGTCACCTATGCATTTCTTTAGCAAGGAGACATGGAACACTGGATAGATTGAAGCTAAATATGAAGGCAACTCAAGCTTGTAAGCTACCTTTCTGAAATCGTTGAGAATTCCGTAAGGAATGATATATCAGGGAATGAGTTTCCCCTTTTTGCCGAAACTCTTCACTCCTTTCATAGGAGAGATTTTTAAATACACATAATCACCAATCTCAAAATAGAGATCCTTTCTCCACACATCTGCGTATGATTTCTGTCGGCCCTGAGTTGTCTTAAGCCTTTTCCCGATCAGCTGAATCTTCTCTAAGGTGTCAAACACCAAGTTAGTCCCAACCACTGCGACCTCTTCCACTTTAAACCAACCAATGAGAGATCTATATCTCCTCCTATAGAGCGCCTCAAATGGAGCCATTTGAATATTGGAATGATAGCTGTTGTTATATACGAACTCAATCAAAGGTAAGTGGTCATCCCAACTACCTTTAAAGTCTAACGCGTCTATCGCACATGCTCGCAGCATATCCTCTAAAGTCTGAATGGTCCTTTCTGCTTGACCATTGTCTAAGGGTGAAAAGGTATACTAAGGTGGACTTCGGTACCAAGACCCTTTTAGAAGGTTTTCCAGAAATGGAAGGTGAACTGCGTACCTCTATATAAGATAATGGACAATGGAACTCCATGTAATCTGACCAACTTTTTGACATATATCTTGGCATAGTCCTCCGCTGAATAAGAGGTATGGACTGGAAGAAAATAAGATGATTTGTTCATCCTGTCTATAATGACCCAAAATGAATCGTGTTGACGACTAGTACGAGGCAAACCCATCACAAAATCCATGTTCAAATGTTCCCATTTACAAGTGGGAATACTGAACTCTTGCATAGCCCCACTAGGCTTCTGATGCTCGATCTTAACCTGCTGACATAATGAGCACTTGGCTACAAACTTTGTAATATCTCTGTTTATCCCACTCCACAAGTAGATCTCCCGCAAATTACGGTACATGTTAGTGGCCTCTGGATGAACAAATTAACATGTACCATGTGCTTCTGCAAGAATCTGCTATCTCAGGTTATCTACACCTTGCATATATAGCCGACCCTGACAATGCAATACACTATTTCCCCCTTGGGAGAAAACCTCTATCTATTGATCTCTGACTTAACTAGGTGGGGATCCTTATCTTGCTTTTTCTTCACCTCAGAAACCAGAGATGATTCTGAACTACTCTGCATCCATACATTACCTTTTGCTAAATCGACTAAGAGGACACCAGGTCGGGCAAGCTCATGAAATTCCTAAGCTAACTTCTTATTACCATCCTCTATATGAGCAACACTACCCATAGACATCCTACTTAAAGCATCAACCACTACATTGACTTTACTCAGATGATACATGATGCTTATATCGTAGTCCTTCAATAACTCCAACCACCTTCTCTGATGGAGGTTCAGGTCTTTCTAATAGAACACATACTGTAGGCTCTTATGGTCAATGAACACATCGACGTGCACACCATACAAGTAGTTCCTCCAAATCTTTAGGAAAAATACTACTGCTTCTAACACAAGATCATAAGTTGGATAGTTCTTTTCATGGGGCTTAAGATGTCTAGAGGAATAGGCTATGACCTTACCTCTTTTCATAAAAAACACCCCAAACCAACCCTGGAAGCATTACAATATACCACAAATCTATCCAAACCATCTGATAGAGTCAAAATTAGGGCTGTAGTGAGTCGAATCTTTAACTCTTGAAAACTCTTCTCACAAGAATCTGACCACTGAAATTTGACCTACTTCTTAGTCAATCTGGATATAGGGGATGCAATAGATGAAACTCCTTAAACAAACCATCATTAATATCCAGCCAAACCTAAGAAACTTCAGATATCTGATGGAGAAATGGGTCTGGGCCAGTTTCTCACTGCTTCAATCTTTTACGAATCAACTCTAATGCCATTACCAAAAATAATATGACCGAGAAAGGCTACTGACCTTAGCCAAAATTTGCACTTACTGAATTTGGAAAATAGCTGATGGTTTCTGAGAGTCTGTATCACTATTCTAAGATGGTCTGCATGATTATGCTCACTGAAAAAGTAGACAAGGATGTCATCTATGAAGACTATAATAAACATGTCCAAGTACAAATTGAACACACGGTTCATCAAGTCCATGAAAGCTGCTAGGGTATTAGTAAGACCAAATGACATGACTAAGAATTTAAAGTGACCATACCGAGTTCTAAAAGTTATTTTTGAAATGTCACATTCTCTGAATCTGAGTTGATGATTGCCTGATCTGAGGTTTATCTTAGAAAAGTAACTGGCACCCTGAAGTTGGTCAAACAAGTCATCGATTCTGGGAAGTGGATACTTGTTCTTGACCGTGACTTTATTTAACTAATGATAGTTTATACACATTCTGAGAGAACTGTCTTTCTTATGCACAAATAGAACTGGTGCACCCTACGGGGACACAATGGGTCTGATGAATCCTTATCTAGGAGATATTTCAATAGTTTTTTTAATTCTTTGAGTTTTTCTAGAGCTATTCTAGATGGTGGAATAGATATGGGCTGAGTATCTAGAAGAAAGTCTATTCTGAAGTTGATTTCCCTTTCGGAAGGAACTCCAAGAAGATCTTCGGGAAACACGTCTGGGAATTCATATGCTACTGATAGTGACTCAAGAGTAGGTGTTTCTGATCTAAACTCCTAGACTCAAATGAGATGGTAGACTTATCCCTTAGATATCATTTTTCTTTTCCTATGGTAGGAAACAAGCTAACCCCTAAGTGCTGAAGTACCACCCCTCCACTCTAAGACGAGCTCATTTAGGAACTAAAACTAGACAATTCTATTTTAGTAGTCAACTGAGGCGTAGTAGGAATAAAGCCAATCCATGCTGAGAATGACGTAAAAATTAGTCATTTCAAATTTGACTAAGTCTGCTGAAATGACTTTCTGAGATACCATAATCACACAGTTCTTGTAAACTATCTGGCTATGATATATTTACCCACATGGTTAGAGGCTGAGAAAGGCTCTGCTAGAATTTTAGGATTGACTCAGAAGTCAACAACAATATAAGGAGTTACAAAAGACAAAGAATCTCCTAGATTTAGCAATGCATAAACATGTAATTAATAAACTTGTAATGTACTCATGACCACATTAGGAGAACTTTCCTAATCCTGTCGGGACTGAAGTGTATAGAGTCAGTTTGGGCGTTGCGCACTGGTGGCACTGGAAGTGGCACCCAACTGATTCAGGCCACCGAACTGAGCTGAGGGATGGTTATACTGACTCTGAGAACCCACATGAGGACATTGTATGACTCCGTGTCCTAGCTTACCACATCCAAAATATACATGATTGCTAGCTCTATAGATACCTTGATGGTTTTCGCCATACTTCTGGCAGAGAGGATTTGTTCGGGCACTTCTAATAACACCTTAGGGTTTAAGGATCGACACCCTATCTCTATTGTTGTCTTTGAATTTTGGAACAGGAGCATTGGAAGATGACTAATCTTGGACTGAGGATTTTGGGTAGAACTGAGAATGATTTCCACCTTATGACTTAGGCTGGGTAAAGTTGAAGCTACTTGTTCTATCTCTCTTATTCTCCCTTTCCTTCTCTTTATTCTTAGCATCCTTTATCTGTTGAGCATGGACTATGAGGATGGATATGTCCATCTTCTTAATCAACATTGTGGTCCTACACTCCTTGACCGCACTATTAGACACACCAGATACAAACTTACTCATCTTAGATCTGTTATCTGCTACCACATAAGGAGCGTATCTAGCTAATTGAGTAAACTTAAAAGAATAATCTTTTACCATCATGTTTCCCTACTTCAAATTTATAAATTCCAAAACCTTCGGTTCCCTCAACTCCAATGGGAAGAACCTATCCAGAAAAGCAATAGCAAATTTCTCCCATTCTATGGCCCTGCATCTACGACCCTTTTTTCTTTCCAATATTTGAAACATGAGTGGGACATATACTAAAAATGATATACAGATAACTCGACACTCTCACTAGTTGTCACCTCCTAATATTTTTAACCTTCTGCACTTGATCAAGAAATTCCTGCTGGTCCTCATTTGACTTTAACCCGGTAAAAGACGGAGAGTTCATTCGGAAGTCCTGAATCCAGGATACAATAATATTGGTCACTAGGTTGGCCAGAATGACAGTTGGGTATTCATTCTGAGCTACCACAGAATGAGCTAAGGTGGTGAAAGCTGCTCTGAATTCAGCGTGGGAGACATATTCAACCAGGGGATCTGGATGGATGGGCTCAGGTACTGGCTGGTCTCCCGTTCCTCTTTCTTTAGTCCTCTTTAGAGGTATATTATATAAGCAGAAAAGAAACTTATATTAGACAGAGAGTTTAACTTGAGCCTGTTCTCACGCGCATGACATGATTACTGAAAGAAGGTAAACTTTTCCTAAAACATCTAATAGCCTCCTACACACCCATGTACAAGAATCTAATAGATACAACTTTAAGACTTCCTAGGACTCTGTTGAATCTTAGGCTCTGATACCAAGTTTGTAACGCCCCGAGTCTGTACCCCAAATGCTACACGATGCTCATAATATCAAAGGACCACAAGCTAACCCATGATTGGTACCTATTGTAATAATTGAATAGTAATACTATAATTATGTGATAGGAAAAAATATGCCATAAGGTTTAAAACAATAAGTAAATACTGAGTATGGTACATCTATATCAAAACTAAATATCTATCTATAAATACTCTAGTGTGAAAAGCCTCTACTGTCTGAAAAAGAAGTTGATAGGACAAGTCCCCAACTAACTCCGACTACTGAAATAAACTAAGTACTAAAATACTGTAATAATAGATTTGTCCTCGAATAATGAGGACTCACCATTAGTATGCTGTTGATAGATTAGGCGACCAAGTATGATCAGGAGCCCGTGCGTCAGAACCTATGATATAAGACATCATAACGCAAAGAAAAGTATGCGTTAGTACTTTGAATATACTTGTATGCTAAGCGAGGTAGGCTGAGATGCATGGATTCATATGCATAACAATACTGACTGAATAACATGAGTATAACTTAATGAGACTATATGCATGAAATATGTAAATTGTAACTAAGGTCATGATGACACTGGATACTGAGTTTTGAATTACTGATTTACTGATATCTGAGTTTACTGATACTGTATAACTGATAGCTGAATGACTGTAGTTGACAGTCCTAGTTCTGTGAAACTATGTTAAGTTTCATACTAAACTGAGTGATTGTATCTAACAGTCATAATTCTGTAGAACTGAACTGAGTTCTATACTGAGACTAAAACTAAAACTGAGACTGTGGGAGGTAATAATCTAACCAACATACTCCTTTATGGATAGATTGGGGTCCAACCTGTAACCCCAGTTGGAATGGTGTAAGTATCGTGCCACGAGTAAAGGTAAGCTGTGAGTTAACCCTCTCTGATAGGATGCTCTTTCGTTAACCCTCACTGGTAGAAAAACTTGTATGAGATATATCAACCCTATTCTGGTAGGAAGATATCTTAACTTATGCTGGCTATGTAGTTTTGTAATGCAGGGACTACTACTAAGAGTCAAACCCTCTGCTGGCAGGAATGCCCCCATCCCTGGGTTCGGTCGGTGCTGAATCCTACTCCTAACTAATTAGACACTGGACTAATTTCTAAACTGTACTAGGATGGACTGAACTGTTACTAATCATACTATCTAAATGAACTGAACTGAGTTTCGTTAACTGATGGAGTACTGTTGAATTCTGTTAATTGATGGAATACTATAGAGTTTTGTTGACTAGATGGATTTACCAAGGTCTGAACTGAATACTGAACTGTAACTGATTACTGAGGCTACTATTTATGACACTATTGAGACTATTCTATAACTACCACAACTCTAGGTAAACAACTAAGTTTTTGGGTATTTGATACCCCAAGGACTCGATAGCATGAAAAATAAATCATAGCATAAACTTGAAAGGCATAACCATATGCACTTAATCATAACTCATTCATTGAAATATTCCATCAAACCCTTGTATGATACAACTTGCACATAAGCTAACATGACATGAATGTTTTTCCTTTTTCTTTGTTTGCATGAGCAATTTATCAAACACTTGGAGGACATAATCCATGCACATTACACTAACCACATATAGGCACCATAATTCAAATCCCCATTTACACTTTTAGGAGTTTAGCATGGATTTACATGATTCTATACATATATTAAATAACTCCACATGAATCTTATAACAAAACATGGATTAGAAACCCAATTAATCATTGTAATCATTAATATAATAAAATCCAACATGAAATTCATATAATCAATACACTTGAGGTTTAAAAAAATAGATTCTTGAACTCCAAGGGTGGAAGGGACCCTTGAATGAACACTTGACATACCCTAACAATTAAATTCTGAAAGATTGATGGTAAGTTCTTGAGCCTTGAATTGAATTTGAAATCTCTTAGGGTTTGTTCTTGAGAGAAATTTGTGAAGATTGAATAGTTTTTGCTCTTACGAGGATTTAATTTCGTGTTTTGGGGCTGATAGACATGGGAAAATTACCCAATTACCCCTGAGGACGCAGATTTTTAATGACTGAAAACTGACCTAGCGATACATAGACCGATGCACCGTGTCATTTGCATCGATAGATGGCCAATACACCACGTCGAGTTTGCATTGGTTCACCATAATTTACACTGAGAGCTGGAGGAAAATATTCATCGACGTGATGGGTGATGTAGCGCGTCAAGATCACATCAATCCACTAGTTTTTACTTTTAAATATGATCCAAATAAAGTTGGAAAAATCCAAAACTTATTCGGGAATACCTATTGACATTCCTAATCATGATTCAACCTAAAAATCATTACTTTAAGGTCACGAGGGTTGTGAAATAGAGTCGGCAACCTACGAAGGCTAAAATAACACTAAGTCTGAATACTTAGCTAAACTTTTCTAAGTCTGGGACCCCTTAACAAGATTTAAAGGACTGAGTTAAGCTTAGGATTTTATGGTGTCTTATAAAAAGGTAGCTTATGTGATAGAGTTGACTACAGATTTAGCTTTAGTGCATCCGGTGTTTCATATTTCTTTGTTAAAGAAGTGCATTGGTGATTCAGCTGTCGTTGTTCCTTTAGAACATATGGACGTTAAGGATAGCCTTTCCTACGATGAAGTCCCAGTTGAGATTTTAGATCATTAACTTCGTAGACTAAGGAACAAAGAAGTTCCCTTGGTTAAAGTTCTATGACAGAATTAGTTCGTTGAGAGAGTCACTTGGGAAGCGAAAGCAGATATGCGTACCAAGTATCCTCATCTTTTCTCCACAAAGTCAGACTTAACTTGAAGTAACAGTTTTCCCTAGATTGATTCTTTTCCATTCTTAGTTTGATATATATATATATATATATATATATATATATATATATATATATATATATATATATATATATATATATATATATATATATAAACATCCTATTATTATTGCATGCATTCACGAAATTAGTTCTGTTCATGTACCATGTTTCAGACTCAATTATGTAATCATGTTCGGAGTCATGCATGTTTAGTATGTGATTTCAGTTGCCTTAGTTCCATGCTCTTAGTCTAACCAGTCTCATTCAAGGTCGAATGTTCCCAAGGGGAGATATTATAATACCCCATACTAATCTTATCTCGGTTTAGCTTTCAGTTGCATGCATAAGGGGCTTAAGGCCTGAAATTTTCACCAAGTGTTGGGGACTTAGTCATTTTAAGATCTCTAACATGGAGGATTTTAATTTTGGTCTTCCTAACCCTAAGATTTTAGTTTTTGAGTTGATTCATGTCGAGGGATGTAAGAAGTATGTCTAAAAAAAGTTTTTGATTTTTCAAACGAGGTTTGGGACATGGTTGGATCATAAAACCAGTGGGTCAGTGCGATAAGCCCGTGCCACGATTCTATTCCCATTCTCATGCAGACCGCATCGCGATGAGGGAAATGAATGACCGTGATAGGACCATGTTGCGGTAAGCCTATTGCATCCAGTTTTGAATTTTAAATGATTGAGGGGCAATTGGTTCTTTTCCCTCTCACCCAAATCGTTCATATCACGACTTGGGGTATAAATTAGGGTATTATTTGCCCCTTTTCTCCAACTTTCCTATCAAGAATACCCTCTCCTTCCCCCAAGAACAAGAATTCAATTTCTTTCTCCCCAAGAAATCAAGAATTTGAGTTCCCCAAGTTCAAAAACCTTCAAGAAAGCATCAATATTAGTGTTTTTCTTTCAATTTAAAAAGCTTAAGGTATGTGGGGTTTTCATTCATGGGTCCCTTTCACCCATGTAGCCCCAAAACCCTCTTTTTAGTTAAAGAATGGATTTTTTCCTATTATTATGGTGTTTTATATTGCTTAAGATGGGTTTAATTCATGTTTTCATGGTGATTTTAAATTCAATGCAGCCCATGTATGATCCCATTTAATATTTGATTTCCTCATGCTTTGAATTTCAGTTTCCCATGTCTTATTTCAAGTAAATTCCATGTTAGACCCCTAAATTATGATTTTTAGTCATACATTATGTTGTTTCCCCTATTTAAAGCATTCCCATGTTAAAATTAATTCCATGTTAGACCCCTAAATTATGATTTTTAGTCATACATTATGTTGTTTCCCCTATTTAAAGCATTCCCATGTTAAAATTCATGATCCCCACATGTTTGATGGAATGTCTATTCTTATGGGTTTTGAACCATGATCCTTTATTATAATTTTTAAGCTTGTTATTGCATTTAGTGATCATTCAGTGTTGGTGGGTTATGAATACTTGATACCTAAGTGTTTTTACATAAGTTCAGATTATTTCAGTAATGATTCAGTTAAACCATGAATTTTATTACTTATTCAGTTTATGTAACCATGATGACCACTAGAAGTTACAAAATCATGTTCAGTCAAGCTTAGTTTAGTTCAATCCTAGTAACAGTTTAGGTGGGAGTAGGATTTAGCACTAAGTGAACTAAAAGATGAGGTCTTACCTGACAGTAGAGGGTGTGACCCTTAGTAATAATCCCCGAGTTACAGAACTATGTAGCCAACGTAGGTTAGAGATATCTACCTTCCAGTTGAGGGTTGACAAGGTGTTTCCTACTAGTTGAGGGTGACCCATATCTTATTACAGAACTTGGTAGTTGAGAATGACTCATTAGTCCTTTGGGACACTAGTTTAGTGGAACCGCACAACCGGTGTTAGTACCCATGGCACAGTACTAACACCCTTCCAACTAGGGTTACAAGTTGGACCCTGATTAGCTCAAATTGGGGTATGTCGGTTAGATGATACCTCCTACACTCTCAGTGTAGTATTTAGTATATTTTTAGTTTAGGTTTGCATTGATCGAATGTATAGATTGTTAGTTATTCAGTTACACAGATTATAGTTCTTCAGTTTTCAGATTATTTTAGAAACATGATTATACTTGGTCTTGCAATCACAGATATTACTTGTTTATGCAGTCATGCACAGTTACCCATGTATTTAATTCAGTCCTTATCTCATATACCAATACATTTAACGTACTGATCGTATACTCTTCTTTATACTATGATGTCTTATATCATAGGTTCGGAGGCTCAGTTTTCTGACCGTGGTTAGACAACCAGCATTACTCAATAGTCGTAGTGGTGAGTCCTCATCCATCGAGGACATATTATCTCTTATTCAGTACTTTAGTATTTCATTATATTCGGTCAGTCGGATTTAGTTAGGGGCCTGTCCCATTAACTTCTCAGTCAGTTAGAGGCATTTAGATAATCAGACAGTCAGTTAGACGATTATCCAGTTTATCACTCCTTTCAGTATTATCGGTTGTTTAAAATTGACAGTTAGCTTTCAGTATTTCACCAGATGCTTCAGATTTATGATTGAATCACATTTCAGATTTGCATTACTTTAGTAGTTTATATTCCGCACACATGTATGATTATTATTTTATTCAGTGATCACAGCAGGTACTAACTCATGGGTTAGCTTGTGATCACTTGTGATCGTAAGCACTGTTGTCATGACTGAGGGTAGGCCTCGGGTCATGATATTTTCCCTGATGATTTTCCTGGTATTTTCTCGAAAGGGAAATTAATTTCGAGATTAATCTTCATTCGAACACTCATCCTATTTATATCCCTCCTTATAGAATAGCTCCGCCTGAGTTGAAGGAGATTAAGGAGCAATTGAAAGACCTTTTATATAAAGGTTTCATCCATACTAGTGTGTCTTCTTGGAGTGCTCCGGTGTAATTTATGTTTAAGAAGAATGGTTTCCTTCAGGTGTGCATTGATAAGGTGACCATAAAGAATAAGTATTCTCTTCATAGTATCGACAATTTATTTAATCAGTGATAACACTCAAATTACACTCTTGAATGGGTGTAAGCGATCGTTGTCAATATAAAACCCAACTAGGTTGGGGTCAAATCCCATAGGGAATAAGGTGTGAACTCAAGTTGTTTACGATATAATTTACTGATAGTTTACTGTTTCCTGAAATGGGGGTTTAAGTTTTGCAGATAATTGTTTATCACTTTCAATTTAATATTTGTAACCAAGATTTTATGAGATAACCAGGATTATGTTCACTAGGGCTTACGGAACATGACAGATGCTACCATTAACTCAAGGTTCTTATGGTGGTTAGGATTACAAGCTATCTTTATCGATGATATGCCCAAATGTCTCTCAACCATTCGAGCGTCTAATTTCCTAATCCTCTCGGACTTAGAGAATCACAACTCACTACTCAGATTTTACCTCAGGTTAATCAACCTTGTTACAACGCTGATTATTAAACGAAGCCTTTTCGAGTCCCTGTTGATAATTCACTTCCTGGTGTTTATGATTTCTTTCTCAAGAAAACCAAAGTAGGTACGCCTATTGCTTGCAACCAGTAGACATAAATTCTAATCTCAAAATTACCAGGAAATCCTAACACCTATTAAACCTTGAGTAATTAATTACCACCTTATCATGACCTAACCCTAGATCCCATAATCTAGGTTAAGGGTGTTCAACCACTCATGATGCAAGAAATAAGCACAAAAATTGAATTCATAATTAAGAAGATTAACTTACAATAATGAAGAAAATCAAAAGTGAACTTATAATTGAATTGTAAAGCAAACACTGAATTATTACTTTAGAGAGAGAGAAAGAGAGAGAGAGAGAGAGAAAAGTCGTATATTGTCAATATGTCAATGGATGACAGATAAAAATCCCCCTAAAAATCCAAACAAGGTTTTAAATAGTTAACCCTAAATAAGGAAATAAAATTAAAGTTTCTGATTTTCTTAGGATTAGATGACGGCACCCATGACGGCCTATCATGATCTTGATGGACTGTCATGGATGTCATCAAATTCTCTTTAAGTTTGGCTTTTGCTATCTCAGGCTGATGACTATAATGATAGCCTATCAGGAGTCTGACGGTGTGTCATGGATGTCTTCAGCTCCTCTTTCATTTTGATAATTTCTGTCTAAGGTTGACGGTGGCTATGACGGCTTGTCACAACTCTGACGCCTTATCACGATACGTTGTCACAACTTTACAACAATTCCCATTCTCTGATTAAGGTTGACGGTATCCCTGACGGCTTATCACACTTTTGACGTCTTATCAGCAGATGTCGTCACCACATTCACTCCATGCCAACTCCTTGTTGACATTTGACGGCAACTGTGATAGCCTATCACGGGGATGACGACTTATAACAGATGTCGTCAGCCACACCTTTCTTCAGATTTCTCCAGATTTCAACTTCTTTACCTCTATTCTTGTTGGTTCTCTATACCATTAGCTTAATCTATAAAATTAACATAAACATATAAAAAAATGACAAAATTTGCTTAAGGCCTCACAATTATTCTAGGTTAAAGGCCTTAAATGTGTTAGCAATTGCGCACACATCAACACCCTCAACTTAGAACAATTGCTTGCCCTCAAGCAACTTAATCAAACTAAGAAAACACATAGCACATCCAGCAATGAATTTTTCATTTGAGCTCAACACAAAGTTATCCCTTCAATGCCAAACCAACTAATATCAACTATGTAGAATTAAACGGCAGCATCAATCTTAGCCGCAACAACCATTCACATATCAATGCCATACTATCTAAACAAGCAAGTAGCTAGCAACGATACCAGTGTGCCTTCACAATAAAAAAATCACCCTCTTCTCATATGAGAAATCCAAAAATGCAAATATGGGGATCATCAAAAGACTCTCACTCTCAAAAGGAGGTTCCAATTAGTGTATGCCAAGTACCATAGGATTGCCCTTATTTTCGTTACCAAAATCTTCAGATAGGCTAGCTAGAATCACTCTAGGACTTCTTTTAGGCTTGTAGTGTAGTTTGGGGCTGGTATGATATTCAAGGTCATTTAGAGTGACTATGCCTCCTTGATACTACACTACTTTCTTGGGGATCACTTATTATCCTCTTTCTTTTTTTTTCTTCTTCTCTTGATCATCCATATTCAAGTTGGGTGCTTCCCCCTTTCCCCTTTTTTAGCACCCAGCTTTTATTCTTTCTCTTTTATTCCACCCTTCTTCACACTCCTCTTACACCATGCACCCTATGATAGCTAGCCTCAACTTAGGCAGTTTTCCTAGATCAAGATGCTTAGTGTCCAAGGAAGGCCAGGGATAAACAGGTTCATTGTGGTATAAATGGGAAGGTGAAAGGTGTCATATGAAATAAAAGGTCAATTTAGGCTCTAAACAAGGATCAAGGGGTGTTATGCATACAGAGAAGGATATTTAGGCTAAAAGTGGGTTAATCAATAACGGCCTATGATCCTGTCCTAAATCTTATCCTACGACCATGGCAAGACCAACTAGGCAAGTTCTGGCTTAAGCATACAGAGGGAAACAAGTAATAGCTCACACACACCTGGCACACAAGTATATTACAGGCCACCACTTAACTAGTTCATGTAATTGTTCAGTAATGATCATCAAGCGGCTATAACTAATGCCACAATAAGATTCACAATGGTCACAAGTAAATGTAATCCACACAGTTTATCAAACAAGACAGTGGAAGGATGTTCAAATATCGAGCAAAAATATGTCACTGCCTTTTGTGCTTGTATTTTTCCTAGTTACAACAAACTATGTTACAAAAACAGATTACCCTTCACCCTCAATATATAATTAAAGCAAAACTAAACTAAGAGTTAAAGTATACCTGCACTAGGTCACTCTCGGGGATCATGGATTGCCTCCCATGCAGCACTTGATTTGACGTCGTGGCATGACTCAGATATCTTGATTACCTTAGACTTTATCGAGATATATAATGGTGATGCTTTTTACTAATTCTTTCGGGCCAATGTAAATCTTGACCCGTTGCCCATTTACCTTAAAAGTTCTACCATCTTTGTTTTCGAATTCTACTACTCCAGATGAGTAGACTTGACTAACCTTAAAAGGGCCTGACCACTTAGATTTCAGCTTCCCTGGGAACAATTTGAGTCTAGAATTAAATAGAAGCACCAAGTCTCCCTTTTTGAATTATAGTTTCTCTATTCTCCAATCATGGTACTTTTTTATCTTTTCTTTATACAGATCTGCTCATTCATATACCCTGAGATGGAATTCATCCATCTCATTCAGTTGCCCTAGTCTCATCTTTGCTGCTTTCTTCCAATTCAAATTCAACCTTTTGAGTGCCCATAACGGCTTGTGTTCCATCTCTATTGGCAGGTGGCAAGCTTTTCCATAGACCAACTAAAATGGTCACATGCCAATGGGTGTCTTAAAAGCAGTCCGATATGCCCACAAGGCATCATCAAGCTTTTGAGACCAGTCCTTTCGGCTAGTATTCATCATTTTGGCTAGGATGGCTTTAACTTCACGATTTGACACCTCCACTTGTCCACTGGTTTATGGATAGTACAGAGTAGCCACTCTGTGTTGTTTCACTCTATATTTTTCCCAAGCTGCTTGAAATAATTTGTTGCAAAAGTGAGATCCCCTATCGTTTATGATAGTACGTGGTACTCCAAAGCGAGAGAAGATGTTCTTTTTGAGAAAATCCACAACCTTCTTTGTTCATTGTCATCCAAGGACTCAACTTTGACCCACTTAGAGACATAGTCAACAACAACCAGAATATACTTCATCCTGTATGAGCTTACAAATGGACCCATGAAGTCAATGCCCCAGATATCAAATAATTCCACTTCAATAATTTTAGTCAAGGACTTCTCATGTCTTTTAGAGATTGACCCCCTCCATTGGTCATATTTCTACACAAACTTGTGGGCGTCTTTAAATAATGTTGGCCAATAATAGCCACTCTACAACACTTTCCTGGATGTTCGGTCACCTGCATGGTGACCCCCAACTAGGAAAGCATGACATGCTTGCAGTATGCACAATACGTCTACTTTCGGCATGCATCTCCACCTGATATTGTATGTACATCATCGAAAAAGATAAGGCTTATCCCAAAAGTTCTGTGTTACATTATGCAATAATTTCTTTCTTGGGTGGTAAGAAAGATTTTCTGGGATGGCCTCACTCATAACGTAGTTTGCATAATCCGTGTACCAGGGCAATGTTTCCACAACAGTTGCCAGGATCTCCTCATTAGGAAATGCATCATTTATATTTGTTTCATCACTAGCTTCTTGCGTACCTTCCATTCTAGATAAATGATCCGCAACTTGGTTTTCACAACCTTTTCTATCTTTGACTTTGAAATCAAATTCTTACAGCAGCAACACTCATCTAATAAGCCTTGGTTTTGCATCTTTCTTAGCCATCAAATGCCTCAATGCATCATGGTCAGTGTGGACCACCACTTTGGTCCAAAACAGATAAGCTCTAAATTTCTCAAAAGCATACACCACAGCTAGGAGTTCCTATTCAGTGATGGTGTAATTTTTTTATGCTCCATTTAGTGCTTTGCTGGCGTAATATATCGGATGAAATAGTGTATCCTTATTTTATCCCAATACAGCTCCCAAGGCAACACCGCTTACATCATACATTATCTCAAATGATTTTGCCCAGTCGAGAGCAATAACAATAGGAGCCTTAATCAGCTTCTTTTTAAGGCACTCAAATACATTCAAGAACTCGTCATCAAAGAAAAATTTCACTTCCTTCTCCAGAAGCTTGAAAAGTGGATTTGCAAACTTTTAGAAATCTTTTATGAATCTCCGATAAAAGCCTGTATGACTAAGAAAACTACACACTCCCTTCATTGAAATGGGAGGCGGTAGTTTTTTGATAACTTATACCTTTGCTCAATCAACTTCAATCCCTTTTTCAAAACTTTTTTGGCCAAGAACAATTCCCTCCTTTACCATGAAATGGCATTTTTCCCAGTTAAGGACTAGGTTAAATTCAACACATCTTTATAAGGCCACATTTAGATTCTCCAGATATATTTCAAATGAATCACCCACCACAGAGAAATCATCCATAAATACCTATTTGGTGTCTTCCACCATATCAGAGATGATAGATATCATGCACCATTGAAAAGTGGCAGGTGCATTGCATAGCCTGAATGGCATCCTTTTAAATGCAAAGGTGCCATATGGGCATGTGAATGTTGTCTTCTCCTGATCTTCAGGAGTAATGCAGATTTGGTTATATACAGAATAACTATCAAAGAAGCAATACCATCCCCTACCAGCTAATCGATTAAGCATTTGATCCATAAAAGGCATTGGAAAGAGGTCCTTCAGAGTCCAAGAGTTTAACTTGTGGTAGTCCATGCAAACTCTCTACCCAGTTACTGGCCAAAGTGTAATCAACTCATTCTTTTCATTAGCAACCACTGTCATACCCCCTTTTTTGGGCATGAATTAAACTGGGCTCACCCATTTGCTGTCAGAAATAGGGTAAACCACTCCTACGTCCAACAACTTAATAATCTCTTTCTTAACCACCTCTTGCATTGGTGGGTTAAGATGGTGCTGATGCTCTATTGTTGGAATAGACTCTTCCTTAAGTTGAATTTTATGTGGGCAGATGCCACAGAGAATACCAATAATATCTGCGATGGTCCATCCGATAGCTCTCTTGTGCTTCTGAAGTACTAAAATAAGTGCATTTACCTGTTGTTCTTCCAAATCAGCTACAATAATAATAGGTAGCATGTTCCTTTTACCTAGAAACATATATCGTAAGTGTCCAGGAAGCTTCTTTAACTCCAACACTGGAGGTTCTTCAATAGATGGCTTAGCTGATGGCATTGGTCGATTGGCATGGTGAAAGTCCAACTTTTTAGAAGCATACGGCTATGACCCCATACCAGTCAAAGGAAAAATTGTCTCTTCATACTCCGCAACGCCTTCATTTTCATAGTTTATCATAACCGCGTCCAAAGGTTCAATAACAAGTTGTTCAGTTATGGACACATTCTGTTCATCCTCAAAATACACATCACTACTGAGAACACATTCATTTCCTCATGCTGTTTTATTGATTTGCCCATATGAAATCGTACCACTTGATCATTCACCCTAAATAAGAGCTCATTCACTCTCAAATCAATCAACACACTTATGGTTGTGAGGAAAGGTCGACCTCAAAGTCCACCTCGTAGTCCAAAATGACAAAGTCTACAGGGAATATGAAATTTGAAACCTTTACCAATACATCATAGAAAATGCCAACATGTCACTTTACTGACCTGTCTGCTATCACCAATCTCATGTTGGTGGGTGTGGGATTCCCCAGACCCAAATTTTTATAAATAGTCAATGGCATCAAATTAATGCTTGCTCCGAGATGACACAGTGCTTTAGTGAATTCCATAGTTCCAATTGTGCAGGGAATAATAACTGCACCTGGATTCAGCCTCTTCTACATTAAGGTCCTTGTAGAAATAACATTGCAAAGATGGAGATTTGACTCCAATTCGCAACTCACTACTCATTTCTTGGTAAAAGGGTCCTTCATGAATTTTGCATATCTTGGCATTTGCTCAAGTTCCTCAATTAAAGGCACATTTATTGTCAATTACTTGATCATTTCCTTGAACTTGCTAAATTTGGTATCATCGGCCTTCTTCCTTAATCATTAAGGAAAGAGAGGTGGTGGTCTTGGAATGGTTTTCAATACCACTTCCTCTTCTTTCTCCTTCATCTGCTCTGATACATCAGCAAAGCTATTCGGCTTCTCAGACTCCATTGGGTTGTTTTCTTCTGGTTGATCCACAACTACCTCATTATTCACAGACTTTCCCATAGAAGGGCCAGATGAAATCTTACCACTCCTAGTGGTAATCGCTAGACATGAGATGTCAGTCTACTAACTCTAAACCATTTCACTAGGTAGATTTCCATTTATTCCCTGGTTCTATGTTGTGAAAAGTTGGCTCATCTCCTGCTCCAACTGCTTGATAGAAGTTGAGTGTAAACTAACCAACTGACTCAGAGTAGAAAATTCACTCTTCGTAGTAAGTACCCCTAAGTTGGTAGCCTCAACTCCCTTCAATAGTTTTTTTATCATATCCTCTATAGATATCTTCCTCGAGCTAGTTATAACAGCTTTCCAGTTTTTAGGAGGAACATATAGCCCACTTCTGTCATTACTGCTTCTCTAGTTTCCCTGCTCCCTATCTCTGTAACCAGGTTTGTCATAAAAGTTCTGATCTTGGTTCCCTTAGCTATTGCCTCGGAAACACCCTTGATTACTCACATAGTTTGCTTCCACATCAGCACTCATAGAAACAGTACCCTGAGATTTCATAGCCTTACCTATTTCGGTCTTTCCTGATAGCAAGTGCTTGGTCACCAAGTCCATATGTGTCTTTAAGTTGGCCATGTCCTGGTCTCACTCCTTATCCCTTCTATGTTGCTCCGAATTCATACCACCAGAAATACTCGGACTAGCCATCACAGAATCCATGGTGTTCCAAGCTCAACTTTTCTTGGTTATTCTATTCAGCATATCTGAAGTATCTAGAAAAAAGAGGTCAATGAACGAACCACTTGTAGCATTATCTACAATTAGCTTTGTCACAGAGTTGAAATCTTTGTACAAAGTCTTCATCAAGTGCAGGTCTGTCATGTTATAATTCAGACATTGAGCCAACTTCTTCTTAAATCTCTCCCAGGTTTCGTCCAATGATTTAGTTGGAAGATGTCTAAAGTTACTAATTTCATCCCTCAGTTGTACCCTTTTGGAGAGTTGAAAGAACCGCTCTAGGAATGCCTCTTTTAACTGTCTCCAATTGGTTATAGAACCAGGCTCTAGCTCTTTTAACCATATTATTGCCTCTCCAGATAGAGACAATAGAAATAATCTCAACTTGATCGCATTCTGGCTCAGTCCCAGATTGTCAAAAGATTTGTAAATGGTGATAAAGTTCACCAAATATATGTTTGGATCATCACCAGGCAAGCCTCCAAACAACCTCTTCAGATTCAGGAGTTGGATCATGGTGCTTGTTATGCAGAATTTTGCACCCAATGCCAACTGTGGAGGAATCATAGCACCCATTGCACCAGCTCTATCCATTCCTTTACCACTGGACAATTTATATTGATATTTCGCTGAAATATTATAGAAATTTGCTCAGCTCACCTTGGATTTTGAGGATTCAATAATTCCTCATCACCCAAGTCTTCATCATTAGGGTTCTGGTGACATACTTGTTGACCCAAATTCTATACGTTCACCTAAGCCCTAGCTAAAGCAGCTAGTCTGTTCACCTCCTGTTGTTCAGCTATTCTCCCTATCAGCTAAGGTTCTGAATTGATTGGTAATAACTATTCTCTGAAGCTTCTTGTTTTTGGCATAAATAACACAGTGCCTACAATATACAAAAACAACAAATAAATGTAAATCAAGGAAACTTAACTAACATTAAATTAGTGTACACAAACTTTCAGTTTACAACTGTATTCCCTGGCAACGGTGCCATTTTTGATAATGCTCAAATTACACTCTTGAATGGGTGTAAGCGATCGTTATCAATATAAAACTCAACTAGATTGGGGTCAAATCCCACAGGGAATAAGGTGTGAACTCAAGTGATTTATAATATAATTTACTGATAGTTTACTGTTCCTGAAATGGGGGTTTAAGTTTTGCAGATAATTGTTTATCACATTGAATTTAATATTTGTAACCAAGATTTTATGAGATAACCAGGATTATGTTTACTAGGGCTTACGAAACATGGCAGATGCTACCATTAACTCAAGGTTCTCACGGTGGTTAGGATGACAAGATATCTTTATCGATGATATGCTTAAATATCTCTTGACCTATTCGAGCATCTAATTTCCTAATCCTCTTGAACCTAGGGAATGGCAACTCACTACCCAAATTTTACCTCAGATTAATCAACCTTGTTACAACGCTAATTATTAAACGAAGCCTTTGTGAGTCCCTATTGATAATTCACTTCCTACTATTTATGATTTCTTTCTCAAGAAAAACAAAGTAGGTAAGCCTATTATTTGCAACCAACAGACATAAATTCTAATCTCAAAATTACCAGGAAATCCTAACATCTATTAAACCTTGAGTAATTAATTACCACCTTATCATGACCTAACCCTAGATCCCAAAATCCAGGTTAAGGGTGTTCAACCACTCATGATATAAGAAATAAGCACACAAATTGAATTCATAATTGAGAAGATTAACTTACAACAATGAAGGAAATCAAAAGTGAACTTGTACTTGAATCACAGAGAAAACATTGAAATATTGGTTTAGAGAGAGAGAGAGAAAAGTCATTTATTGTCAATATGTCAATGGATGATGGATAACAATCCCCCTAAAAACCCTAAAACAAGGTTTTAAATAGTTAAACCTAGATAAGAAAATAAAATTAAAGTTTTTAATTTTTTTTAAGTTAGATGACGGCGCCCGTGGCAGCCTATCATGATCTTGACGGCCTGTCACGGACGTCGTCAAATTATTTTTAAGTTTGGCTTTTGTTGTCTCAGGCTGACGACTATAATAATGGCCTATCAGGATTTTGACAGTGTGTCATGGATGTCATCAGTTCCCACTTTCATTTTGATAATTTCTGTCTAAGGTTGACGGTGGTTATAATGTTTTGTCACAACTCTGACGCCTTATCATGATACGTCGTCACAACTTTACAATAATTCCCATTCTCTGATTAAGGTTGACGGTGTCCCTGATGGCTTATCATACTTTTGACGTCTTATCAGCAGATGTCGTCACAACATTCACTCCATGCCAACTCCCTTGTTAAGTTTGATGACAACTGTGATAGCCTATCATGGGGCTGACGACTTATCACAGATGTCATCATCCATACCTTTCTTCAGATTTCTCCAGATTTCAACTTCTTTGTCTCTATTCTTGTTGGTTCTCTATTCCATTAGCTTAATCCGTAAAATTAACATAAATATATAAAAAATGACAAAAGTTGCTTAAGGTCTCATAATTATTCTAGGTTAAAGGACTTAAATATGTTAGAAATTGCACACACATCAATCAGCTTCAAGGTGAGAAGGTGTTTTTTACAGATTGATCTTAAGTCAAGTTATTATCTGCTTAAGATTAAGGAAGTGGATATCCCTAATACTACCTTTAAGACTCGGTATGGTCACTATAAGCTCCTAGTTATGTCTTTTGGGTTGACCAATGCTCCGATAGTGTTTATGGATTTGATGAATAGGGTATTTCGCCAATTTTTGGATTTGTTCATCATTGTCTTCATTGATGACATGTTGGTCTACTCTAAGAGTGAGGAAGATCATGGTGATTACCTCTGTGCTATTTTGTAGACCTTAAAGTATCAATATTTGTACTCCAAGTTCTCTAAGTGTGGGTTTTAGTTGAAGGATGTGACTTTTCTTGGTCATGTTATCACTAATGAAGGGATCATGGTGGATCCACAAAAGGTTGTAGTGGTTAAGAAGTGGCCTAAACTCATAACTCTAACCGATATTCAAAGCTTCTTGGGTTTAGCCGGTTACTAAAGGAGATTCATGGAAAGTATTTCAACTATAGTTGCCCCATTGACTACGTTGACCCAAAAAAAGGTCAAGTTCTTGTGGTCAGATACGTGCGAGGGTAGTTTTGAGAAGTTGAAGGATAAGTTGACCTCAGCTTTAGTTTTGATCCTGCCTGAGGGTAATGATGGCTTCGTAGTGCATTGTGATGCATCTTGTGTTAAGCTGGGTTGTGTGTTGATGTAGCAGGGTAGGCTGGTGGCTTATGCTTCTAGGTAATTGAAAGTTCGTGAGAAGAACTACCCTACTCATGATTTGGAATTGTTAGTTATGGTACTTGTGATGAAGATTTGGTGTCACTATCTCTATGGGGTTCATGTTGAAATATTTTATGATCATAAGAGCCTGCAGTATGTGTTTACTTAGAAAGAGTTAAATCTCAGGCAAAGAAGATGTGTTAAGTTGCTGAAGGACTATGATATGAGTCTTCATTACCATCCAGGTAAAGCTAACGTAGTTGTTGATGCTCTTAGCAGGTTATCCTTAGAAAGTCTAACATATGTGGATGAGGATAAGTAGGATTCGGTAAAGGACATTCACCATTTGGATAGTCTTGGATTTCATATCACATACTCTGAGAATGGTGGTGTATTTGTGCATTAGGTATCACAATCATCTCTTGTTATTGAGATAAAAGAAAAGCAAATATTGGATCCAGATTTGAGAAAAATTAAGAGCAATGTGGGTTAGCAAAAGGTTGTTGACTTTATGATTGATGGTGATGGTATCTTGAGGCACCAAGGCAGGTTATGTGTTCCCAACGTCGATGAATTGAGGGAAAGGATTTTGGCCAAAGTGCATGGATCTTGTTATGCTATTCATATCGGATATATGAAGGTGTATCATGATCTTAAGGAGTTATATTGGTGGATTAATATAAAGCGAGATGTGGCTAACTATGTGTCTAAGTGTATGGTGTCTCAATAAGTGAAAGTTGAGCACATGAGACCCGAGGGTTTTTACCAAGAGATAGAGTTGCCCAAATGAAAGTGGGAAGTGATTAACATGGTTTTTGTTACTGGTCTTTCTCGGTCTCAGAATTAGTGTGACTCGATATTAGTTATTATGGATAGGATGACCAAGTCCGCTTACTTCTTACCTGTGAGAACTAGTTATTCGGCAAAGAATTATACTAAGTTGTATCTTGGAGATTGTGAAGTTGCATGGTGCTCCTATTTCTATCATTTTGAATCGTGGTACTTCGTTCTCATATCATTTTTAGAAGTCATTTCACAAAGGTTTGGGAACCAAGGAGTGCCTTAGTACTGCTTTACACCCACAGTCGGATGGACAAGTAGAAAAGACCATTTAGACATTGAAACATATGTTTCATGCTTTTGTGATTGACTATGGTGGTAGTTGGTTCGACCATTTGTCTTTGATTGAATTTTCTTATAATAATAGTTATCACTCTAGAATTGGTATGACTCCTTTTGAGGTATTGTATGGTAGGAGATGTTGTTCTCCTATTGTGAGGTATGAAGTTAGTGAGGGTAAGTTGTTTGGCCCCGATTTGGCTCACTAAGCTTTAAAGAAGGTGAAGGTGATTCATGATACACTTAAAGATGCTCAAAGTCACCAAAAGTCTTATATGGACATGAGACGTAGGGAGTTGGAGTTTAATATTAGCGATTGGATGTTCTTAAAGGTATCTCCTATGAAGGGGGTGATGCATTTTGGTAAGAAGGGGAATTTAAGTCTCAGTATGTGGCTCCCTACTTGGTTTTGAAGAGAGTTAGCAATGTTGCCTATGAGTTAGAGTTGCCTTCTAGTTTGAGCTCCATTTATCCAGTTTTCCATGTCTCTATGATGAGAAAATATGTGGGTGATCCTTCATCAATCTTTCCTTTGGAAGGGTTGGGCGTCTCAAATTCCTTATCTTATGAGGTAGGCCCTGATTGAGATCTTGGATCGTCAAGTTTATTGGTTGCAAACAAAGTATGTGGCTTTGGTAACGGTTCTTTGGAGAAACCATAAGGTTGAAGAAGCTACTTGGAGGTGGAAGAGGACATAAAGTCCAAGTATCTGCCTTTGTTCCCCATTTTGGATATTCGTGCAGAAGGTATGTGTTCTTTGTCACATCTTTGTTTTGTAACTTGGTTAAAGGTTTGATCTGTAATAATGTCTTAACTCGTGTTTGTGCTTGACCTTGCCCTTCATTCGAGGATGAATAATCTAAGTGGGAGAGAATTGAAACACTTTGGCTTTGGACCCTTAGAAAATTTCCTAAGTTGAGTACTCTGGACATCATATGACTTGTACATACTAGTCGTATGATGTGGTACAATTTAGGGTCCCTCTACTCATATGATGATCAGTGTAGTTTGATTGGTTTCTATCCAAGGTATGAATAGATCATACTAGTCGTATGTTAGGGTACTAGAAGTATGATGCCAAATTGTATAATGCCCTATGCCTTGCCTAAATGATTCTATTTTGCCTAGGGTACGGTTCTAAGGTACTTGTCGTATGATAGGATACGAGTTTGACCTTGTGTTGTTATGTTGGTAAGTATTGAGGTCCAAGATAATGCCTAGAGTACGAGTGGTGCATACCACTTGTATTATTGGGTATATTTTGGGGTGTGTGGTTGTACCCTTCTTCGATCATGTTTTTAGCTTTTAAGCTAAGGGTATTTCGGATATTTGCCACCCCAAAACCCTTAAGTCCCCACATTTTAAAACATAATATGGACTCCCATAACTTACTTTGAAAGATTAAAACACATCAAAATCCTCTATAAACTCTCTCAAGAAAATTGGTGCTAGGGTTCTTCAAAGGTGTTCATCTAGAGGCTCAAGAGTCAAGATTATTTCGTGAATATTCTTGAATTAGGCATGTGACTCTTCCCTCATTGTTAGTTCATAATATCATGTGTTTTGAAGTGTGATTATGAGAAAATCAAAATTGAGGGTTTTGTTACATATGGTTGAGTATTGTTTACTGTTGGTTTAACTTGTGTTTATATATGTTTTTGGTGATGATTTGCACATATGGGTGATTGATAATTGTGGTTTAATAAATGGTTCATGGGTAATCCTAAACTTGATGGTTTTACTTTGGTTTTGGTTATGGTAATGATATGCCCTCAAAGTGTTCTTGAAAATGCCTAAAAGAATAAACTAGTTATATATTATTGATGTTTCGAACTAAGGCATTGACCTAATGAATATGAATGGTTGGTAAATGGTTTTGTAAAGGTCATGTTGTCCATGTAATGATTCAAATGGTAACCTTGGTGGTTTAATTGGCTAAATAGGGTTGAGTCCCTAAACATTAACTTGATTTATGTCTTTGTTACACAATGGGTTTGAGTCCGTAAACTTTAAATTGAATAAGTGTCTTTGTAAGAAAATGGGTTTGAGTCCCAAAGTCAAATGAATGATTGGTTGATTATTAATGGTAATGGAATGTTGTACGCTTGCAAGTAGTGTTAGTATAACGATACCGACAAAGTACCTTTGGTAAGTAATTGGCTTAATGGTTGTATATGTTGAGTGGTGGATTTGGTTTGGGCTTTAAAGAGAAATGTATAGCCGAGCCGTGAAAGTGGAGTCCGAAGGATTAACACTGGAAACCGCACAAGTCGGTATGGGTGTCTTATAACTGAGTGGCTTATGTTCCCCAAATAAACATATGAAAGAGAGGTTCTAGTCTCCCTTGTTAGGAGGTTCGAGTCCCCCATATAGGCATATACGTATTTGGATATTCTCTAGTTCATACTTCTACACGCACTGGGGCCCTTCTAGCTACGAGAGAGCTGGGCTCATATAGCCAATGGGTGCCTTGTTCTATGACAGTCATGCTACATAGGCCAGGTTAATGTTTTCAAAGTTCATGCTAATCTTGTTGACTATCCCAACATGGTATATATGTTTATGTATATACTGTATTGGTTATATGCATTGGATGATTTGATTTGAACTATTGGAATTATTTTATCCTTATCCTTGAGCTACATGTTAGTGCTCCAACCGCTAATTATCTTCGATGCTGTATCCGCATGCAATGCAGGTGTTGGTCATACTACAACTCATACTCAGTGATTAGACTTATAAACAACTTGTTTGAGTTGAAATGTTGAGCTTCTATACATCGGGAGGCTTCATTTCTAGTTTCAGTTTCTTATGTTTTCTTTGGTTTAGTATTGGATATTGGTTTTGGCTATGGTCGGGGGCATGTTCTGAACGGATGTTGTTTTAATTTCGGATAGAGGCTTTGTGAGACTACTATAGGATGGTATGGGTAGTGTCTGTAGTGGTGTCAGCCTTGGCATTGGTATTGGTATTGGCATTGGGGCTGATACCGTTTAATTGTATTTGATTTGTGATTGTTCCATTACTATATGGTATGGATATGGACTTGGTTATTAATGTAGTTCTGGATATGGTTGTTGGTTTGGCATTGGACAGTTAGACTTATTTGGGTTTGTCATGGATTTGGACCTATCCCAAAGTCTTTGTGTTGCTAATCGTTCTATCTTGTTATATGCCCGGAGTTTATCCGATTCATGGTTATGTTGGTTGGTTGGATTGGGTAGTGGGGCGATCTCTGATCCTTGTTGGACTTGAGATTCCCATTACGACAAGTTCGTGGTTCGATTCATATCACACATTGCTCGTTTCTTAAAGAAAATTCTTAAAAGGCTTTAAATGGAAGGCAACGACTACATCACCCCCACCATCCCCCTAATGTAGTTTTTCTTTTTGTTTTAGTTTAAGTTTTTGCTTTTGTTTATTGCAGAAGAAGCTTTCTTGGGTTGGATTTTTGTTAGAAGAAAACTTCCTCTCTTTTTTGCTGGATTTGGTATTTATAAATGTATGTAATGCAATGAACAATATAATATGAATATTCTGATTTTAGTTTTGTAGTAATCTTCTTGTTGATGATTTTTGTTTTTCTGTAATTATTTTGAGTTTAAATTTTGTTTGTTACACTGTCAACCTTTTAATTTTTGTTTGCTCAATCAATGAATATATCTATGGATTGCCTTGATAAAATATAAGAAGAGTCAAGTGTTTGATCTACGCATGATCAGCTTATTTTATAGAAACAATCCTAATCTTAGACTCTGACAATTCTCGACCATACAATACGGTCGACCGTCGAGCAGACGAATCAATAGACCATCAATAGCATATTTCTTAAAAGAAAATAATTAAATTAAATTAAATTATAAAAAAGTAGGCAGTGGTTAAACAAACAATCTTGTGCTTTGAGGGTCCACCGATTCGTACAGTCAAGTTCAAACATACTTGTGCTTTGAGGGTGGGTAGTGGTTGAACAAGAAATATAGTTCAAACATACTTGTACTTTGAGGATCCATCGATTAGTACAGTCTATCATAGACCCACTATATTGATGGACCCTCAGTAACATGTATAAAAGGAAATAATTAAGTAACAAATATACTTGTGCTTTGAGGGTCCATCGATTCATGTGGTCTATCGTAGACTTATACTGTAGGTCATGTATGAATTACTCTCTAGATAAATGGTAGATCACGTAGATCTTGGTACGGGGTTATAGACCTTCACTATCATGTTGTTTAAAAAGGAATTAAATAAAAATTAAATAAATTGTGGGATTCAACACATATGAAGTAGTTTAAACTTGTCACATAATCATATTAGAGCTCACATTGATTAGGGGTGGTGATTTAAAAAGTATATGAATGTGTAGTGGTTGAAAAAACAACATCCTAAGAGTAATGCTTGTCTAAGAACAAGTATGTTTTGAGGATGTTGATTCTTCAACCACTACCCATCCACATACCCCTTCAAACACCACCCCCAATCAAAGGGGTATGTGGATGGGTAATGGTTGGACAATCAACATCCTCCAAATATACTTGTGCTTTGACAAATATTACTCTTAGGATGTTGTTTGTTCAACCACTATCCATCCATATAATCGTTAAATCACCCCCCAATCAATGTGAGATCTAACATGATCATGTGACAAGTTTAAACTCCTTCATATGTGTTGAATCCCACAATTTATTTATTTTTTATTTAATTATTACTTTTTAAACAACATGCTAGTGAGGGTCTATAACTCTGTACATAGATCTATGTGATCTACAGTTGATCCCTAGAGATATCCATATACGACCTACAGTATAAGTCTATGGTACACCACATGAATCGATGGATCCTCAAAGCACAAGTATATTTTTTACTTAATTATTTCCTTTTTAAACATGTTACTGAGGGTCCATCAATTCAAAGGGTCTATGGTACACATATATATACCATTGATGGTTGACATAGGTCAATATCGATGACAGTCAATAAAGTATCACCAATAGTTCAAAAAGCATAATTACTATTCCAACGGTGACAAATGACTAATTTTGTACTTTTTAAATGGAAAGACTTCTTTTTGCTTTATATATAAAGTCCTCCATCCCTCATTATTTCCTCCTCTTTATTTTTTATTTTAAAATTCTACAATGTCTCAATAATCTCAAACATACAATTCAGCAAGAACTATAATTTGTCATTGTGGAAATGCGGCTGTCCTGAGGACGTCATGAATGGACTCAAACTCAGATCACAAATTTTATAACTATGCAATTGGGAAGGTGAGTTGTGTATGATTTTTTTAAAAAATTAAGCAAATCATTATCTTATTATTAATTTTTTTCAAGGATAATAACCCATGCTCATTTTTCAAATAGCTTGAAGCAGTCTATCAATGTTGAGTTCAGAATTCGAGACATCAAATTTTTATGGCGTGACAAAATTTAATCTACTACAAAGGCTCCAGAAATACGAAGAAAATAGAGATTTCTTCATGACATTGTTCAAAGAAGCCGATGAACAAAGGGTTCAATTGAAAATATTGCTACATGGCACCCAATTAGAGAGGGATCAACTAAAATAAAAGTTGTATTTGTCGAATAAAGGAAGAGTGGCATAAAATGATGTTATGTGGTATAATTTTAGTATTCGTTATTTGAAAAGGTGTAACATGGATGTAGTGACATTGAATAAATAAAAATTCTTCTAGTTTTCTAGAATGTTAATGCTGCTATTCATAGAATCATAGTTGATCAGACTACACATCAACTTAAAATAGACTAGCATTGTAGCAATAGACTATGCTAGCAGTATACAAAATATTAAATATGAATTCTATGATGTTAACCATACATTGTATCATCTATGACAACAGAATGCATATTCAAATTCTCTTCAACAATATAGTTTGATAAAAACAAATTCAGTGCAGAATCCTAACAATTTTCATAAAATAAAAAATTATCTGTCATATCATCTGACAATCATTTAACTTCTTTATTTATCAAATAAAAAAAGACATAAACATTAACAGTCAAATGTCTTTTTTCTCGTCATCACAAATGTTATTGTTGATGTAATTAACGATATTCATGACCACATCATGAGAATTTTATTCTTCTCCCCCCTTCTTCTCTTCTTCTTTCTCCTCTTCCTTCTCTTATTCTGTCTCTTCTTTACCCGCTTCTTCTTTTTCTTCTTTCTATTCTTCATTTTTTTTGTAAGGTTCTTTTTTTTTCTGCTGCTTCTTCCTTTCCTTCTTTAGCTGTTTCAATTAATTCTTCAACATTTTTTCCAGCTTTTTCTTTCTCATCTTCTTATTCTCCTTTCTCAACTTCTGCTACTTTTTATTTCTTAGCTTCTTATTTTTTCTCACCTTTCTCTTCTTCACCTGATGTTACTTTTTTTTCAGTTTTTTCTTTATTCTTATCTTGTTCTTCTTCTTTCTCTCCTGATTTTTTTCTTCATCCTTGTTTTCCTCTTCTACTACAATAGTGGCCAACTCATCCATTTTACTTTTTTTCCTTCCTTCTCATTACTCTCCGCTTCATGAAGGTCAACATGCACTATATCATATTAAAAAGTTTTAGTAAAATTCATAGTTGAAAATTCATTAACTACATCAATTATTAAATGAAATTACCTCGCTCATGTTGTTGCTCATTCCTTTCTTCTTTTTCAGTCTTTATTTGATATAAGTGGACATATTTAACACAATTTCTTCAAGAAAAGAAACACACTTATTCAAATTTTTGTCGGCAAAGGTGCCCACTATAACTTTCGATGTACCCGGAGAAGCATCATCACCAATGCATACTCCCATAGGGTTACCACCCAAATCTCCGTCATCATTACTGTCTCCGTTTGAAGTAAGGAAAGTTACCTCTTCTAAATCTTTATTAAATCCATCTAGGAATTTATTCTTTACCTCATCTTTATATGGCTTAAACATAACCATGTAATCCATCTTCATCTCATGTACAGTAGGAATGACGTATGGGTGTATGTTCTACAAAAACTAATTTAAAAACTACATAACATTCAATATTACAGTAGTATTATTGAATGATAAAAAGTAAGTTCATAGCTGAATAATTTTTTCTTTATACTTGAATGGATCGCCTTCGATTATCTTATCACTTTTTATAGTGTGCCATATGAGGATGCAGGAAATGGGAAAGGGCCCATCTATTAATTTTCTAGCAAAATTTTCAATTGAAATATTTCCCTCTGCTTCTTTAGGTTAGTTTTCTTCTTTATATAATCCATGATAATTTGAAATGTCTTTTTTTCCTACGTATAACTCTCGAAGAAACTTAAAGAGTCCACCATCCAAATTAGTTTTGTGTCTACAACCTTTGTCGAATCTTTTACAAGCAACACAGATTGAAAGAAACACATTAAACAACACATAAAACTTTAGTCCTTGTTCAACTTATTTCCTCTAATAAACTGTAACAAGTTGGCCGACGTAATATTTTTATTTTTTGTCACCTTAAAGCAAAAATGTTCCCCCTTCTCTAGCACCTTCTTCAATTTTGATTCAGTGGGGGTATGATGAGTAGTTCAGCCTCATGATTAAAAAAAACTCCTTTAAGTCAAAACAAGCAGGCTTATTGTTCACACAAAATCACATCTCGTGAAGTATCTTATCATTCTTAACATGCTGCAACAACAAATAATGGACCATCCGTCCATTGAATTTAAGATGTTGTGACAGGTTTCTCAAGTGTCAAAACAAGACTACTTAAATTTTTCCTTTAAATATTGGTCAACAAGAATTTACTTAAATTCTCGATATGCAGCCATCCTTGATCTAGCCAATATCTTTGGCAGAAAAGGTTCAACCTCGTCCATTAAAGTTCGAAGGCCATACTGATTTGAGATGGATTTATGCTCTGTAATATTGTTATCTAGACTTATTTAGCCTTGTTTTGAGAATTACTTGAGTTCTTAATGAGGGAATAATGATATAATTGAGCATTAAGTATTTAAGTACTTGATTACAATATTTATGGAGTCTTTCAAACAAGTTGGTACTTAATGTGGCCATTTAGAGTTCAAATGAGAAAACTAGTGTTACTAGATTGAGATAGGTGTTGTTCTAGTTGATCTCGATGGATTCTAGTGTGTGATACAAGCCAAATTGCCTTCAGACCTTTGGATGAGGTACGTATGATGCTCGAGGTTCTTGATGACTCCTTAATGCTTTTAAAAGATGCCACATGGAGGAAGATTACCATTAAGGAGGGTCAAAGGACTTTGGTGAGGTTGAAGGAGTGCAAAATGGGGCTCTAAATCCCTTTGGAAGGGTCATGCACCCAAGGAGCTTTGGACCCACTCTAGCATTTCAAGAACGGGTCAAAACAACTCCTAATGGGTCTTTTCTTATATTTGGGTCACTTTTGGGCCCTAATAATGTAATATGTAGCCAAACTATAAATGCTTGGTAGCTGGGCTTATTTCCATAGTTTTTTTATGATAATTTTTACATGATCTATTCATGCGACTCCATGGGAGTGTTTGAGTTCTTAGAAAAGCATTTGTTGAACCATGTTAAGAAACGTTGGTTGTAAGGGCGATCTAATCCTCTTTGCGGTCACCGTAAGAGTTAGGTTCCTACTGATAGTCATTAAGGGAGTTCTTAGGATTTGATACATCCTTTGATTGTCCTTTTAGTATTAATTTCGTGTCTATCTTTCTATCTTGATTATTCTATCCTTCTATCTTTATTTTTTGCGTATTAGATTCGAGTTCTTGTGGGTCGATTCGTATCAGTGTGTGTGATAAGTTTCTAATGATTTGATTGTGTAATTATGTGTGGAATTTTTTTTATAATTCTTAAAGTTCAATTGAATCAAGCCAAGAGTCAAAACACTAAGCGAAAGATTAATAGGACGAAACTAGTTCCTAGCTTAAGTTTCTAGTTCATTGTTGTGGATTGTGTGTTGTTTTGAGCTCTAATTTGTGTTTTTAATGCTATAGGATGCTTGGAAAGTTGATTATTATTATATATGAATGATATAAAAGCTGGAAATCATTTGAAAACAACACAAACGGGCTTGGAATGGATCAACGAAAGCATCGAACAAGATTTGATGTAAAATGGACACTTTGGATGTCCATGGCGCGTATCTGACCCAATACATAGATATTGGGTGCGTACCACACATAGGTATCTTTCTAAGGTACCAAAAACAGTGCATCACATACCCTGGTCCCCGCTATGAGCTCCGTGATGCGGATCCTAGGTCAATTTCGGCAGTTTTGTCCTCCTATAAATAGGATACTTAAACTTGATGTTATACATCTTGGACGGCTTTGAATCTTTGAGAGGGGATGTGAAATAATTCAATTAGGTTTTTTTCTATCTTCAGTTTAGTTTGTTTGTGGACTTTAACATGCTTTCTATCTTTGTGATTATGATTATGTCCATGAGCAGCTAAAAGCCTCCTTTCCGGGGTTAAAGCCAAGAACATAATTACTATTGCTTTGAATTGATTTGGTTTTGATTTCTTATAATATTTTATTGTTTATTTATCCTTGTTATAACTATTTAAGTATTTGCAACCCTTAGAATACATTCATTGTCGTCTTTGTGAACTTGGGAGGGGGAATAAGAGAATAGAACATGGGGATAAGTAAAGTGAGGTTCATATTCTTTTATAAAATAAGAGATTTGAATTAGCATCTAAGATAGAGATGTACCTATAAGCCTTATTTGTTTCACTTATAGGATGACATCTTAATGCGTCTAAATGGATTATTGCATCCCAACTCAATGAAGTGGTTGTAATGTCTAGTCAGGTAAAAGATTAGAGGATCGGGAGACTATGATCATACTGTAAACCCTACGAATCAACAACTAAGATAAGTAATCAAACCAATGAAGTTCAACATCTTAGTATGATTGTTTGCCGTGCTTTAATCCCGGATTTCTCCTCATTCATTTTCCAAGACTTTTACTTTCTTGCATTATTTACTTTACATTAGTTTACAACTCTAAAACTCTTTCGGTTACTTTTACACCACTTTAATATTAATAGTTAAACTATAATTGGATAGTTTCTTAACACTAGTCCCTGTGGGATTGATACTTGGCTTTTAAAGGGCCATTTTACTACTTTGTGAGACCACGTACACTTGCGTGTGCGCTTGGGCACAACAAGTTTTTGACGCCATTGCCGGGGACTTGTAAATAAAAAACTATCTTATTTTTAATTTACCTATATTGAGTTGTACATAGTTTAGTATTTTTTTTATTTTATTTTATTTTACTTTTTTTATCATACTTCCTGATAAGGCAGCCTAGGATAAATGGTTTTTGAGTAATGATGATTCTTATTATTTTTGTGGGGGACCTCATCGAGAGGATTTTTGTCCAGAATTTAATGGAAGCTCATAGATGGGACCTTTACAATATGAAGTGGATACTATCTTATCTGTGGAGCAGACCACAAGTTTGGTGAGGTTTGTTGCCATAATGGTCATTCTGCAGCTATGTGTGTTGCCAATCCTGAGTCAGTGATGTTTGTGGGCAATGCTCAAAGTTCATACTATGGGAAAGCCTATAATCAAAAGTGGCGGACTTAACCACCAATTCAATCATGGAACAATCGCTAGCAGCAGTTTTAACAGCAACATCAAAACACATAGGACAATAACATAGAGAAAATGCTAAAGAAGATCATGGACACCCAAGAATAGTTGGTTGTTGAACTTAAAAATTGTCAAATAATTCTGGAGTAGTTGGAGAATTAGTTGGAGAAGATACAACAGGAACAAAATGCCAGGTATCAAGGTGGTTTTCTAAGTGACATTGAACCTCTTAAAAAAGTAATGAAAATCACTTTGAGGAATGGTAAAGACCTTAATGAAGAACCTCCAAATACAACTAAGGAGGCAGATGCAGAGTTGACTCCTCAATCGATTACAGACAAAGTTTCTGATTATTCAAGGAAGTTCTAGTACTTAAAAATTAAAGTTTTTGAACAGGTTAAGGAGATACCACTACCACCATTTCTCTTGAGACTAAAATTGAGAAGGTGAATAAGAGTGAGTGTGTTGTGGATGGTGTAAATTTTAAAGTGGGATTG
This sequence comes from Capsicum baccatum var. pendulum, assembly GCA_030864225.1. Classification (NCBI taxonomy): domain Eukaryota; kingdom Viridiplantae; phylum Streptophyta; class Magnoliopsida; order Solanales; family Solanaceae; genus Capsicum; species Capsicum baccatum. The sequence continues at coordinate 246,450,055 of CM061552.1, read as the reverse complement.
GTTGGGCCTCATTAAAAAAGAACTTTTATACATTATGTTTAGATGATGACATATTTGTGGAGTCATCTGAAATAATGAAAGAGTGTAAAGATAAGGAACAAGAATCCTATATTCTTAATTGTGCACCAGAAAATCAACACGAAAACATACCTCACTTTAAGGCTGAGTGGTTTATCATGCTCCATCCATTACTCAATTTACTCATCATTGTACCACTATCCTATGAGCGGAGAGAAAAAATAGATGTGAGGTTGGGGGTGAAATTTATATCCTCAAGGTGGAGGAAAAATTTGATTAGGTCATTCCGCGACACTAAATCAGGCGCTGCTTTAGAGTCAACCTAAGTTAAGGTAGGTTTTATTTTTAGAATTTACTTCACTAGTTTTTTTTTATTTTTGTTGAGTTGCAGGTTTATGGGAAGTCTGAGTACCAGAAAATCTAAGCTAAGGAGCATAGCAAAGGCTGAGTGTGGGGTCCTTGGACCCCCTTGATGTATGAAGATGCTACTAGCTAGGACTAGAGGCCTTAGGAGTAATTGCATCCCTACTTTTAAGTATACTTTGGGAACAAAGTAGATTTTTAAGTATGGGTTAGGAAATTCCCATTTTTAGGTGTAATTTTTAAAAAATTATGTTAGGAATAAGTAAGATGTTCTTGTTAGTGCTATATGTGATTACATGAGGCAAGTGTTTTGATTGTAATAGCATGTTGATTGTGTGAATTGCTACTTTTGAGACTCTTAGGCTTATGATTATGACTCTTGTACTTGTTAGCTTAACGTTGAATTCATATGATTGTTTGGTTGAGAGCCTATGGTGATCCTACTTGAGTTGAGCATGTGCCATGTGTGTGAGGTTTTTTTGCACATTACTTATTGTACTTGATGTCTAGAACTTGCTTGGTGTGTGTGCAAAGTGAAATAAAGAGTATGAATTTAAGAGATGATATAGGAACTTAGTTGATATCCATATTTCATACCCCTTTTTACCTACCGTTATGCATAATCCTAGTTAAACCCATTGAGCCTTTAGCTTATTTTCTTTGGCAGCCTCATATGTATCTCGTATCCCCTTCTTTGATAGACCTTAATTTAATCCAAAGCTCCTACGCGCTTTAGAGTAAAATTAGTTGAGTTAAAGAGTTTGAAATTCAAGTAGGAGAAAGGTGAAAGTGAAGCCCCAAAGTAATAGTTATTGGTGTGTATAATTTATGTGTTGTGGTTGGGAGTTAGAGAAATTTATGCTAAAGAAATTCCTATGTTTAGCCTATTTATGTTATAATGAACCTGTTTTGTCCCTGGTCCTCCTTGGACATTGTGCACCTCAACTAAGGCAAATCACTTAAGTTGAGGGTGGCTATCATAGGGGTGCGTAACATAAAGTGTGTGTAAAGAAGGGTAAAATTGAATCATGAATTAATAGACAATACTCCCACCATAGTATATGTGAATATGCTTAATTAGATGGGGCAAAACAAAATATAGGGGTAGATTAAAGTGGTGGAAATTGGTTGTTAAAGGTGAATTGAATGAAAAGTGTGATGTATTAAAGCGCTTAGGGAAGATAGTCACTATTCTTGGCCAAAATAGTTCCTACCCATCCCTTAGCCTACATTATAACTCTTAAAGACCTATTGCTCAAAGCAAGCACGCAAGGACTGCATAAATCTCTGGTCTGCCTATCATTGTCCATGTTGGGCTGACTCCGTTAGGCAAGAGGACCCCTACTGATATTGACTGACCTGTTGATAGGTTATAAGCCCAAGCTTCATCATTTTGATATTAATAGAGTACTACATTAAGGAAAATCCTATGTTTCACCTTGTGTACCTTGTGAATTCTTTATGAGAGAGAGGTAACTTGATTCTTATACCCCTTCTGTTATATATTACATCTATGTGAGTGCTTATGGGTAACTCTCTAGTTGTGAGGGCACATGTTTGATGATATTTGAGTGATTTATATAAAGTATTTAATTGATAAATATGCAAGAGTTTGCCAACTTAGTGAGTCACTTTGAGGCTAGGATATTTTAAAGTAATGTTCATGAACTTTCAATTGTGTATGTAACATGCTTAGTGTAAGGACTTGCATTTTGTGTAGTCATTATAGTACTAGATTGAGTGTATTGCTTGAAGTAGAAGTATGGAGTCACCTCAGCTTATGATGTTTATAGTAAATAGTTATTCGAGGATGAATAAGGCTTTAAGTGTGGGGTGATGATCTGAGGTGGATTTATGCTCCTTAGAATTGTTATTTGGGCTTATCTAGCCTTATTTTGAGAACTACTTGTGTGCTAATGAGTGAATAATGATATAATTGAACATATAAGTGTTTAAGTAATTGATTAAAATGTTTATGGTGTCTTTAAAACAAGTTGGTACTTAATGTGGCCATTTAGAGTTCAAATGAGAAAACTAATTCTACTAGCTTGAGCTAGGTGTTGTTTTAGTTTATATCGATGGATTTTAGTGTGTGTAATGAGTTACTAATGGTTTGATTGTGTAATTATGTGTGGAACAACTTGTTTGTAATGTTTAAATCTCAATTAAATCAAGCTAAGAGTCAAAACACTAAGCTAAAGATTAATAGAATGAAACTAGTTCCTAGCTTAAATTTCTAGTTCACCGTCATGGATTGTGTGTTGTTTTGAGATCTAATATGTGGTGTTTAATGTTATAAGATGCTTGGTGAGTTGATTATTATGATATATAAATAATATACAAGCTGGAAATCAAGTGGAAACATTACAAAAAGACTTGGAATGGATCAACGAAAGCACGGGACAAGATTTGATGTAAAACGAATACTTTGGATGTCCATGGAGTGTATCTGACCCAAGCCATGGATATTGGGAGAATTCCACACGTAGGTAGCTCAATAAGGGACCAAAAATAGTGTTTATCTATGATGAGGGCACGTCGCGCACCCTAGTCCCCGCTGTGAGCTCCGCGACGCGGACCGTAGGTCAATTTCGGCAGTTTTGTCCTCTTATAAATAGAACACTTGAACTTGATGTTATACATCAATTAGGATTTTTATATCCTTACTTTAGTTTGTTTGTGTATTTTAACATGTTTTTTATCTTTACAATTATAATTATGTCCATGAGCGGTTAAAAGCCCTCTTTCCAGGGTTAAGGCCAAGAACATGATTACTATTGCTTTGAATTGATTTGGTTTTGATTGCTTATAATATTTTGTTGTTTATTATTCTTGTTATAACTATTTTAAGGATTCACAACCCTTAGAATACATTCATTGTCCTCTTTGTGAACTCGAGAGGAGGAATAAGAGAATAGAACATAGGGATACTATAAATCCTGCGAATCAACAACCAAGTTAAGTAATCTGATCAATGAAGTTCAATAGCTTAGTATGATTGTTCGCAGTGCTTTAATCCTGGGTTTCTCCTCGTTGATTGTATAAGACTTTTAATTTTATGCATTGTTTACTTTACATTAGTTTACAACTCTAAAACTCTTTCGATTACTTTTACACCACTTTAATCTCAATAGTTAAACTAAAGTTGGATAGTATCTTAACACTAGTCTCTGTGAGATCGATACTTGGTTTCTAAAGGGTCACTTTACTACTTGGTGAGACCACGTACACTTGTGTGTGCGCAACACATGTCGCCCCATGAAAATGTACCTTGAAAAAAATGGCACGGACAAGGGATCATTGTCCCCACTAGTATTATTTTTTCACTACCCTCACCCTCTTCACTATCATCACTACCAATAGACTCAGCAACATCATCACTAGACTCATCGACATATCTATTTATGTCCTTTATGGTCTCCGATTCTGATTTTGACTCTTCCGCTTCAATTTTTTTTCTTTTAGAGGCATTTTCAACAGCCTCACTTTTTTTCTCTACTGCTAGAAGCAGAACGAAATGCGGTACCAATAGTGAGTTTAATACTAGCTCTAGCTTTACCTATTTTTTTTACAGAATCTACACCTAAAAATACTTCTGTCATTGTCAATTCATAGACCACAAGTCTACTAACAGAAACAGTTCAATGCTCAAATGAAAAAACCAAAATAACTAAGAATTATCCCACCATTAAACAGTTCACTACACAAAAATATCAGAACTAAATCAAATTTATTAGAAAAGTATTCAAAATCCAATAGCATGATCAACGAAAAATTTTCAATCAAATATGCGGAATTAAAAATCAACTATTATTACGGAATCAAACTAATTAGCTATAAAAGTTTTATATTTTTCAGTATTTAATCAATCATATTTTAAAATAATTTCATATACCTAAAAAATTATTTCTATCTAGGGAATTGCTAATTCATATACCACAAGTCTACAAATAAAAACAGGTCAATGTCCGATTCAAATAGCCAAAATAATTAAGAAATTGGGAATTATCTCACCATTCAACACTGCAGTGCTAAAAAAATATCATAATTAAAGAAAAAATTTTCAATAAAAATTTCAAAATTCAACAGCGTGATCAACGAAAAATTCTATCGAATTGCTGAATCAAAACTCAACTATTACTATGAAATCAAACTAATTACCTATAAAATTCTCATATTTTAATTATTTATTAATCACATTCGAAAAAATTCCTATACTACATCATGTACAAAACTGATAACAAATAAAAATTGCTAAAATATATTTACAAATAATCGAAACTTTTTGCCACCGGAGAAGAAAGAGAAGAAAAGATGACATTTGAGAGGATTTTCTTGGGAGTAGTGGGAGTTTGAGAAGCTAAGGAGGAGAGAGAGAAAAAGTTTTGTTTAATATTAAAAAAAGTGAAGGATGTTAGATGTAATTTATTACATCTCAAAGTTTTAAAAATGTTAAAACAAAAAAAATCCATTAACTTTTTTCATATTTTAGATCCTAATCATTAAAAAATAAATAAAAAAGAAATTTAATAGCTATTTCACAAAATAAATTTTCAAAGCAAATACAATGACAATTTTTCCCGTGGTTCCTGTTGCCAAGGAGACTTTTTGGTGCTAACTTTAATTTTAGTTGATATGATGCGTTGGTTGAAATTTGATAGTAAAAAGGACAAAGTTAACAGTGAGCTTTGTCTCTTTATGGAGTACCCCACAAAGACTTAGGACACTTGTTTCCGCTTTGAGATAATGCCCAATTAGTTTTGAACTATATTTAAAACGGTAGAGATATATCTCAATTTAAAAGAGGTTTTATTATTCCTAAAATTAATTAAAAGTGTAATTTTGACATTTTTAATATCTATGTGGCACATACGTGGCACAATATACTGAAGTATCCACATAGGCACACGTGTGTGTCAAATATATGCCATATAGGCACCAAAAATATTAAAATTACACTTTTAATTAATTTAAAAATAATAAAATTTCTTTAAAGTTAAGGTATGTAACAACTGTTTTGAGTATAATTCAGAGAGCTAATAAAGTTGAGAAATTATTTTGCTTCCACTGAAATGCTAAACCATGATTTCCATTTCAGACCAACTTGTATAGGCACTTTCCATTTTACATGTATTTACCTACGAGAGGTACTCCCTCCGTTTTGTAATAAGTAAATTGTTGGAGTATTTATTAGTGTTTTAAAATAAGTGAATTATTAGATTTTTTTCCAAATTGACCCTTATGATTTGACAACCAATTAACTTTTGAAAAGGTATTACAAGGTCAACTTTTTTTTTAGGGTAAAAATAAAAAGTTGTGTTAAATTTATGTCTTTAATATTTTTTCTTAATATATGTGTTAAAATCAAACAATTCATTTATTATGAAACGGAGTGAGTATAATTTTTCTTGTAACAAGTTTAATATGAGATGATAGTGTGATTTTTTTTAGGGAGAAGGACACTCTATAACATTTTCTAAAATAAATAGCCTAAGTTTGAAAACTTTTCAAAAAGTGATCAGTCGGATATACTCTCATCGTTTAGAAAAGAATGACTTATTTTGATTTGACACAAAGTTTAAGAAAATAAAGAAAGCTTTTGAATTTTGTGATATTAAATTAAAGTTGTGTCAAATGTATCAAAATATTTTTTAATTTTGTGGTCCTAAACATGCCACGTGGAAAGTTGAAATTAAGGTATTGCCAAAAAAGAAAAGGAGTCATTTTTTTTTAAACGAACTAAAAAAAAAAGTAAGTCATTCTTTTTGAAACTGAGGGACTACTATTTTTGCTTTATATCCATTTCCTAATTTCGGTCATTGTGACCTATATAGTCCTTATACTATCCATATACAATACTGATACAGTTTATATACAATACAGATACAGTATTCAACTTGGACAATTCGGCCCTTTTAAAAATATATATTTTTTTTGTTATAAATTTTTTAACTGATCAAATATTCTTTATTTTTTTATTGTTTATAATTAATAATTAAAATGTATAAAAATAATATAATTATTAAATAGAACATGTATATATATAAGATATATGTATAGAAATTGTATAGTTCTATCAAATATGTATATGTATAATATATATATATAAAAAATATATAGAAAGTATATGAAAATTATATAATTGTTGTATAAAACGTGTAAAACAAATGTACAATTATTGTATATATTGTGTATCAAAACTACATAATTTTCGTATAGAATATTTATATGTATAAGATATGTATAAAAATTGTATAGAAGGTATGCAGAAACGGTATATAGCAAGTCAGTAAATTGAAATGATTAAAAGTGAAATTTAAATTTTATGACTATTTTCATGAAAATGGTTTAATTTAAAGTATTGTTTTTATCATTTTTTTTCTTTTTTTAATGGTCAAACGCTTATAATGTTGCGATAATAATTTTTAAATTATATCCGCTAACGATAAAAATAAATTAAGTCCAATTTTGATCAAGTGCGACCGATCAAGACTTTACTCTTGTGCTTGCCAGCTCATGACATCTATTGAGTAGGGAAAGAAATAAAATAGACTTGCTTTTCAACACAAGTGGCCAAAATATATGGTCCCATTAACATTAGCAATTAGTGTAATTAATATTGCCCAATCCAGCTTTTGATACTATACTTTTTTTTCCAATAAATTTGTTATAGTTTGCAATTTACTCCCTCCGTTTCAAATGAACGACGTACGTTCTTTTTTAGTTTGTTTAAAAAAAGATTGACTTTTTTTCCTTTTTAATAATATTTTTGATTCAACTTTTTATATGATATATTTAAAATCACAAGATTAAAGGATATTTTGGTACATTTAACATAACTTTAATCTAGAACAACAAGATTTTAAAGTTTTCTTTATTTTCTTAAATTTCGTGTCAAGTCAAATTAGGTCATTCCTGTTTAAACAGAGGAAGTATGTCATTTGGTTGGTGAGATAAGAATAAAAGATTTGAAATAAAATATAAGATTGTTTTATTCTACACTTGATTATGAATATTAATTAGTCTCAAAATTATTATCTCACAATTTAAAAAATGGTGGGATTACCAATCATATAAGGCGGTGAGACAGCTAATCGCATGAGATAGTTTAATCTATGAAATATTCTTGTTTATCCCATCTCATTGATTCAACGACATTAAAATATGTAATTCTTAAAGTATTCTTTCTCGTTGTGTACAATGTATATACAAATGGAAGATCTAGATTAGGAGCGACGGGTTTGACAAAATTTACTGTATCTAGCTCGGGCTATATCTAGAATTTTTAATCAAAATAATCACTTATTTAAATTAATTAACGAAAGTAATACGTTTTTTTTTAAATTTACCGAGCTAGTATAAACTAGTTCTCAGTAATCAGTAATGTATTAGATATTATTTTATTTAAAATTCAATGGGAAAAATTAAAGATTGAAAGAGTAAATGGAGGTTGAAAATGTTATTATCTATGATGTTTTTAAAAATAGTTACTGACAATAACGACTTAAGGCTAAAACATTGCTAGTAGTAACGACTTTACAGGTGACTTTATTATACTTTCACTTTTTGATATCATTTACGTGTTTCCTTATAAATTTATGATGCATCAATATATATATATATATAACCGCATGCGTTTCATACTTGTAATATTCGATCATTTATAATTAAATAATTTTTTTTATTGTGAAGATTTTTAATGAAGTGAAAAAATTTAAATCACTTTTTAAATATTGTTCACACTTTAATATAATAATGTAAACATAAATATATATTTTTGTGTAACCAAATATATATTTTACCACCAGAAGTTCTAAGTGGTTGATGGATCATCACTTTTGTGTTTGTTATGCATTAGCTCTTTTCCTTACAGTCAGAGGCTAAGAGAGATGCATCAAGTCGAACTATATTTGTGGTACGATTTTTTTGCTAGATTTAAAATCTTCTCTTGTTTTAAAGTCAAGGTACGGTTATTTTTTTCCTATATTTTTTTTTCTAATTTTTAAAGTCAAATCTTTACAAAATCATTGATTATGTTCTTATTACGTACTTAAAACTTTTAAAATTTTGGTACTTCTTAAATTATTTTTATTCTTAATTATTTTATATTTAGTTCTAGATTTTTCAAATCTTTTTAAAACTAAATTTATTTGATTTAGAATTCTTAAACTAATGAAAAAAATATTAGTTTTCATTAATTCTGATGACTTATAATAAGGTCCTAGAAAACATGATAAATAATATTAATAGTCCAGTCCTCGACTGATAAGGATTCACTAAAGCTGCAATTGAGTGATACAGGAATGGACTACATGCGTCTTGGGAACTGAGCGTCTGACCTGTATTGTGAAATCAATATAACATAAAGGAGAGTATGCAGTCAGTACTTTGAATGTACTGATATGCGAGATAGGGACTAACTGAAATACATATAGGTATTGTGCATGAATGCATGAGCATGTAAAACGAATGCAAGACTAAGTAAAACATGTGCTAAAATAATCTGTAAAACTGAATAACTGATAAGCTAAACATTTGGTCATGCAAACCTGAGCTAATTTGATCTAAATATTGAATTGAGATTGCGGGAGCTGAGCTTTAATCGACGCCCCAATCTGAGCTAATTGGGGTCCAACTTGTAACCCTAGTTAGAAGGGTGTCAGTATCTTGCCAGGGGAACCAACACTGGGTGTGTGGATCTACTAAAATGATGTCTCAAAGGACTAGGGTATCAGTCCTAAACTGGAGGGTGACTCCTAAGAGAGTGTTAATCCTAAACAGGTTAGTGACATCTCATAACCTACGATGGCTACGTAGTTTCGGAACTTAGAAATTTTTACTAAAGGTCCCAGTCCTATACTGGCGGGTGAGACTTCATCCCTAGGTTCACTCAGTGCTAAGTTCTACTCCCAACTAAACTGACCCTGTAAGCATAAACTGGTACATGCATTGATAACTGATATCTCAAATATGATATTCTGAAAATAATAGTGCATGCATAATCTGAATTAATCATAAACATGTTAACTGATGTATTTACTATAATATAATACTGGTGAGTGCTCATTATGAAAATGTTATAAATTTCATGATACAAACATGGTATGAATAACTTGAAATCTTAAAAACTGTAGCATGCATGATCATCTAGAAATTGGGTGTTCATAGCCTATCAACATTGAAAAATATAATTAAATACGATACTTTCAAAGTAATGACATGATAATAAATTTCATGACTTAAACTCAAGAATCCAACAATTTCATCAATGTAATGAATTATCATGATTAAAGTATAAAAGAATACTTGAAATTACGAGGGAACATTATTTCATAGTAGAATTGAGGAGTTACATGAAGGAAATCATAAAATTTATACTTTTCATGGAACTTTAAATCACAATAGAATTAAACTTGAGAATTGAGAAAAACTTTGGGAATTAGTGAGTGAAAGGGACCTATTGATGAAGATCCTACATACCTGAATTGTTTGACTGCTTGAAGGGACTTGGATTTGAGACCTTGCGAAGGTGAATTCCTGGGAGAAACCCTTGCTTTTGCTTTTGAGAGTGGGAGAGGGATGAATGATGTTAACTGATTGAGGAGAGGGTAAATTATGATTAATTAGGGTTCTTGGTCATAAATTGGGTGTTTAAAGAAGAGGGAAAGACCAAAATGCCCTTGAACCTTAAGAAAGACTACATGATTTTACACAGCCTCGATGGCATTGCCTATCGCTAAGACTAGCCTCCGTTACACCCTTCTTATCGTGAAGGCACATTGCCTCCCTGCCAAGCTACGTATCACAGAGGTCTGCTTCCGTGACACAAAGAAAAAGGAGATACATACTGCCTCAATTATCTAAAACACCCCAAACCTCTTTCAAAAGTTCAGAAACTCTTCTGATTAGCCTTTTTAACATTCCTAAATATATTCCAACTAAAAATTCAATGTTTCAAACACGGAAAGGCTAAAAATAAAATGCTCATCATTTTAAGGGTGTCACAAAGGACACAACACTTGCCTCTAGTGTGTAATAATCTCTTTGGGTCCTCTAAACATGAGACGAATAGCTGAAAACTTATCTAGAATCTTGTGGGTATTACACATCTTATATATATACACACATACACACACTAACACACATACACATACAAATATATAACTGTCAATGAAGCTACAGAAGTAGGAAACTTGTGGACGACATGCCTGCTTCAGTTGCTTCAATCGTAATTTTACTATATCATCCCTAATTAATTATTATAAGTCATTTACGTATTAAAAAATTAATACTATTTAATTGACAAAAGTAAAATAAATATTTATGAAATGTCTGCTTCAACTGCTTCAACCGTGATTTTATTATATCATCCTTAATTAATTATTATAAGTCATTTATGTATTAAAAAATTAATAATAATTAATTTAAAAAGTAAAATAGATTTTTATGACATGCCTGCTTCAGCTACTTCAACCATGATTTTACTATATCATTCTTAATTAATTATTATAAGTCATTTACGTATTAGAAAATTAATAATATTTAATTTAAAAAGTTCAATAGACATTTATGACATGCTTGTTTCTACTGCTTCAATCGTGATTTTATTATATCACCTCTAATTAATTATTATAGATCATCTAAGTATTAGAAAATCGATAATATTTCATAAAAAAGGTAAAATAGACACAAAATTATAAGTTTACTATTGATGTTTTAAATTAACTTATCGACTTATATGGGGTCCACTTAAAATTTTTTCATATGTACTTTTTATGGTAATTTTACTATATCGCTTCTAATTTGTTAACCATTGATGTTTTAAATTAACTTGATGACTTGTATGTCCACTTAAATTTTTATAAGTACTTTTGTAGTAATATTATTATATCACTTCAATAGTTATTATAAGTCATTTAAGTATTAAATTATAAATAATATTTAATAACAAGGACAAAGATAAAAATTTATAAATTAAAAGTGGATGGATGAAGTACTTTGCAGTAGTAATATCTGTGTCAAAAGAAAAGTATGAAAGTAGTATGCCAACTGATATCTAAATGATTAGATTCAAATAAAAAAACTAAATTTATAGTTACGAGCTAAGATCTGAATAATCAAAATATCAATTTTTATTAGGTACAACTAAACGAAGCATAAACCTGACTGAGAACACCGAAATCATGGTCGTAGCGTTCGTTGGCCAGCCTTTCCTGATGGAGGTTAGGCCAACAACACCATTAGGAGTGTAGTAAATCCCAAAGATCTCTTATGTTAACACTCTGAAACCATCTAAGCCACAGTATAAGACCATTTCTTTAAAGAAAATAGCCTGTCGGCATGAAGAACCCAAAATTATTTGGGAAGAGGAGAAAGTGGAACAAATGATTATTTATGAGGACTTGCAATTTGCCATGATAGGAAAATTTTCCTATGTATGGCTAGAGATCCAAGATTTAAGGTGACTTATTCCTAAGCAATGTGATATAAAAGGTGAAGTGAATATTTTTCTACTTAGCAATAGACACATTTTGATCAGAGCTACAAGAATGAAGGGTTATGTACATTTGTTATCGAAGCCTCAATTTTATGTTACACATAATTACTGGTCATATCCAATGTGTACACTTAAATAGGATCCTTTGTTTAATTCGAAAGAGAAGACATCAATTGCAATTGCTTGGATATCTTTACCTTAATTAGCTTAAAACTTTTTTGAAAGAGAAGTAGTTTCTCCTTGGTAGCAACAGCAGGGAAACCCTTCCAAGTTGATTTAACAACACAATATAAAAATAGACCTAGTTGTGCAAGGGTCAAGGTGGAGGTTGATCTTTTTAGGGAGTTACCAAAAAGATTCATGTTGGGATGAGAAAGAAAAATGGAGAAATTAAAGAAATAAAGAAAATGGATGAACATATGATATAATTATGTGCCCAAATATTGCAAAACATGTAAACTTTAGGGACATAATTAGAAGGAATGCTTTGTCATTCATCCAGAGTTGTATCCTAAGGAGGAGAAGGATGATAAAACTAAGGAATCCAACAAGGATTATGAAAATACAATGGACAGACAACAAAAGAAGGATGGAGAGAAATATATGAATAAGGATAGAGAAATACCTCCGTAGGAAGAAGAAAGGAGATTTAAAGAACAAAAAAGAGGTGAGGATATAGAAGAAGGAAGCAACAAAGGAAAGACAAATATGAATGAAATCTAAGTCCTCATATGAAGGAAAAATAAATAGCTACAGGCAAAAAATTTAGGGAATTGGAGGAAATTAAAGAAAATAAGAACACTGACAAAATAGAGCAAACAAGTACAAGCGAGAAGGGGACAAAAGAACAATTATAATGCATGTGGAAAAAAGGAAATGCAAGCACAAAATAAAGAAACTAACATGGAGAGTACAAGAGAATCTAGTAGATTTAATAACCTACAGGATGCTCAGAGTACAGGTAAATATGTATCATATTAAGATGATATAATAAAGGAAATATAAGAGGCAGACAAAGCTGCAGTGGGTGAATCATAGCATGCCATGGAGAAAGAAATGGCTATTAAGGAGGGTAAAATACTTGTGATAATTAATAATAGCATACACACCTCAAATAAATGATAAGGAACAAAGGAAAGAGATAGATAACCAAGATAAAGTTTTATCTACACCTAAAATTAGTTCCTTATTAGGGAAAGAAAAGATGGACAAACAAAATACAGAAGAAGATGAAAATATTGATCTTAATATTGAGAAAGTATGTAGAGAGGGAGACTTGTCACCTAGACATATGGGGTATATAAAAGGAAGAGCTAAAAAGGATACAAAACCAAATTTGCTTCTGAAATAAATGAATACAATAAGGAAGAAAGGTTCCTCATTTATATCTAATTAATGATTAATAAGGTTATGTTCTGGAATATCATGTCTGTTAAAACTTAAATGTCTTTTAAGAGGTTGGTAGACTTTCATAATAGACATCACTATTCTTATATAGCTATATTAAAACATTTTAATTCCCTACTGAACTAGAAAACTATAGGACAAAATTAGACAAGCCTAATTCTAGATGTTTAACAAAAATATGGGTTTTTTGGGAGGATAACTGGAAGGTATAAGTTTTAACAGGTTCTATTCAATAACTAAAGACGCAATATCAACTAAGAGGAACAAATAATGTATTTTCCATCATTGTAGTATATGCAAGATATAGTGCCTTGGAAAGGCTTGAGTTATGAGCGGATTTGGATAATATGTCTGAGAAAATTCACGTTCTTTGGATGGTGGGAGGGGATTTTAATATGATATTAGATGACTTAAAGAAGCTGGGGGTTTGCTAGTTACACAACAAGAGATGGTAGATTTTGCAGATCATGTCACCTCTTATACCTTTAATGAATTGAAGTTCACAGAGAGCAATTACACTTGGTAGAATGGTATAATTGAAGAGGAATATATTTTCAAAATACTTGACAAAGTTCTAGGGAATAATGAGTTTATAAAAACCCTTCCTTATAGTGAAATTCACCATTTGATCAAATAAAGGTCAGATCATGCACCTTTACATGTAGTTTGTAATGCTTCCCAAAAGCAGGTGGTGAAGCATTTTAGATTTTTAAATTTATGGATAAAACATAAAGAGTTTATGATGCTAGTGGAGGAAGCCTGAATGGTGGAAATTAGATGATCCCTATTTACAGTTGTTCATGCCAAATTGAAAAGGGTTAAGCATTCTTTGTCCGAGTGGAGTAAGAAGACTTTTGGTAATATTTTCTATAAGATTATCACCTTGGAAGATGCTGTAAAGGCCAAGGAAATTCAGTTGAAAATTTCTCCCACAGAAGAGAACAGAATCTATTAAGCAAAGTTGAAGAAATGGTTTACTGATGGGGACAGGAATACATTATTATTCCATGTATATGTGAATGAAAGAAGAAGAAAAATACAACTGAAAGAAATCCAGTCTATGCAGGAAGATCTGATTAGCACTACTGAAAAGATAGGGGAGAAATCAGTAAATGTCTTTAGAGGGTAATTCAAAGAGAATCAAAATAAATATTATTGTGAAATAATCCAACGTATTCCCCTGTTGATTACTCAAGATGAAATGAGCATATGGAGAGAATGCCTTATAGGGATGAAGTGGGATAAGTGATAATTACAGGCACAGTGCCAGCAAACTAGATGATTTCTTTGGTCAATTTTTCCAATTCAGCTGGGAGATAGTTGAAGATAACATATCCAATATGGTTAAGGCCTTTTTGTATGGTCAAGATCTCCCTAGTTATGTCACTCATGCTAACTTAGTACTGATACCCCAAAAGGAGACTTCCAGGACCTTTGGTGACATGAGACTAATCAACCTAAGTAATATTTTCAATAAGATTATTTCTAGGCTTTCGCATGGGAGAATTGTTGAATTTCTCCCTAGAATCATATCACCAAACCAGGCAGGTTTTGTCAAAGGGATAAGTGTTACTAAAAATATACTATCGGCATCAAAGATCACCAGGGATATGAATTTGAGAAATAAAAATCATAATCTAGTGGTAAAGTGGGTATGGAAAAGACATATGATAGAGTATCTTGGATATCTAGTGCAGGTGTTGAGTAAAATTAGATTTTTCAAAAAATAATTATAGATATGGTGGTTAGGTTAATAAGAAACAACTGATATTGAATGTTGATAAATGGACAATTCTATGGTTTCTTTCAATCCTTAAGAGCATTAAAGTAAGGTGACCCATTATCCCCTACTTTTTTTTATTATTGCTATAGAGGTTTTATCAAGAATCATGAATAACATTTTTTGAAGACCCTTTTTTCAAAGGGTATGGGATGATTAAATATAGTCCAAAGTTAATCATCGATCACACCATCCTTTTTTGATCATGACACTCGGATCTATGAGGAAAATGATAAGAATACTAAGAGAGTATAAAAAGATTTCAGGATAGATGATTAATTTGGAAAAAAATTTATTTTATTTACATGAGAAGACCTCAGCTGGAGTATGTAATTTAGTCAGTAGGATTACTAGCATAAATAAAAGGACTTTTTCCTTTATATATTTGAGGTGTCTAGTTTTTTATAGAAGAAAGAAGAGATCTCATTTTTAGAAACTATGTAAGAAGGTGATGGAGAGATTGAGTCTATAGCAGCATAAGCTGTTATCTTTTGGGGGTAGATATATTCTAATTGCAAATATATTACAATCAATGCTTATATATCTTCTATCAGCTATGAATCCACCAGTGAGTGTCACTAATCGATTACATAAGATATTTGATTTGTTATTCTAGGAAAACACCATTGGACCAGAAATAAGAATTGGATTTCTTGGAATAACATATGCAATCCCAAAGAGGAGGGGTATTTGTTTCAAATCACTTCAAACAGTAACCAAAGATCTTTGTGCAAAGTTATGGTGTAATTTTAGAACCTCAAATTCCTCCCTATAGAGTGACTTCATGTGGAAAAAATATTGCAAAAAGTTTTACCCTATTATAGCAAAGAGGTGTGGTACTTCACATGTATAGAGGAAACTCATAGAAGCAAGAGAGAAGGTGGAGCATAATATATTATGGAAAGTGAAGGCAAGAAATTCTAGCTTTTGGTTTGATAATTGGACTGGACAGGGATCCTTGTACTATTTTGAGATTGATAATGAAAAAGATGAAAAGCTAAAGGTTATAATTTTGTGGTAAATGGAGCATGAAATAGACAAAAATTGAGAAACAAATTATCAGAGGATATGGTGGAGTACATTGTGGAATATATTAGCATACCCTTTGTAGCATAGGTAGATGATATCCTCTGGTGAACTGGAAATAAACAGGAGAGTTTCACAATAAAGTCAGATTGGGATATATTAAGGAGTAAGAAGGAAAGTAAGGAGGAATACAGGCTAAGGTGGACAAAAAGTCTCCCTTTTAATATTAATTTCTTTATGTGGAGAGTTTGAAGGAGGAAAATTTCCACTGATGATATACTTAATAGGATGAGAATTAACATTGTCTCTAGGTGTTTGTGTTGTGATGTATAGGAGGAGAAAACTATGGCACACGTTTTCTGACAGCCCCTATACTTGAAAGTCTTTGGAGGTAGTTTGCCATTTTTGCAGGAATTGACATTGAGGATAGAGAGTTGCATCGAATTATTCATAAATGGTGGATAATGAGCTTGGACTCAAAAATGAAGCAAGAGTGTAGAGCTATGCCAATAATAATTATGTGGTGTTTATGAAAAATGAGGAATGGGATCAAACATGGAGGAAAATTGAATTTTACAAAGCTAGTTTGGCAATTTCAAGATTTTATTAGAATATAATCAAGGTCTTATATCCACAGTTGAATATTGGAAAAGAAAATTGTCCAAATATAGTTTATATCTTGAGAAATTATGGACCTAGATTGCAATATCAAAGTGTCTTACTTGGAATTTTTTAGAGAGGAACAAGGTGAAATGTAATACAGATGGGGTATGCCGAGGAAATCCAGGAATATGAGCTCTAGCATTTTGCATTAGAAATGAGAAAGGAGACCTGATATATACTAAAGCCAAAGGTTTGGGGGTAAAATACTAACATAGAAGCTAAAGATTTAGCAATCATGGAAGCATTGGCTTTCTGCCAAACTCAAAGTTATTTGGGATTCATTATTGAAACAGATTCTTTAACTCTCGGGAAGATGATTGATAGACAGTAGAGAATACCATAGGAAATGATAAATCTAATGAAAGATATTTGGTGTAAGTTACATGTAGTGCAAGGAAAGATCACCCACATATTCAGGAAAGGTAATACAGTAGCAAATGCTTTAGCTAATGAGGTGATAGGTCTACAAGAAATCAAGGAATTTTACTATTTTATAGATCTATCAGCTAACGTTAGAAAATGCATCAACATGGATAAATCACAAATTCCTAATCTCAAAATTAGGACACATAAAATCAACATGTAGTAAGAGATGAAACAGTAATCATAAGAAGATATCACGACTCAAGACTACCCCCTAGTCATAACACAGTGCTTAAATCCACATGTGACCCAAGATAACCCATGAACTGGCATATTGCTGGAGCAACTGATTATATGTATAACAAAACTTGATTTGCTGAGCGGAAGCATAATCATGAAAAGTTTGAAAAAAGGTAATACTGATAAATCTTATATCATGATAAAACTAAAGAAAGAAACTCAAATTATAGGACTGACTCTGACTGACCATCTATGAAGCCTCTACTATACTAACTATAGATAGATGGTACATGCCTCCACCTAACACTAATAAATAAATATGAAAAAATCAAAATACAATAAAGTATAAGAACCAAAACTGACTAAAGTCCTCGAAACAAGAGAACCCATCACCTGTTGTCTGGA
Organism: Capsicum baccatum var. pendulum; assembly: GCA_030864225.1. Classification (NCBI taxonomy): domain Eukaryota; kingdom Viridiplantae; phylum Streptophyta; class Magnoliopsida; order Solanales; family Solanaceae; genus Capsicum; species Capsicum baccatum. The sequence goes on along the minus strand of CM061552.1, from coordinate 246,432,293 downwards.
AGCTGCAAACTATCTGATTATGTCATGTAGGCTACAAATGATACCTATATTATGAGACAATGTATCACATAGACATATATGTGGATTAGTACTTCTAGAATGTACTAAGTAAACAGGGGTAAATGCAATAAGTAAAACTAATTTCATACATAATCTTAAAATATGCATGCTAAGTGCAACTAGACTCACCAAAAGACCGAAATAAACTGAAAGCTAAAGTATCTTAAAACATGAGTAAAAAACATAGTCTGATAAGTTGGTAAATCACTACACTTAGTTACTTAAATCTTTAATTTTGTAGAATAAGTTGAATTGAAGTTGAAAAATGGTAAAACATAAATATTGTATGTAAATCTCATGTAAAATTGAATAGACTGTAAAACTAAAATAAGGATCATGTATGAGTATTGCATGTGAAAAATAACATAAACATGTAAATTTGAGAATGCAAGACCAAGCATAAACATGTTTTTGAGATAATCTGTAATATGAAAGACTGAATTTTGTATAACTAAATAACTAAAAATCTGTATGCTTTGGTCATGCAAACCCCAACTGAGACATTCTAAATACTCACTGAAACTGTGGGAGGTATCATGTTACTGGCATGCCCCAATCTGAGCTAATTGGGGTCTAACCTGTAACCCCAATTGGAAGGGTGTCAATACCGTGCCACCAGTACTAACACTGGATTTATGGCTCCATTAAACTAGGGAGTAGTCCTAAACTGACGGGTGACCCGTAAGAGAGTGTCAGTCCTAAATTGTTGGGTGATATCTCATAATCCTACGCTGGCTACATAGTTTTGGAACTTAGGGACTGCTACTAAGGACCCATTCCTAACTGGCAGGTGAGTCCCCATCCCTAGGTTTGCTCGGTGCTAAATCCTACTCCCAACTAAAAGATAGTAAAATAATAATTGGTGCATGCACTGATAACTGTTAACTGATAACTGATAACTGATAAGATTAAGTCATGGTATTATGAAAATAATAGTGCATACAGATTCTGAGGTAGTTATAAACATATAAATTGATAATGCTCAACATGATAATGGTGTTCTGAATATGATATTAAAACCATGGTCTGACCGACTTATCACTTAAAAAAGGAAATCATGTAAAACACATAGGTATCAAATGTTCATAACCCGCCAACACTGAATGATTATAAAGAATACTTGAAATACTGTAGTATGTAATCATGGTTCAAAGATCCTAAAACATAGACATTTCATCAAATATGTGAGAATCATGAACTTGAACATGAGAATGTGTTAAGTATAAGGAAAACAACATGATTACATGGCTAAATTCATAAATTAGAGAATTTAACATGAAATTCACTTGAATATAACATGGGAAATTAAAATTCAAAGCATGAGACAATCTAATCTTTCATGGGATCATATATTTACCTTAATTGAATTTAAATTACCATGGAAAGCATGAGTTAATCCTATCTTGAATAAAATAAACTTCATAATAGAGGAAAAATTCATACTTTATTCAAAAGGGAAGGTATTTGGGCTCAAATGGGTGTAAGGTGCCCATTGATGAACTCCCACATACCTTAATTGAATGAATTCTTGAAAAAACTTGAAATTGGAACTTGAAGCCTTAAATTCTTGAGGAAGAAAGCATGCGCTTGGGACTTGAATGATGAAATTGTGAAAGAAACCCTATTCTTGATGTTTTCTTAAAGATCTTGAACTTGGAAGCTTGAACTCTTGGATTTATTGGGGAAAAAGTTTGGATTTTGTTCTTGGGGAGGAGGGTTTACATAAGGGTTTGATGATGAAAAGTGGGCAAATAATGCCCTTTTTGTGTTTTAATCCGTCACTTGGGTGCTTGGGGGCAAGGGGAAATGACTAAAATGACCTTTGGGATTGTATTTACGGATTTAGGAAAACATTATTCTGTGTCTTGGAGCTAGACGTGGTAACTTAGTCTTGCCTCGTGGCGCTATCGCGATAACTTGCTGGTTCTAACGAAAATGATCATAACTTTTTGCTCGGGTATCAGATTAATGCGAAATTGGTATCTTTGGAAAGATAATTCAATTATCTACAATCTGGTGGGCTTTGAGATTAAAAATTCCACTTATATAAAAAGTTATACATGTTCAAATTTGACCTTTGTAGAATTGAATACCAAAATTTGGCCGAATCAAAGGCTCTTAGCTCAACTTTGCTCTAAGTGATTCCTATGAAGATTTTTCACCTCATAAGCACTTTACACACTAAGATAAAGATCAGGACGCATGTATTCAAAGATAAATCATGGTATTGGTGTTTACATATGTAGAAAAGATGGTTTAATTTCTAGCTCAATAATGGGAGGTGTTACATTATCTCCCTCTTTGAATCATTCGTCCTCGAATGAGACTGTTTAGACTGAGAATAATGAGGTAACTGCGATTATATAACGAACATGCATGACTTAGAAAATGATTGCATAACTGAGTTTGAGCATGACATATGAACTGAACCAATTTGGTGAATACATGCAATGACACGAGAATGGTTATAAGGATGAGATAGAAACGAGAGAGTCAACTTATGAGTAATCATTACATCTGACTGGATATGGGTTCATAAAGAAAATTTGATAGGTTTAGGACATGAAAACTCTGGGTATTACAATATATCCCCCTTGGGATCATTCGTCCCCTAGATGATACTGACTTGGCTGAAATACTAAGGAAAGATTGAGATGATACACGAGATACTTACGAACTGAATCATGACTGAATATCTGAATCTGAAACACGATGCATGAACTAAACTAAATTCACAACTTACATGGATGTGAACAAATTACCTCTTTGAATGGACATACTCATAAAAATTCATATAGTAAGACTAGATCGAAAGATGGAAAAACCGTAAGAACTTATCTGTCTGACTGTTAAACTGAATTGCTAGCTATACGAACTGAACTATACTGAAAGCTTATACTCAACTTGAGTATTTATTCAACACTCTTTATAAGAAGTTCTAATAACAATAGGGAGAAAAGAATCTTGGGCATTATCTGAGTGAGATATCTAAATATGGAATCTCAATATGGCTATAACTCTGTAACATGAAACATAGGCCTATGAAACATAAGATGGGGTAGAGTTACTAGGCCTTAGGCAATGTAACTGCCTAATTCAAACTTAGCCTTAGTTCTTAAATACTCGCATGGGTATAAATAACTATTCTAGAAAAAGTCTGAGTTGAACTAACCACTCTCACCATGTTCAAGCCTAACTCAAAACTCTACTGCACATAACACCATATGCTAGTATGAACTATAAATTCAATACCTCATGCATTTTCACAATTTCTTATCTCAAGAATCATTTTTCTTACCACCTCAACAACTATATTCATCCTCTTACTAGGAAATTTACTAGCCCACAATGCACCCATCCACTTATATCCAATATGACATTCAAGCCTATCATTATAACTACCTATGAACTTCTAGGCAAACACCCATTAAACATCTTTCTCATATTCTGTAAACCTCTATCAATAATAACATTCTTGCACCATTCTAACAAAGATATATACAAAATTCTTCAACTAACCATGAAATATACTAAAAGATTTGCCTCAAACTTCTTTCACTCTTATAGCCTTATATAAAACAAGCACACTACAATATTTCCCCAACATGAAATATTTACTCTCTCCAATCTAAACAATTATCATTACCACTATCACTTTATAAGGGGAGGTCACTGAAAGGTTAGAACATGAGATCCTAAAGCATGAGTAAATACTGTGCATAATTTGGACACTTAACTGAGGTCTGGGGAATAGAGTATCCATGACATGAATTAATTACAAAGATCAAAACTAAGTATATACATAACATAATTTGAATTTCACTGGTCATTAAGGGTGTACCATAAGTACTTGGAACTAAACATTCAGTAAAGCATGAGTACATGAGTCGTGAGCTGCATGACCTGAGTTTGAAGATCATAATTTCATGGAATATGATTCATACTAATGAGTGAATTAGAACTCTCCATGCTAGGAACTGGGAGTATACATGGTTCTCTATTATGTACATGAGCATGATCTATGATCATAGAGTTGAAATGTAAGGCATGAGTAGATATCATGATGACTGAACACTTTGCACTGGGATAAGAATGGGTTGGGCATCATCCTCTCTTACTACTATCCTATAATGTACTGACATCACTACTAGAATCTGATAGCCTGACTTAGTTACTAGTTCTATCATCTCCCTCTTAGATTTAAGCCATCATTTTAAGTCTGTAGGCCTTTTTGATAAACTATAAACTAAACTACAACCACGTTACTGTAGTGCCCAAGATATATCATTATGCATAAATAATAAACTCACCCCAAAAGACTATATCTTAAAGTGTAAAACCCACTGCTAGTGCTTCCTTCTAAGATATAAACCTTCACTTTCTATAGTCCCAATAGTCATCATACAATAACTTAAACACTAATTAACTTAGAATTTTCAAGAGTATCACCATACCATGAGTTCACACCATCTAGAATTTTAACTCTTCTTTCTATTAGCTAAACCATCCACAATTCAAACTAAGATTCTAACACTTAATATAGATATCCCCAAACCTTTAACAAACCACACTGACTTCCTTTATAGCCTACTACTATCACATCTCTAAACTTATATTTTTACCTAAACCATAAAAATTATCATTACACCAACATACCTAACATCAACAACATATAGTTAAGAATCAACAATCTTAAATTATTGCATACACTTTTTCAAGCCTTTTGGTTTACCTTCATACAACTAGCCCCATGGATACATAACCTACAAAATTAAGATAACACTATCTCCATTTTACTGCTGCTAAATTTTTGGGATCATGCTTCTAACTCTAGATCATATACTATCATAGAATTCTAAGAAGGGATATGAAAATACATCTGACTTTAGCTCAATGCATGATTTTTATGAGTAAGAATGAATATTTCAAAAGTTTAGAACATAAGGGCACTTATGGTATCCTTTTAATTCCACATGCAATCCCATAACTGTTTGTGGTGATTATCTGAGAGAACTTTATCTGTAAGGATGTAAGCTTGATTATTTCTATAACCTCAAAATAAGGAAAAGCTATCATGAATGGATCAACATAAGAATCTACAAAAATTCTTTAGAGAACATTTCTACTACACGATCTGAGACATAGAAAAAAGGAAAACATTTCTTAAAAGCCCTATAGCCACTCAAAGAAAAGTATAGACGTCTTTGTACCATTCTGTAAGACTCTAATAGACAAGTATTCATAAACACCCTAGGACACTTGAATCTTGGCTCTGATACAAAATTTGTCATGACCTAAGGCTACCCACTAGTCGTAACATGGTGCTTGGAATCACAAGTGATCCCAAGCTAACCCATGAACTGGCATACTTCTTGGGCAACTAATTTAATTTGTATAACAAAAATTACTTTGCTGAGCAGAAGTATAATTATGAAAAGTCTGAATTAAGGTAATACTGATAAAGTTTACATCATGATAAAACTAAAGAAAGAAACTCGGATCACATGACTGACTCTGACTGACCATTTATGAAGCCTCTACTATACTGACTGTAGATAGCTGGGACATGACTCCAACTACCACTAATCAATACATATGGAAAAATTAAAATATAATGTAGTACAAAACGTAAAATTGACTGGAGTCTCCGAATAAGAGAACTCATCACCTACTGAATAGAAGCTGTAAACTATTTGATTATGTCATGTAGGCTACAGTTTGTACTTATATTATGAGACAATGTAGCACATAGACATATATATGGATCAGTACTTATGTAATATACTGAGTAAATATGGGTGACTGCAATTAATAAAACTGATTTCATACATAATCTTAAAACATGCATGCTAAGTGCAAATATACTTACCAAGAGACTGAAATAAACTAAAAACTAAAGTATCGTAAAACATGAGTAATAAACATAGTCTTATAAGCTGCTGAAGCACTACACTTAGTTACTTAAATCTTTACTTTTGTAGAATAAGTAGAACTGAAGTTGGAAAGAGGTAAAACATGAATACTGTATGTAAATCTCATGTAAAATTAAAGTGAGGATCATGCATGGGTGCTGAATGTGAAAAATAACACGAAAATGTAAAACTGAGAATGCAAAGCATAAAAAAATTTCTGAGATAATACGTAATCTTAAAGACTGATATCTGTATAATTGAATAATTGAAAATTTGTATGCTTTGATCAAGCAAATCTGAGCTGAGACATACTGAATACTGATTAAAACTTTGGGAGGTATCATGTAATCGACATGCCCTAATCTGAGCTAATTGGGGTCCAACCTGTAACCCCAGTTCGAAGGGTGTCATTACCATTCCACGGGTACTAACACTGGCTATGCGGATCCACTAATTTAATATCTCGAAGGACTAGGGGTTCAATCCTAAATTAGAGGGTAACCCCTAAAAGAGTGTCAGTCCTAAACTGGTGAGTGACATCTCATAATCCTATGCTGGCTACACAGTTTTAGAACTTAGGGACTGCTACTAAGGACCTAGTCCCAACTGGCGGGTGAGACCCCATCCCTAGGTTCAGTCAGTGCTAAATCCTACTCCTAACTAAAATTTTCTAAAATACTAGCTAATGCATACATTGATAATTAATAACTGATAACTGATAACTGATAAGATCAGGTCATGGTATTATGAAAATAATAGTGCATATGAATTTTGATGTAATTATAAACATATAAACTGATAATGCTCAACATGATTATGGTGTTCTGAATATGATATTAAAACCTTGGCCTAACCGACTCATCACTTGAAAATGAAAATCATGTAAAAGACATAGGTAACGGGTGTTCATAACCCGCCATCACTGAATGATTATAAAGAAAACTTAAAATACTATATCATGGTTCAAAGATCCCAAAACATAAACATTTCATCAAACATGTGAGAATCATGAAATTGAACATGGGAATGTGTTAAGTATGAGAAAAACAAAATGATTACATGGCTAAATTCATAAATATGGGAATTTAACATGAAATTCACTTGAATATAACATGGGAAATTGAAATTTAAGCATGAGATAATCAAATCTTTCATAAGATCATACATGGACCTAAATTGAATTTAAATTACCATGAAAATCGTAATAGAGGAAAAACTCATACTTTACTCAAAAGGGAAGTTTTTTGGGCTCAATGGGTGAAAGATGCCTATTGAAGAACTCCCACAACCTTAATTGAATGAATTCTTGAAGAAACTTGAATTTGGGACTTGAACCCTTGAATCTTGAGGAAGAAATCTTGAATCTTGAGACTTGAATGATAAGCTTGTGAAAGAATCCCTATTCTTGATGTTTTCTCGAATATTCTTGAACTTGGAAGCTTGAACCCTTGGATTTATTGGGGAAAAAGTTTGGAATTGTTCTTGGGGAAAAAGCTTGCCCACTTTAAATTTGTTCTTAGAGTTTACACATGTAGAAATGATGGTTCAATTTCTATCTCCAGAATGTGGGGTATTTTAGAAGCATGAGAATTTACATAATTTAAAGAAGAGCACAAGGGGTCCCAATAATTACACTCCCAAGGGGGTGCGACATAATAAACAATACACATATTATTTTGTTTGTCAAATAAGAGAGAAAAAAATTGTGCTAAACCTAGTTAGGTGCTCTAGCTGTAAAAAAACTTCACCAAAAAAGGGGTAAGGATCCTCCCACTGCAGTACACTGGGATAGCCTTGGTACTTTATGTGCATGTAAATGCAAAATCAACGCCTACAAGGACACAGAAAAAATTAATAAAGGCAAAAGAGGAGATAATGGTATTCAAACATGGGATAAGGGCAAGAGTAGCTTACAAAGTGGGTCAAATCTATGCACCGACACATTGAAACTTCAGTCCAGTGGGGTTAAACCCCAACAAACTGTGTGGAATTTGTGGTTATTTTGAAGTAAAGATAAAGATAAGGAAATAATGAAAGACAACTTACCAGAGGAAAAGATGATAGAAAGAGCCATAGAAGGTCCTAATAAACAAGGATCGATCTTATGGATAGCCCAAAAAGGATGAAGATTAAGCGACGACACTAGCTCAAGAGGAACATTTCTTAGGAGAGGAAGTGTTATGAAGTGAAGAGTAGAGTATACTCTTATTATCCTAAATTAAGCTTTTTGTAATACTATAGGAAACTTATCATCTTTCTAGTTTTGGATCGAGTTTTCTTATGGACCTTTAAACAATGTACATTTGGGATTTCATTTGATTGATTATCAATAAAAGGGTCCTAATCCAGACCAAAATTTCAATTAAGAACTGCATATTGATAAACCTAACTCACAATTGTTTTCCTTAGAAACTTATTTTGATTCATCTTTTAATTTTAATCTCCACGAGAGTACTCTTCTCCCACAATCTCTTATCTTATTTTTGTTTGTTTTTCTCTTATTCTTGTATATGTTTGTGTTTATTTTTTTCTAATGTGTTTAATTTGTTAATTATTAATATTTTGTTGTAGTTTATTATTTATTAGTTGTTACATTAATTTTTTTTTAAAAAATAACGAAATTGGAAAGTTAGATCGTGATGATTACAAAGCTTTTCAAGCCTCAAATCACTTTAGATTCTCCACCACTAAGTTGTCTTTCACATACTAAAATTCTCAATAATTTCAATATTTTTCATTCATCAGATAAAGATAGAATATTGAATTTTGTCCACTTGAATCTGATCTTGCTAAAAGAAAATAAATTTCAGAGTATCCTTCTAATTAACATGATACAGTAAGGAGATATTACATTCAAAAAGGGCCCTATAGACCTGGTGAGCATTTTGTTTTTCTAATAAAAGATTTTGGTAGAAAACCACTTTATTTTAAACTTGATTAGTTTGATACTTCATCTTCAGAATGGTTAGAATATATATATCATTGAAAAGGATGCAACATTTTGCTTATATTGTTACTTGTTTAAAAGTTAGATTGTTGAGTATGGAAAAAAGTTGTCATTATTTCATAATAGATGGATTTAGAAGTTTAAATAAAGGGATAGAACAACTTAATAAGCATATGGGTAATGTAAATAGTGTTCACAATCGGTGTTTCAAGATGACTTTTGATTTAAATAATTAAGCAAAGTCTATATCAATTTCTTTTGACAAGTAATCCAAGAAAACTAAAAGTAAGTATCGAGTTCATTTGAATGCTTTCATTTATGTTGCAAGATATATTTGAAAAGAAGGATTGCCTTTTCGAGATCATTATGAGAGTGAAACTTCTACGAGAAGAGGAAGCTTCTTAGATCTCTTGAAGTGGTATACGGATAGGAAGAAAGATGTGAAGAAAGTTGTGTTAGAAAATACTCCACAATATGTTATCATGATTTTTCCAACTATTCAAAAAGACATTGAGAATTCTTGTGCTAAAGAAACATTAAAAGAAATTGTTAGAAGACTTGAATGGAGATTACTTTGGAATATCGGTTGATTAGTCTAAGGATTTCTCTCATAAATAAAAAATATTCCTTGTTCTTCAGTATGTCAACTACTATATGTAGATTTGATGACGATCAGATGACTATAAGGGACTAGGTCCTTAGATGTTTGAGGAACAATAGAGATTGCACACGTCTACACAACTTTGTCTATTTGTGTAATAAACCGGCATGTGTTGATTTTACTAATTAGGAAACTTGGTCCAATGACATTTTAGCCCTAATAATCACTTATCTATAAAATAAAAAGAGGCTTTTTCATTAAAAGTTTTTACATAAATCTAAAGTGTGAAGAGAGGCAGCAAAAACTCCATTTCATTACTTAAGCATTACTTATGTTGTTATATTTGGAGTATGCTTAAAGAGTGAGTGAGTGTTCTTGAGTGTTGATTTGTAACAGAATTACTTATGCTATAAGAGTAACATCTTTTTTTGTTTATGCATGAGAGTTCTTAGGTAGAGTTGCCTAAGTTTGATACTGATTAGAGTTAATCAGTGTAGAGGGTCCTTGACAGAGTTGCCAAGATGAGCTTGTAGTAGAGTTATTACAATCAAAAGGATCCTAGAGTTAGGATGAAATCACGTCTGCAATCAATAGGTTGATTATAGTGGATTTTTTGGTGCTTGTAACGTCAAGCTGTGTTTTTTCCTTCTATAAGCTAGGAGGTTTCCACGTTAAATCTTGTGTGTTTTTTCTTTCCTGCACTGCCTTTAGTTTTCCTGCACTCTATTGGTTGATTGCCTGTGATTGTCTTTGAGGGACCTAGTACCTCACTGTGTGGTGCAACCCAAACCTTCTGTGTTTTTTCTTTCCTACACTGCCTTTAGTTTTCATGCACTCTATTAGTTGATTTCCTGTGATTGACTTTGAGAGACTTAGTCCCTCATTGTGTGGTGCAACCCCCAAGGGTTCCAACAATTAGTATCAGAGCTAGAATACTCAAAAACGTTTACACCTAGAGTAATATGTTTATCATGGCTAGTACACCTAACCTAGAAGAAGAGAAATCTATAACTAGACCACCTAGATTTAATGGACAGTACTATGGGTGGTGGAAATAAGGATGTTTGACTTCATTATGGATGAAAAATAGTGAGCTAATGGATATAATTCTTAATGGTCATTGTGTACCTATAAAAGAAGTTAAAGAAGGAGATGTTACAAGAATGGTTATCAAAAGAAGGAGTAATTCAATGAAGAAGACAAGAAAATAATTGAGAAGAACTACAAAGCAAAGAAACTACTAGTGTATGGTATATGTCCAGATAAATACAACAGGATTTTTGCATGTAAAAATGCTAAAGAAATCTGAGAGTGCTTGAAAAATTTTATGAGGGAACTACAGATGTTAATAATTCTAAAGTTGACATGCTGACAACACAGTATGAAACCTTCACTATGAAATAAAGAGAGATAATACAAAAAGTGCATACAAGATTCATTTCCATCACAAATGAGTTACACTACTTAGGTGAAGTGATTCCATTATATAATCAAGTGAGGAAGATTCTGGGTATTCTTCCCAAGTCATGGGAAAGCAAAGTGGATGCCATAACTGATACAAGAAACCTAAAGACCCTCACCATGGATGAACTTATTGGGAACTTAAAAACCAATGAACTCAAAAAGGAGCAAGGAGTGGAGAAGAAGGAAGTAAAAAGGGAAAAATCCTTGGCATTAAAATCTTCAAGGTTAGGTTCAAATGAGAAAGACACTTATGTTTCCTACTTGGATAGAAGGATTGTTAGAGATATAAGGAAAAACGGCCAGTTTCAATAAAGTAGAAGTAGTAGTTGAAAATGAGACACTATGGAAGTTTTTCACAGACGTAGAAGTCCTAAATATTTCATTAAGGATTGTCCAATGCATAAAATAGATTATAAGGATTATCTTAACACTGGATATGATAAAGAAAAGAACAGGGACCAGGAGCTTGTAAAATCAAGAAGGCAGGCTATATCTGATCTTGCAGTTACACAAGCCTTAGCTGGTTGGGGTGAATCCTCTAGTGAATTGATAAAGATAAGAAGTCTGCAGATGTTTCTATGCTTGTTGTGGAGGATGAAAAAGTGACCTTTGATTCCATCTTTGATTTTGTGGAAAACACTAAAGATGAAGAAGAAAATGAGGTAACACCTTTTGACCTTAAAGAAAACTTGGACAACTATTCAGCTAGAAAGATAAAAAGGTTTGCAAATGTACTGATTGACTCTATGTGTGAAATGACTGAGAAAAAAATTGCTCTAGAAGAAAAAGTGGAAAGTAAAGAACTTGAGTTAATTGTTTTAACACTCCAAATATTTGAAACTAAAGAGCAGGTTACCAAGTTAAAATCTAAAAATTTGAATTTTGTAAGTCAATTGGAGAAAAGAGATGATGCTTGTAATAAATAAAACATCAATGCTCTAGTGGGAAAAATAAAATATCAAGAGCTTGAGATGATTGCTTTGACTATCCAAATATCTAAAACTAAGGAACAGGTTGCTAAGCTGAAATTTAAAAATCTGAGTTTAGTAAGTCAACTGGAGAAAGTAGGTGCTTTTGAGTATAAAGGGAAGAAAAAGCCTCAAAGTTTTAGGTTGATCTTGAAGAAAAAATTGAGGATTACCAAATGATTCTTATGACTACATTTAGAAGAATGAGGAGTTAGAAAGGGACCTGGTCCGTCTAAGGGAAGAACTCAAAAAATCCCTTTAGTGGACTTTATCCTCACAAATCCTTTCTAACCTAACTGGTCAAGGAGTTAATAATGGTAAGGGCCTTGGTTATCAGTACGAAACTTATTCATCTGGGTTAGAGGCAAGGTTGATCAAACTTTCAAAAACAAAGCACATAAATCCCCATACACTCATTGTGGAAGAGATGGACCCCTGGAAGAAGACTGTCAAAGCTGGCTTAGAGCAAGAATGATAAATATTAGACATGTACACCAATGAAGCACCTATCCTAAAGGTTTAAGACCTTGGAAAAACATGAAGAATTTCATATTACCTATATGGGCAAAGAAGGATTTAATCACACCTCTATCCTCATATTGGGAACTCAAACTCAAATGGGTTCCCAAGTCTAAAAAATGATAGTAAGTGCAGGAGGGAGAAAGGGTTTGTAATCAGAACAATCTTCTTGATATGTATTGCTCAAGGCTATGGATAGAAGGTTTGATTGTATTTTATTTTCTCAGACACTTCAAGGTGAAAGTGATTAGGTAAAGAGGGTCAAAAATTGCATACAACTAATTGGAATGGTCAAAAGCTTAATAATGAAGAAGAAAATGATGAATGGTGATCCAAAAATCTTAATCACAAATGCCAGCTCAAGTAGAAGAACTTCAAAGAAGTGTCTAGTCAAAATTCACAGGGACCTGGTCGTAGTGGAGTTCTCCTCAGAAGGACAAATTGGGAAAACATATCCTCTTTTTTACTGGACATTCTAACACTATATTTAGAGGCAAGAGTTCAAACAAGAGCCTAAGTTAGAAATCTCATTAATTTTTTTAGGATTCCTATCCCAAGAATGAGCTTACAAATATGTGAATAAGGCTGACAAGTTCAAAGCATTAAAGAAGAAACTCTAGACATTTGAAGAATGCCAAGTATAGGACCTGCTCCTCAGACCTATTTCCAGAACAAGTCTTGGTATAATGCGTTGTAAGGAATCTGACAAGATGATGCTGGGATTGACCAGATTAGCCTGACCTAATAGCAAGTGAATCAGCGTCTCTTCACAAAATTAGATATGTTTAGGAGGTAGGTATCCTTGGTACATTAAGTACATATTGGTATAACTCAGTGATGTTTCATGGAAACATGACACTTTTAATGCTTAAAACCATAAAATTATGCTTTTTGAACTTAGGTCATTTTAAGTAGATATGATGTACTTTTGTGGTTATTATAGGTAAAATAGGTCTAGCATAGTGTTGGTAAGAAATTGGAAGAAAAATACCTAAAAAGACCAAGTTACAGCAAGGTAAGAGTCTCCTCAAGAGTTGTCAATACCTCATACAATTCAGACGCTGACTCGTAAGATCAATAGAAACCAAGAAAAATAAGAAAAACCAAGTATAAAGAAGATACGACTAAGACTATGAGACTATAATATGGGTATGATCTGTATCATGAAGTCGTACGCAGAGTAGAACCCAAGGAAGAAATGCAGATTTAAAGTGTTAGAATAATATGAGTTGGAAGTAAGTATGACTCATATGATCCAATCATAAGAAGACCAGTGTTTGAATAAAGAAAGGATGAAGTCCCAAGTGGATACAAGTGAAAGACACGAGTCGTATGTTCAAGGTACGATTCATGAGCTGAAGTTGTAAGCAGAACATATAGTTGAAGCCTGGAAGAGCAGACACTGGAGTAGATACTAGAGCCATGGTACGAATTGTATAATGTCAGTACGAGTGAATGAGAAAATCATACATTGTGCTGACATCACTTTACCTTTTCCATTTCTATTAGGATTTCTAAGTATTTTTGAGAAATTATAAATACCTTAGGATTTATATTTTTTAGGTTATGTATTCTTATAACAATTACTTGATTTATATACTTTTTCAATTATTCTTGAGATTTTGGGTTTTTATTCAATTGAAGACTTAGGTTTTATTCATATTATTATTGTCCAATTAATTACATGTCTTCTTCATTGATAATCATGGTTTAGTGCTTAAACATAAGTGACTAATCTCCCTGACTAGGTTTATGGGAACCTTGGTAGATTATCTATGTGAAGGAAGTGGGAGATTTATCTATTCTAGGGTTTATGTATATATTTTAATCTTCTTCATAATAACTGACCTGAGAGCTACTGTAGAAGTTTGGGGATAGCCTGTATTTGCAAACATCCTCACAAGGGAGTTTGTGATTAGGAAAATAATATTAATACAATAATTTGAGATTCACTCCTATCTTATTATTATTATTATTATCCCATCATCTCATCTAATCAGTTAAGAAACAAATGGTGAAGGTGAACTGAAGTCATAGAAAAGGAGCAATAAGGCAACATCTTGAGATTCATAAGGTAAAGGGTGAGATTTAACAATGCGTTTATCAGATGGTTGATAGTACATATCTTGTAGACTTTACATGCAAAGCAACAGAACAAGTGGACTGAACATGAGAAATTTATGGAGTTGAGAATCCAGGGGAACTAGAATCCTAGTGTTTGTCTTCTTTTGGTTACAACTCAAAAGCATTCAAGATTTGGCTACTAGTCATGGATAATTCCAAAATCCCTCCAATTACTTTTCCACACTGGTTAATATTTTTCCCATAGGTTCAACCCCAGCCTAATTAGATTACTATATTTGGCATCGACTGCAACATACTTTTTTTGGAGCTTAGTTTTAGGCAACAACAAATTTTGGTGTCGTTTTTGGGGAAGACAATTTTACTAGTTAATTGAATTAGTGAATTTTATGGGTTTTATTTTTTATTTTTGATTTGGTATATGCCTTTGTATGTCAAACACTAGGAGAAGAGGAAACCCCATACTCCCCTTTGATCCTAAAATAGAGAGAATTCTTCAAACACCCAGAAGAACGTCGAGACAAGTTCGTGATGTGGTTCAAGACCCTTCACTTATGGATCCTAATGCGGAACTCCCACATGCTATAATTGATCCATAAAATATTGTAGATTTATAGATGAAACAACTAATAACCATTATTGAGGAAGAGAAAAGAGCTGTCAAAGAGAATTGATTAGCCCAAGAGGCTGGGTTAGCTTAGCATGGAAGACTAGCTAGTCTTAGAGAGTGAGCTGAGTAATGAGACAGAGTTCAGAGAGGCAGAGCTCCATTGATTTCAGCATATCATCACTTACACCCATACAATAATGAAAAAGATATAGGTTATGTTGAACCTACAAAGACAAGAGTCATCAGTCCTCCCGCTTTACCCCCTAATGTAAAGTTTGATATTACAAGAGCCATGTCCAATTGTTGAACTTGAAGGTTGTATTTTTTGGATCAACTATTAATGATGAGAATATGTATCTGGCTAATTTTACTGGGATCTACTCGTCATATACTATTCACATAGTGAATCAGGATGCTTTGATGTTGCAGTTGTTCCTATTTTCATTGACAAGTGAAGAATCACTATAGTTAGGGAAACTTCTAAGAGGCTCAATCACTACCTGGAATAAGTTGCATAATTAGTTTTTGAATATATTTTTCCCTCCTACAAGGATGATATAGTTGAAAAATGAGATTTATAACTTTAGACAGTTACCTACAGAATTCTTGTATGAAGCATGGTTTAAATTCAAGAATAAGCTGAGCGTGGTACCTAATCATAGAATCAAAGGATCAAATTTGTTGGAAATATTCTATAGTTCATTGAATGTCAGTTTGAGAGTAATGGAAGATACAATTTTGGAAGGTGCATTTATGTGTCTTAGATGGGATGCTTTGCATGACATGTTGGATGATATTTCTGTGACTAATAGAGGTTGGCATACTAGATATGAAGAACATGGTGTAGGTACATATTTTATTGGAGAGACCAATAATTATGGAGGTGGTCATGATATGGTAGCATAAGAGGTTGCACAACTTCGTACAAATATTAGGTTGCTTACGAAATAGTTTGCAACAATGAATGTTGAGAAAGTAAATGCAGTTGCGGCTTAAGTGTATACTTCCAAAACTTTTGAGATTGAATTTAAAGAGGAAGTGAAGTATCTTGATTGTAGGTGTAATTCCCCATACTTTTCTTAGCTTAGTTCAACTCATAGTGCATGCATAAGAGACTTAGAACCTGAAAATTTAGCTAAGTGTTGGAGACTTAATTTTATGACCTCTTAACTTTGTTGATTTTTAAAGTGACCTTTCCGACCCTGAGACATAAGTTTTGAGTTGATTCATGTTCATGGGTGTAATTAGCATGTCACGAGTAGGTTCTGAAATTTCCGAACAAGGTTTAGACCATGTTTGAATTTCCAAAACAGCAGCTCACCGTGATTTTGGTGCGTCGTGGTGGCTATAGCAGTGGTCACCTCACTATGTTGTGGTGAAGTTTAAAATGACAATTTTCAGATTCTAGATAGTCACCGTGCTTGTACTGTATCTCAGTGGATTCGCGATGATAGCCTTGGCACATTGCAGTGAGGGTCAACTTCGGGTTCCAGTTGTGAATTTTATTTTCCCAAGGGTAGTCTTATCATTTTTTTCTGACCTAAATCTATCCAAAACACAAAATTAAAACCCCAAAAGGGGTATTATATGCCCCATTATTTATAATTTCTCTCCAAGAAAGTAATTCTCTCTCAAGAAGAAACCCTAGCCCCTTCAAGATTCAAGCTCAAGATTTAAGAAAACCACCAAGAACCTTCGCGAATTATTCTATCAAGGTATGTTAGATGTTCATCCAAGGGTCCTTTTCACCCATGGAGTTGAAGAATCCAATTGCAAATTCAAAGTTATGATTTTCTACAAGTTATTGTAATTTTAACCATAGATCCCCATGAATTTTGATTCTATACCATGTTTACATGTAATTGTTGTTGTTATTAATCCCCACACATGTGAATGGTATTGTTCAGTGAGTTAAACCTTAATTGTTTATTTTAGTAGTGAAATCATGCTATTACTACAAGTCTTAAGACTATTCCCATGTTTATCTTAAACCGTGAATTGAAAGTGTTAGATGAAATGCCTACAAGAATGAGTTTTGAATGAATGCTTACATATCATGCCCTTAAATTTTTAACATGATCTTGCTGTTATTTCTATTGAGTCCTGGGGGTTATGATATTAGAAATTTAGCTATATTACTTAGTTGTCAGTAGTTATAGAAGGGTCCGAGTTGTATCATGAGCAGTAGTATTTAGTTAGTTAGCATGGTCAGTGCGATTTCAGTCAAGCTTAACCCAGTTTAGTGATCAACGTTGGTTCAATTGGGAGTATGATTCAGCACCAAGCGAACCCCAGGGATGGGGGCATTTCTGCCAGCTTAGGGTGTGACCCTTAGTAGCAGTCCCTGAGTTACAAAACTACATAGCCAGGGTAGGTTAATATGTCTTCCTGCCAGTCTAGGGTTGACATACATATATACATCTCATGAGTCTTCCTGCCAGATTAGGGTTGACCTAGCCATTGTTAGTGACCTATGGAACGGTACTAACACCCTTCCAACTAGGGTTACAAGTTAGACCCCGAATCAATTTATATTGGGGCATGTCAATTAGATAATAACTTCCACAATTTCAGTTTTAGTATTCAATTCAGAACTCAGTTTATTTTTGCTTGACCATAACATACAGTTTATCGATTATTAAGTTATAAGATTTCAGTATTTCAGTTTATAGACTATTTTAGAATCATGTTATATGCTTGGTCATATATTCTCATATATTATAGCATTCACGCATTCATATCAGTCATTCAGTTATCTCAAGATATTTATTCAGTCAGTTATCATTCATACACATGAGCCCATGCATATCAGCCTAACCTCATCTAACATACCAGTATATTCAAAGTACTGATTGCATACTTATTTCCCCCCTATGATGTATCATAACATAGGTTCGGATACTCAAGTTCCCAATTGCACTTAGATATTCCAGTGCATTAGCAGCAACAGAAGTGGTGAGTCCTCATATTTTGAGGCCCGATTATGTTTATTCTTGTACTTCAGTCCAGTATTCAGTCGGAGTTAGTTGGGAACATGTCCCATAAACTCCACAGTCATTCAATTAGAGGTTTCTGGACACTTTTCAGATAGTATCCAATTTTCAGTTGATTTTCAGTCTTTACGTTATCACTTTCAAATAGTTGTTTCAGATTTAATAGTTCAGTAATGTCTTAGTATTATAAAACATTATGGCATATTCAATTATTCTGCATATGTGTATATTTTATTAGCAGTTTCGTTCAGTGCTCACAGCAGGTACCAGCTCATGGGTTAGCTTGTGGTCACTTGTGACTGTAAGCAGCTTATGGCATCCAGGGTGTACTCCCGAGATATTATAGTAGGTTGGCAGATTTCTAATCCCAAGGGTAAGGGAATCAAGGTCTAAACTATTATAATAACAGATTTAAAGACATAAGTAGAGAGAGATGATAATTGGCATAAAAAAGATGACTTCAAGGAGAAAATTAACAAATATGTTCCACCAGGTAATCGTGATTCAGAATCCATAATTGAGGCATTTTTTTCAAAACTAGTCAAAGGAAAGAAAGTCAAGAGAGTTGTCTTAAGGATATTATGGTAGACCTATTAGGGCTAAACTAGAAACTTGAGTCATATGCTACAACAATCAAATAATTGGAACAATAATTTGGTCAAATATCAATCACAATAAATCAAAGATAGCTTCGCACTCTCCCGAGTAAACACTATTACCACTCGAAGTGGTAAATCCACTATAGTCCCATTTGTACCGATTGTTGATGAGCAAAAAAATAATGATGATCCTATCGATGTGAAAAATAATAGCCAATATGATAAAGGAAAAGAGAAGGTTGAGGATCCTACATTAAAGACTATTTTAAAACCTTATCCTCCATACCCCTAGAGGCTGAAAAAGAAATAAGAAGATAGTAAGTAATAGAAGGTTTTATCAATGCTAAAAGAGCTGTTATTCAACATACCACTTGTAGAGACATTCAAGAAAATGCCAGGATATGCAAAATTTATCAAAGATATAATCACCAAGAAGAGGCCAGTCAGTTATAAGCCAGTCTACAATATTCACCATTACGGTGCTGTAGCTACTAGATCATTTATGGTGAAGAATGAGGATCCTGGTGCTTTCACTATACCTTGCACCATTGGGTCTTCCAACTTCACTCATGTATTGTGTGATTTGGGTGCTAGCATTAACCTTATGCTATCTGCATTATTTAAATAGTTAGGGTTTGGAGATCCTAAACCAAGCACTATAAGATTAGTGATGACAGAAAGAACTGTGAAAAAGCCAGTTGGTATCTTATATTATGTATTGGTGAAGGTGGCTTCTTTTATCTTTCTAGTGTATTTTGTTATATTAGACTGTGAAATGGACTTCCAAGTCCCAATTATTTTGGTAAGACCATTTTTGGCTATGGGGAGGAAGTTGATTGATTTAGAGATAGGATATCTAATGTTTAGAAATAATGATGGATAGATGGTATTCAATATATACAAATATATGAGGCAGCCTAATAAGTTGATAGTGGTATCCGTGATTGATGTGTATAATAATGAAGTAGATTTATTATATGATGTCTATTCAGTTACTCTTTAGGGTAATAGTTCTGATGCCGCTGTTCCTATTGAAGAGAGGTTGGGTATTAAAGCTCTTGGAACTGTGATTGTGAATTTTGATAGTGATGGCATCGATGAGTATGATGAGATGGTATGTGCACTTTATGGGAGTGGTTCATATGTTTATGCACCAACTAAGCTTGATTTGGATTTGAAGAATAGAACTACTCTACCTGCTCATCCATCCATTGAAGAACCATTGGTCATAGAGTTGAAGTCCCTCCTTTCTCATTATGATATGCATTTTTGGAGGCCAATAATACTTTATCGGTGATTACTACAAATGATTTGATTGGTTCATAAGTGGAATCATTATTTTTAGCTTTATAGATTCAAGAAGGCCATTGGTTGGTCCATTACAAACATTATCGGTATTCCACCGAGCTTGTGTACTCATAATTTAGCTTGAATCAGAGTGTTCTTCAAGTATAGAACATCAGTGTCAACTAAATCCTCTAATGTAAGAGGTGGTGAAAAAAGAGATAATCAAGTGGTTGGATGCTGGTGTAGTATATCTTATTTCTTATAGCAAGTAGGTCAGTCTAGTACAATATGTTATGAAGAAAGGTAGGATGAATCTTGTGCCTAACGAGAAGAATGAGCTAGTGCCAATGAGGCCAGTCATAGGTTAGAGAGTATGCATGGATTTTAGAAAATTGAATGCATGGACTCAGAAGGACCATTTCCTATGACCTTTATGGTCCAGATGCTAGACAGGTTAGCGGACATAGGATGGTACTATTTTATTAACGGGTGTTTAGGTTACAACTAAATGACTATAGTCCCACAAGACCAAGAGGATACTACCTTGGAATTTTCTTGTAGTACTTTCACATTCAGACGTATACCATTTGGGCTGCGTAATGCTTCAGCCAAGTTTTATAGATATATGATGTCCATCTTCTCTGATATGGTAGAAAACACTATTAAATTTTTTATAGATGATTTTTTAGTCGTTGGTAATTCTTTTGATGACTGCCTAGTGTATTTGGAAAATACTAATAAAAGGTGTGAAGAATGCAACTTGATACTTAATTGGGAAAAGTGTCATTTCATGGTTAAATAAGGTATTGTTCTTGGGCACAAGATTTCAAAAATAGGCATACAGGTTGATCGACCCAAAAAAAGATGATTGAGAAATTACCTCCACTAATTTCTATGAAGGGAAATCAAAGTTTTTTAGGGCATGTAGGTTTTTATAGGTATTTTATCAAGGATTTCTCAAATATTGCTAATCCTCTTTGCAAGCTTCTTGAGAAGGAGGTAAAATTTGTTTTTTCATGGTGAATATATGAAGACTTTTGAAAGCCTAAAAGAAAAGTTGGTGTCGAGTCTAATCATTATGTCTCCTGATTAGTCCTTGCCTTTTGAGGTTATGTGTGACTAAAGTGGAGTTGGCTTAGGTGCTATCCTAGGCCAAAGAAAAGAAAATATTCTTAATCCCATCTACTATGCCAACTAGGCATTGAACCCTATGCAAACGAACTATACTGTGCCACAACAAGAGTTGTTGGTAGTGGTGTTCGCCTTTGAGAAATTTAGGTCTTACTTGATTGGGATGAAGGTAGTTGTGCACATGAATCATGCAACATTGCTGTACTTAATGGCAAAGAAAAATACAAAACCTAGACTGATTAGGTGGGTACTTTTCCTGCAAGAATTCAATTTTAAAGTCAAGGAAAAAAGAGGCACGGAGAAGCTATGCAAAAAATGAAAGATGGGCTAGATATTGATGATAATTTTTTTTGGATGAATAGTTATTGGCAGCTTCCCAAGATCTAATTCCATGATTTGTAGACTATGGAAATTATCTAGCCATTGATCTAGTCCCAAAGATCTTTTGTTCCAACAAATAAAGAAGTTCATGCATGAGGTAAGGAATTTTTTTTGGGATGAGCCTTATTTATTCAGAATTTATGCAGATGGGATTATTCATAGATGTATACCTGAGGTAGAGATAAACAACATAGTTGAGCTTTGTCATTCCTCACCAGTTTGGGGTCATTATTGAGTAACCCGCGCAACCCACCAAATCTTGCAATGTGGGTATTATTGGACAACAATCTACAAAGATGTACATGATTTTGCTTTTTTTTTTTTGTGATCAATGTCAATGCCAATGTAATATCTCTAGATGCCATGAATTTTCTATTACTCCTATTTTAGAATTAGAATTATTTGATGTATCGGGAATAGATTTCATGGGTCCTTTTGTGAGTTTGTTTGACATGAAATATATACTTATGGTTGTGAATTATGTATCTAAATGGGTGGAATTAGTTGCGCTCCCCAACAATGAATCACGTAGTATCACTGCATTCTTGAAAAAGTACATCTTTTCTTAAATTGGCACCCCATGTGCAATAATTAGTGATGGTGGGTCATATTTTTGTAATCGTCTATTCAAAAGTTTTCTTGAAAAGTATGGAGTAAAAAACAAGGTGGCAACACCTTATCATGCACAGACTAGTGGATAGGTTGAAGTATCCAATAGAGAAATCAATTCCATCTTGGAAAAGAAAGTGAATACCAATAGGACTAATTGGTCATGAAAGTTAGATGATGCATTATAGGATTACCGAACAACATTCAAGACTCTAATTGGTGCTTCACCTTATCAGGTAGTGTATATCAAGGCTTGTCACTTGCCTATTCAGCTTGAGCATAAAGCACTTTAGGCCTTGAAAAAGATGAATTTTGAGTGACAATATGCTGCCAAGTTAAGATTGAACAAGATGAATGAGTTGGATGAATTCCGACTTCAGGCTTGTGAAAGTTTTGTACTTTACAAGGAAAAGATGAAGCTGCATCATGATCAAAAAATTTAGAAAAGAATATTCAAAAAAAGAGACCAGGTGTTTCTCTACAACTCAAGGCTTCGCTTGTTTCCAAGTAAATTGAAGTGTAGATAGTATGGTCCCTTTACTGTGCTAAGAGTGTTCCCATATGGTGCTTTAGAATTGAAGAGGGATGGTGAAGACCCATTCAAGGTGAATGGGCAAAGAGTAAAGCACTACATGGGTAACACTAAGGACATTAATGTAATTTTTGAAATGTACCTTGGTGAATTATGAGTAACCAAGGAAATTACATCCTGTCGTGATGTTAAATCAAGTGCTGCATGGGAGGCAACCCATGAGGCTAGTTGGTGAAATATGAGTATCCAACTTAGACACATCATGTCGCGACGTTAAATCAAACACTGCATGGAAGGAAACCCATAATTTATACATAATTAATTATAGGATAATGTGTTTGGACAGTGTGTAGGAATAAAGATTGCAGTAAATATCTAGAAAAGTTAAAGAAGTAAGTCATACAGATTCTTCACGAGTCGTATCATAAAGGTAAGACTTATGAGTAAGAGTCGTAAGGACCTGGAAGGCTAACCAGATTCAGGTAAAAGTTTCTTGTAAGACCCCACAAAATCCTAAGCTTGATTCAGTCTAGTAAAATCTAGTAAGGGGTCCCAGACTTTAGAAAAATTAAGACAAGTATTTAGACTTAGTATTATTTTAGCCTTCGTAGGTTGACGACTCTATTTCACGACCCTCATGACCTTAAAGTAATGATTTTTAGGTTGAATCATGATTAGGAATGTCATTAGGTGTTCTCGGATAAGTTTTGGACTTTTTGGACTTTGTTTGAAACATATTTGAAAGCTCAAACCAGTGGATCAATGGGACCTCAACGTGCCGCATTGCCCATGGAGTCAATGAGTATTTTTCCCCAGCTCTCAGTGCAAATTCCAGTAAACCAATGCAAACTTGATGCAGCGTGTTAGTTATTGTGTCGATGCCAATGACGCGTTGCGTCGCTAAATTAGTTTCTAGTCATTAAAAAGTTGTATTCTTAGGGGTAATTAGGTCTTTTCCCACCTTATGTCAGCCTCCAAAACATGAGATTAATCCCCTTAAGAGGAAAAATCCATTAATCTTTCTCAAAATTTCTCAAGAAGCAAACCCTAGGATCTCCAATTCAAGATTCAGCCTTCAAGAACACTCCATCCAAGGGTTGTATGATTTAAATCATGCAAAAGATCATGTATAAAAAACATTTGAAAAAAATGTCTAAGTAAATGTATTATTAGCAAGCTAGTACCATTATGCTACTAAAGTCATACAGTGATTTAATTTTCCTGCTATCGAGTCCTGGGGGTATTTAATACTCGACAATTTAGCTATTTACCTAGAGCTAGTGCCAGTTACAAAATAATCTCACTCATGTCACGATCAGTAGTACTCTCAGTCAGTTATAGAACTCTAGAAAAACTTAGTAGACTCAGTATCAGTCCAGTCAAGTTTAGTATTCAGTTCAAACCTCAGTAAATTCAGTCAGTTAACAAAATTCAGTAGTATTCCATCAGTCAATGGAACACAGTGAACTTAGTTTAGTTTATTAGACAGTATAATCAATAATAGTTCATTCAAGCTTAGTATGAACTAGGAATCAGTTTAGTGTCTATTCAGTTGGGAGTAGGATTCGGCACCGAGCGAACCCAAGGATGGGGGCATTCCTACCAATAAAGAGTTTGAACCTTAGTAGCAATCCCTGCATTACAGAACTACATAGCCAACATAGGTTGAGATATATTTCCACCAGACTAGTGTTGATACATCTCATATTAGTTTTCCTGCCAGCGAAGGTTGTCAAAAGATTTTCCTATCAAAAATGGGTTAACTCACCGTTGTCTTTAACCATGACACAGCACTGACACCCTTACAACTGGGGTTATAGGTTAGACCCCAATCTATTTAGAAAGAGGCATGTCGGTTAGATGATTACCTCCCATAATCTTAGTTTCAATCTTCAGAATGAAAATCAATTCAGTTCTACAAAAATTAGGACTGACAGACATAGTCACTTAATTAAGTATAAAAGTCAGAATAGTTCCACAAAATTAGGACTGTCAGATATAGTCACTCAGTTAATAGTAATACAGTATCAATAAACTCAAATATCAGTAGGCCTGTAATTCAGAACTCAATAGCCAGTATTATCACAACCTCAGTTACAACTTAAGTATTCATGGATGTATTTTTAGTTAGTTATACTCATGTTATTCAGTCAATATTATTCATGTATATGAACCTATGCATCTCAAACTACCTTCGTAGTGTACCAGTACATTCAAAGTACTAACGCATACCTTTGTTTTATGCTATGATATCTTATATCATAGGTTCAGACGCATGGGCTCCTGATCATACTTAGCAGCCCGATCCATAAGCAATAGACTATTGGTGAGTCCTCGTTGTTTGAGGATAGATTTATTATTCTAGTATTTCAGTACTTGGTTTACTTCAGTAGTCGAAGTTAATTGGGGAATTGTCCCATCAACTCCTTATTCTGACAGTAGAGGCTTTTCAGACTAGAGTATTTACACACAGATGTTCAATTTTGGTATTGATATACCGTAATCAGTATTTATTCCTAGTTTTGAACCTTATGGTAAGTTTCCACCTAATTTACACATAACTGCAGTATTATTATCCAGTTATTATAGCAGGTACCAGTCATGGGCTAACTTATGGTCCCTCAGGATTATAAGCATCGTGTAACATCCTGGGTACTGACTCGGGGCGTTACAAACTTAGTATCAAAGCCTAAGATTCAATAGAGTCCTAGGAAGTTTGAAAGCCGCATCTATTAGAGTCTTGTGCATGGGTGTGTAGCGCACCACACTTAAGGATAGGAGGCTATGAGAAGTTTTATGAAATGTTTCCCTTGTTTTAGTATTCATGTCATATGAGTGAGCATGAGCTCAGGTTAAATTCTCAGTCTAATATATTCTCTCATTTTTATTTACAAAGTGTGTCTCTCAAAAAGACTAATGAAAGGAGAACCAGAAATTAGACAGTATCTCAGCCCGTTCAGGCAGATCCCCTGGATGAACATTTCTCCCATGATGAATTTAGAGCAGTTTTTACTACCATAACTCATTTGGTGGCATCCCAAAATAAACCCTCTATCTTTTACAGGCAGCAAGGATTAAGGACTTCACCCGAATGAACCCTCCATATTTTACCGGATCAAAGTCAGATGAGGACCCATAGGAATTTCTTAATCAGGTATAGAAGGTTACAGATATTATTGAGGTGATATCTAGTGATAGTAACGAGTTAGCTGCATATCAATTGCAAGATGTGGCTCATTCATGGCTCAAACAATGGAAAGCAGAGAGGGCCGCGGATACAGGGCCCATAGAATGGAAGGAGTTTGGTATTGCTTTTCTGGATAGGTTTTTCCCACTAGAGTTGATGGAAGTGAAGGTTTTGGAGTTTTTAAATTGGTGACAGGGAAATATGATGGTACAAGAGTATTCTCTTAAGTTTACGCTGTTAGACAGATATCCCCCTCATGTGGTAGCAGATAGTAGATTAAAAATAAGTAAGTTTGTGTTAAAGGTGTCTAGAGGTGTGGTCAAGGAGTGTAGGATAGTAATACTGATTAAGGAGATGGACATATCCAGGCTCATAATCCATGATTAGTAGATAAAGAAGGCAAAGAATAAGGATAAGGAGAGGGAGAATAAGAGAGCTAGAATAGATAGATTTAACTTTACCCATCCTAAGTAAGAGGGTGGTAATCGTTCTCAGTTTTGCCTGAAATCTTTAGTTTCAGCTCTGTCCTCAGCCCGTTCTTCTATGCCAAAATTCAAAGATGGTAATAGACATAGGGTGTAAGGCCCTAAACCCCAAGGTAGTGTTAGTAGCGTCTAAAAAAATCCTCTCTGCCAGAAGTATGACAGAAACAATCAGGGTGTCTTCAGAGCTGGCAGTGACGTATATTTTAGATGTGTCAAGCCAGGCCACAGATTCAGAAAGTGTCCTCAGATGGGTTCGTAGAGTCAACATAACAGTCCCTCAGCTCAGTCTGGTCACCAAAATCAGCAAGGTGCCGGTTCCAGTGCTACTAGTGGGCAACGTCCAAATAGATTCTATGCACTTTATTCTCGATAGGATCAGGAATGTTCTCCTGATGTGGTCACTGGTAAATTTTACGTTTATCCTTTTTATGTTTATCCTTTGCTAGATACAGAAGCTTCTTTGCAATTGTAACTCCTTATATAGCTGTTGACTTTGGAGTCAATCTTGAAATTCTAGCAGAGCATTTCTCAGTCTCTACCCCAGTGGGTAAATCTATGATAGCCCGATGGGCATACAGGAACTGCCTGATTATGGTATCTCAAGAAGTCACTTCAGCAGACTTAGTCAAATTAGAGATGACCGATTTTGATGTCATTCTCAGAATGGATTAGCTTCATTCCTGCTATGCCTCAGTCGACTGTAGAAACATAATTATCCAGTTTTAGTTTTCGAATGAGCCCATCCTAGAGTGGATGGGTAGTACTTCAGTACTAAGGGTTAGCTTGTTTCCTACCTTAGGGCAAGGAAACTAATATCTAAGGGATGTGTCTACCATCTCATTTAATTCCAAGACTCTAGATTAGAAACCCCTACTCTTGAGACATAATCAGTAGTATGTGAATTCCCAGATGCATTTCTTAAAGATATTTCCGGAGTTTCTCCCATAAGGTAAATCAACTTTGAAATATACCTTCTTCTAGGTACGTAGCCCATATCTATTCCACCATATAAAATGGCTCTAGCAGAACTCAAAGAATTAAAAGAGTAGTTGAAAAATCTCCTAGATAAGGGATTCATCATACCTAGTGTGTCCCCATGGGGTGCACCAGTTCTATTCATGTATTAGAAAGATAGTTCTCTCAAAATGTGTATAGACTACCATCAGCTAAATAAAGTCATGGTCAAGAACAAATATACACTTCCCTGAATCGATGACTTGTTTGACCAACTTCAGGGTGCCAGTTACTTCTCTAAGATTTACCTCAGATCAGGCTATTATCAGCTCAGAGTTAGGTAATATGACATTTTAAAAATGGCTTTCAGAATCGGTATGGTCACTTTGAATTCTTAGTTATGTCATTTGGTCTTACTAATACCCCAGCAGTCTTTGTGGACTTGATGAATCATGTGTTCAAATAGTACTTGGATATCTTCGTCATAGTCTTCATAGATGACATCCTTGTCTACTCCTGCAGTGAACATGATCATGCAGACCATCTCAGAATAGTATTAGAGTCTCTCATAAATCACCAATTATTCTCCAAATTTATTAAGTGTAAATTTTGGCTAAGGTCAGTAGCCTTCCTCGACCATATCATTTTCGGTCAGCTATCCAGAGTTTCTTGGGTTTGATTGGATATTATGAATGCTTTGTTGAGGGATTTTTATCTATTGCATCCCGTATGTCTAGATTGACTCAGAATAAGGTCAAATTTCAGTGGTTAGATTCTTATGACAAGAGTTTTTAGGAGTTGAAGACTCAACTTACTATAACCCCAATTTTAACTCTACCTGATGGTCCATAAGATTTATGGTAAATTTGATGCTTCCAGGGTTGTTATGGGGTGTGTTTTGATTCAACGAGGTAAGGTCATAGCCAATGCCTCTAGACAGCTCAAACCCCATGAAAAGAACTATCCTACTCATGATCTTGAGTTAGCAGCAGTAGTATATGCCTTTAATATTTAGAGGAACTATTTGTATGGAGTGAACATTGATGTTTTCACTGACAATAAATGACTACTATATGTGTTCTCACAGAAAGACCTAAACCTTTGTCAGAGAGGGTGGTTGGAGTTGTTGAAGGACTACGACATGAGCATCCCGTATCATTCAGGTAAGGCCAATGTATTGGTTGATGCTTTAAGTAGGATTTCTATGGGTAGTGTTGCTCACATGGATGATGGAAATAAGAAGTTAGCTTAGGAAGTTCATCAACTTACCCAACTGGGTGTCCGCTTAGTCAATTCAGCAGAAGGTAGTGTATGGGTTTAGAGTAGTTCAGAATTATCTCTGGTTTACAAGGTGAAGGAAAAGTATGATAGAGATCACATCCTAGCTAAGTTAAAATAATTAGTTAGAGATTAGAAGATAGAGGTTTTCTCTCAATAGGGAGATAGTGTATTGCATTGTCAGGGTCGGTTATGTGTGCCAGGTATAGATGACCTGAGACAACAGATTGTTGCAGAAATGCATGGTGTGCATTACTCTATTCATACAGCGGCCACTTAGATGTACCATGATTTGTGGGAGATATATTGGTAGAGTGGGATGAAGAGATACATTGTAGAGTTTGTAGCTAAGTGCTTGACATATTAGTAGGTTAAGATTGAGCACCAAAAACATAGTGGGTCTATGCAGAAGTTCAGTATTCCCACTTGGAAATAGGTAGAGGTGAACATGGATTTTGTGATGGGTTTGCCTCATACTTATTTTCAATACAATTTAGTTTGGGTAATTATAGACAAGATGACCAAATTAACTCATTTCTTACCAGTTCATACCTCTTAGTCAGCTGAGGACTATGTAGATCTCTTTGTTAGAGAGTTGGTCAGATTACACAGAGTCCTTTTGTCCATTATCTCAGATAGAGGTACGCATTTCACCTCTCATTTCTGGAAAGCTTTCCAAAAGGGTCTAGGTACCCAAGTCCACCTCAGTACAACCTTTCACCCTCAGACGGATGGTCAAGAAGAAAGGACCATTCATAATTTAGAGGATATGCTGCGAGCGTGTATGATAGACTTTAAAGGTAGTTGGGATGATCACTTACCTTTGATTGAGTTCGCATATAACAACAACTATCATTCCAGCATTCAGATGGCTCCATTTGAGATGCTTTGTAGGAGGAGATGTAGGTCTCCCATTGGTTGGTTTGAGGTGGGTGAGGCCACAGCGGCAGGGCCTGACTTGTATTCGATACCTTAGAGAAGGTTCAGCTGATCAGGAAAAAGCTTAAGACATCTCAGAGCTGACACAAATTATACGTAGATGTGCGAAGAAAGGATCTCAAGTTTGAGACTGGTGATTATATGTATTTGAAAATCTCTTCTATGAAAGAGGTGAAGAGGTTTGGTAAGAAGAGAAAGCCCAGTCTCTGATATGTCGGTCCTTACCGAATTCTCAGCCATTTTGGGGAGGTAGCTTATGAGCTTGAGTTATCTTTGGATTTAGGTTCAGTCCATCCAGTGTTCCATGACTCCTTTCTAAAGAAATGCATAGGTGAACTAACAACTATAGTCCCTATAGGGAGTATAGATGCTCAAAATAGCCTCTCTTATGAGGAGATTCCAGTCAAAATCATTGATTATTAGATTCTCAGACTAAGGAACAAAGAGGTCCCTTTAGTCAAAGTGCTTTGGCGGAACTAGTCCGTTGAAGGAGCTACTTGGGAAGCAGAAGCAGATATACAGACCAAGTATCCTTACCTCTTCTCTGCAAACTCAGATTTAGCCCCAGGTAACAGTTTTTCATTAAACTTTGTTCTATGCTCGGATTTTCCTTTATAGACCTAGTAACAGTTACCATTGCATATTCAATTGTGACTTCATGCATCTGATATGCATGTTCAGCATAAGAAACTCAGCTTATTAGCAATCCCAGTTATGCATTTATGAATCATGTTCAGCTATGTACTCATGCATCAGATATGCATGCTCAGTATGAGATTTCAGCATATCGGTAGTGTCATTTATTAAATCATGTTGAAGTTGTGCATATCCAATATCTAAATTTAGTCTATCAATATTCTTGGCTTAGTATGTCTCATTCGAGAATGAATGTTCACAAGGGGGAGATATTGTAAGACCCCGCAAAATCCTATGCTTGATTTAGCCTGTAAAAGCGAGTAAGGGTCCCAGACTTAAAAAAATTCAGCTAAATATTAAGACTTAGTGTTATTTTAGCCTTCATAGGTTGTACACTCTATTTAATGACCTTCTTGACCTTAAAGTAATGATTTTTATGTTGAATCATGATCAAGACTGTCAGTAGGTGATCTCGGACAAGTTTTGGATTTTTTGGAGTTCATTTGAAACACATTTGAAACGTCAAACCAGTGGATCAATGCGATCTCGATGTGCTGCATCGCCTATCATGTCGATAAGTATTTTTCCCCATCTCCCAGTGCAAATTCTAGTGAACTGACATAGACTTGACGCAGCATGTAGGCAATCACGTCGATGCCAATGACACCATCCGTAGGTCTACGATCGCTAAATCAGTTTTCAGTCATTAAAAAGCCACGTCCTCAGGGGTAATTGGTTCTTTTGCCACCTTATGTCATCCCATAAAATATGATATTAAGCCCCTTTAGAGGAAAAATCCATTGATCTTTCTCAAAATTTCTCAAGAAGCAAACCCTAGGATCTCCAATTCAAGATTCAGCCTTCAAGAACACTGCATCATTGTTCGCAAATTTGTATACCAAGGTATGTGACGTATTCATCCAAGGGTTTCCTTCCACCCTTGGAGTTCAATAAAATATTTTTAAATACAATTTAATTGATTTCATGGATTTCATGGTGGATCTTGAATGTCTTAATGATTGTGATGTTAATGGTGATCTAATTCCATTATTTATCCCAAGATTCATGCAAACTAGTTAATTGTGAATTGATTATTGTGAACTACATGTCAGACTCTTGAATTGCAAGTTGAATGAAGAATCCATGATATTACTACACATTTATTGATATGTGAAATACCCATGCTCCCCAAGTGTGTGTCAAAATGCTTATGTAATTAGACTAGTCCAAGC
Organism: Capsicum baccatum var. pendulum; assembly: GCA_030864225.1. NCBI lineage: Eukaryota > Viridiplantae > Streptophyta > Magnoliopsida > Solanales > Solanaceae > Capsicum > Capsicum baccatum. Next base: position 246,400,887 of record CM061552.1, on the reverse strand, counting down.
ATAACATGTTATTGTATGATTTAAATCATGTAAAATTTAATGTATAACAAGGGTTTGACAAAAATGTTTAAGTGAATGTATTATTAGGAAGTCAGTACCATTATGTTACTAAAATCATGCAGTGATTTAATATTTATGCTATTGAGTCCTGGGGGTATTTAATACTCGACAATTTAGCTGTTTACCTAGAGCCAGTGCCAGTTACAAAATAATTTCAGTCATGTCACAATCAGTCGTACTCTCAGTCAGTTATAGAACTCTAGAAAAACTCAGTAGACTCAGTATCAGTCCAGTCAAGTTTAATATTCAGTTCAAAGCTCAACAAATTTAGTCGGTTAACAAAATTCAATAGTATTCCATCAGTCAATGGAACAAAGTGAACTTAATTCAGTTTATTAGATAGTATAATCAATAATAGTTCAGTCAAGCTTAGTATGAACTAGGAATCAGTTCAGTGTCTATTCAGTTGGGAGTAGGATTCAACACCGAGCCAACCCAGTGATGGGGGCATTCCTGACAGCAGAGGGTTTAACCCTTAGTATCAATCCTTGTATTACAAAATTATGTAGCCAGCATAGATTAAGATATCTCCCTACTAGACTATTTTTGATACATCTCATATAAGTTTTCCTACCAGCGAGGGTTGACGAAAGATCTTCCTGTTAGAGAGGGTTAACTCACAATTATCTTTACATTGGCATAATACTGACACCCTTCCAACTGGGGTTACAGGTTAGACCCCAATTTATTTAGAAAGGGGCATAACAGTTAGATAATTACCTCCTACAGTCTCAGTTTCATGCTTCAAAATAGAACTTAATTCAGTTTTACAGAAACTAAATTTGTCAAACAAAGTCAGTAAGTTCAGTACGGAACTCAAAATTGTTCCACAGAATTAGGACTATCAGATATAGTCACTCAGTTAACAGTAATACAATATCAGTAAACTCAGATATCAGTAGAGGAGTAATTCAGATTTCAGTATCTATTGTTATCACGATCTTAGTTACAGTTTACATATTCATGCATGTACTCTCCTTCAGTTGTACACATGTTATTCAGTTAGTATTGTTCATGTATATTAACCCATGCATCTCATCATACCTTACTTAGCATACCAGTATATTCAAAGTATTGACACATACCTTTCTTTCACGCTATTATGTCTTATATCATAGGTTAAGACGCATGGGCTCCCGATCATACTTAGAAGCCCGATCCATTAGCAAAAGACTAGTGGCGAGTCCTCATTGTTCGAGGATAGATTTATTATTCCAGTATTTCAGTACTCAGTTTACTTCAGTAGTCGAAGTTGTTGGGGACTTGTCCTATCAACTCTTTATTTAGACAGTAGAGGATTTTCAGACTAGAGTATTATAGATGAATTTTTAGTTTTGGTATTGATGTATCATACTCAGTATTTATTTACAGTTTTGAACTTTATGGCAACCTTCTACCTACTTTCTGTATAACTATAGTATTATTATTTAGTTATTGCAGCAGGAACCAGTCATGGGTTAGCTTGTGGTTCCTCATGATTATGAGCATCGTGTAGTGTCTCGGGTACAGACATGGGGTGTTACAAACTTGATATTAGAGCTTAAGCTTCAATAGAGTTCTCAAAAGTTTGAAAGCCGTATCTAGTAAAGTCTTGTGCATGGGTGTGTAACGCGCCACACTTATGGACATGAGGCTATGAGATGTTTTCGGAAAAGTTTCCCTTCTTTCAGTATTCATATCGTGTGAGTGAGCATGAGATCAAGTTAAATTCTCAGTCTAATCCATTCTCTCCTTTTTATTTACAGAACATGCCTCCCAAAAAGGCTAACAAAATAAGAACCAAAAATTAGTTAGCACCTCAGCCCGTTCAGGCAGATCCCCTGGATGAACATGTCTCCCATGATGAATTTAAAGAAGCTTTCCCCTCCCTATCTTATTTTGTGGTAGCCCAGAATAAATGCCCAGCTTCTATTCCATCTAACCCAGTGGCCAATACTGTTGGAGCTAGGATTTAGGACTTCACCCGAATGAACCCTCTATCTTTTATCGGTCAAATTCAGATGAGGACCCACAGGAATTTCTTGATCAGGTGTAGAAGGTTACAAATATTATGGGGGTGACATCTAGTGAGAGTGCCTAGTTAGCTGCATAGCAGTTGCAAGATGTGTCTTACTCATAGTTGGAATAGTGGAAAGCAGAGAGAGCCACAGATACAGGGCCTATAGAATGGGAGGAGTTTACTATTGATTTTCTAGATAGGTTCTTCCTACTAGAGTTAAGAGAAGCGAAAGTTTTGAAGTTTATAAATTGGAGACACGACAATATGATGGTACAAAAGTATTCTCTTAAGTTTACTCAGTTATCCAGGTATGTCCCTCATGTGGTAGAAGATAGTAGAGAAAAAATAAGTAAGTTTATGTTAAGAGTGTCTAGCGGTGTGGTTAAAGAGTGTAGGAACATAATGCTGATTAAGGAGATGGACATATCCAGGCTCATGGTCCATGATCAGTAGATAAAGTAGGCTAAGAATAAGAAGGAGAGGGAGAACAAAAGAGCTAAAACAGGTAGCTTCAACTTCACCCAGCCTAAGTTAGAGGGTGGTAATCATTCTTAGTTTTTCCTAAAATATTTAGTTCCAACTCCATCCCCAGCTAGTGCTCTCTTGCCAAAATTCAGAGATAGCAATAGAGATAGGGCGTCAGGCCCTAAACCCCAGGGTAGTTTCAGTACTTTTCAAACAAATCCTCTGTGCCAGAAGTATAGTAGAATCCATTAGAGTATCTACAGAGCTGGCAGTGACGTATATTTCATATGTGGCAAGCTAGGCCACAGAGTCATATAGTGTCCTCAGGTGGTTCGCAGAGTTAGCATAAGTATCCCTTAGCTTAGTCTGGTCATCCAAATCAGCAGGGTACCACTTCTAGTGCTACTAGTGGGCAACGCCTAAACAAACTCTATGCACTTTAGTCTCAATAGGATCAGGAATGTTCTGCTGATGTGGTCACTGGTATGTTACAAGTTTATCATTTGTATGTTTATCCTTTGCTAGATCCAGGAGCTTCTTTATCTTTTGTAACTCCTTATATAGCTGTTGACTTTGGAGTCAGTCCCGAAATTCTAGCAGAGAATTTCTCAGTCTCTACCCTAGTGGGTAAATCTATCATATCCCCAGCGGGTATATAGGAACTATCCAATTATGGCGTCTAAGTAAGTCACTTTAGCAGACTTATTTGAATTAGAGATGATCAATTTTGATGTCATTCTCGACATGGATTGGCTTCATTCTTGCTATGCCTCAGTCGACTGCAAAAATAAAATTGTCCAGTTTTAGTTTCCGAAGGAGCCCATCCTAGAGTGGAGAGGTTGTACCTCAGCACTAGTGGTCAACTTATTTCCAACCTTAGGGTAAAGAAAATTATATCTAAGGGATATGTCTACCATCTCATTCGATTACAGGACTCTAGATCAGAATCCCCTACTCTTGAGTCAGTATCTGTAGAATGTAAATTCCCAAACGTGTATCCTAAAGATCTTTTTGGAGTTCCTCCTGAAAGGGAAATTTACTTTGAAATAGAAGTTCTTCCAGATACTCAACCCATATCTACTTCGCTATACATAATGGATTTAGCAGAACTCAACATTTGAAAGATCTCCTAGATAAGCGATTCATCAAACCAGTGTGTCCCAGTGGGGTGCACCAGTTCTATTTATGCATAACAAAGATGGTACTCTCAGAATGTTTATAGACTACCATCATCTATATAAAGTCATATTCAAGAACAAGTATCTACTTCTCAGAATCGATGACTTATTTGACCAACTTCAGGGTGTCAGTTGCTTCTATAAGATAGACCTCAGATCAGGCTATCATCCTCTCAGAATTAGGGAATATGACATTCCAAAAATATCTTTTAAAACATAGTATGGTCACTTCGAATTCTTAGTCATGTCATTTGGTCTTACTAATGTCCCAAAAACCTTAATAGACTTGATGAACCGTGTGCTCAAATAGTACTTGGACATGTTCCTTACAGTCTTCATAAATTGCATCCTTATCTACTCCTGTAGTGGGCATGATTATGCAGACCATCTCAGAATAGTATTAGAGACTCTCATAAACCACCAGTTATTTCCCAAATTTAGTAAGTGCGAATTTTGGCAAAGGTCAATAGCCTTTCTCGGCGATATCATTTTTGGTGATCACATTAGAGTTAATCCCCAAAAGACTAAAGTAGTGAGAAACTAGGCCAGACCTATCTTTTTACCAGATATCCAGAGTTTCTTGGGTTTGACTGGCTATTATCGATGGTTTGTTGAGGGATTTTCTCTATTGCATCCCCTATGTCCAGATTGACTCTGAAGAATGTCAAATTTTAGTGGTCAGATTCTTGTGAGAAGAGTTTTTAGGAGTTGAAGACTCGACTTACTACATCCCCAGTTTTAACTCTACCAGATAGTTCCAAGGTTGGTTTGTTATGTGTTTTGATGTAAAGACGTAAGGTCATAGCCTATGCATCTTGATATCTCAAACCCCATGAAAAGAACTATCCTACTCATGATCTTGAGTTAGCAGCAGTAGAATTTTCCTTAAAGATTTAGAGGCACTATTTGTATGGAGTGTACGTTGATCTGCTCACTAACTATAAGATCCTACAGTAAGTGTTCTTACAGAAAGACCTAAACCTACATCAGAGAGGGTGGTTGGAGTCATTAAAGAACTATGACATGAGCATCCTGTGTTATCCGGGTAAAGAGAATATAATGGATGATACTCTAAGTAGGATGTCTATGGTTAGTGTTGCTCACATGGATGATTGTAAGAAGAAGTTAGCTCAGGAAGTTCATCAGCTTTCCCGACTGGGTGTCTGCTTAGTCAATTTAGCAGAAGGAAGTGTATGGGAGAAGAGTAGTTTAGAATCATCTCTGGTTTTTGAGGTGAAGGAAAAGTAGAATAGGGATCCCAACCTAGCTAAGTTGAAAGAATTAGTAAGAGATCAGAAGATAGAGGTTTTCTCCCAAGGGGGAGATAATGTATTGTGTTGTTAGGGTCAGCTTTCTGTGCCAGGTATAGATGACCTGAGACAGTGGATTCTTGCAGAAGTTCATGGTGCTCGTTACTCTATTCATCTAGGGTCCACTAAGATGTACCGTGATTTGCAGGAGATCTATTTATCCTGGGGGTATTTAATACCCGACAACTTAACTATTTACCCAGTGCTAGTGTCAGTTATAGAATAATCTCATTTATGTCATGATTAGTAGTACTCTCAGTCAGTTACAGAACTAAGGGAAAATACAGTAGACTCAGTATCATTCCAGCCCAGTTAAATATTCAGTTCATACCTTAGTAAATTCAGTCAGTTAACAAAATTCAGTAGTATTCCATCAGTCAATGAAACTCAGTGAACTCAGTTTAGTTAGTTAAACTGTATAATTAGTAACAGTTTAGTCAAGCCTAGTATGAACTAGAAATTAGTTCAGTGTTTATTTAGTTGGGAGTAGGATTCAGCACTGAGCGAACCCAAGGATGGGGGCATTCCTTCCAGTAGTAGGTTTGACCCTTAGTAGCAATCCCTGCATTATAGAACTACGTAGCCAGCATAGGTTGAGATATCTTCCAGCCAGACTAGGGTTGATACATATCATACGATTTTTCCTGTCAGCAAGGATTGATGAAAGATCTTCCTGTCAGAAAGGGTTAACTCATAGTTTTCTTTATTTGTGGCACAATACTAACACCATTCCAACTGGGGTTACATATTAAAACCCAATCTATTCAGAAAAAGGCATGTCAATTAGATAATTACCTTTCACAGTCTCAATTTCTATCTTTAGAATAGAACTCAATTTAGTTCTACAGAAATCAGGACAGTCAGACACAGTCAATCAGTTCAGTACAGAACTCAAAATAGTTTCACAGAATCAGGACTATCAAATATAGTCACTCAGTTAATAGTAATACAGTATCAGTAAACTCAGATATCAATATACCTGTAATTTAGAACTCCGTATCTAGTGTTATCACAAGCTCAGTTACAACATACATATTCATGCATGTACTATCATTCAGTTATACTCATGTTATTCAGTCAGTATTGTTCATGTTATGAACCCATGCATACTACATCACATAGCATACCAGTTCATTCAAAGTACTGGCGCATACCTTTCTTTTATGCTATGATGTCTTATATCATACATTCAAATCCATGAGCTCCCGATCATACTTAGCATCCCGATCCATCAGTAGCAGACTAGTGGCGAGTCCTTATTATTTGAGGATTGATTTATTATTCCAGTATTTTAGTACTCAGTTTACTTCAGTAGTCGAAGTTAGTTGGGGATTTGTCTCATCAACTACTTATTCAGATAGTAGAGGCTTTTCAGACCAGAGTATTTATAGACAAATATTTAGTTTTGATATTGATGTACCATACTCAGTATTTATTCATAGTTTTGAATCTTATGGCAAGTTTCCATCTAATTTCTGCATAACTATAGTATTATTATCCAGTTATTACAGTAGGTACCAGTCATGGGTTAGCTTGTGGTTTCTTTGAATTATGAGCATCGTGTAGCATCTAGGGTACATACTCAGGGCGTTACATTTCTAAAGTGGATACAACTCTAAGAATGAGTCGTACCCATAAGGTACAGTCCTTACATTGAATTGTATCACCTCCAGAGCTAAGGTAAGGTTCCATGTCTTTACGAGTAGAAGAAAAGACTCGTAAGCCTGGGCACAAGTCATACACACTACTTGTACCAAAGTATTTTGACCAAGCACACGTGCAAGTGGATGTGGTCTCACCAAGTAATATAATGGCCTTAAATAAAGGCAAATATAGATCCCTCAGAGAATTGTATCCACAACTATCTTATTCAAGTTCAACTATTGAGATTAAAGTGGTGCAATGTAACCAAAAGAGTTTCGAAAGTTTATAAACTAAAATAATGTGAAAAGGTAAAGAATTTGGACAATCAATAGATGAAAACCCAGGGTTAAGACACTGTGAACAATCATACTATGCTAATGAACTTCATTCGTTAGATTAATTATCTTGATTGTTGGTTCGTAGGGTTTATCATATGATTATGGTCTCCCAACCTCTAACCTTCTACCGAACTAGACATTACAACTATATCGTTGAGCGGGGATGCAATAATCCATTTACATACATTAAGATATCATACTAAATGTAAAATAAGAAAGTATTCTAGGAATAACCCTATCTTATATGCTAATTCAAATTCCTTATTTCATAAAAAAATAAGAACCTTACTATATTCATCCCCACGTTCTATCTTATTGTTCCCCCTCCCGAGTTCACAAGGTCGACAATATATGTATTCTAAGGGATCCAAATCATTAAAATAGTGAAGAAAGGATAAAAAAACAACCAATATGATAATAAATCCAAACAAACTCAATTCAAAGCGAAAGTAAATATGTTCTTGGCCTTAACCTCGGAAAGGGGGCTTTTAGCCACTCATGGATATAGTCATAATCAAGATGAATAAAAACATGATAAAGTCCATTAAAAATATAAAGTAAAGAAATAAAAACCCTAATTGAAGTTTTATTCATCCATTCTCTAAGTTTTAAAGTTGTCCCAGGTGTATAACATCAAGTAAAAGTGTCCTATTTATAGAAGGACAAAACTGCCGCGTTTTTGCACTAGGCTGCGTCGCGGGGATAATTTTATGTGTCTAACTGCATAAAGTACCCTTATATAGGTTACCTTAGGAAGCCAATTATGTGTGTAAAGAACCAGTTTTCCTTGGTTTGAGGCTGCGACGTGCCCTTGACATCCAAGGTGTCCAATTTGCTTCAAGTTGTGTCTTGTGATTTCGTTGATCCATTCCAAGCCTTTTTTGTCGGTTACACTTTATTGGAAGCTTATATATCCTTAATAAATCATAATAATTAATCAAAAATAATCCTAAAAAATTAAACACAACAAATTAGACCTCAAAACAAAACAACATCCAAGACGACGAACTAGAAACTTAAGCTAAGAATACTAGTTTTGTCCCTTTTGAACTTTCACTTAGTCTTGACTCTTGGATTGATTCAATTGCACTTTAAAAACTATTAAAAAGTTTTTATATACATAAATATACAATCATATCATTATAAAATCATTATATACATTACAATCCATCGCGATCAACTAGAGCAACACCTAGCTCAAGCTAGTAACACTAGTTTTCTCATATGAACTCTAAATGATCAATTTGATTCCAAACTTGTCTGAAATGAAACTTAAACATTTTTATCGAGTAATTAAACACTTAAATTCTAATTTATACCATCATTGACTTATTACACAAGAATTCCTCAAAACAAAGCTAAATAAGCCAAACATACAACACAAATGCATAAATCCACCTCAGATCACCAAGATTACCACGTCAGGGGCTGCGGGTCAACCCAGCCCAAAATTTGATTGAAAAATAAAAAGGGCACCCAATATGGGTACCCGAGATATAAATCACTCCCAAATCGCATTACCTCTATTGTTGCATAAATTAAAAGCTTCTAAAACATAATTTAACCTGAAATACACCTACCAACTTGCTTGGATTCTTTACTTTGCTCGAGTTAGGCACAATTTTGGGGATGAACATTTGAATTCATGAAAATTTAGTATTTAACCAAATTAAGTAAGCTTTTTAACTTAATTTCATTATCTATCTAGTTGAAATTGAAAATGTAAGATATTCTAGACTTGCTTGAAGTTGAATTGAGTTGTGGGTTGAATTTTAGTACCCTAGTTCATAGGTTTTAAATTGAAAATTGAAATTGGAGATAAACCTAGTTTTAGGTGTTGATATTATGTGTTGTTTTGACTAAAATTGGGTAATATTGGTGCATAAAGTAGTGGGTAGTTTGGGAATTTTAAATTAGAGTCAACATTAAAGTTGAACTTCTATGTTGCAGTGGATACACGACTCCTTACAACTCGTACCCCTAGTAAAAGGGCCATAATGAGACTTGTACCCACTGATAAGATGAAAGTATAACTAAGTTTAAGTTCTGGTAGGGGCATGAATTACCTAAATGAGTTGTACCCAGTACATACGATTTGTACACTAAAGTGGTAAGGACCTGGGTAAATGTCACATTTTAGACTTTTGTTTCTGACCTGATTATGGGCGTTGGCAGCAAGATACACCTTATCATATGACGTGTTAGGAGTAGTCATAATTAAGATAGTGTACACCCATGTATACACTGTGTATCATATGACTCAATCATACGAGTCGTACCTAGCCTATATGACTCGTACCCCCCATTCGTACCCTGACCAGAATATTACACTGATAGTTACTTTCTTGTTTTTGCTTTTTTTTCCTAATTTATTTACTAATGTATGCTTTTGTTCAGGTACAATTCCTCCCAAAGGTACATCTTATTCCAAACAAATAGCCATAAAGGGAGACAAAAATGCATAATCTTTAAGTTCTGAGGCTACTGAGTTATCTAGTAGTAGCTATGCCCTATATGAATACCCAATGAAAGGAAAGGTTTACCCAAAATATAAAAAGGATACAAAGAGGAAAAAAGTAGAAACCCCAGAGGACACTCCTATATGGGGAATAAGAAGAAAGAACTTGAGTACCTCCCTTCCCCACTCACTTCAACCTTCGGGGGTGAAATAAGAATTTTAATCTAGTTCTGATGTAGAGAGTTCAAAAATGATGTAGAAGATGTTGATCTACCTTTGATTGATATGCAATACCCTTCACTAGACATCACACCTACTCCAGTGCCCATCGTTGAATGGTAGGGGTACACTGGTATGTAAGATACATATAACGATGGCCTGAGCAGACTTAGTAACAAAAAGATCAAGAGGAACCTGTACCTTGAGAGACGCTTGATTACTATTGGGGTGATAGAGTTTCCAAGGTTTAAGGAGCATTTCTGACAATACAACTTTAAATGGATGACTAAAGCTCTCGGAAGATATAGTATTGCACTAGTACGGAAGTTCTATACAACATACAAGAAAGAGATACAGAGATAGTATCCACAGGGTCAGTTATGGAGAGGTGGTGACCATATTAACTCGTTATTCATTTGGGGTGTGCGGGTTGATGTCTCTCCACATACTATTTCTAGGTTTTTATATGGATTGGATGATCAACCTCTAGTTAACAAGGGTGAGATAGAGTACCACATGGATAATATGTAGAAAATCATGAGGAAACAATTAAGATTTGATGACAAGATAGGTCATTTTAGGTTGATTGCCGATCAAATATCTTCAAATGGGCAAGACATAGTTTAGGGAGTTGGTGGATCGGGTGTGACTTCTTGGAAGATGGAGAAACATACCCTTAATTTTGAGGCCAGGTCATGGTGGATGCTGGCATGACACATGCTTTGTCCCATCACTGGGAATAATATTTTGAGTCCAGTCAGAGCAGCTATAATAGCCGAATTCATAGCTAGTTAAGAGATGAGAAACCAAGCTGTAGTTGGTGATAAGTCTCTATTAGCGTACCCATGTATGATTACACAGATGTGCATAGCTATAGGAGTATGGGAACTCACAGGTACCGATGAATATTAGAGACTACGAATACCACAGACTTAGGCCTGATCAAAGATGTAGCCAACTCATTGTCCAGGAAGGTGAGGCATGAAGTAGAGATATTGGTCGAGAAGTATAAAGGTCAGATCGAGGCTGCTGAGATAGGTGGACAGACTAAGACTGCATAGACTTCCTATGCAGTAGGTACATCTAGTGCCCACTTTCAATGTAGTATGTACTACCTCGCTCAAGAGGTATGCCTTATGGCTTTATTATAATTCCACAGGTAGTATGGAATAAGAAAATAACTAAACTGAGCATGTTAGAGACTAAGGTCTGACAAATGGAAGGTGGTGTAAAGCCCTGGGTTGATACATAGTTGGCCAACCAGAATAGATGGGTACAAATACAAGTATATACTTTTGAGATGAGGATTACTCTATAGTTGGGTAGCAGCCAAACCTAAAAATTATAGAGGTAAAGGCCTAGGTAGGTTAGATTAGAAGGATGGTGAATGAGTTGTATACCCAACCAGTTATCTTAGAGCCTTAGGTCACGACTATCATGCTCAAAGTTCATGTTCATAATATTTGGTCTATTCTAGACTCGACTAAGGAAAATAAAGAGAAAAACTATAAGGATAGAAGAGAAAGAAATAGAAAGAAGCATGAGGAAAAAGATGATATGACAAAGGCTAAGGCAGCTAGCCTATAGAATAAGCAGGACTAGCATGCGAGGGTCTAAGAGATGGCTGTTGGAGTCTGTGGTTCTAGGATGCTAGTTGGTGATGCTGCGATGTTGTAGACCCACCTATTACCACTATTACTGATTCAGTCCCAATAGTTGATGAGACTTATGCTGATGATGGTGGAACCCAACCCGAGGGGGCCCCAAATAGTAACATTGTTTGAGCTGGCTCCTTGATTATCCAGGTATATTCCCATTCCCTTGTACTTATTTTTACATAAAATAGGGACAATGCACAAGCTTTTAGTTGGGGGTAGGGGAGTACCAAGTTACCTCAGGATATACTTACTGTGTTAAGTGTTTTTGTGTCTATTATGTGCTATGAATAGCAGAGATTGGAGGAGAACTTATGCTTATGCCAGTAGACCATTGTTTTGAATGATTATGTTAAAAGATGGTTTGATTTGAAAATTTTTGTGCTAAAAATTGACACCTTTCCTAAATTTTGTGTTATTTATATGTGTGTGAGACTATTGAGAATCTGATAATGGTATTAGGATTAGGTTTAGAAAAACTAGGTAATAATTTTGCATAACTAGATAAGTAGTGCCTAGTAGTGTAATCCTATGAAAATATATGTGCGGTATTACTAAGTTCTTAGTGTATCGAAATTTAGAACTTGCCCGATTGCTTTTACCCAGGCATAGGATAGTCATGTAGGATATAATCTTAGGCCATTTTTATTGTAAGTCCACTTAAGCCTAAATGCCCAAACCAAATGAATGAATCCCTTTGATCCAAATATTATAGCCTTAATCAACCAATTTTGTTGTTTGCACCAATTTCACCTGCCCATTTCTATAATGAACCTATATTGGCCCTGATCCTTCTTGGATACCTAAGTTGAGGGTGGCTATTGTAGGGGTGCATAGGAAAATTAGTGTAAAGAAATAGGTGTGTAATAAAAATAAAAAAGGACAGGTGCGGTGAAAAAAAAGAAAAAAAAAGTTGCAAAGAAATGAAAAAAAGAAAGTGAGAGAAGAAAACTGCACCTGGACCATGGAATGTGCTTAAAATAAAAAGGGATACAAAAGGACGGAAATAAAAGATAAATTGGAAAAATAAGTGGACCCCCCCAAAATGTGTAGTTTCAAGGAGTCTTAGTCACTAAATAAAGTCCCAAAAAGATACCATACCAGCCCCTAACCTACGTTACAAGCAAAATAAAATCCTTTAGTGATCCTACCCCGTTTGTCTGAAAACTTAGGAAGAGAGCATATGGGTAAGTCTATGGCATTCTGTATATAGTGGTGAAACTTCCTTGTTAGCGAGAGCGTTGTTTGATACATTCCTGAATAATTTTCTTGATTACAACTAAGAGTAAATGGGATTTCTTTGATCGTGAGCACACATAGGTTATTTTGTTAGGTTGCTAGTGTCTGGTTAATTTTGTTAGTGTCTATGCCTAGTCATCTATAATTAGTATAATTCCATCACCGGATTCCTTTTTTAATGGCATATACCAAATCGTATAAACTATTGCTTTTCAAAAAATCAAAATTAGGAGGAGGAATGAGAGCGTTGAAAATAGAATTGAAAGTTCACTACCATAGGTATCTTAGGATCTTCCTGTTTAGGCATTAATTTGCCTTGTGATAGTTTTTGATTTTTTGTTTTAATAACGACATACAAACTTCTAAGTTAAGGGTGTTGATGTGTCGTGGAAACACGAAACTTTCAATTATTAAAAATATGAAATTATGCTTAAACTTAGGTCATTTTAGTAAATATGGTGCGCTTTTGTGGTTATTACAGGTAAAATAAGTCTAGCATAGTGTTGGAAAGAAAATGGAAGAAAAAAACCAAAAATACCAAGTTACAGCAAGGTAATTGTCTTCTCAAGAGTCATCAACACTCATACAACTCATAGGCTAACTTGTAAGATCAATAGAAACTAAGAACAAGAAAAAAACAAGTATAAAGAAGATATAACCAAGAGTACGAGCCATATAATGAGGGTACGAGCAGTATAATGAAGTTGTACATAAAGAAGAACCTAAGGAAGAAATGCAGAGTTGAAGTGTCAAAAAAACACGAGTCAAAAGTCTAAGTATGAATCATATGATCCAACCATAAGACTACTAGTGTTTGAAGAAAGAAAAGAAGATGTCCCATGTGGATATGAGTGAATGTGAAGGTGAACTAAAGTCATATATAGGGAGAAATAAGGTGACCCCTTAAGAATCACAAGGTAAAGGGTGAGATTTATCAATGCGTTCACACGACGATTGATAAAACATATCTTGTTGACTTTACATGTAGAGCAACAAAATAGGTGGATTAAACACGAGAAATTTATGGAGTTGAGAAGCTGGGGGATAAAAAGTCCTAGTATACTTCTTCTATTATTTACAACTCAAAATCATTAAAGATTTTGTTACTAGACATTGATAATTCAAAAATCCCGCGATTTTATTTTGTCCCTACTCGTGAACTACATCAAGTTAAGCAACTGGTTAATGTTTTCTCCGTGGGTTCGACCCTAACCTAGTTAGGTTGCTATATTTAGCATAAACCTCAATATACTTCTTTTGGAGGTTAGTTTTAGGCGACATCAGTCAGTATTATATCTTTGTAGGTATACACCCATGGGAACAACTTTGGAGGTGGGTAGAGGTGATAAGCACAAATATGAAGATTCGCCCAAAATTGAGAGAGACCTGGTCCCATCTCTCAGGTTAGTATCTTGTATGTGAAAATTTTTTCTGTTCTGTCAAGAAAAATCTGATTCCTCCCTGTCTTTGTGTCTTAAAAAGTTTTCCTATTCTAAAAGGGTAGGTGAGTCATCGGAAAATCTAAAATTTGTCATATCTTGTTCCCACAGAAAAACTTTCATAGTGCTCAGTATTTCTTAAATTTTGCTGCACCAACTCTTTATCTAATCAAAATGGAAAATCTTAACCCCAAATAGCCATTTTAAGAAAAAGACCTTCCTGATGGCTGTAGCTCTCACATTTTCATGCCGTTCAAAGGATTCCGAGCTTAGCAATATGAAAAACCCCTTTCCAAACCATCTTTTTTATCTTACTTTGCAAAATTCTAACTTATTCATCATTCAAGTTATAAATAAATAATCATCCTTGAATCCTTAAAACTGTTCAAATGATGTTGTGGTGGATGAAACCTGGGTTGCTGAAAACCTCATATTATTGTCAAATATCCCAAGAAAGAGCATAGTTTATCTCAAGAAAAATAGTATCAGTAAAATACAAATTATCTTTGCAAAATAGTCTAGAAGGTTTACTGAGAACTAGCTGACACTTGATGGACCTGGTCCCAAGAAAAGGAAAGTAGCTGAAAAAGAATCTATGATCACTTATAATAGAAGAAATTATTGGGAAAAAAGTAAGGTTGTATCAAAGGAAGTTAGAATCAGGTTCTTAAAGAATAAAAAGTTGTAAATGGAAGGATTTTTTTATTCAAATGTGGTAACAGAACCTTGTATGGTGGATTTAGTTGAGCTGGTTAAACATTAAGGTTGGATGCATCTCATGGAAAGAACTATTCTCACTATTTTTGGTGAGAGAGTTAGGGAATTGTATTTCACTTTTGAATTCTCAACCATGTAACTCTGAAATGCTAAGAAATGAGAATGTTGTACTGAAGAAGAGGGTGATAATCTTAACTGATGAGGTCCTTATCCTGAATATAGAGATAAGACATCTCAACAACAACCTGACCCTACTCCTTTAAAATCTTTTCGCAGTCCTTCACCTATTTATCCTACTTGATTTTTGTGGCTTTTTGTCATAACTCGAGCCAATCCTCTGGCCACGACGAGCATCCCAAACCATAAAGGCCCAAGAGACCCCTATAACTGCCCAACTCACTAGTGATATTATCCTCTTTGGGACTAGATCTAAATGACTTTTAAATACGTTACTAGGGATTAAGACTTTCTTACTTATATACCCAATATCCCTCCCGTGTTTGGTTAATGTGGGATACCTTATCCGAAGTTGGGGTGTTACATGTACCCCATATGGACTTAGAATTCTTGCTGAGGTTTGTCCCATAGAATGGGATTTTACTTAGACTCAAGATTGAGGTTTGCCCTGCCTTACCGAGATTTTCCTACACTTAGTTTGAAATCTGTCCCATATCGACAAGGCTGACACATGAGCAAATCGATACCATTCTATCATGACCTGAGCTAAAACTCTGGTTGCGATGGGCATCTTGAACCATCAAGGCTCATTAGAACCCTGTAACTACCTAACCACTAGTGATATTATCCGCTTTGGGACTAGGCCCGTACAACTTTAAAATGAATCACAAGGGAGTATGGTTTTGTATAAAATAGAGTTGCAATACTTTTAATAGTTTATTTTGCAGATGTTCAACTAATGAATTATTTTCCCTTTATTTCATTAGATCTTATGTATTTATTACAATTGCTCATGAGTTATGCCAGTACAAGGTTTTTCTTGGGATCACTTGTGGCATAAGCACCGTGTGAGGACTAGGGGCTAGTCTTTGGTTATTACAAACTTGGTATCAGAGTACATGGTTCAAGCATCCTAGGGTATCTGTGAAGCCGTTCCCAGTAGAGTCTTGCAGAATAATACTGAGATGTCTGTACTTCTCTTTGAGAGGCTACAGGGCATTTAAGAAAAGTTTCCTTTCTTTCATCTCTAGATCATGCTATAAAGTTATTCTTTCAGAAACTTCTATTGATTAGTGTGCTAATCCATACTTCTCCATCTATGCTATATTCTTGAGATAACATGATTAGTAAGTTCTAAATCCTCCTAAGATAATGCTCTCATATTTACTATCATTGTGTGAATAAGTTCACTAGTGTGTGATAAATTCCTTGAGTTGAAAGTTATTTACTCATCCCCTTGAGTCCTTCAGTTAAGACAGAGTAAGATATGTATTCAGATTCCTTATTAACCCTTCAATACAGATAGTGCTTATAAAAGGAGATAGTATGAACCTAGATTATTAAATAGAGTTTGCGTTCAGGGGATATCGAAAACCTAGAGTGTTATGATTCATAAGTAGTAAAACCTTCTTATAGTTGGAAGTATGGGTAGATAAGAGTAGTGGCAAGAAAGGTAGGAAAGACAAGTGATTAGAAGTATATAGATAAACTTATGCATGTTATCAAGTTATTAGTTAAGGTGAATTATTCTTTGTTTGACATAGAAAAGGAGTATTGATGGTATTTATGGTGTTATAAAAGTATAGTTTATTAGTGAAAGTATTTGGTGGTTGAATATTGTTAATTTAGGCTTCTCTTGAGGTTCCAAAAAGGAGTTTAGTTGAAACTTATAGAGTTATGAAAGTAATTTAGGCGTATAGATGCGTAAATAATCGTAATGTGTAGAAGGAGGATGTTCTAACCAACGTTAATAAGGTATACCATAAAATTATGATCCGATTATTATTATAATAAGGCTGTAATAGACTAGTGTTTCTTGGTGTCTTGTCTTATAGCTTCGAAATGAGAATAATATGTGAGGTTAGGTTTTTAATCGTGTCTAGAACTAGACACCAAGTTTGAATAGTGGATGATCTTAAAGGTGAAAATAATGATTGCTTGGTTAGTGATGCTAGTTATATGGAGGTCAACTAATAATATTGAAATAGTGAGTGCAAAAATTTAAGTTTATTGATTCGAGATTAAGTATGATGTTGTAGGTATGATGTAGAAGTATGACCAAGGTTATGTGGGGTTGCATTATTTTTCTAAGGTCATTAAGTGTCGTGTGTGGTTAGTAGTACCCCTGAGTTTCTAAGTGGAAGAAGGCTAGTAATATAGTACATGGTGTTTTAATAGCTAAGTTGAGGAGTTTTGGATAGTTGGTGTTGAGTCTTTTAAGTATGATTTTGATTCTTATGGTTGGGGAAAAATAGAAGTATAGAAGTGTGATCTTGGTAGGCTATGATTATGTGTTTAGTGAGGTAGATATGTTTGCTAATGAAAGTTAAGGATGATATATGAAATGGGTTGTTCAAGGATAAAGTTAGTATGTTTGAAATATAGTTTATTCTTGTGAGTTTATTATTTATGTATAGACCCATAAGCTTAGAATATCAGTTTTGATCTAAGGGGGAGATGGTAGAGTGAAGAACCAAATCAAGTTTTGAGAATTAGATTGTGATGAATGTCAATAAGAGTTGTAATAAGATAATGATCCCTTCATAATCTAGAGTATTCCTTGGATTCCAGTGATTATCATACCAAATCCAAGTCTTGCATGATAGATCCATGCCAAAGGCGAAGGATTATAGACTTCATGCATATTCAAGTTCCTTCCCAACTTCTAGCACGTAAGTAACAACTTTATTTTACGATTCGAGCCATCCCTCATAAATCTATAAACTCTAGTCATATGTTGAATAGCTTATAATAAGTACGAACTCATGTTTTAGAGTATAATCAGTCCTCAGAACTCATAATCCTAGTGAAATCCTGTTTATATCATGTATGCCCTCAATTTAGATCTCTTTAATAAATTTATACCTTTGACGTTCTATTTCTCAGGCCTCAGTTAAGTGTCAAAGTTATGTATTTTATTCTTTTGTGCTTCAGGTCCTTACGTGTTATCCCTTCAGTGACCTATTCCTATGTTAAGATAGTGGTGATGATAATGGATAAGCCATGGTTTAGATGAGAGGGAGTTGATAACCCTTATTAAGAAAAATTGCTTTTTCTTTTCTATCTAAGGCTATAGTGGGAAGTGTGATTGAGTACAAGTTGTTGATAGATGTCATGGCTAGTTGAAATTTTATATGTGTTTTCTTAGGGATAGTGCAGGGAAGTTGTTAATGATACAGGTTTAGAGAATATGAGAAAGATGCTTTATGGTTGTTTGCCTAGAAGTTCATATGTGGTTATAAAGATAGGGTTGAATGTCATGTTGGGATGTAAGTGGGAGGAATGCAATATATGCTAGTGAATCCATAGTAAGAGTTCTGAGTTAGTCATTGAAGTGGTTAGGCATGTTATTCTTAGGGTGTGAGATATAAAAAGATAAAGAAGATTGAATCATGTGGTTTAGACTAGTATTAGGGTGTGGAGTGTTGTACCTTGTGATTTTGAATTAGGCTTGTTCATGGTGGGAGGATTTATTTCATTTTAGACATTAGTAGATGGCTTTATGAATGCCCATGAGGAGATTATAAGTTGAATAAATTGAGTATGGTATTTAAGGGGAATAAGATTGTTGTGGGATTATTTGAGAAGTGTTGCTAAGCTTGAAAGCAAGAAGTTGTGTCGCCTAAGGCCTAGTAATTCTCTCCTAGCTTATGACTTATATGACTGTGTTCCAAGCTATACAGTTGTATCAAAGTTGTGATTCCTTGCCCAAAATTCTTTGCCCCCTGACATTATTAGAATTTCGTAGAAGAGTGTTGAAGAAATACTTTATTTGGGTATGAGCAGTTAGTATGATCCAGTCCATATAGGCTGCAATCCAGTCTAACAATAAAAATAGATAAGCTCCTATAGATTTCCAACTTTCTTTCTAGTCGTAATACCCAAAGTTTCACAAGTAAGGCCATTCAATGAGGTAAAATATTCACTTTTGTACAATTTACGAATTCATCTCAGTCCATGCATCAGGCGTCAGTTTCAGATTCAGATATTTAAACATAATTCAGTTCATAAGTGTTCAGTGAATAATCTTAGTTTTCTAACTATTCCAGCTCAGACAGTGTAATATCCGTTGTATTATCTTAGTCTCGTTGTCTCACGATTTGTGCCTGCATAACTTATCACTTTGCAGTTTATATGTATGACTGTATCATGAACACTTCAAGCGAATTGTAAACTCTCAGCATGAATCAGTTCCTGATAGGCAATAAAAGTCAAGTCAGCTAAGAATTCAGCTTCATGATAAAATTTTTTAAAAGTTTCATCTCAGCTATATCCTTCATTAGTAGATATATCATGCCTACAATATTCCATACTTTTAATATTTCAATTAGTTCCTACCTATCATTCAAGGACAAATGATTCCAAGGGGGAGATAATGTAACACCCTATATTTTCATGCTAGAATTTTAACCATCGTTCCTACATGTATAAGATATAATCCAAATGACTCCCATGTGAATACAATTTTCATGATCATTATCCTAGTGTGTGAAGTGCTCTAGAAGTGAAAGATGTTCATAGAAATCGCTTAGAGCGCAGTTGAGCTAGGAGCCTTTAATTCATCCAAAGTTTGGTATTTGATTCTACAAGAGTTTACTTTGAACATGTATAACTTTTGATATACAAAGTATTTTTTACCATAAGACCCACCGAATAATATATAATTGACTTAGCTTTCTAATGATACAAATTTTGCCTTAATCTGATACCTGAGTGAAAAGTTATGTCAGTAAGGGGTCGTGATAGGCCCACGTCGTTGTGGCTATTTGACCCCACTGGGGTTCGTGTCACGAGGGATGCTTGACCAAACTTGGGGTTGTAATACGTGTGCTATTCCCCCATAGTTTTAGATTCTTAAGGGTCAAGGGGCTCTTTGGTCCTTTCCCCTCAACCCTAATCGTCCAAAGCATAACTTATAACACCCAAAAGGGCATTATTGGTCCATCTTCTTCAAATCAAGTCACATAAAAACCTCTCATTTTCCTAAGAACAATAATTAAAGATTTTACTACCAAGAATACAAGGATTCAAGCTTCAATTTCAAGATTTCTTCAAGAACTTGTCAATTAAGGTATGTGGGGTTATGAACAAGGATACTCTTTCATTCTTATGCCCAAAACTAGTTTTAAAGTTGAATTTACATATATTGCAATTAGGGTTTATATCCAAATTATCTTGTTTTTAGTTTATGGATTTGTAAAGTGATTTAAGTGTTAAAGTGCATACTTGTTCTCCTTTATTTTTGCTTGATTTAAAGATTTTCAATTGATACTTAAGCATGATATTATGTTGCAAGTTATATGATATAAAGCATGAGACTAAAAGGTTTTAGTGCATCAAGATTTTGCATGCTCATGTTTAGATCCATAAGATTAATATTGTGGTTTTGAGTTCATTATATTGACTAAAATTATTGAAGTATTTCAAGAAGATTATTGAGCATGAACTTTGTGATGATTTGATATGAGTTTCAAAGCATGGGTTTTAGGCCCTAACTTAAGTATTGATATTTTGAAAAGATTTTTCTTTTAAGCACCCTATGACTAGCTTATATTTACACTTTGATAAAGATTTGATCTTTTGATCCTCAACTTAGATATGAAATCCACATTTTAGTTTTTATTATAGTTTACAAAAAACAGATTAGTTTTGATTATAATTTAAAATAGACAAAGGCATAATTAGTTTTTCATTACAAACCTTTATGCTAGCTTTTAAAGTGGATTTCCTACAGATTCAGCATACAGATTAAAGGGAGCAGTATTTATCACCGAACGGGAAGTGTGAGTTTAGTGCATCCTACTTACCTAGGTCTACTAGCTAATGTAGGTACAATTTCAGATTATATTGTATTTGTATATCGATACAGATACATATTGTGGTCACTTAACTCTGGTTATACTCCTTGGTAAGAGTATGACACCTCTCCCCAACATGAGGTTTTCCCCTAAGGAGAACTAGACGTTGGATACTGTGATAGCTCACATAGTGTATGTCGATTAGAAGAACCTCCCTAAAGCCTAAGTCCTAAAACAAAATAACAAAATAACTTTTAGAAACCAAGTGTAAAGGCTCATAATTTTATGCAGATATTGTTTTACATAAGTCATTATCTATGAGATTTCAGCTTTTAGTTTATAGATACAAAGGTGAGTCCTTTTATAGTTAGCCTGCATGATTTGAAAAAAGACTTGACTTCAGTCCTACTCATTCCGCTAAGAAATAGTAAAAGTACAACATTTAGAACTAACATCTCAAGAATATAGCATATATGGTGAAGTATGGATTAACACACGAATCAATAGAAGTTTCTAAAGGAATAACTTTATAGTACAATCTAGAGATAAAAGAAAGAAAACTTTTCTTAAATGCTCTGTAGCCTCTCAAAGAAAAGTACAGACATCTCCGTACCATTTCTAAAGACTCTACTAGAAATGGCTTCACAGACACCCTAGGATGCTTGAACCTTGTGCTCTGATACCAAGTTTGTAACGATCCGAGACTACCCCCTAGTCGTCACACAGTGCTTAGGACCATAAGTGATCCCAAGCTAACCCTTACACTAGCATAACTCATGAGCAACTGAAATAAATATATAAGATCAAAATGAAATAAGGGAAAATAAATCTTTAGCTGAACATCTTCAAAACAAACTATTAAAAGTATTATAACTATACAAAAACAAAACTGAAATCCAATACATTAACTCTACTGACTGTTTATGAAGCCTCTACTAGTATTGACTATAGATAGTCGGGACATGACCTCCAACTATATTGAATAAATACAACTGGATAAAGAAAATATGCTACTACTCAAACTATGATTGACTCAAGCCCTTGAATTAAAAGGACTTATCACCTGCTGACTGGAAACTACAAGCTGTCTAAATATGATAAGCGTTCTACAACTCGTACCTATATTATGAGACAATATAACACATAGACATATATGTGGATCAGTACTTTTGGAATGTACTGAGCATGTGGGGGTGAATGTATAAGTAAAAAATGTAACTAGTTTTACATACAACTTGTAAAGAATGCATGTTAAGTGTAAATGACTTACATTGGCTTGAATAACTGAAAACTGAAAATCAAGAATCATGAATAATAAAGCATGCTGAATAAATCTTGCGAGTCATAACACTTGTTTCTAAAAGATGTACTTTTACTCTTTCTTTTAGCGGAATGAGTAGGACTGAGGTCAAGTCTATTTTCAAATCATGTAGGCTAAGTGTAAAAGGAATCACCTTTGTATCTATAACTAAAACCTGAAATCTCATAGCTAATAACATATGTAAAACAATATCTACATAAACTCGTGAGCCTTTAAACTTAGTTTCTAAAAGTTGTTCTATTATTCTATTTTAGAACTTAGGCTTTAGGGAGGTTCTTTTAACCAACATACACTATGTGAGCTATCATAGTGTCCAATGTCTAGTTCCCCTGAGGGGAAAACTTCATGTTGGGGAGAGGTTTCATACTCTTGCAAAGGAGTATAACCTGAGCTAAGTGATCACAATCTGTATCTGTATCCATACACAAATATAATATAATCTAAATTTGTACCTATGTTAGGCTTGTAGTTTTGGTGAAGTAGGATGCACTAAGCCCACACTTCCGCTCGGTGCTAAATACTACTCCTTTTAATCTGTATGATCAATCTGTAGGAAATCTAATTTAAAAGCTAGCATAATGGTTTGTAATGAAAAACCAATTATGTATTTTTCTATTTTAAACTGTAATAAAAACTAATCTATTTTCTATAAACTGTAATAAAAACTAAAATGTGGATTCCATATCTAAGCTGAGGATCAAAATATTAAATCTTTCTCAAAGTCTGAATATAAGCTAGTTATAGGGTTCTTAAAAGAAAAATGACTAAACTTAGGGCCTAAAACCCATGATTTGAAACTCATATCAAATCATCATAAAGTTCATGCTCAATAATCTTCTTGAAATTACTTCAATAATTTCAGTCAATATAATGAAATCAAAATCACAATATGAATCTTATGGATCAAAACATGAGCATGCAAAATCTTGATGCACTAAAGCCTTTGAATTGTATGCTTTCTTTCATATAACTTGCAACATAATATCATGCTTAAATCTTAATTGAAAAAATTTAAGTCAAGCATAAATAGAGGAGAACAAGCATACACTTTGATACTTAAATCACTTTACAAATATATAAACTCAAAACAAGACAAGTTGGGTATGAAACCTAATTGCAATATATGTAAATTCAACATTAAAACTCTCTTAGGGAACAAGGATGAAAGAGTATCCTTGTTCGTAACCCCACATCCCTTAATTGATGAGTTATTAAAGAAATCTTGAAATTGAAGCTTGAATCTTTATGTTCTTAAGAGTAAAATCTTGAATTATTGTTCTTAGGAAAAGGTTATGTAAGTTGATTTGAAGAAAATGGGAAAATAATTCCCTTTTAGGTGTTATAATTTATGCTTTGGACGTTTGGGGTTGAGGGTAAAGGACCAAAGTGTCCCTTGACCCTTAAGAAGCTAAAACTATGGGGGAATATCCCCCTTATCACAACCCCAAGTTTGGTCAAGAAACCCTCGTTACGTGACCCCCACTCGGGTTAAATAGCCGTCGCAGTGTGGGGCTATTGCAACCCTTTACTGCCTCACTTGAAAAATGACATAACTTTTCACTCGGGTATCGAATTAAGGAAAAATTGGTATCATTGGGAAGCTAACTCAATCGTATATCATTTGGTGGGTCTTGAGCTTAAAAATACTATGTATATCAAAATTTATACATGTTCAAAGTAGACCCTTATAGAATCAAATACCAAACTTTGGATGAATCAAAGGCTCCTAGCTAAACTTCACTTCAACCTATTTCTATGAAGATCTTTCACCTTGAGAGCACTTCACACACAAGTATAATGATCATGAAATTTTTATTCATATGTGAGTCATTTGGATTAGAGCTTGTACGCGTAGGAACAACAGTTAGAATTCTAGCATAAAAATACAGGGTGTCACACTCTTTCCCTTAAATATTTAAATTATGCACTGCCATGATATTTATACTCTACTTATGAATAATTATTGCTTTGTGTTACATTTTATACCTTTAAATTGCAAATTTATTCTTTATGTTAGTGTTGCCCAGTGGCCATGAGTTAACTAATTTGTGCTTATTTTACTCTTGGTTTACTGTACTCACTTTTCAATGATGCCAAAAATAGGAATACTAGTATTACTATGTTTATATAGTAGGGACTAGGTACCGGGAGGTGTAGTGCAACTAAGGAAGATTCTTATGATGAGTTGGGTTACAGATTTTAATGGCAAGCTGATTGAGGGAAGTAAGTGTTATGCTGAATATAAAAATGAAAGAAGGCAAATTGACAGGGGGAAGTATGCAAATTCACGAAATGAATAATTGTTCATGATGACGGGGGAAGCAAATGTCTTCAGATGCTTAGAGGTTTTTCCATAAAATGACAACAAGGGACTTGGTCCCTGTGTTTCATGATGTTGAAAGCATGATGATAGAGGGAATATTCATCTTCAATTGTAGTAATCACATTGATTAAATATGATAGATGTGTATTAATACTCAAAGATTTATGGTTGGTTAGTCATTATCAAAAGGGGGAAAATTACTATTTGTAGTTTTGATGATGAGCAGATGACTACAAGGGAACAGGTCCCTAGATGTTTGAGGGAACAATATAGCTGGCATGCGTCTACACAACTTTGTCCGTTTGTTTAACTAACTGACAAGTTCTGCTTATACTAATTAGGACACTGGGTATAATGATGTTTCAACCGTAATCATTACTTATCTATAAAGAGGAAAAAAGGTTTCTTCATCTAGCTGTTTTTGCACAAATCTAAAAAGTGAAGAGTGGCAACAAAAACTCCATTTCAATATTGCTCAAGCATTGCTCATTGTTTTACTTTATAGTCTACTTACAGAGTGAGTGAGTGTTATTAAGTGCTGATTTGTCACAAAATTACTCATTCTATACGAGTAATGTCTTGTTTTGCTTATGCTCAAGAGTGCTTAGGTAGAGTTGCCTAAGTTTGATACTGATTAGAGTTAATCAGTGTAGAGGGTCCTTGGTAGAGTTGCTAAAATAAGCTTGTAGTAGAGTAATTACAAGTGAAAGGAGCCTAGAGTAAGGATGAAATTGATACTTTAATCAAGAATTTGATTAAAGCGAATTTCTTTATTTCTTGTAAGAGAAATCCATGGTTTTTCCTTCCTTGAGCAAGGAGGTTTCCATGTTAAATCTTGTTTGTTTTTTTTTTTCTGCACTGCCTTTAGCTTTCCTGCACTCTATTGGTTGATTGCTTGTGATTGACTTTTAGGGACCTGGTACCTCCCTATATGGTGAAACCCCAAAGGTTCCAACATCAACAAAAAAGGGTAAGATTATTGAGTGATTCTTAGTATTGTTCATGTTAAAGATACATCTGTATGATCATTGAAAGATGCAATTATTGTTTACTTTTAGAGCATAATTTAAGTTCTTCTCATATTGGGGGACAAGATTATGATGTAGCTAATAATACGCAGGGAGAACTCAATGGTCTTAAAACTTTGACTATGAAAGATACTCCTTCTGCCTACTGCAGACATTGCTTTGCTTATCAATTGCAATTGACTCTTGTAGCCATTGTAAAGAAGTGTTATAAGGTAGATTAGTTTTTTGTATTCTTGCTAACGTTTTGAATATTGTAGGAGGATCTTTTAAGTGATTGGAGATGCTTATATATGATCAAATATAAAAATTAAAGGAATTAATGATGCTTGATGAAGTTCATACGGGGAGTGGAGAATCAAGAACTTAGAGTTCAAAAGGCAAGGGATACTCATTATATTTCTCATTTTAAAATAGTACATAACTTTGTAAAATTATTCTCCTCAATTATTCATACACTAGAAGTTTGTAATACCCCAAACTTTCTGGAAGCCTAATTTTGTCTGTAGAAGATTAAGTGTTGACTTCCTAAGAGAATATTACTTAAATCATATAGAGTTTTCCTACTTTTGACTTTTTATAATGTGGGAAATTGAATTATCTTTCCAACAATACCCATTTTGTAAAAATACGATGCCGGGGTAGAAAATTATGGACAAATTACAGAAAGCAATCTGAACCGCCCAAGTATGATGGAAAAGGTTGATCAACCATCGAGCTAGCGATGGACCATCGCCCAAACCGTAGCAGCTGAGGGAGTGAAAATAACTGCTGGCCAAGTATGATGGAAAGGGCCAATGGACTGTTGAGCTAGCGAAGGACCATCGCCCAAACTGTTGCAATGGAGGCAGTGAGGCCATATTTTGGCCAAGTATGACGGGATGGACCGACGGACCATCTAGCTAGTGATAGAACGTCGTCCAGGACATTATACACTTTTTTTCAGTGATTTAAAGCCATTTTTAAAAGTACTTTTTGGTCCTTTTCCATTCTTTTAACACCTAGATATATCAAAACGAAGCATAGAACTTCAGATTCATCCAAAGCATAAAAAACTAGGGTTTTATCTCAAGATTAACTCTCAAGAGAAAGATCAAATTCCTTCTCTAAGATTTTACTATAGTTATTACAAATTGGGTTAAGATTCAAGGTTCCCAAGTCAAAATCTTCAAGAACCCTCACTCAAGAGTATCGAAAAGAGTTTCAAGCAAGCTTGTTCATGTAAATTCATAATCTAAGGTATGTGGGGTTTGAACAAGGGTAAATCTTTAACCCTTGTTCCCAAAGGCTTACTTTAAATACAACTTTCTACAAATAATGAGATTTTTCGTGAAATTGAAGTTAGGGTTTATACTCATTATTATAGTTTGCAATATTTTGAGATTTCCCATGGATTAAAGGCTGAATTACATGATTTTATTTATATTTCCATGTCTATTTCTGAATTTTCCAGATTTTAAGATGATTATGAATGTTTTGTTATCAAACATGAATTTTGAGATGTTGAAATCATCAGATTCATACTATGAGTTCTATTTTTCCAATCTCTTGATTGAGATGATTGTAAGCTTTTTTTAAAGATGATGGTTGAGTATGAAGTTCAACTATGATTTTGATGTATAAAAGCTTTATATTTTAAGTCCTAAGTACAAGTGATGGGTTTATAAGGAGATTATGGCGTCAAGTTTTGTGGACAAGTTTTGATAAGTACTTTCAAAAGCTAAGATAGGAATACACACTACTTATGATGTAAAGCTAAGAGAAGCATAATTCGTTCTTCATTATAGACCCTTGCGTTATTTTATGGTGGATTTGCTAAAAGTTCTGTGCTTAAGTATGTGAGTAGTATTCAGCACCGAGTTGGGTATGATTCCAAGGTATCATACCCCAAAACTACATGCCACCATAGGATTATGATTTATGGGCCCGAGACCGAGATAGTGATCACTAAAGTTAAGGTCTATTCCAATGGAAAGGGTAGAACAACTCTCCCCAACATGGGGAAGACATTGGACTCCATGTCAGCTCACATGGTTTATGTTGGTTAGAATAAACTCCCAAGTTTCGAAAGTGTCCTAAAGTTCCCTAACTCCCAAAGTTCCATAATCATTAGTCTTTGTGTTTCTAAAGTTTCAAAAGAAGTTCCTTATTTTCTTTAACTCAAAAGTATAAGTTTGAAAGTTAGGGTTTAAGATTTTCTTTTTGCTTACAAGATTTAAGAAGAAAAGGAGAATACAAATTTTAGAGTTAAGTATGATGACTCACAAGGTTTATATCACATATTTCACTATTTATGATTTATGAACTTTATATTTCAAACTTACTTAAGCTATGTGAGTCATTCATAATTGCATGCATGGTTTTTACCAAGCTTATTAATATTGTTTAGTTAATGCATACACTCCCATACAGTCAGTACATCCTCAAAGTACTGATCCACATATACATCTGTGTGCTGCATTATCTCATATGTAGGTTCAGGTACTCAGTCTCAGCAGCGCCAGTGATCTCCGAGTACCTTATCTACCCTTCCACAGTTGGTGAGTCCTCATAGTTTGAAGACGTATTTCCCTGATTTCAGTCTTGATAGCTATTGTTTATTATTTTTTATTTCAGTTCGAGTCAGTTGGGGATTTGTTCCAATGGATCTCTAGTCCCTTAGTATGTAGAGGCTTGTCGGACTGTTAGTGGTGTTCTAGATTACTTATATTTTGTTATCCAGATGTTGTTTTTAGTTATCTCAATCCATATTTGGCATAATATATGTTTATTTCTTGGTTTAATTATCCTAAAGTAAGTGTTAGAAGTAATAGCAGGCTCAAAGGGTTAGCTAAGGGCTACTTTTAGCCTTAAGCATCATGTGACATCTCGGGATGAGATTTCAGGGTGTTACAAACTTGGTATTAGAGCCTAAGGTTTAAGGATTCCTAGGGAGTCTGACAAGCCATGTTATGTAGAGTCTTGATCATTGGTGTGTTGCGCACCACATCTATGAACAAGAGGCTATGGGATGTTTTAGGAAAAAAGTCCTTTTTTTAGAATCTATCATGCCTACAACTACCTCTATCTTCTTTTAACTCATGCTCTTTTATGACATAAAATGCCTTCTCGCAGAGCCAATGCCAATAGAAATGATAATCATCCACCTTAGGCTGCAAACCCCTTGAATAAAAATGTGTCACACAGAGTTTCGAGTAGCTTTCTAGGTGCTATCCCAATCTGTGATAGTAAATGTTTGGGATAATCACTAGGTTGCAACCCTAACTCAACATGATAGGGATTTAGCTGCAGCCAGTATCAGATACTTCATGAGAATGAATCCACCTGAATTCTTTGGGTCAAAAGCAGGTGAGGACCCAGAACTCTATCTTGATGAGGTGAAGAAGAACACCCAAATTATGCATATTTTTGAAGAAGAGAGAGTAGATTTGGCATCTTACCGAATGGAAGATATTTCATATGATTGGTTTGTGATGTGCAGGAATAGTAGAGGGGAGAATGCTGCTCCCATGTCTTGGCAAGTATTCTAGGTGCATTCTTGGATAAGTTCTTCTCACTTAAGATGAGGGAAGTGAACATGGAGAATTTTATGAACCTAAGGAAAGGCTCTATGACTATAAAAGAGTATTGCCTCAAGTTCAACCAGTTAGTTAAGTATGCTCCTGACTTGGTAGCTGACACCCGATCTAGTATGAGTAAGTTCATGGCCGGTGTGTCTGGTTTGGTGCTGAAAAAGTGTAGGACTGATATTCTCAATATGGATATAGATCTATCTAGACTGATGATGCATGCTCAGTAGATTGAGGAAGATAAGATAAGGAAGAGAGATAGAGTAAGGGGAAATAAGAAGGCTAGATTAGAGCAGTTTGAGCATGGTCAGACTAGATCCCATAGAGGGAATTGTCCCAGTTTCAAAATCATTTGTCTATACCAGCGCCTTCAGTTGCTAGTGCTCCCACACCCAGGAATAGGCAAGAGTAGGGGAACAAGTCTTCCATGTATAGATCTCAAAATAGTGTAACGACCTAACTATCCCCTATGTGGTAAGTGTAGTAAGACTTATACCGATGAGTTATTGGCCGAGTAGAGAGGTTGTTTTGGTTGTTTCAAGTTATACCATAGACTTAGAGAGTGCCCGCATGCTAGGCAGCGGAATAGAGACGTTCGTCCCAAAACTCAGGCTACTAGTGCACCAACTTCTTTAGCCCATCCAGCCCCTCCCCAGGGTGCTTCATCCAGCATTATTGGTGGTCAGCACAAGAATAGATTCTATCCCTTACCATCCCATCGTGAGCAGAAGGATTCTCCCGGTATTATTACCAGTATGCTCTATGTCTTTCACTTTGATGTTTATGTATTGTTTGACCTTGGGTCAAGTTTCTCTTATGATACCTTATTATTGCCATGAATTTTAAAATGATTCCCAAAAGGTCCCTGAGACTATCCTAGTTTCCACCCCAGTAGGAGAGTCAGTCGTTGCTAAGCAAGTGTATAAGAAGTGTCCTATCACTATTCTTTATAAGGTCATATTCGCTGATTTGATAGAGTTAGATATGGTTAATTTTGATCTTATTCTGGGTATGGATTAGCTTCATTACTAATATGCATCTATAGACTATTGTACCTGTGTGGATAAGTTTCAATTCCTAAACGAGCCAGTTTTTGAGTGGTTTAGAAATTCAGTATCTCCTAAGAGTTATTTTATATCCTATCTCAAAGCACGAAAGCTAGTATCCAAAGGTTGCATCTATCATCTAGTTGATGATAGGCGAATTTACGCGCCTATATCAATATATTTTGCCCATATTTTAGCCTAGTTTTGAGAACTAATTATCTATTTCATACACTTTTAGTCCTTTTTCCTATAAATGAGCTAACAAATGTGATTAGAAAAGTTTCAGGTATAAATGATGCAAAATACAGCAATTTATGGCTTACTTGACGCAAAAGAAAGCTCACGAACGAAGTGGAAAGGAGATGGACGCCTAAAGGACTAAATCTGCTGCATGGAAAATCTGTCCCGGGCTAAAACAGCAATTCTGAAGACTTTGGGGACTTACAGACACAAAGCTGGATTTTTGCCATAATACATTAACCTAGTGCAATTAGGTTATGTGTTTCATTATTCTATTTGGATTATAATTTTGTAACCTTACCCTAGTACATTTGGGTCAAGGATTTCATTAGTATATTAGGATTTGATTATTTATTTCATTAGCTTAGTAGGAGTAGGATAGGAGTATTATAAATACCCTATCATGCTAGAGATTTAGAGACACATTCTTACAATTCATTCAACTCTTCACTTAAGACATCTCCTTACAATTTAATCAATTTTCTTTCATCCCTCTCATCTTCCACCACAAACACTTCTAATCTATTCTTCTATTCTTAAACTCCACAACAAGAGAATCGTTACTTGCTACGGAATCACTAAAACCACATGCCAAACACCTACTATTCACGCCATCCACCATGCAAAACGTGATATCCTTCGCATTCATGGGTAACTAAACCTCTTAGTTGGGGTTATGGAAGCCGAATGAGTTCCTATCTATTGCTATGAGCTTGTGAGTTCAAGACACGTATATTGCTTATATCATTATTCTCTTCATCTTAAATCTACATCCTTTGCGGTTCAAACACAAGAACACGCCATTCTAACATCTAACCTGTTCGAGAGAAAGGTTATTTGTCTAGAAAAGAAGACGCATAGACTAACGCCAGTCTAACATTTAACTTGTTCGAGAGAAAGGTTATTTGTCTGGAAAAGAGATAATGTCAAGGTAGTAGGACACCCTTTCCTATTAAAAAGCTAGTGCCGTAACTGGACTAACCTCTTGGAGAATTTGTACCGCTAGACACACTTTAAGCTCGAGAGAGTTAAAGTGAAATAGTCCTTGTTTAGGTCGAGAGACGCTTGGATTTACCATCGACTACAATTCTCTATAAGCAATTGCATGTCAAGACTCTACACACTCATAGCCAATAGAGACGTATACCTCTGAAGGTGGACATAACTCCAACGCTCCAATTCTCATTGTTTCACAACCTACGAAATACTCTCTTTTTACTTTATTATTTTCAGCTATTATTTCATTACTTTGGTTACTTATTACAATCCCCCCTTCTTACGAGACTTGCACCAAAAGTCTATTAATTTTGCTTACTTGTTGACCAAGCTATTCCCTGTGGGATCGATACCCAACCCAGGTTGGGTTCTATATTTGCTAACGACCGCTTTACACTCCTACGAGAGCTGTAGATTGAGCGTTATCAAAAATTGGCGCCGTTGCCGGGGAATACGAGTGTCAATCAAGTTCGTGATAATTACTAGACCCTTTGTCAAAGATTCTCGCACTTTTACGTTTAGTTTTTGTTTTTGTTTATTGCAGGTTTTTCTTTTAGTGCATGCCCCATACTAGAAGTTCTGGTCAACCGTTATTACCAATCAATCCGGAACCGCAACGAATTAGAAGAATGGAAGCACAAGCTGAAATCGACAGGATGGCTGCTCAACACGAGCAAGCAAGATTAGCTGCTCTTGCCGCTGCTCAAGTCCAACAACAAAACATTGATAATCCTGGACGAGCAACAAATCCTGACGATGAAGATTTAGGTGATGATGAGTTACTGAACCCTAGGCGTGATGCTGAAATTATAACACCTGCCAACAGAAGAGGTCGACAAGCTCGGTACAGATATGATCGCCAACCTTTGCAACCAGCTTTCGACGACGATGATGATGATCTTGATGGTGCCGGAGCCACTGGAGCTATAATTCCACCACCATTAGCGCCCGGAGCCAAGTTCAACATCACAAGCACCATGATTCAGTTATTGCAACTCAAGGGATTATTTGGTGGACTAGCAGGCGATGATCCGAATATGCATCTCATCAACTTTATTTCTACATGCAAGTCTTTTGACAATCCTGGTGTTGGTCAGAATGCTATTCGATTACGTTTATTTCCATTGTCTCTGTCTGGGGAGGCAACATTATGGTTGAATGGGCTGACTCCTGATTCTATTACAAATTGGAGGCAATTGAGAGACGCTTTCCTAGAAAGATTCTTTCCGCCATCCAAGAGGGCTCAATTGAGAGATGAAATCAGCAACTTTCGTCAGCTTCCATCTGAAGCTCTTCACGAAACATGGGAGAGGTTCAAGACAAAGCTAGCGAGATGCCCAAACCATCACATGACCAATGTCCACTTGATGGAGATCTTGTATAGAGCCCTGAATTCAGTAACTAAACCAGTGGTGGACAACGCAGCTGGAGGTTCTTTTATGGACCTCACCTTTGGTCAAGCAAGCAACATGCTAGATCGTATGACGAAACAAAGTAGAGCTTGGCATACCAGGGATTCTGAGGTAGCAAGCCCCACTTTATCTATTGGCATGTCTGCAGACCAAAGAAGAAGAGAAGAAGAACGTGATCAAGATATGGCGCACATGAAAACCCAAATGGATCTTCTTACAAAGCATCTATTAGGGAAGACTGAAAAAGTGAAAGCTATTGCGTCAAAGGGAAGAGACGAATCTGATTCAGAAGAGGAGGCCAACTACTTGAACAATCAGGGGGGTTTCCGTGGGAATGCCCAAGGAAACCAAGGTCGGAACTATTATGACAAATCTGGAGGTAAAGACCAAGGTAGTTGGAAGAAAAATAACGAAAATAGTGGTTTGTACGTCCCCCCTGGTAGACGTGATGCCACCACATCTAATTCTATGGAAGACATGATGGCTAAGTTATTGAAAGGAGTGGAAGCGACGAGCGCAGGAGTTAAGGAGGTGATTGACGATTTGGCCTCCATGAAGCAATTAGTTGATTCTCATTCCACTTCTATCAAGCAAATAGAGCAGCAATTAAGCCAACTTTCAGCAGCATTCAATCAAAGAAAGGCTGGCACCTTACCGAGCGACACAGTCCAAAACCCAAGGAATGATGGGTCATGCATGGCCATCACTACGAGGAGTGGTAAGGTGCTGGAAACTTCAGCAACAGGCAAACAAGTAGTTGACGGAACAGCAGACAAGGACGCCACACCTAGTGACGCCACTAGGGAAGACGCCGCAATATCCACTTCCAACGTCAAGGACGTGTTGCCTAGTGACGTGCAGCCTGAAAAAAATAATAAACGGAAGCAAGAGGAGAAGAAAGCCATGGAGAGAACACTTCCATACCCACCACCACCTTTTCCACAAAGATTGAAGAAGGTGGCCGATGACACTAAGTTCAGCAAATTTATGACCATGTTGAAGCAACTGACTATTAATGTCCCATTGGTAGAGGCACTTGAACAAATGCCTGGGTATGCGAAGTTTATGAAAGATCTTTTGACTAAGAAGAGGGCAGCAAGCTATGAGCTGAAAGATGATGTGCATCATTGTAGTGCAATCGCTACCCGATCCATAGTTCAGAAGAAGGCCGACCCCGGAGCTTTCACTATTCCTTGCACCGTCGGATCTTTGGACTTTGCTAAAGCATTATGTGATTTAGGAGCCAGCATCAACTTGATGCCATTATCAATCTACAAGAAGTTGGGGTTAGGAGATCCTACACCAACTAATATGAAGCTTGTTATGGCGGATAGGTCGGTAAAACGACCGGTCGGTATTCTATGCGATGTCTTGGTGAAGGTATCTTCATTCATATTTCCAGCAGACTTTGTCATCTTGGATTGCGAAGCAGATTCAGAGGTTCCCATAATCTTGGGACGCCCTTTCCTTGCTACGGGAAGTGTGCTCATAGATTTGAGAGCTAATGAGCTTTCATTCCGAATAAATGATGAAGTGGTGCGCTTTGATGTTTGCAAATCAATGAAGCAACCCAAAGATCTAAGTGTATTTTCTGTGGCTGATGTTGTCGTTGATGACGAGGATGAGTTACTTGCTGAAGAGCAAATTCTTGATGATCCTTTGGAGGTTTTGCTCATGGAAGAAGATGATGATGATGCTGAAATTTCTGAAGATGATATTTGTGCTCTATCGGGATTAGGAGCATATTGCTATACTCCTAAGAAGCTGGATCTTGATCTCAAGAATCGACCCACACCACCAGCTAAGCCATCTATTGAAGAACCACCCACATTAGAATTAAAGGAGCTGCCAAGCCATTTGAAGTACGCATTCTTAGGAAGCGGAAACACTCTTCCAGTCATAGTGGCAGCCGATTTAGGTGAGCAACAAGTTGCAGCTCTTATTGCAATTTTACGCAAGTATATTAGAGCTATTGGATGGACCATTGCGGATATCCTTGGTATTCCACCTGGGATTTGCACTCATAAAATTCAGCTCCAAGAAAAGTGCACACCCACCATCGAACACCAAAGACGTCTAAACCCACCAATGCAAGAGGTGGTGAAGAAGGAGATTATCAAGTGGTTAGACGCAGGAGTTGTGTATCCTATTTCTGATAGTACATGGGTAAGCCCAGTACAATGTGTTCCCAAGAAAGGAGGCATGACGGTGGTTGCTAATGCAAAGAATGAGCTTATTCCACTCAGGCCCGTTACTGGATGGAGAGTATGTATGGACTACCACAAGCTGAATTCTTGGACTCTCAAGGATCATTTCCCCATGCCATTTATGGACCAAATGCTAGATCGATTAGCGGGGAAAGGATGGTTTTGCTTTCTTGATGGTTATTCAGGTTACAATCAGATTTGTATTGCCCCCGAAGACCAAGAGAAGACAACGTTTACATGCCCATATTGTACCTTTGCCTTCAAACGCATGTCATTCGGGTTATGTAACGCACCAGCCACCTTTCAACGTTGTATGATGTCTATTTTCTCTGATATGGTAGAAGACACTTTGGAGGTATTTATGGACGATTTTTCAGTTGTTGGTGAGTCCTTTGACGCATGTTTGGTGAACTTGAGCATGGCATTACAAAGATGTGTAGAGTTCAACCTTGTGCTGAATTGGGAGAAGTGCCACTTCATGGTAAAAGAAGGAATTGTTCTTGGGCACAAGATCTCCAAAAGAGGAATAGAGGTTGATCGCGCCAAAATAGAGGTAATTGAGAAGCTACCACCTCCAATTTCGGTGAAAGGAGTTCGTAGTTTTCTTGGCCATGCTGGGTTTTATCGTAGATTCATCAAAGACTTCTCCAAAATTTCAAGTCCATTGTGCAAGCTACTGGAGAAAGATGCGAAGTTTGACTTTAATGATGATTGCTTGAAGGCATTCGAATGCCTTAAAGAAAAACTCATTGAAGCCCCTATCATGGTAGCACCAGATTGGACGCTCCCGTTTGAAATTATGTGTGATGCTAGTGGTGTAGCCGTTGGCGCTGTTCTTGGACAGAGAAAGGAGAAATTATTTCATCCTATCTACTATGCGAGTAAGGTCCTCAATGAAGCCCAAAAGAACTACACTGTCACTGAACAAGAGCTCTTAGCGGTTGTGTATGCGTTTGAGAAGTTTCGTGCCTATCTATTGGGTACTAAAGTGATCGTTCATACAGACCATGCAGCTCTTAGATATCTAATGACAAAGAAGGATGCAAAACCAAGGCTGATTAGATGGGTATTGCTGCTGCAAGAGTTTGATTTCGAAGTCAAAGATAGAAGAGGTTGCGAGAACCAAGTGGCTGATCACCTATCTAGACTTGAGAATGAGTATGTGGCGCAACCAGAAAATCAGATTGACGATGCATTCCCTAACGAGGAGATACTAGCAACAACAATGGAGAACTTACCATGGTATGCCGACTTTGCAAATTTCGTGGTGAGTAATGTGTTACCTTCCAATTTATCTTACCACCAGAGGAGGAAGTTTATGCATGACGTTCAGCACTACTATTGGGATGAGCCTTATTTGTTTCGAAGATGCGCGGATGGCATCATTCGACGATGTATATCCCATGAAGAAGTGCCTACTATATTGGAAGCATGCCACACTTCGCAAGTTGGAGGACATCATGCGGGTAATCGAACAGCAAGAAAAGTCTTGCAAAGTGGTTATTATTGGCCTACAATATTCAGAGATGCACATGACTATGTGAGAAGGTGTGACCAATGCCAACGTCAAGGTGCTATTTCAAAACACCATGAAATGCCCATGTCCAAAATTATGGAGGTAGAACTCTTTGATGTGTGGGGTATTGATTTCATGGGACCATTCGTGAATTCGTTTGGAATGAAGTACATCTTGGTTGCTGTGGATTATGTGTCGAAATGGGTTGAAGCTGTAGCATTGGCCGATAACGAGGAAAAACGTGTTGTAGCGTTTTTAAAGAAGAATATCTTCTCTCGCTTTGGGGTACCTCGTACTATCATAAGTGATGGAGGATTTCACTTCTGCAACAAGCTATTCAAATCTGTATTGGCCAAGTATGGAGTCAAGCAACACAAGGTAGCTACGCCTTATCATCCCCAAACTAGTGGACAAGTAGAGGTTTCCAATCGTGAGATCAAGCAAATCCTTGCCAAGACGGTCAATGCGAATCGGAAGGATTGGTCTCGAAAGCTAGATGATGCACTATGGGCGTACAGGACTGCATTCAAAACACCCATTGGCATGTCACCCTATCAGCTAGTTTATGGGAAGGCTTGTCATCTACCCATCGAGCTTGAGTACAAGGCATTGTGGGCATTGAAGCACTTGAATCTGAATTGGGATGATGTGAAGAACCTGAGGTTGGAGCAGCTAAACGAACTAGATGAATTCCATCTCCATGCATATGAAAGATCCGATTTATACAAGGAGCGGATGAAGAAGTATCATGATCAGCGGATTGTTCGACGAAACTTCCAAAAAGGTGACATGGTACTACTCTTTAACTCCAGATTCAAGCTTTTCCCAGGTAAGTTAAAATCAAAGTGGTCTGGTCCATTTAAAGTCACCCAAGTCTACTCGTCTGGAGTAGTCGAATTGGAAAATAATGAGGGTGTTATCTTCAAAGTGAATGGCCAACGTGTCAAGCCATATATCGGTCCGCTTGACTCGATAAATGACATGGCCATCACTTATCTCGACGAAGTCTAAGTACTCGAGACTACTACGTCGAGCCACGACAATAAATAAGGCGCTAGATGGGAGGCAACCCATCGTACTAATCGTTTTATCATTTTATCGTTTCGTCGTTTTAAGTTTTTTTTTTGATAAATGAAAATCCAAAAATAAGAGTCGTGCCACGACCAAAACTAAGGCGCTTGGTGGGAGGCAACCCATCGTACTAATCGTTTTTATTGTGTTTTGAACAAATATAGGTGCAAGAAGTATGCAACGAGGAGATTGATTTCACTTGACGATTTGGTCGCATTGTATGGTAAAGTCGGTAAGTTAGGAATGGTGATGCATAAGGCTATGAATTGAGCCTTTCTCACGTCATAATAGGCTTCGAGGAAGGCTAGGCCTTGGTAAAAATAGGACACGAACGATGCACAACCTATTCTATAGCCTAAGGACTCGGAATCTAGTGTGCTATACACAATGCGCCGCCTATTCCTAGGTGTGCTTTTGACTATGCGCCGCCTATGCTATGGCATTTGAGATACTGAGACCAAATGCTATAGGATATGCGCCTCATATGTCTAGATATGCCATAGGATATGCGGCGCATATGTCCCATTATGCCATGTACAATGCGCCGCATATGTAAGTGATATGCCGAGGGATATGCGCCGCATATGCTGTGATTTTGTCCCCAAATCCGATTGTAAATGGGTCATAACCCGACCCATCCTCTTCCTATATAAAGGGGACTTGTTTTTTTTACACAACCACATTAGAAACAACCCTAAGGGCACCGCATATCACTCCAAAGCCTCTCAAATTTTTCTTCCTTTGTTCTTCCAATCCACAACAAACTTCTCCACACTCTTCAAGCAAGTAAGTGCTCTCTTATTCTTCATCTATTTATCGTAAGTACTACGTTGCTATGCTTTTTATAAAATGCTAAATCATAAGAAATTGGTGGTGATGTTCATGTGTGTGGATAATTGTTGCAAAATCGTGTGATTGAATATATACGTATGAAATTCTTGACTTGTTTCCGACTTGAATTTTGTTTCAATGGCATTGTTATGATACTTGCTGAACATATGTGGCTATGAATATTGCTTGAGAGTGTTGTTTGGATGCTTGCATGATTAACCATCCCGGCCATCGGGATAAGGTTATAGTGACTATCGACGTAGGAGGTAGTGTTTGTTGTACGAATAGCAATTCCATGCGGTAACTCCTATGTTGTAGTGTCGCTATATGCACCATGAAAGACGTCCAAGTGGCTGCTCATAAGTGATGTAATGCTGATTTTCTTGTCGGAATACAATCCTAAAACGTATGTCGACGAAGTCTGAGTACTCGACCACTTTCACTTCACTGATTTGTGCTAACAAGATTAAGTGTGGGGTGGTACCCCTAGTGCTTGAATATAGATTGTATAAAGTGCGATTGTGCTGCAACTAACATTATTTTTAGTCTCAGGTACAATGGCACCGAAAGCAAGGCAAGGCAAGGAGAAGGCTACCACAACCCGAAAGGATAAAAAGAGAAGCCGAAAAGACCAAGGAGAATCATCTTCAGCACACCTACCACGCAGAATGTTCGGAATCAAATGGGTTCTTGAGGAAGACGCCAAGGCATGGTACAGCAGCAACAAAGAAAAGAAATATGTGCACGTCGACTTAATCAACAAGGAGACCTTAGCAAAGAAGGAGCCGCAAATGTTGGCTAAGATAATGGCTCTGAAGCTGGATTTCATCTTCCGTGACATGGGAGAGTGCAATCTTGACTTGACAAGAGAGTTTTATGCCAACTGGTCGCCAAACACAACAGGCAACGAAGTCAAAATTCGGGGCCAAGTGTTACAGCTTACAGCGGATTGGATCAACTCGTTTCTAGGCCTACCTTCGGTCGACACTGCACCATACAAAGAGCTGTACAGCAGGCCTCCTTACAGAGAAATAAGACACACGCTTTGTGGAAGCAGATCAATGGCAAGATGGGGCAGACATAAGGAAACAGGCCGTCACAACACATTCCCCTATGCTCCACTAAATAGGGAAGTAAGAATCTGGATGCGCATTGTCAACTCATGCCTTATTCCTGGGACGCAATACACAAAGATATCGAGAGATAGAGTGTGTTTGGTTTATGCGTTGATGACGAATGTCCCTATCAACTTTGGGGCAATCATTCGATCTACCATGAGAAAAGCCAAACTCCACAGCAGGTCCCATTTCACATTCGGCAATTTGTTGACAGCAATGTTGCGGAAGGAGGATATAGAAGAGGAACCAGCTGACCACAAACTCCCACATACCCCAAAGAAGGTTGACCTCACCAAGGTCAAAGATGCTGAAACAACGCATGGAGTCAACCTTACCACTGCGGAGAGACACGCTCGTGACGAGAGTTTCTTCCGTCATCTCTATGGCATGACACGATTCACTATGATGAGTGGTGGACGTATTCCAACTGCTGAAGAGCTCCAACAGCTGGACCACGACTACCCAATGAACAGACATGCCCGGGAGATGTGTGGAGTGGGAGTATATTTCGAGGAACCTCTTGATGATGACGTGCCAACTGATGATGATAGACGCTTGCCTGATTCTGATGCTGAGGAGAACTCTGACGATGACTCTTACGATGATTCGGACGAAGGGGGTATGACCCCCGACATTGAGGAAGAGTCCGACTAATCAGGTTCTTCAACTTTATTTTCCACTGAGGGCAATGTCTAGTCTAAGTGTGGGGTGTCGGCAGAATCTGCATGCTATGTTTGTATGTTTGCTTGTTTATTTTGTTTTGAGTCCAAATTTTTTTGTGATTTTTTTCGTGTGACGTTTTTTTTTAATTTTTTTAGGAGTAAAATTTTTCTAGCTACGCATGAAATTATTTGGATAGGCAGCATGAGATTAGAACAAGAGTATGTGCTACAATTGTGACTATTGAGACATTTAGGCTCTAGTTGTGACTCATTATGTGATAGTGTGTGATTCAATTCCTTAACTTGTTGGGTCGAGAGTCTATATTACTACCAATCAAGTCGACCATGTGCCTTGTGTGTGTGAGATTAATAGTATATTCTATGTATGTGGCTGATGCTAGAACTTGCCTCGTATGTATGCAAAGCGAAAATAAGGAATGTAAGTTTAGGATATGATTTAGGCATTTCTTTGGCAACCTATACATGTTTACCTTCAGTTTTTCCTACCCATGTAAATCATCCTAGTTAAACCCTTTTGAGCCTTTAGCCTATTTCTTTGACAACCTTGTATGTAAGCCTAATCCATTTTTTTTCAAGACCGTAATTTGATCCAAATTCCTAAGTGCTTTAAAGTGAAAAAGTCATGTGACAACATAAGAGGAAATTGGGTAAGTATGATGCTTTAAATTGTAATGGTGCTTGAATGTAGTGCTATCATAAGAGGTATGTTGTGAAAAGAAAAAGGAAAAGAAAGCTGAAAAGTGAGTTGTGCTTAAAATTGAAAAACTAAAGATGAGAACAAAGGTGGAAGAGTAAAATAAAGAAAGGTTGAAAGAACAAAGTGTCAATGATACAATGTGATGTATTAAAGTGCTTAGGAACTTAGTCACTATTTCTGGCCAAAATAGTCCTACCCGTCCCTTAGCCTACATTACAACCATCTAAAGACCTACTTGATCCTAATCTTAACATTCCGACATTTAGTAGAGTACTACATTAAAGACAAGCTTATGGTCACTAGTTGCTACATATGAATTCTTTGCGAGAGTGAGAGCAAGGATATGTTGATACCCATGTTTGAAAAATATGCTATACTTGTGAATGATTATGGGTACTATATTGTGAGACACACATGGTTGATGAGCTTTGGATAGTTGTATATGATTCTATGTACCTTAACGTTTGCATGCGAGTTGATCACCATCACGAGTCTATGCTTGAGGTTAAATTGTTTCTACTTATAATCGGAAAGCTACTCTTCGTTGATAATTGTTGTGCTTGTCTTGAAGAATGTTTTTTGTTGTTTCTGTAAAAACCTTAAGTCAATGCTTAGAAGGACATGATATGTTGTTCGAGGACGAACAAAGCTCTAAGTGTGGGGTGTTGATGATAGGCGAATTTACGCGCCTATATCAATATATTTTGCCCATATTTTAGCCTAGTTTTGAGAACTAATTATCTATTTCATACACTTTTAGTCCTTTTTCCTATAAATGATCTAACAAATGTGATTAGGAAAGTTTCAGGTATAAATGATGCAAAATACAGCAATTTATGGCTTACTTGACGCAAAAGAAAGCTCACGAACGAAGTGGAAAGGAGCTGGACGCCTAAAGGACTAAATCTGCTGCATGGAAAATCTGTCCCGGGCTAAAACAGCAATTCTGAAGACTTTGGGGACTTACAGACACAAAGCTGGATTTTTGCCATAATACATTAACCTAGTGCAATTAGGTTATGTGTTTCATTATTCTATTTGGATTATAATTTTGTAACCTTACCCTAGTACATTTGGGTCAAGGATTTCATTAGTATATTAGGATTTGATTATTTATTTCATTAGCTTAGTAGGAGTAGGATAGGAGTATTATAAATACCCTATCATGCTAGAGATTTAGAG
Organism: Capsicum baccatum var. pendulum; assembly: GCA_030864225.1. Taxonomy (NCBI): domain Eukaryota; kingdom Viridiplantae; phylum Streptophyta; class Magnoliopsida; order Solanales; family Solanaceae; genus Capsicum; species Capsicum baccatum. The sequence continues at coordinate 246,358,954 of CM061552.1, read as the reverse complement.
ACACATTCTTACAATTCATTCAACTCTTCACTTAAGACATCTCCTTACAATTTAATCAATTTTCTTTCATCCCTCTCATCTTCCACCACAAACACTTCTAATCTATTCTTCTATTCTTAAACTCCACAACAAGAGAATCGTTACTTGCTACGGAATCACTAAAACCACACGCCAAACACCTACTATTCACGCCATCCACCATGCAAAACGTGATATCCTTCGCATTCATGGGTAACTAAACCTCTTAGTTGAGGTTATGGAAGCCGAATGAGTTACTATCTATTGCTATGAGCTTGTGAGTTCAAGACACGTATATTGCTTATATCATTATTCTCTTCATCTTAAATCTACATCCTTTGCGGTTCAAACACAAGAACACGCCACTCTAACATCTAACCTGTTCGAGAGAAAGGTTATTTGTCTAGAAAAGAAGACGCATAGACTAACGCCAGTCTAACATTTAACTTGTTCGAGAGAAAGGTTATTTGTCTGGAAAAGAGATAATGTCAAGGTAGTAGGACACCCTTTCCTATTAAAAAGCTAGTGCCGTAACTGGACTAACCTCTTGGAGAATTTGTACCGCTAGACACACTTTAAGCTCGAGAGAGTTAAAGTGAAATAGTCCTTGTTTAGGTCGAGAGACGCTTGGATTTACCATCGACTACAATTCTCTATAAGCAATTGCATGTCAAGACTCTACACACTCATAGCCAATAGAGACGTATACCTCTGAAGGTGGACATAACTCCAACGCTCCAATTCTCATTGTTTCACAACCTACGAAATACTCTCTTTTTACTTTATTATTTTCAGCTTTTATTTCATTACTTTGGTTACTTATTACAATCCCCCCTTCTTACGAGACTTGCACCAAAAGTCTATTAATTTTGCTTACTTGTTGACCAAGCTATTCCCTGTGGGATCGATACCCAACCCAGGTTGGGTTCTATATTTGCTAACGACCGCTTTACACTCCTACGAGAGCTGTAGATTGAGCGTTATCACTAGTTCAAGTTAAATACACTAAGTCTGAGACTCCAACCATTCAGTAAGTTAGTATAGTTAATGAGTTTTCTGATGTCTTTTTGGAAGATCTCCCAGGGGTACCTCCTAATAGAGAGATAGAATTTGGAATTGACCTTCTTCCCGATACCCAGCCTATTTCCATTGATCTATACCATATGGAACCCGTAAAACTTAAGGAGTTGAAAGAGCAACTCAAATATATTTTAGATAAAGGTTTCATAAGGACTAATATTTCTCCTTGGGGTGTACCTGTCTTATTCGTGTGAAATAAAGATGGTTCTTTGTGTATGTGCATTGACTATCGTCATGTTAATAAGGTCACAGTCAAGAACAAGTACCCTCTTCCTATAATTGATAACCTTTCTGATCAATTGCAAGGTGCAAGTTATTTTTCAAAGATAGACCTTAGATTTGGCTATCACCGGCTTAAAGTAAGGAAGTGTGATATCCCTAAGACAACCTTCCGAACCTAATATAGTTACTTTGAGTTTCTAGTCATATATTTTAGGTAAAATAATGCTCCAACATCTTTCATGGACATCATGAATCGAGTATTCAAATAGTATCTTGATATGCTTGTCATGATGTTCATAGATGATATCCTTGTGTACTCCCGTACTGAGAATGACCATGTAGATCATCTTATGATTGTCTTGTAAACTCTTAGAGATTATTAGTTTTTTTACCAAATTCAGCAAATATGAATTTCGGCTAAGGTCAGTAGCCTTTTTGGGTCATATTATTTCATCCGAAAGCATTAGAGTTAATCCTCAAAAGATAGAAGCCATAAGAAATTGGCCTAGAATTATCTCTCCATCTAACATTAGAAGTTTGTTGGGTCTAGCTGGCTATTACTGCCATTTTGTTAAAGGTTTATCATCTATTGTGTCTCCTATGAAATGATTGACCCAAAAGAAAGTTAAGTTCCTTTGATCAGATTCCTGTGAGAAGAGTTTTCAAGAGTTGAAGACTTGACTCACTTTAGCCCCCGTTTTGACATTGCCTGATGGAACAGATAGTTTTGTGGTGTATTGTGATACCTCTAGAGTTAGATTGGGTTATGTGTTGATGTAGAGAGGTAAGGTTATAGCCTATGCCTCTAGACAATTGAAGTTGCATAAAAAGAATTAACCAACCCATGATCTTGAATTAGCTGTTGTGGTTTTTGCCTTGAAAATCTAGAGACACTATCTTTATAGTGTTCATGTGGATGTGTTCACAGACCAAAAAAGCCTGCAGTATATATTTTCTCAGATGGAGTTGAATCTTCATAAGAGAAGATGGTTAGAGTTGCTAAAAGATTATGACATGAGTGTGCTGTATCATCCAAGAAAGGCCAATATAGTGGCAGATACCCTTAGCAGATTGTCTATGGGCAGTGTTGCTCATATGGAAAAAGATAAGAAAGAGTTGGATCGTAAAGTGCATCATTTGGCTAAACTGGGTGTTAGGTTGCTTGACTTAGCTGAAGGTAATGTTTGGGTTCAGAGTAGTTATGAATCCTCTTTAGTTTTGGAGGTGAAGGAGAAGCAAGACTTGGATGCTAGTTTGGTCATATTGAAGGAGTCAGTTAAAGACCAAAAGGTGGAGGTTTTCTCCTAAGGGGGATATGGTGTGTTGAGATATCAGGATAGATTGTGTTTCTGGTGATGATGATTTGGGGTAGAGAATTATGGATGAGGCGCATGGTGCGCGATATTATACTTATCCTTGTGCTTCCAAGATGTACCGTGACTTACGAGAAATCTATTAGTGGAATGGTATGAAGAAGGATATAGCAGAATTTGTGGTAAAATATGCAACTTGCCAACAGGTTAAGGTAGAGTACCAAAGGCCTTGTGGTGCAATATAGGAGTTTGGTATCCCCACTTGGAAGTGGGAAGAGGTGAATATGGATTTTGTGACTGTTTACATCTTTCGCGTCGCCATCATGATTCTATTTGGGTTGTTGTAGACAGATTGACTAAGTCAGCTCATTTCCTGCCAGTGCATACATCTTATACAACTGAGGATTATGCTAGATATATCTTTGGGAGTTAGTTAGATTGCATGGAGTTCCCTTGTCTATCATCTCAGATAGGGGTACACAGTACACTTCTCAGTTTTGTAGAGCTTTTCAGAAGGGTCTTGATACCTAAGTTCACCTTTGTTACATTTTCATCCACAAGACCATCCGGACCCTGAAGGATATGTTGAGGGCATGTGCTCTTGATTTCAAAGGTTGTTGGGATGAGCATTTACCATTGATCGAATTCATGTATAACAACAGTTATTATTCTAGCATCCCGATGGCCCCATTTTAGGTTCTTTATAGAAGGAGATTAGGTCACCCATAGGTTAGTTTGAAGTGGGTGAAGCTTCTTTGATTGGACTTGATGTTGTGTTTGAGGCAATAGAAAAGTGAAGTTAATTAGAGTAAGTTTGAAGACAGTCTAGAGTCGTCAGAAGTCATATACAAATGTGAGAAGAAGAGATCTTGAGTTTGAGGTAGGTGATTGGGTGTACTTGAAGATTTCACCCATGAAGGGGGTAAAGAGGTTTGACAAAAAAGGAAAGCTTAGTCCCTGTTATATTGGCCCTTATAGAGTTATGAGTAGTGTTAAGAAAGTAGTTTATAAAGTTAACTTACCCGCAGATCTGTCAGATGTTCATTCCATCTTTCATGTCTCTATGCTTAAGATAAGCATTGGTGATTCCGTTGTTGTAGACCCTTCGAAGAGCTCAGATATTCAGACTAGTCTTTCTTATGAAGAGATTCAAGTCGAGATTCTAGACCATCAGATCCATAGACTAAGGAACAAAGAGGTTCCTTTGGTCAAAGTTCTTTGGCAAAACCAATCCGTTGAGGGCGCTACTTGGGAGGCCGAAGTAGACATGCGAACCAAGTACCTTCATCTCTTCACAACAAATTTAGATTAAGTTTAAGGTAACAAGTTACCTCAGCTCATATATTTTTCACTCCATTTTTCAAGCTTTATATAGTCATTCATGTGATAACTCATGCAATTACAAATAAGTTTAATCATGCTTCTAGTAGAACACACCAGTATAGCTTCAACTTTCAACGTCTTAGTTTTGTTAGCAATATTCGAGGAAGAATGTTCACAAGGGGGAGATATTGTAGTACCCCAAACTTTCTATAAGCCTAATTTTGTCTCTAGAAGATTAAGAGTTGACTTCCTAAGTAAATATCTGATGTTGGGGTAGAAAGTTATGGCCAAATTACAAAAAATGTTTGAACCTCCCAAGTGCGATGGAAAGGGCCGATGGACCATCGAGCTGGTGATGGACCATCACTCAAATCATCGCAACTGAGGTAGTGAAACCAGCTTTTGGCCAAGTGCGACCGAAAGGGTGGATGGACCATCGAGCTTGCGATGGACCACCGCCTAAAACGTTGTAATGAAGAGAGTGAGACCATATTCTGTCCAAGTATGACGGGATGGATTGACGGACTGTCGAGCCAGTGACAGACCATTACACACTTCTGTTCAGTGATTTAAAGCCATTTTTAAAAGAACTTTTTGGTATTTTTTCCATTCTTTTAACGCCTAGATATATCAAAACAAAGAATAAAACTTCAGATTCATCCAAAGCATCAAAAACTAGGGTTTTCTCTCAAGATTAACTCTCAAGAGCAAGACACAATTCCTTATCTAAGATTTCACCATAGTTCTTACAAATTGGGTTAAGATTCAAGGTTCCCAAGTCAAAAGCTTCAAGAACCCTCACTCAAGAGTACCAAAAAGAGTCTTAAGCAAGCTTGTTCATCTAAATTTATAATCTAAGGTATGTGGGGTTGAACAAGGTTAACTCTTTCACTCTTATTCCCAAAGGCTTATTTTAAATACAAACTTCTGCAAATTATGAGATTTTCCATGAAATTGAAGTTAGGGTTTATGGCCATTATTATTTTATGCAAGATTCTGAGATTTTCTATGGATTAAAGGTTGAATTACATGATTTTGTTTATATTTCCATGCCTATTTTTGGGTTACCCAAATTTTATGATGATTGTGAATGTTTTGTTATCAAGCATGAATTTTGAGATGTTGAAATCATGAGATTCATACTATTAATTATTTTTCCAATATCTTGATTGAGATGATTGTAAGATTTTTTTTAAGATGATGGTTGAGCATGGAGTTTAAATATGATTTTGATGGCTTAAAGCTTTATATTTTGATTCCTAAGTACAAGTGATGAGTTTATAAGGAGATTATGATCTCAAGTTTTGTTGACAAGTTTTGATAGGTACTTTCAAAAGCTAAGATAGGAATATACACTACTTATGATTTAAATCTAAGAGAAGCATAATTTGATCTTCATTATAGACCCTTGAGTTATTTTAATATGGATTTCCTAAAAGTTCTGAGCCTAAGTATGGGAGTAGTATTTTGCACCGATTTAGGTATGATTCTAAAGTCTCATACCCCAGAATATGTGATATCATAGGATTGAGATTTATGGGCCCGAGGCCGAGATAGTGATCACTAAAGTTAAGGTTATATTCTAATGGAAAGGGTAGAATAGCGCTCCCCAACATGGGCAATACATTGGACTCCGTGTCAGCTCACATGGTTTATATCGGTTAGATCGAACTCCCAATTTTCTAAAGATTCATAAAGTTCCCTAAGTCCCAAAGTTCCATAATCATAAGTCTTTGAGTCTCTAAAGTTTCAAAAGAAGTTCCTTATTCTCTTTAACACAAAAGTATAAGTTTGAAAGTTAGGGTTTAAGATTTCCTTTTTGCTTACAAGCTTTAAGAAAAAAAGGAGAATACAAATTTTAGAGTTAAGTATGATGACTCACAAGGTTTATATCACATATTTCACTATTCATGATTTACGAACTTTATATTTCAAACTTACTCAAGCTATGTTAGTCATTCATAATTGCATGCATGGTTTTTACCAAGATTATTAATATTGTTTACTTAATGCATACACTCTCATACACTCTGTACATTCTCAAAGTACTGATCCACATATACGTTTATGTGCTACATTGTCTTATAATGTGGTCCAGGTAATCAGTCTCACAACGCCAGTAATGATCGAGTACCTTGTCTACACTTCCATATTTGGTGAGTCCTTATGGTTCGAGGACCTATTTCCCTAATTTCAATCTTGATAACAATTGTTTATTATTTTTTATTTTAATTTGAGTCAATTGGGGGTTTGTCCCAATGACTCTCCAGTCCCTTAGTAAGTAGAGGCTTGTCGGACTATTAGTGGTGTTCCAGATTACCAGTATTTTGTTATCCAAATATTGTTTTCAGTTATCTCAATCTAGATTTGGCATAATATATGTCTATTGCTTGGTTTAATTATCCTAAAGTATTAGAAGTAATAGCAGGCTCAAAGGGTTAGCTTAGTGATATTTGTTGTATTAAGCACCGTGTGATGTCTCAAGATGAGATTTTAGGGCGTTACAGAGTTCTTGCTAGGGAGGGTTCAAATTACCAAGATAAATCACTAGCAAATAGTTTAGTAGATGATTAAGATCTTATGAGTTTGTGTATACATTGCATTTGATATTGAAAGTGTTGGGAATTACACATGATTTGAATATGGATTTGCAACAAAAAATCTTAAGATATAGTTAGTGTTACGAACCTTGTTGGTTTCACAAAGAGATAATCACAATATATGAGATATTCTAATTGGGGTTCTTTGGTGAAGTATGTTTCTTTATTTTGTGCCAAACATGATATTGTGATTCTGAAAATGGATAAGAATTATTCTCTTGAAAAGTCAAAATGTAAGAATTCAAGTATCACATATTCTCATTAATTATGTGTAGACATTTTTAATATTGTTATTGATTTGCAACTTACTGAGCTTAACAATCGTTTTGGTGGAATGGACACTGATCTACTTCTTTGTATGGCTAGTTTTAGTCCCGATAACTCTTTTATAAATAACGATAAAAATAGGATTATAAAACTTACTATATATTATCAAATGAGTTTAGTGCTTCTATGCTTGAGGATCCTGGTTTTGACCTTGACAATTATATTCATTATGTTCGAGAAGGAAATAATTATTTCTCTAATTTGAAATAATAATTATTGCATGTGGCAATTGCAACGATGGAAAGAGCTTTCTCTTAGATGAAATATATTAAGAATGACTTGCGTAGAAGAATTTGTGATAAACTTTTGAATGATTATTTAGTTTGTCATATAGAGTTTAGGTATTTGAAAGTATACCTAATGAGGAGATCATTGATCGTTTTCAAAACATGATAAGTTTTCAAGTACAATTATAATGATAATATTTTTAAATATGTCATATTTAATGGGTCTTTAGTTGTAGTTTTTCTATTTTTACTTTTGTTTAATTTTTTTCTCTTTAGTAAATTAATAAAATTATAAAAAAGTTAGTTCATTATAATAAAATATAGCCTTGCTCCATGAAAATTTCCTATTTGTTTGGTGTTGCTTTAGAAAAGTTATGTTATATCATTAAAATGTGAAAGGATTTAATATATAAATGTCATGATCCAAAAATTCGAGGGTCATGATGGCACTTATCGTGGCTCAACCTTGATAAGTAAGCCAATTATCCAAATCGATAAAGGAAATATGAAATTGACACTAAAATACTCCAACGCGAGACTTCTAGAATGAAGTCAAGCCAAATATGATCTAAAAGTAAAATTAAACATGAAGGAAATCCATAAATTCAATCCCAAAATCAGGTGTCATAGTGTAGAAACATCTGATAGAATATCCAAACACTTAAATTACATATATGTCTTACCAAAATAAATACAAATAAAGATAGATGAGGTTTGAATCTATTCTGAACTCTTGAGAAAATTAGTACCTCAACATCTGGAACCTTTACACAAAATCCACTGCCACATAAGGTACGCATACTAAGATCTCCACTTAAAGGGCCTAAAAGGAGTGTGTATAGTCCACTTGTACTCAATAGGTATCATAGGTCGACTGAGAAAATCAGAAAATAAGATAATTAAAATATACTATGAGCACGTCACCTGCAAGCAGAAAAGTTCCACACAATAGTCCATACCATCTCCACTAATAGTTTTGATATATGTATATATTTATATATATAAACACAAAAATTAAAATGACATGACTATATATACAAAATACACTAAAACTAAGTAAAATCAAGGAAACTAAGGAAATCAAGAAAAATGTGTATGTAAATGCAATGCAATGTGGATATGATGAATGATGAAATCCACTGTATGAATTTTTGTACACACTCATTGAGCTCATATATCCTAGGTAGGACTCATGGGGGTTCGCAACCCATATACTATATCTGATATCTCAATCTCAACTAACTTCTCCGGCTCATGTTCACAGAGAGAATTTTCATAAAGGTATCTCATTTTCTTTTAAAAACTATGTTGCTCAATGGTACTAGTTGAAACACCCTGGGTTTTAGAACCCCAGAACAATTCCTAGATTTCTAATTTTGGGTCAAGATACGAAAGAGGGTACAGGTCATATGCTGAGGTATGGTTTGTAAGGCTTGGTCATATACTAACCAATATTGTTTGATGGGTTAGATTGATTTATGGAATGGGTATGACTTGGTGGGTATGAGTCATATGGTTGGATACGGGTCGTATGGTTTGGGTTTTTACTTCACTTAATCCAAAACTTAGTGACTTAACTTGGATCTAAGTACGAGTGTCTCACCATTATTCATAAGATAAGATATGAGTTATACCATTGACTCATATAGTAGACAGTGATCAAACCTCTTTTGGTTATAATCTGCCAGGGATATGGTGTAGAGGTACTAAATTTGGGTTGGTAATTCATATGGTGGACAGTGTTGGGTCTAAAGGGTCCCTAGGGTTCAAGTGGTATGTACCACTCATATTAGAGGGTACGACTGATATGGGTAGTCGTACCTCATTATGGGAAATTTTAAGCAGTTAAGTTGGAGGTAATGTAGACATTTCCACGCTTAGCCGCTTAAGTGCCCATTAATTATAGCTCTATTGGGACATTATTTACCCTGTTATTCTAAACTTACACACTTAGAAACTTTCTTTAATTCTCTCCAAGTCTCTTGGGTAAAGAAAGGCTAGGGTTTCCTTTAGAGGAGAAATTCGGGGCTTGTTTGGGTGATTTCTCTCCATTATTCATCATGTAAGGAATGTACTCCTCCCTCATTGTTAGTTTCAACTAAAGGTATGTTTTATACAATGTTTTCATGGCATAATTTTTGTATGATTTTGGGGTTTTCAAATATATATTGGGTTTTTGTATTAAATGCTTGGGTATAGTTTTCCCATGTTTCAATTATGTTTTAACATGATTTAATGATGGTTTGGACAATTGGTTGCATGGGAATAGTAAATTGGAAATTGGAATTGGTTTTGGAAACACTATGCCCCCAACATGTTTGATAAAATGCCTATGAGAATGCTTTTTCTATATTATTGGTTTTTTTAATGGAACTATTGCATGGTATGGCTTGGTAATGGAACCTTAAGTGGTGTAAATGGTTTAAATGGTTTGTAATGGTTAAATGGTAAGGTATGGTGGTCATGATTATGGTTATTAAACATCCTTGTGGGGTACAATGGAATCCTTCAAGTATAAATGATAATGAGCAACTTGCGAGGTACATGGGATTCCCCGAAGCAAGTTTAATAACTGAACACTTGTGGGGTATATGAGAATCCTCCTAGTTAATTTGATACTGTGATTTATGGGTACATGAGAATTTCTTTACGTAAAAAGGTTGGCTAAGGACATTTCTTACAATCTATAGTCGGTATGACAATACCACTACTTATAGCCTTGGTTATTAATAATTGAATAATGGTTTGTTTAGCTGGTAATAGTTTTAATTGGGCAATAATGGAAGTGTGTTATATCTAACTGTGAAGGTGCGAGTCTAATGGATGAATACTGAAAACTCATATTTTTCGACATGAGGAGTGGTCATAGTGACCTTATATAATACTATGAGGTACATGGGAATCCTCTAAGTACAATGTACATATGTATCATGGAGAGCGAAGGTTACTTAGGAATCCCTTACTCTTATGATATCTGTGGTTCGTGTGGCTATACGCACCAGGTCCCGTTCAGGGGATTACACTGGACCCTTATAGCCAGTGGGTGGTTTTAGGACGATTAAGCTACACATACCCAGGTTAATGGTTTTAAATGCATCCTAAACCTGACTCTCTTTCCCGGTATGGTTAAATAAATATGTATGGTTGTGTTCATATGGTAAATTTACTTGGTTTTACAGGATGACATTATTTTATTCTTATCCTGAGTTCATGCTAGTATTTACCCGCTAACCCGCCTTCGAGCGGCTATATCCCCACGCTATGCAGGAACTGGATATTCTACTCCTTCTTAGCGACCAAATTTGGGATTATCTATTGGATTAAAGTAGTGAGCTTCCATATTTTGAAAGGATCCATTTCATATCATGGATTTCTTCACATACTTTGGTTATTTTTTGGATATTGGTTTTGGCTTTGGTTGGGGGCATGTCCCAACTAGATATTGTTTTTCTTTTGGTTATAGGCTTGTGTGACTACTATTGGTTGGAATGAGTGGGATCAGTATTGGTGTCAGCTTTAGTAATTGCATTGATATTGGGGTTGATACCGTTGGACTAAATTTATGATTGGTCCATCCTATTTTATTTTGGGTTATATATTTATATTTGAATTCATTTGGTTCACTGTTTGATTCGATAATGGTTATAGGTTGGATAATGGATGGTTAGACTTGTTTGGGTTGATCATCAACTCTATCTAGGCACTAATAGAATAAATATGCACATAAGATATCATTAATATCATATCAACACCAAACTTGGGTATTTTTATCATGATAAAGGAAATCAATGCCAAAATATGCCCCTGCATGAGCATCATATCTAGAACAAATGCATTTAAATGCACATATAAGACTAATGCCGTCAAATAAATCCCCACACGGGCAACACACAATGTCAGATATCACAAACTACCACAACAAAATATAAGCCCCCACATGAGCTCACAACAGTAAAAATAATCTTAAAATATAAATTACCCCAATCTATATCATGTTTTACTTATTTATTAACTACCCAGCTGACTCTAAAACATGTTAGTCCATTACCAACCTCAAAACGGTAAAATATCAATCTAAGGTGCTTCAACACGAAGCCTTCCCCTTATGAATGACCTCAAAATTAACTACAACATTCAAATATAGCATCTACACGTGAAAACCAAGCTAACGATATCCATATTGTCCATATTTGGGTTGATTCAAAATGAGTTTGAAAATGAGTTAAAACATAAAAGTGGTAAAATCAAAATTTTATTTTAATAACACATTCCCCAAGGTTATTGGAGCCTAATGGAGAAAACACATACAAAGCGGGTTAAAAATGAGGTCCAAATCGAAGAAAAATCCTTTTTAAACTTTACATGTGAAAACCCTAATTTTTCATTTTTAAATCACATTTTAAAGGTGTTGTTGAAGGTATAGTCGATGGAAAATAATGGGTATAAGGTTTTGGAACTTACCCAAGCTAAAATGATGAAGAAATATCCAAGAATTGTCCAAACTCAAAGCTCAAAGGTCCAAAAATAAAGGAAAACGTGATATGGACTTTATACTATTCAATGAATAGTACTTCTAATCACAAATCCCACCTCGTGACTGCTAGGGTACATATATTTGGCTAGCCTTCGCATTTGCAACCAACACTTTTCATGCACGATAGCCTAGTCACATCTACAAAGCAAACTCCATATGAATCGAAACCCTTAATCCTTTTCGATCGTGGTGCCCACCATACAATTATGATGAGGAACACCATCCTTCTCCGCATTTGAGGCTAGAGGCTCACATTAAAGAATAAGCATCTGATTTGCACTATATATTAGCATTTGTTGATTTTCCAGGTTTTCAAATATTCCAAACGGACCCTCAGGATTTGTTTGGGATCATAAAAAATAAACCATATATGATACTAGGATAATTTTAATATTTTGGAGTCAATGTTGACTTTAGATTTTTTTAAAAAAAAATACTGGTTTTACTAAATTAACCCCCCGGGGACCCTTTTTTTTATTTTCCAAATGAAGGATCAAAATGAGATATAAAAGTCCTAAAACCGAACCAATCCTGCTACTAATAAAAATTCAATATTCCAGATTTGCTGGAGTAGTTCAAAGTTCCATCCATCACTCAGAACAACAAACTTTTATGGAAGTCAACTAAATGGCTTCTTTAGCCTCTAAAAACCACAAACCCAAACAAACTATTTCTGATAGCATTGGGAACTATGCCAATAATCTCCACATCACAAAACTAATATGTAGAAACTATGGAAAAGAACAAAATGGTAAAAATATATAAAAAGCCGAGGGAAACTACTGCACATGTCAGACTTGACTTACCAAGTAGCCTTCTCAACAGAATGGTCTCTCCACTAAACCTTAACCACATGAATTCTCTAAAATGCAACCGTATGATATTTTTGGATAAAATGTACACTGGCTCCTCAATAAAGGTAAACCATTCATCCAATGAACTGAGTCCCAACAAAGCACCTGAGACTCATTCGAAATATAATGCCATAACATAGATACATACAAAATTGGATAAATGGCTAAAAATTCTGGAGGTAAATCCGACTCATAAACAACCTCTCAATATGTCCAAAGAATCTCAAAAGGTCTAATATACCTCGAGATGAACAATTTCCCCTCTTACCAAACCTCATCACGCTATTCATGAGAGACATATGATGGAAGACTCGATCACCAATCCTAAATCTTAAGCCATGAAACCTACGGTTCGCCTAACTCTTTTGCTTACTCTAGGCTACTCAAAGCTTATCTAAATTACCTGAACCTTGCTCAAAGAATGACAAAGTTAGTCGGTACCACAGGGTCCAACCTCTGAGGTATCTAACCAACTAATAGTATATCAAAAACACCTATATAAAACACCTTAAAAAGAATTATCTTAATACTCGAATGGTAGCTATTATCATTAACGAGCTTCTCCAAATCCAAATGTTGCTCCCACTGACCTATAAGGGCCATAAATGTAACCCCCCAAAATCTCATTTCAAGATGTCACATGGTGCTTAAGGCTTAAGTAGCCCTAAGCTAACCCTGTGAGCCTGTTACTACTTCTAACACTTACTTTTTAGATGGATAAAGCAAAACAATGGCACTGTCATAACATATCTTAACTGAAATAACAAAAGAATGCTGTCTGAATAGCAACATACTGAAAAGTCTAAAATACCACTGATAGTCTAGTCTGACAAAGCCTCTACTACTCAAGATCTAGAGAGCCATTGGGACAGATCCCGAACTGACTCATACTCAACTGAAAAGAAATAACCCAACTACTATAAATACTAAAATCAGGGTAAAACAGGTCCTCAGATCATGAGGACTCACTAACTAAGGAGGTGTAGATCAAGGTACTCAGAGATCACTGATTCTACTAAGACTGAGCACCTGAACCTACATTATGAGACAATATAACACACAGATGTATATGCGGATCAGTACTTTGAGGATGTACTGAGTATATGGGGGTGTATGTGATACTTACAATAATAATATCATCAATATTTGCAGAAATCATGTATGCTAATATAAATGAGTCACATAGCTCGAATAATCTCAAAATACATATCTAGTAAATTATGAATAATGGAACACATAGTATAAATTTCATCTCAAGGAACATACTTTACTTTAGAAACTGATTACTTACTCTTACTAATAGGGAAAACTACTTTCTTCTTGGGAAAATTTTACTTTAAAAAACTACTCTAAAAAATCTTGCTATTACATAGGTTGTCTTAACCAACATACACCATGCGAACTACATGGAGTCCAATGTATTGTCATCCTAAGGAAGAAATGTCACATTGGGGAGAGGTGTCATACTCTTTCCAGGTATTATAACCTCAACTTAGTGATCACTATCTCAGCCTTAGGCCCATAAATCTCAATCCTATGGTGGCACATAGTTCTGGAGTATGAAACCTTAGTAACTTACCCAACTGGGTGCTAAATACTACTCCCTTTAGTTAGCTACACTTATCTCATGGAAATCCATTTTAAAATAATCTCGTGGTTCAGAAAGAACCCAACTATAAAATCTGTAATCTCATTTAGAAAAGTGGATTTCAAAGCTACTATAACCGTCAAGGTCAAAACTTTCTCAATAATCTTAAAATCTTCAAATCATGGGTGCTTATAGCACAAAAGTTCTTAAAATTACAATCTCAAATAGGGCTTAATGACCCATATATCAATCTCACGTTAAGATGTATCAAAATTCATACTCGATATCATAAAGATTCATAAATCATATAGATATCTAGAAATTTTCAACAATATGCAGTATAATCTCAACATACTCATGTACTTCAATTTCTAAAACATTGAAACCATCATAATCTCAAGAAATAATAACATAGGGTATAAACCCATTCGTCAATTTCATAAGAAAACATATAAAACATATATCTTTGTAATTAAAATAACTTTTGGGCACAAGGACGAAAGGAGTATCCTTGTTCAAACCCCAGATACCTTAGATTATGACTTATAGATGAACAAGCTTACTTGAGGCTCTTTTCTATACTCTTGAGTGAGGGTTATTGAAGATTTTGACTTGGGAACCTTGAATATTAACTCAATTTGTAGAAACTATGGTGGAATCTTAAGGTTGTTGGAGAAAGATTTGGATTCGCTCTTGAGGGTTAATCTTGAGACAAAACCATAATTCTTGATACTTTGGATGATTCTGAGGTTCTATGCTTCGTTTTGATATATCTAGGTGTTAAAAAGGGTGGAAAAAGACCAAAAAGCCCTTTTAAAAATGGCTTTAAAATGCTGAATGGGATCTGCGATGGCTTATGCAATGACCCGTCGTTGTCTCCATGGTCCGTTGGTCCGACCGTCGAACTTGGAGTAGAATAGGGGCTCACTTCCTTAGTAGCGACGACTTAGGCGATGGTCTGTCAGCCTGACCGTCGTACTTGGCCAGTGGATGGGCTTACTGCCTTGGTTGCGACGGCTCAAGTAATGGGTTTACTGCCTTGGTTGCGACGGCTCAAGTAACGGTCCATCACAAGGTCAATGGTCCATCAACCTATCAGTCGCAACTGGGCGATTCTGATAGCTCTCAGTAAAACAGCCATAACTTCTTACTCCGATACCAGATTTGGACAAAATTGGTATCTTTGGAAAGATAATTCAATTTCCCACATTATATAAAGTCAAAATTAGGAAAACTCTATCTGATTTAAACAATACTCACTTTGGAATTCATTTCTAAATCTTTTAGAGACCGAAAAAGGCTTTACTTGACATGCTACAAAGGCTTAAACTATGAGGGAACTTTACGGGGTCTTACAATAACACATGCATTGATCATATCCTTTAAGACCTGAATAATCTACTCCAATCAACCATCAGTCTTGGGTTGGAAAGTTGTGTTATTGTCAACTTGAGTACCCAACTCCTCCTGAAAAGTCCATCAAAAACTAGAAGTAAACACTGAGCCTCTGTCTAAAATAATAAACAGAAATGCCACATACACGAACATAGATGCGAGATAAATTCTCAGTAATGTATGAGATATGAATGGGGATAAAATTAGGCTGATTTGGTTAACCAATCAAAGATTAGCCAAATACTATCAGAACTATGAGAAGTATGAGGCAACCTAATCACAAAGTCTATAGTGATCTACTTCAACTTTTAGTTAGGAATGGGCAATCTTTGAAGAAAACCACCCAGTCTTTGATGCTCGACCTTCACCCACTTGCAACATAAGAAATGATCTATAAATTTTGCCACATCCTTATTTATTCCTCCCCACTAGTAAAGTTGCTTCAAATCATGCTACATCTTGGTCACACCTAGATGGACAAAATATCTAGAGTAGTGTAGCCCTCTCCAAAATTAATCTAACCTAATATCTGACACTCCGCACAAAAACTTGGCCACCATTCCTCAATACACAATTAGACTCAAGTAAGGACTTCTTAGCCTCGCCACTTAACACTTTATCCCAAATCACTTTCAAACTATCATCATTAAATTGTTGAGTTCGAATCTGCTCCATCAAGGATGATCTAGCATCACCAAAGGCTAAAAAATCCCCAAGTGTCAAAATATCATGCTTGACTATTTGATTTGCTAAGGACTGAACCTCCAAGGCTAATGGCCACTCCTGGATCAAGATATGAGCCAAACTCCTCATACTAGTTAACTATCGATTCAAGGCATCCACAACCACATTTATCATGCCCGGATGATACAAAATAGTAATGTCATAATCCTTGAGAATCTATCACCAACACTTGTGCCTTATTTAAAACATCACTGTCTGAAGAAGTATTGAAGGATATAATGATCTGAGAAAATCTTCAAGGAACTCCATACAATTAATGATGCCACATTTTCAACACAAATACTATGACTACCAACTCCAAATCATGGGTTGGGTAATTACTTTTATGAGGCTTCAACTAACGAGAGGCATAAGCAATCACCTTATCCTCTTTCTTCAACACCACAACCAAACCAATACCAAAAGCATCTTAAAACATGGTAGCACCGACACTCTCCTCAGGTAAAGTGAATATAGAAGCCGAAGTAAATAACACTTTGAGATTTTAGAAGTTTTTCTCACACGCATATTACTACTGAAAACCATATTTTCTATGTAAACTTGGTAAAAAAAGCTATGATAGATGAGAAAACCATTACAAAATGCTGACTATAACCCATCAAACCATTAAAACTTAAAAATCAATAGGAGAAGTGGGTCTAGCCCAATCATGAATCATGACTATTTTAGATGGATCTACCATAATACCATCCTTAGTAACCACATGACCTAAGAAGGAGATAAAATCCAACCAAAATTCACACTTAGAAAAGTTGTCATACAAATTCTCATCAGGCAAGCTCTAACGTACCATTCTCAAATACTTTATGTAGGTGGCCTCACTCTTGGAATAAACAAATATGTCATCTATAAATACAATCACAAAAAATTCAAGATACGTTTTAAATATCCAGTTTATCAATTCTATGAACGCTCCAGGGGAATTGGTAAATTTAAATAATATGACCAAGAACTCATAATGATCGTATTGAGTCTCAAATGCTATCTTCAGAACATACAAATCTCTAATCTTGAACTGATGGTACTTAGATCTTAAATTAATCTTGGAAAATACCAAAAAACCATAAAGCTAGTCAAATAGATCATCAATGTAAGAAAGTGGATACTTGTTTGTAATTGTCACCTTATTTAACTGCCTATAATCAATAAGTATATGCATCAAATCATCATTCTTCTTCACAAACAAGACAAACGTACCCTAATGAGATACACTAGGTCTAATAAACTCCCTACCCAATAAATCTTGCAACTACTCCTTCAATTTTTTCAACTCAGCTAGGCCATCTTATAGTAGAGAATAGAAATAGTTTGGGTGTTATGCTCTATATCAATACAAAAATTAATTCATGGTTTGGAGGCATACTAGGAAATTCTATGGGATATATATCCATAAAAATCGTGAACAACTCGAATAGAATTAATAAAAGGCGGTCAGGAAACACTATTATCATAGATAAGACCTAAATAAGACATACACCCTCTCTTTATCATGCAATGAGCACATATAAAAGATGTATCACCCTTTGAACCTAAATTAAGTGTACCCTTCCAATCTAACCTCAGCACACCTAATGTAGCCAAGGTTACAATCTTTTTATAACAATACAAAATAGCTTGATTAGGAGATAACTAATCTTTCCCTAAGATAGTATCAAAATCAATCATATCTATGTCAATCAAGTCTACCTAGGTCTCACAGCCTGTAAAGGTAACCACACAAAATTGGTACATCCGATCCACCACTAAAAAGTCTTCCATGGGGGCAAAAACACAAAGAGTCATAACAAGAGGATCACATGGAACATCAAAACATGAAGCAAAATACATAAACATATAGGACAAAGTTGACCAAGGGTCAAATAACACCAAAAAAGAGTTGCAAATAAGGATAATACCTATAATAATAATATTAGAGATCTCCGACATGAGTCTAGCAGGTGTCGCATAGCACTGACCATGTTCACTCACGGACTAAGTAACCCCTTGACCATCTTCAAGAGCATATATACCTATACCTTGAGCACCTCTAGAACCACTTGAATTACTTTGTTAGCCCCTTCTGATTGTAGATATGGAAGTAGGGCAAAGCTAGAGATGAGAACTCTATTTTTTAGGACCCAACACATATTGAGGGCAATCCCTTGCATAATGACCAATCTCATGACATACAAAACAAGGTTTTTCAGTATAATTATGCTAAAAAAATGTGATAGAACTAGAACAACCATAATTTGCTTGACCCGAAGGCATACCACTTGATCCATATAAAAAAAACTGAACTGTCCTACCGTTATAACCATGGGAACCAATACTAAAGAAACCTTGAGAGGCATGTCCATTAAAATTACCATGATGATGTATCTTCTTAGTGTCTCCCTAAGTAGCCTGGATAATGGACTCGGTCATCTTGTCTAGTTTAATAATAATCTAGAAAGAACCCCTTAAAAATACCATCTAAGTTATAGACAACTAATAAGTACTATTTAATCCATTCACAAACTTTTAAATTCATTTAGACTAAGAGAAGATGCTAGAAGCTGAATACCTAAAAGTACAAAAATGATCCTCATAGTGAGAATAGTCATGGAGCCTTGCACTAAATTATCAAAATCAACTCATATGTGGTCTCTCAAACTATATGTCACAAAAATCTCCAATAAAGCCTAGAAAAGTTGAGTCCAAGTCATACCAAGCAAACCTAAAGGTCTAAAACTAGCAAATGACATCCACCAATCCCTAGCCATATCTATCAACTAATAGGTAGTATAAGAATCTACATAGACTTAAGGGATCCAAGATTGTATAAATTCTCCTAGAAACAGGTAAAAACTCATAGGAATACTTGCCAATAGATCCAAAGAACTTGGGCAAACCAAATCAAATAAACCTCTTATATCCTTTATGATAATTAAAAGTCATAACTGTACCTGAAGTAACAGGAAAAATAATAAGTGCGGCAGTCTAATAATCCATATGTGGGGGTACCATAGATGAAGGTTATACCCTTAAACTTGGAATACCATAATTAGATACTGGCATAAAAGGTGGAAGACAACTCGAAGTCTAAGAAATATCATAAGCAGATATCGATACATATGGTGGAGCTATACTTGAGTGGTAAAGGAATACGATAAGAAAACCCCTACGCTGACGATTGTACCATGCTAATAATTAGAGGAACACTAGGTTCACTCTAGGGAACACCTTCCCAATAAGTCAATAACTAAATAAACATACCCTTTATAACTAGGTTTATAAATGAACCTTGTGCGATTTTAGCTGGCCCTGCATTTCCTACATGCTCAACTTTGACCTCAGGGGAGCTCCCATCAGTACTACATTAACAATAGAAACTCCTCATGTTTGTCCTCTACGTCTAGGTAATCCATCACACCTTTTTTTTTCTCTAGTTTAGGCTCTATCCTTGGGTGTTAGCTAATCATCCCTAGCCTTACGAGATATAGTTCTCACTATCTACATAGTTGATGTCGCCCAAATTATACCTTAAAAAAAGTATAAAGTGATTGCTTGTCAAATATAGAACCTAAAAAGGTTGGTCAATCCCATAAGGAATAGGTCAGAAAATTAGTCACAAGCTTGTTTATGTAGTTGGAAAGTGCAGAAAGTAAAAGGGGGTTTTGTGAAAATAATAGTAATATTAACAATGTCGCGCAGTTAGGGTAGTTATTAATATTTGACGATCACTAGGATATGTTCTCCCTAACTTCATAACTCTGTAGACTTATCATGCTCGTTAAATAATATCGGTGCCTTATATGCAAAATCTAATAAGTTATTTATCACCTAACCATCTCTTAACCTTTTTAGGGTAAATTTCACTCATCTCTTTGTTATCTCAGAGTATCGCATTACTAACCCTTATTCTGGATCTCAAATTAACTATTTTCTCTCAATCTTAAGTTAATTAGATAATAATTGATAGCTTCAAATTACTCTTGTGATCTCAATTTTATAATCTCTACCTACCTCTAAATAAAATATTAAATACAGGCAAGTTCCTAATGTTTACAACCATTAAGAAAAATCAAAGTAAAGAAAACCCTAATATACGCAAGAACACTAATATAAAATGACTTTTCATTTCCTCTGCCTTGTTAATCTATCAGGGTTCCCACAACTCTAGTTATAGGGTTTAAATACTCATGGTTGTAAGAAATCATATAGATTCTACATATGAAAGCATATAAATCCACTTATGAAGATTAAGAATGAAAACCCAAAATGTCAAATTAATTGTAAACCTTAAAAACCAAGAATAATAATTCCAAGATCAATAATGTATCTCAGAACTCTAAATAATGTCAAAAGTAAATAAAGTGCATAAACCTAATAAAACATCCAATGAATATTTATAGATACATCAACAAAACTATCCTAAACAGTATAGGAAACTAGAGTAGGCACCAACCCCCAAGGAAACATACGGGTTGTAGGTTGTACCTACAGGGCTTAAGTAGGCTCATGCAAATCAAGGATATTTTTAGACTACGAAACACCTACCTATAAGGCAACCAATGATCAATAGGTAGTACCTACGCTTCGTAGGTTGGGGCGTAGGAATCAAAGTACATCAAAAACTTGCAGAATATTCATAACATGCACCTACATAGGCACTTACGAGCACATAGGTACTACCTATGAGCTATAGGATGGCTCGTAGGTATCCTGCTCAACTACTCTTCATCCTTTTTCTCATTCTTGACTCTGAACTCTATTTTCCTGCAAAATCAATACTAAAGCACATCACATGTAACAAAAGTACCTAAGTACTTGCATAATATCCTTACTTCAGCATTAAATGTGCCACAAAACCATGTCACATCAACACCCTCGGCTTAGAATATTTCCATATCCTCAAGAAGCTAACTTATAATAGACTAACATATTGCTTATCTAAAAGAAACCTAAGGAACCTACGCTAGTCAAATCAATGTTAGTCTAAATTTCTTATCTTCTCCTATTCACAACTTTCAAAACCACTGTGTGGATCCATGTAGGACAACATTATGACTCAAAAGAATCAAGTGATGGAATTAGATTAGAAACAAACAACCAAACGTATATGTAACTAACTCTACTCGAGTAAATAAGTAGTGAACAACACAACCCATGTACCTCACAACAAGGAAATACCATCTCTTAGAGTTTCGTCAAGCATGTCAATGTAGGGACTACATCAAAATACTCATGTTCTCAAAGAAGTTCAACAGTGCACATAAAGTACCATTGGCTTGCCATTATTTTTTATACATTAGTTTTTAAGACAGTTAGACTGGGATCACTACAGTGAATCACCCTCCTTGATACTATACTTACATTATTGGCTCCACTACTTAACCATGCTTCTTTTATTCTCTCTTTTTCTCCTTTATTACTTATTCAGATTGGGTGTGGTTTACTTTATTCTTTGAATTTATTCACTTTTTTTATTATTAATTCATTTTTTTGTTTCTTTATTTTTCATATTTTTTTACCACACCCAACCCTACTTTCTTTTCTATTATAAAACACCCTTTATCATACCCATTTTCAACTATGCACGCCTATGATAACCACCCTTAACTTAGGTAATTTTTCTGAGTCAAGGTACACAGTGTCCAAGGAGGGACAAGGGCTAAGATGGGTTCATTGTAATTAAATGGGTAGGTTAAAAGATTAAAATAAGAAAATAGGTCAAATTAGGCTCAAATTAGGGATCAAGGGATTTTTATTCCCATTTGATTGGTCTTTTAGGATATGAGCGGTCTTATTTAAATACGATCTATGATCATGTACCAACCAACCTAAAATGTAGGCAAGAATAATCATGCAAGTTCTGGATTAAATACACAAAGTGAACTAGATAAATACCTTACCTACACATGGTACAAGGTTATATTTTCAACTACTACCTCTCTGGTTTATGCAATACTAAGATTTAATTATTTTGCCCCTAATATTAATGTCATAAAAAGGTTCAACAATGTTCACAAATATATTTGAACCACACAATTCACAAAACTTTTAGGAAGGATATCATATTTTTCACACACTTTAAAACACAAAACATTTCCACTGCACTTAGGTTCATTATTTTTCTTCTAATTGAACCAAAAACAAATAACACAAATCATGACAAGCCACAAGACATAAATATTCTGGCTCTACATGATAGCACACATTGGGGAAAAGAGACATGACAACAAAAAGCTTGAGTGGTTAGTACACCCCTACCCCAACTTAAAGCTAATACGCCATCCACAGTGCATACTAGAAAATGAAAAGTATAATGGTGTAAGGACATCCCTAGGATGCTCTAGGCACCAAAAGTTGGCTCGCCCCCAACTAGGGTATCATGTGTCTTATCACCAAAAGGTACTGGTGGTGCATGACTATAAGAGGTACCCAACGCTATTTGGGCATGCCTCTTCTCATTAATTTTATGCTGAATTGTAGACTCTATGGTCTTCAAGGCCTACCTAAAATCATTAGAGTCACGTTGCTCGTTTTACTTAGGTCCTATCTGTCCTCAACAGTATGGGAATTATCCTTCTTAAAAAAAGATCAAAAATTAATGGTGGTGGTTTGATCAACAACTATGTAAAGGAAAGTACTATGAGAGGGGTGACAAGAATGTGTCTCTAAACTAAAGTGCACACCTCCAATCTCAAAGTAGTCACGTCCTCGCCCAGGCCTATTAAGTCAGGTACCTTAGTATTGTAAAGTAGATATCCCATTAGGGATTAAAACTATTAATAAACCAGTGTAGCTCTATAGTAAATCTCTCTATGTTATCCATAATTCTAGCCTCCTATATCGGCTTAGTTTCCTTTAAGATATACCACACCCTTGGTCAGATATGACTAAATAATACAGATGGGTGTTAGTATGTGTTTGGAGGTATATCAACACCTGTTGTTGATCCATCAATTGCTGTAAGAAATCCTGTGGCACAATCACTATGCTTGAAATTGGCGAGTGGGGGGGCACTATAGAAATTGAAGTTGGGGTTGAATTACCTATAGTCCCCTCACTGTCCATCATAGAAAAAAGCTTTACCTACTAGCTGTTTGTATCTATATCACAACCTAATATCAACCTATCAACATACTCCCCCACCCGACATAGATGACTCGTCAAAGTAGGTTGCACTAGAAGATGTATAAATATGTGTTTTATGTAACTCAATGGGGTTGGCATCATTCTTAATCACCGTAATGTCAGCCATATAGGTAGCCTTAACCCTGTGATCAAGTTTTAGATATAGCTCGCACTTTTATTGCATCACATAATCTTTGTACTAGGTAAGGGAAAAGAATAGTAGTGAACTCTTGGAATTCCTATGATGAATCTCAACTCAGATCCACCTAGAAAAATCAATGTAATAGTCAACTTTGAGAATTACAATCGATACATATTGATCGCATGTCAGCACATTATCTGTATTTGTTGAACTCAATTGGTGCCACATAATAGTCCACCAAATATTTATTGCGATGGGCGGTGAAGACTACTTTATCTCCATTTTTTCCTTAACCCTAGGGGTATCAGTACCATGTTAGTAATCATCTGAGCTAACCATCTAGCCAAGTCTTTCCTTTGTTCTCTCTGATTATTATCTCTCATAGTCTTCCTACTCCTCACTAGCCATAATATATAATTAAACGTTTTTGTAGTAGTCGGCCCCAGAAACTCTAGCCAAAACAAGAATCAATCAATAATCTTCTCAAATAAATCAACCCTAACCCTTGTGACCAGTGTATGATTCAGTGGGGGGTGTTCCTCATCTCTGACCTTAGCTGGAGTCTTAAAATACACAGAGGTTGCATAGGATTCATAAAAATCTCACACAATCTCTGGACAGTAATATACTAAAGGCTCTCCCACCCAACCAAGTCTATATCAACCAAAGGAAGTTTTTGGTATAGAGTTCCTATTAAAGCTGCGATCTCGATACGAGTATCCTTAATAATATTGAGTCACAGTCTACCCAATTTAGTAATACCAACATCCTTATCATAACTGCACTGCATGTCTCTACTCACTATCTTTGAATGGCCTGAGCAACTGGTACTGCAGAGATATATGTGCAATCTGGAGTATCTGAAGTTAAAGCAAATGCATCTTGAGTACCTTGTACTATATCAACACCCTTATTAGACTGGGGTGCATCTATCTTATGATCATCTATCCTAAAAGAAAACTTTATCCCCTCCTCAGACTGGGATGGTTAAATCTTTATCGGTGTACTGGAGAGGTATAGGAAAGTGTGATGGTGAATTTTTAGCTGACTTCATCCTAGGTTTAGTTAGGATAACTTGAGCTGGGGTAGCCTGGGGCTGGGTTAAGGTGTCGATGCTGGTTCAGGCTGAGAACCTAGCTGAATACCAGCCCTGACTATTGATAGTGTCTGAGTCTGGCCCCTTATTTAGCATGGATCCAAGGGCACACTATCAATGGGGTACTATTCTACATATCCACTTTGTTCGGTAGACTCATCTCTCAACCTGGACTGCATGCCCTTCTTTGGTATTGCTTTGGGTGCTATAGTTCTAGTAAAAGAGAGTTGTTAGTTATTGAAACACAATAAAGGAACAATAAATAAAAATAAAATTGAGACTCCAATTTTGGGCCTACTTATGCCCCAACCTACCAGGCCATAGGTAGGCTCATAGGTGGAAGACAAAGCCTCTCAACTTTCAGTGCTTCAAGTCTGATTCCTATGAGGCCAAATTTGACTTGAAGGTTTAACTTACATGTCGTACATGGGTTTTGTGGGTTCAAAAAGGGGTTTTTTCAATTTCTTCCCAAAGTTCCAATCTAAATTTAATAATTATTTCAAATTTATAGACCAATTTTGATCACCATAACATGCATCAATTCAATTTTCATAGGTATTGCAATAATTATTTGATTCAATCAATTTCTACTCTACTTTCAAGTACATGCATAGGTTATTTCAATCAAAATTTAGTTATTAATCAAACTTGAATGATGAAAAACCTTACCTTGAATAAAGATTGTAGAAGAAGAAGAAATAGTGATTTTGCCATAAACTCTAAGAATAATATGTAGGTAAGTGGTAGTGTGGAAAAGGTTTTCCTTTTGAACTATTAAAAGGGAGAAAAAGAGTTTGAATTTAAGAGGGAAGTTTTAACTGAAGAGTTAATGCGTCAAAAAATTGGATTTAGGGTTATAAGGGCATGGGTGATCCGATCTAGGACGGGTTGGAAGGGACCAACCCGTATGATATTTTTAAATCTGAACCAAGTTCAGAGGCTACCTACGTCCTTACTTATGGGATATAGGTAGACTTTTGCAACCCTATTTTTTGCATTTCTATTACCTACCTATGGGCAATAGGTAGGTGTCGTAGATTGAAGTTTAGAGACCCAAATATTTTTTGTGACTCCCATGAATCAACTTACATGTTGAGGGTTAGACTTCCGACTCGAATGTTGAGTTGTAGGTCCACTTACCTGGACTTTTCTAAGATTTTGTAATTTTTACCATTATTTAGGTACTTCTCCATGCTTTCTAACCTACAAAACAAAAATAAAGTGAATATTAAAACCTTAGGTTGCCTCCCAAGAAATGCTTTATTTAATATCATGGACCGACATGGCTATGTTGGGTACTCAGACATTATCAACAATCCCAAGGAATTCATATCATGTAGTGCCCGATTTAACATCGCAGCATGACTCATCTCCCTTGGATACTCAGACTTTGCTCAGGCTAACATTCTCATACTTTCAACTCCTCTATGTTTCTCATGTAATGCCCAAAACGATGCCCGTTTACCTTGAATAGGGAATCTCAATCTCACTTTAGCTCAATTTCACCATGTGGAAATACTCTTACCACAGTGAATGGTCCAGACTACCTAGACTTCATCTTGCTAGGAAACAAGTGAAGTCTCAAATTATACATCAAAACCACATCACTGGGTGGGAATACCTTCTTCTCAATTTGCTTTTCATGGTACAATTTCATATTATCGTTATACAAGGTTGAAATTTCGTAAGCACGGATGCAAAAATCATCTAATACATTCATCTTATCTGATCTCAAGTGTCCAACATCACTCCACTCAAAATTAAGCTTCTTTAATACCCATAGTGCCTTGTGCTCAAGTTCAACCAGCAAGTGGCATGACTTGCGGTACACAAGACGGTAATGTAAGGCACCTATGGGAGTTTTTTAAGTTGTTCAACTGGCCCAATATGCATCATATAACTTTTCAACCAGTCAGTCCGATTGGTATTCATAGTCTTCACCATAATACACTTGATCTATAACTGGATACCTTAACTTATCCACATATCTGGGAATAGTAAGGTATTGTAACTTTATGTTTCACTCTATATTTCTTAAGTAGGGATTTAAATAGACGATTGCAAAAGTGGGTCCCACCATCACTGATGATAGCTTGTGGAGTACCGAATCGAGAACAAATATTTTTCTTTGAAAATATTATGACACTCCGACCTTTATTATTTGGAAGTGAAACTACCTCCTGCCACTTATACACATAGTCAGATACCACCAATATGTACTTCATATCATGTGAACTCACGAATGTACCCATGAAGTCAATACCAAATATATCAAACAACTAAAACTAAAGCATAGGTGTCATCAGGAGCTCATACTTCTATGAGATATTTCTGCATTTGGCATTGGTCATAGACCCAGGCATAGTAATGTGCATATTTATAGATTGTTGGCCAGTAATAACCATATTGCAAAATTTTGTGGGCCGAGCGAGAACCTCCATGGTGACTCCCAATTAGAGATAAATGACAAGCCTCATGAATACTAAACATTTCAACTTCAAGGATACACCTCTGAATCACAACATCTACATACATCTGAAATAAGTAAGGTTCATCCCGAAAGAACTTTCGTACCTCATGCATAAATAATTTTTGATGCTGAAATGATATGTCTTTTGGGATGAGGTCACTTTCCAAATAATTGACAAAGTCATAAAACTAAGGGATTAAGTCTTGTGATGCTGCCAAGACATTATCATCTATAAAAGTATCATCAACCTCAAGCTCATCCCCTAGTTTAAGCATTATCTCCTCTTCTAGGTAGGATAAATCATCTACAACCTAATTTTCTGTGCCCTTTCAATCTTTAAACTCAAAGTAAAACTCTTCTAGCAATAATAACCATTGAATTAATCTAGGGTTAGAATCCTTCTTCACCATAAGGTACCTAAGATTTGTATGGTTAGTATGCTTAATAACTCTTTGTAACACCCTATATTTTTAGGATAGAATTCGAATCGCCATTCCTAAGTGTAAAAACTCTAATCCCATGATTTGAATATGAATATATGTTTCATGATCATTAACTTAGTTTAAAGTGTGTTTTGATGTGAAAAATATTCATAGGAAACACATAGAGAAAATTTGAGTTAAGAACTTATGATTCGACCAAATTTTGGTATTCGATCCTACAAGGGTCAACTTTGAATGTGTATAACATCTAGAATATGTAGAATTTTCCACCAATTTTATATAAATGTTTTCTATTTCCAGTGCATCCAATTTTACCTTAATCTGATACTTGAGCAAAAAGTTATGAGCATTTTTGTGAGAAACCAGTGAGGGTGCGTAATTTCAGCGTGGCAGAGACCTTGTGCTTAGAAACTTTCAGTGTGGCATGGACCTTGTTTATAAATGTAAAACACACGTTTCTCTTAAGTTTTTTTAGGGTAAATAAGTCGTTTATGTCCTAAACTACGCTATGACTAATATAAATGTGATTTTATCATCCCATAACCCCAAAACACACCAATTACACAGTCCCTCTTCTCTCTAATCCTCAAGAACACCAAATAAGGGTTCTTTTAAAAAAATTCAAATTCCAAGGATCCAAGTCCATGCTTCCCTTCAAGAAGTTAACAAATTCATCTATGTGAGGTATTCATCAATGGGTTCCTTTAATCCATTGAGTTCCAAAGTTTTCCCCAATTCTCAAGTTTAATTCTATTTTGATTTAGGGTTCCATGAAAAGTATAAATTCCATGATTTTCTCCATTTAATTCCTAAATTCTACCTTGAAATAGTGTTTCCTCAAAATTTCAAGTATTCTTTCATACTTTAATCATGATAATTCATTACATTAATGGAATTGTTGGATTCTTGAGTTTAAGTCATGAAATTTATTATCATGTCATTACTTTAAAATTATCGTATTTCATTGTATCGTTCAATGCTAGTGGGTTATGAACACTCGATACCTCGATGATCATGCATGCTACAATTTTCAAGACTTTAAGTTATTCATATCATGTTTGTACCATGAAATTTATTACATCTTCAAAATGAGCACTCACCAATATTATACCATGCTAAATACATCAGTCAATATGTTCATGATTACTTCATATTTTTCATTCACTATTATCTTAAAAATACCATATTTGAGCATATTAATTATCAATGCATATGCTATCTTACACGTCAGAGCCTTTCAATTCGGAGTAGAACTTAGCACTAATCGAACCTAGGGATGAAGGATCATCCACTAGTAAAGGACTAAGACCGTTAGTTGAAGTCCCTAAGTTCCATAACTATGTCACTAGTGTAGGTTATGAGATGTTGCCCACCAGTAGAGGAATGACACTATCTTAGGTGTCACTCTTCATTAGAGGGATGATACCCTAGTCCTTCAGGACATTAACTTAGTGGATCCACACAGCCAGTGGCAGTACCTATGGCAAGGTACTGACACCTTTCCAACTGGGGTTATAGGTTGGATCCAGATTAGCTCTGATTAGGGCATGTCAGTTAAATAATAACTCCTACAGCAGTTCAGTATTCAGATTATATCAGCTCAAGTTTGTATGACTAAGTGTTTAGTTTATCATTTATTCAATTATTCAGATGATTTCACGATGTGCTTTACTTGGTCTTGCATTCATTTAATATACTCATGCATTTTTCTCGGAATTCATGCATGATCCTCAGTATGTTTTAAAAACTTATTTAGCTTTAACTTGAGATTTACATATAGTACTGATGTCTCAACCGCTTC
Organism: Capsicum baccatum var. pendulum; assembly: GCA_030864225.1. Classification (NCBI taxonomy): domain Eukaryota; kingdom Viridiplantae; phylum Streptophyta; class Magnoliopsida; order Solanales; family Solanaceae; genus Capsicum; species Capsicum baccatum. The sequence goes on along the minus strand of CM061552.1, from coordinate 246,329,676 downwards.
CTAATATATAAAAACATTTTTAGTTCATGCTTTAGATATTTCACTAAGTCATATAACTTTAACGCACAACCATGATTTAAATGCACATTACAGCAAATATCTCATTTCCTCAGTTTTAAAGCATACATTAAGTATTTTCATGATTTAGTGCATGTCTCACATACTCAGTACATTCCAAAGTTATAACCATATATATTCTTTTTTGGATATATTATTTCATAATATAGGTACTAGATATTGATCATACACTAGATTTAGACAATTCATAACATTCATCAAGTGGTGATAGATTCTGTTATTTCAAAGACTCATGTAATACCCCATATTTCTATAGCCTAGATTAACTCTTAGTACATGTGAGATCCAATATAAATTTTTCTAAATACTTAGTACTTTTTTCATTTTAGATCCTGCCATTGCATAGGAAATTGAATTAGCTTTCAAATGATATAAAATTTACCTAAATCCGATAACAGGGTAAGAAGTTATGGCTATTTTAAGTTTCAGTCATTAAACACCATTATTCAGGATAGTTGTACAACACAGAGTATGTCAAAATGGCAATTGCCATTTTCCAGTGAGCCAACGTGATACCACCGCATCGTGCCACCAGCCATTTCCCAATTGTCACTTGTCCAGTGTTGCTCCGTGATAATGGCGTGTCACACCAAGGCCCAGTTTCCCATACAGTGAGGCACCGCAATGGTGCCGTGTTGCACCATCAGCCTAGTTCCCAATTTTCAACTTTTCAATGAGCCAACGCGATTGTACCGCATCGCATTGGGGTGAAAAATAAAGATTTCAGCTTCTGTTATTTAATTTCAGGGGATGTTTGGTCAATACTCAAAACCCCTAATCAGCCTAAACACGAGATTTATACCCTAAATAACCTAATTCCTCATTATTCACTCGATTTTCTCAAGATTTAAAACATTCTCTCTTAATAAACAAAAACCCTAGCTTCAAGAATAAAGATAAATCCTCAAGAAATCTTCCAAGAACCTTTAAGAACTCTTCTTCTCAAGTATGTTAGATGTTCATCTATGGGTTCCTTTCACCCATAGAGTCCACCAATTCATTTTTCTAGAACTACAAGATTGTTGAATTATGAACTTTCATATTTGAATTGAATTCATGTTCATGATATTAGTTGGATTTTAAATCCATAATTTAAGTGTGAGTTCATGAAATTGAATAGCATGTTTGATTAGTATGTGATTATCTTGATAAACCCATGAATTTACAAAGTGATTAATGTATCTATGATGTTAATTAGGTTTAATGCATGATTATTATAAGATTCATCAAATGAGATTAGTATTTTATGGGGAATTATATGAATTGCATGCTAAACCCATGAAATTGTAAGTTTGGGCATTGTAGTTTCCAAGTTTATATGTTATCTATGATTATGTGCATGAAATTGTGTTCCCCAAGTGTTTGATAGAATGTCCATATGAATAAAGTGATGAAATCATGATGTGTTAGTATATGTAAATGTTCATGTATATCAAGTGTTTGATAAAATGTCCAAATGATTGCATTGTTAGCAATCAAGTATTGTTATGCCTTTATGATCATGTTATGTCTTTCTTTTTATGCTATCAAGTCCTGGGGGTATTTAATACCCGATAATCTATCTGTTTACCTAGAGCCAATGTGAGTTACATAAAAGTATCAGTCATGTCACGATCAGTAGAACTCAGATAGTTATAGAACTTAGGAAAACTCAGTAGATTAAATATCAGTCCAGTCTAGTTTAGTATAATCAGTTCAGTGTCTTTCATTTAGGAGTAGAATTTAGCACCGACTAAGCCTAGGGATGGGGGCTTACCTATTGTTAGGACTGGGTCTCTAGAAATAATCCCTAAGTTTCAGAACTATGTATTCAATGTATGTTATGAGATGTCACCCGTTATATAGGACTGACATACTCAGGTATCACCCGCTAGTTTAGGACTGATCTTAGGGGTTACCCGTTAGATAGGACTGACTCCAAAGAAGATATTAGTACTTGTGGTATGGTATTAGATCCCTTCCATTTGGGGTTATAGATTGGAGCCCAACTCAGTTATCTTATCTTATTTGGGACATGTCGGTTATATGATTACCTCCCACAGATTCAATTTCAGTCTTCAGTTCAGAATTCAATTTAGTTTCACAGAATTAGGACTGTCAGACACAATAATCAGTATCAATAAATCAGTTATCAATAACTCCAGATATCAGTTATCTAGTTATCAGAACTCAGTACTTAGCTTCAAAAATGCTCAGATACAATATATATTTATGTATATCCACAATATTGCATACCCAGTGATTTCAGTAGTATCAGTTGCTCACGTACTCTTATATTCAGTTACTCTATATCATTCAGTCACTTACTGGTCATGCATATGAATCCTTACATTCAGCCTTACCTCATCTAGCATACTAGTATATTCTACTTACTGACTGCATACTCTTTCTTTGCACTATGATATTTTATACTATAGGTTCGAACGCTCAGGTTCCTAACCGCAGTTAGAAAGATCTAGTCAGCAGTAATAGATTTATTAGTTTGTCCTCATCTATCAAGGGCATACTTTATTTTAGTATTTCAATTTCTAAGTATATCAGTAGTCGAAGTTAGTTGGGAACTTATCCCATCAACTCCATATTCAGACAGTTCAGCTATAGGCTTTTGACTAGACTAGTTTAAACTATATTTTAGTTTTCAGATATTTTTAATAGATATTACATTTATCAGTATTTCAGTTTCTGAACCTTATGGCATTTTAGCTTATTTTCTATATGTTTCAGTATTACTATTCAGTGCTTAGATCAGATATCAGTCATGGGTTAGCTTGTAGTCCTTCGGGGTCGTAAGCACCATGAGGCATCCAAGGTGTACTCTCGAGGAGTTACAAACTTGGTATCAAATCCTAAGGTTCAACAGATTCCTAGGGAGTCTGAAAACCACATCTAGTAGAGTCTTATGAATGGGTGTGTAGTATGCCACATTTATGGATAAGAGGCTATGAGATGTTTTAGGAAAAGTTTCCTTTCTTTTAGTGTTCATGTTGTGTGAGTGAGTAGGAGCTTAATCTAAATTCTCAGTCTAATCCTTTTCTTCCTTTTAGTTATAGAACATGCCTCCCAAAAAGACTAACAAAAAGAGAATCAAAAATTAGTTAGTACCTCAGCCCATTCAGGTAGATCCTTTCAATGAGCATGTCTCCTATGTAGATCCAGAGTTGCTTTCACTATATTAGCCAATTTAGTAGTTTCTTAGAATGACCTATAGGCTATTGTCCTATCTAGGCTTGGGGTTCATACTAAGTAGAGCAAGAAGGACAAGTCTAAAAAGAGAGTAAAAAATAAGTGAGCAAAACAAGTGGTTTTAGGCCAAGGTCAGAGAATGGTAACTGGTTCCAGTTCCATCAGAAATTCTTAGCCCCAAATCTATCTATAGCTAGTTCTCCAGTGCCAAAGTTTAGAAATATTAGTCGAGATATCACGTTAGACTTTAAGTCTCAAGGTAGCATGAAAAGAGGTCCCACCCAGTTTGCCAGAAATATGGTAGAAATCATCAAGGTCTGTGTAGGGCAGACAGTGGAATATGTTTTAGGTGTGGCAAATTAGGCCATAGAATCAGAGATTATCCTTAGTCAGGCTCAAAAGGTTATTCCAACCATCCTTCAGCTCAGTTCGGTCACCCGTACTAGCAGGGTGCACTTTCAGTGCCACCAGTGGGCAACGCCAAAACAGACATTATGTACTTCAGTCCAGACAAGATTAGAAAAATTCTCCTGATGTGGTAACTATTACATTACAGATCTTCCATTACATATTCATACCTTATTAGATCCAGGAGCTTCTCTGTACTTTGTAACTCCTTGCATAGAAGTCAACTTTAAGTCAGACAATAAATCCTAATAGAACCTTACTTACTGCTTACCTCAATAGGTAAATCTATTCCAGCCAGACGAGTATACATAAATTAATCGATTGTAGTATTTTAGAAAATCAATCTAGTTAATTTTAGTAATAGATTCATTCTATTTTAGTTTTTTGATGAACCATTCCTTGAGTGAAGGGGTAGTACCTCAGTTTTAGTTGATTTAGGTTTGAATCTCTAGATTGAACTCATACAAAGAAAAGTTCAGAATTCTAAGTTAGTCAGTATTGAGGTTGTTATATGATGATTGTTAGGACAATAGAAACTAAGAAATATGTATTAGAAGGAAGTACTAGCAGTGGACCTTACATTATCAGGAATACTTATTCAGAATGAAATTAGTGTTTATGAGCATTGTCATATCTCAGACTCTAGAGTAAAGTGGTCTCTGCTTGATTTAGAGTTTATTAAAGGGTTCAAAGACTTAGAATAATGACTTTAAGCTAAAGGGGAGATGGTAGAACAAGTAACCAAGTCAAACTTTTAGATTTTACTTATAATGTCAGTCTGTGTAGAGAAGAAGTAGAAGAGGTTGGTGCCCAACCCGTTCTTACCTTAGTGTAAAGTTTTGCACTTTAGCGATCACGATATCTACTCACGCCTGACATGTCAGATCTATCATCATAGTTCCTATTCGTGCACATTATTGAAAATTATGTGTATTTACGATTTATAGTATAAGGAGTTCTAGTTTCCTCAGTATGATGAATTATGTTCCATGAATACAAAAACACCAAACTCAATTCATGCAGCTCATGAATAATGTACTCATGCCTTATAGTGTGCTCAATTTCCATGACGTCTGCTAGACTCCTATTGATCATCTAAATTTATATTTCAACACGTATATCCTTAGTTTAGATCTCTTGATTAACTCCAAGATGTTGATGTTACATTCCTCAAGCCTCAGTTAAGTTTCAAGTTTAGTAAAATGTCCATTCATGTCTCAAGTCCCCATGTTTTAACATTCAGTGAACTCTCCTTATGGAATAATATAGTGAAGAACAGTTGCTTAGAAGGGAGAGAGAGTAAATGTTTCATGTTAAGAAAAGATTGTTGCATGCTAGTTTTACACGAGGCTATAGTTATGAAGATAGGATTGGATGTTATATTAAAGTGTAAGTAGCTAAATGCATCTCAGATATTTGAGTAGGCTTAAACGTAGTGTCCACGAATCCATTTTTCTAAAACTATAAGATTGTTGAATTATGAACTTCCATGTTTGAATTGAATTCATATTCTTGATATTAGTTGGGTTTTAAATCCATGATTTAAGTGTGAGTTCATGAAATTGAATAGCATGTGTGATAAATATGTGATTATATTGATAATCCCTTGAATTTACAAAGTGATTAATGTGTCTATGATGCTAATTAGATTTAATCCATCTTTATTATAAGATTCATGAAATTAGGTTAGTATTTTATGGGGAATTATATGAATTGCATGCTAAACCCATGAAATTGTAAGTTTGGGCATTGTAGTTGCCATGTTTATATGTTATCCATGATTATGTGCATGAAATTGTGTTCCCCAAGTGTTTGATAGAATGTCTATGTGAATAAAGTGATGAAATCATGATGTGTTAGTATATGTAAAAGTTCATGTATATCAAGTGTTTGGCAAAATGTCTAAATGAGTGCATTGTTAGCAAGCAAGTATTGTTATGCATTTATGATCATGTTATGTTTTTCTTTTAATGCTATCGACTCCTAGGGGTATTTAATAATCAACAATCTAGCTATTTGTCTAGAGTCATTGTCGGTTACAGAATAGTATCAGTCATATCACGATCAGTAGAACTCAGTTAGTTACAGAACTCAGGAAAACTCAGTAGACTCAGTATCAGTCTAGTCCAGTTCAGTGTCTTTCAGTTGGGAGTAGGATTCAACACCGAACGAGCCTAAGGATGGGGACTTACCCGTAAGTTAGGATTGTGTGCCTACAAACAGTCCCTAAGTTCCTAAACTATGTAGCCAGTGTAGGTTATAAGATGCCACCCGTTATATAGGACTGACATACTCAGGTATCACCCGCTAGTTTAGGACTGATCTCAGGGGTTACCCATTAGATAAGACTCACTCCACAATAGATGTTAGTAACAGTGGCATGGTATTAGCACCCTTATAATTTTGGTTACAGATTGGACCTCAACTCAGTTATCTTATCTTATTTGGGAAATGTCAGTTAGATTATTACCTCCTACATTTTCAGTTTCTGTCTTTAGTTTAGATTCTTTTCAGTTTCACAAAATCAAGACTATTAGACACAGTCAATAAGTATCAGTAAATTAGTTATTAGTTACTCCATATATAAGTTACTCAATTATCAAAAACCAGTACTAAGCTTCATAAAAGCTCAGATATAGTATATAATTATGTATGTCCATAGTATTGCATGCTCAGTGATTTCAGTAGTATCAGTTACTCACGCACACTTATATTCAGTTACTCTATATCATTCAGCCGCTTACTGCTAATGCATATGAACCCTTGCATTCAGCCTTAGCTCCTCTAGTATACCAGTATATTCTACATACTGACTGCATACTCTTTCTTTTTGCTATAATGTCTCATGTCATAGGTTCAGACTCTCAAGTTCCTGACCGTGCTTAGACAGATCTAGTCAACAGTCATAGATTTAGTAACGAGTCCTCATATATTGAGGGCATACTTTATTTCAGTATTTTAGTTTATCAGTTGATCAGTAGTCAGATTTAGTTGGGGGTTTTGCCCATAAACTCTATAGTCAGGCAGTTCAGTTAGAGGCTTTCAGACTAGACTAATTCAGATAGTATTTCAGTTTTTAGATTGTTTTAACAAATGTTACATATATCAGTATTTTAGATTTTGAACCTTATGGTATTTCAGCCTATTTTCCGCAACTGTTTTAGTATTACTATTCAATGCTCTCAACATATCTCAGTCATGGGTTAGCTTGTGGTCCTTCGGGGTTGTAAGCACTGTTTGGCATCCATAGTGTACTCTTGGGGCATTACAACTCAAGTCAATTGCAGCTTCTGCATTTTATTATCATTATTCTTATGTATTGATTTGTGATAGTTAGAGGCATGTTCCATCTACCTATAGTTAGTATAGTAGAGGCTTCATAGATGGTCAGTCAAGAGTCAGTATTTGTAATTTAAGTTCCTCCCTGTCTCAGATTGCAGTGTTGTAAACTTTGATTAGTTATGTATTGAAACAACTTATTTAATATTGATTATGCTTCTGCATAGTTATTTAGAATTTATTTACATTTTAATTAAGTTGCTTAAGTAGTATACCAGTACTTGGGTTATTTGGGGATCGCTTGTGGTTCTAAGCACTGTGTTACGACTAGGGGTCAGTCTCGGGTCGTGATACTCTGGTGCCAATCAAATAGGATTGAAACTTTAAAAAACCAAACACCACCACAAGCAATTCCTATTCAGTAACCATGTAATGTTTATGGGCAGGATTGAGTCCTTTGCTTGCTTAATAAATGAAATGAAGTCTCTTCTTGTGACTTTGGCCTTGGACAGTTCCTAAGGCCACACCACTAGCATCACGTATCACTTCAAATGGAATAGTCCAATCCAAATACACAATAATAAGGGTTGAGATCAACCTCTACTTAAGGCACATAAAATCCTTGAGACAATCATCATCAAAAACAAACTTCACCTCCTTCTCTAACAACTTGCATAATGGATTCACAATCTTAGAAAAGTCCTTGATAAATCGCCTATAAAACCCTGCATGAACCATGAATATCGAATACTTTTCATAGAAATCGTTGTAGGAAAATTTGAAATTACCTTAATTTTAGCCTTTTCAACCTCTATCCTCTTCTTTAAAATTTTGTGTCCAAGAATGATCCATTTTTTGACCATGAAGTGGCACTTCTCCCAATTCAAAACTAGGTTACACTCCTCGTATCTTTGTAGTGCATTAGTCAGTTGAGCCAAATAGTTATCAAACGTGTCACCAAAAATAGAGAAATTATCCATGAAGACCTCGATGGTATCCTCCACTATATCAGAATAGATAGACATCATGCAACGTTGAAAAGTAGCAGGAGCATTACAAATAACAAAAGGCAACCTCTTAAATGCTAACGTACCATATGATAATGTGAAAGTAGTTTTATCTTTGTCCTTAGGGGAAATAATGATTTGATTATGCCTTGAATAATCACCGAGGAAAAAATACCATTTACTCAATGAATGACATAAGAAAGTGATGATTCTGTATCCAAGTATTCAGCTTCTGATAATCCATGAAAACTACCCATCTCATGACTAGTATCATGCGAACTAACTCATTCTTCTTATTGGGGACCACAATGATCCCACCCTTCTTTGTCACACACTTACCCAGGCTAACCCACTTGTTGTCGGTAATAGGGTAAACCACACATGCATCTAAATATTTAATAATTTCTTTCTTTACCACTTCTTGCATAGGTAGATTCAGACAATGTTGATTTTCAATACTAGGTATACACTCCAATTCAAGTTGAATATTATGAGTGCAAATTTCGAGTGAAATCCTAATAATATTGGTAATAGTCCAACCAATATCCTATCGAAACCTTTACAATACCGAAATAGAGGCCTCAACTTGCGTATCCGATAAATCTATTGCAATGATAACCGATAAGATATTGTTGGCCCCCAAGAATGTACAATGCAAGTGAGAGGGGAGGGCCATCAATTCCAAAACTGGTGGCTTCTCAATAGATGGACAAGATGGCGGGGTTTCTCTATTCTTCAAATCAAGATCCAACTTCTTTGGTGCATAACTATATGAACCTTTGGCAACAAGTGCACTCATCATCTCATATTACTCCTTGATACCATTATTATCAAAATTCATGATCACTACGGCTAGGTGCAATCAATGTATATACATCTACTGTGTCTATCACAGACACTACCCACATATCATTTGGATGCCTCATCGGCTGATACATATTGAAACTGACTTGCTCATCATTAAGCCTGAATTTCATTTGTCCCATCTCTATGTCGACCAACGCCCTTCATGGCTAGGAAGGGCCTTCCTAAGATAATATGGATGTCAAAATCAACCTTACAATTGAGAGTAACAAAGTTGGTTAGGAATATGAAAAATTCTACCCTCACTAACACATCACACAATATACCAATTGGTTTCTTGATAATACAATTGACCATCTATAATCTCATTGAGGTTGTCTTAGGAGATACCAACCCCAACTACTTGTATACAACTAGAGTAATCAGATTAATGATAGCTCCTAGATCACGTAATACTCACACATAATTAAAGGACCCAATAGTATAGAGAATAGTGAAAGCTTTGGGATCCCCCTTCTTTTAACCAAAGATAGTGAGGCAATAACACTGCAGTAGTGCATATTATCAGTAGGCTCAAAACTCACCGTTCGCTTCTTTATCACTAAATACTAAATAAACTTTGCATAACCAGGCATCTACTTTATCATTTCCACAAGAGGGATATTTACAGATAATTTCTTCAATATCGACATGAATTTCTGATATTTCCCTTCTTCAGCTATCTTTTGCAACCTTTAAGGAGAAGTTGGGGGAGGTCATGTAATTGGCTTCGCTACAGGTGGGACTTTCTTACCCTTTCCTTTATCATTATCCTCTCATTTCTTAATTTTAGTTTCAGGTATATTTTCAATATCTGTAGTATCATTCCTTACCCCCTCAACTATATGCATATGTGGATCAATAGTAGCCTTAACACTCTAAGGGTGATAGTTAAGAAGTGACTGTTATTCTTTAGATTCTGAATGGTGTTGATATGAATAGTACCCGATTGACACTGATCTAATATAGTTAACATCCGCATAAATTTTTGCTCAAGCTGCTTAATTTTGTGGCATGAGATTCTAATTTTGGTCTCAACCTAAATATATATGCCTTAATCTCCTTAAGGAAACTCTTTTGGCTCTATGAACCCTTACCAAACTTAGCAAATATGCTTCTATTCTCAAACTTCCAAACTTGAGCATCACAGTTCCTTAATGAAACATAGAAACCACTCTTCTCCTTATTATCATTCTTTCTCCTCTGTCACCATTACGCTCTCTACTCATATCCCTATATCTGTCTCTATATTAGTTTTGACCTTAATTCCCTTGCCTTGAGTTCCATGTGTCTTGGTTATACCTTTGCCCTTGGCCCAAAAACCTTCCATCACTCTATCCAAGTACTTTGCTTCCTCCTCAAAATCAGACTCATCATGTATATAAGATTTACCATGTGAACTCACTATATTTACCTTCTCTGCTCTCATAGCTACAAATTGCTTAGTAAGTAACCTAAATTTTAGTCTAAAGTTGTGCTACCTCTTAAACCACTGTCTAATCTAAGGTCCTCTGCTCACTGGAAGAACCACTACCATAAGTACCAACCGACCTATCTATCTCCTGAGTATGCCACCCTCGACTGGTTTTAGTAATCTGGTCTAAGATTTCCACAACCTAATCCCAATGAAGAATCATGAATGCCCCACCTATAATAGTATTAGTTACAACCTTGGTATTTGTATTGCAAGCTCTATAGAATATCTCCAACAATTTTTTTTGGTGATTCTATGGTTTGGAATATTCATTAGTGTTATTTTGAAACTCAATCATGTCTTATACAGTACCTTCGAATGTAACTATATAAAATTATAAATCTTATCCTTCAACTGCAACATTTTAGAGGGCAGGAAAAATTGGTCTGAGAATTATGTCCTCAACTTATTCTAAGTGGTGATAGACCCACAGGAAAGCTCCCTTAACTATAATGTCGCTTCTACTGTATGAGATAATAGGAGCAACCTAAGTCGTAGAGCATCCTAACTCACCCCTGGTAGATTGTTTGAACTTCAAATCCCCAAAAGTTCATAAGATGCATGTTTGCATTTTCAGTAGGCAAACCAGCAATCACTCCCTTCAATTTTAACAACTAGATCATTGCGCTCGTAATATCAAATTTCGTTCCTAGGGGAAACTCTAAAGGAATGATGACACCAGTTTTAAATGGTTTAACATAGCCCAAATCTTCTTTTGGATCATCATTAACTGGCAAGTATGACAAACCTAGTTGTTGAACTTTATTTCTCCTTATTCTATCTTTGATGAGTATTACTCAATGTTATTCTTCTTGTCTAAATTTTTCTTCTTCAATAGTTAAATGATGGAAAACTGCCAACCTAGCATTTTCTTTGGCTATTAACTAGGCAGTAGTTTGGTGATCAATTTCTTGAAAACCATTCAGAGGTGGCCGATTCAATGTAGGTGGATCATCATGAACCCTTTCGTATTAGGCTCCTTTATCAAACTCCTCTATTATTTCTATTTGAATATTTTGTCGTAAGGCCCTTTCAAGCTCAGGATCAAATGGAATCAGGGGATTACCTTGACTCTGAGTACTAGGCATACATCAGTTTATGCCTTATAAATAGTAAAAAACTAAAAATCAACAAACAAAACTAACAACTACAATAATCTCAGTACATTAATTCGTAATAATATGCCCCGATAACGATACCAAACTTTGATATCCCCTAAATTATACCTCCAAGAAAGAAAAAAGAACTCACTTGTCAAATTTAGAACCCAACAAGGCTGGGGTCGATCCCACGAGGAATAGGCTAAAAAATCTGCCACGAGCTTTCTGATGTAGTTGGAAAGTGAAGAAAGTAAAAGGGGGTTTTGTAAAAATACTAGTAATAGTAAAAATGTTGGGAAGTTAGGGTTGTTATCAATTTGAGATGATCACTAGGATTATGTTCTCCCTGACTTCATAAGTCCACTGACTTATCCTACTCGTTAAACTATCTCGGTGCCTTAAATACAAAATCTAACAAGTTATGTATCATCTAACTATCTCGTGACCTTAGTTTAGATGAATTTCATGCATTTGCTCTCAGTCTCAAAATTCCATACTACTAGCCCTTATTTTGGATCTTAGATTAGCTATTTTCTCTTGATCTCAAGTTAATTAGACGAAGGTTGGTAGCTTCAAATAACTATTGTGATCTCCTTTTCCTAATCTCTACCTCTCTCTCGGGCAAGTATCAAATACAAGAAAATTCCTAATGTTTGCACCCATTAAGAAAGCAATCAAAGCGAAGGAAGCCACAATACATGCAAGAACACCAATCTATAATGACTTTGCTCTTCCTCTACCTTGTTAATCCATCAGGGTTCTTACAACCCTAGTTATGGGGTTAGTTACTCATGATTGTAAGAACATATACAGATTTCATAGATAAAGAATATCAATGAACTTACTAAGAATAAGAATGAAAACCTAAAATATAAAATTAATTATAAACCTTAAAAACCAAGAGCAATAATTCCAAGATCATTACTCTATCTCAAAACTCAAAACAATGTCAAAAGTGTGTCAACTGAAGATAAAACATCCAATGGATATGTATAGATACAATAGAAAACCTATCCTAAATTGTGTAGGAAACTAAAGTCAGCACCAACTCACGAGGCAATCTACGACTTCTAGGTTATACCTAGAGGGCATAAGTAGGCTTGTGGAAATTAGAGGAATCTACAAACTGCAGAACATCTACCTACGAGTCAACCTACGGTTCGTAGGTAGTACCTACTCCTCGTAAGTAGGGGGTGTATGAATTAAAGTATATCAACAACTTGCAGAATCTTTATATGATGAACCTAATTCGCCACCCACGGGCTCGTAGGTACTACCTACAAGCCATAGGTTGGTTCATTGTTAGCCTTCTCAGCTACTCTTTATCCCTTTTTCTCATTTTGGGCTCCGAACTCTACTTTTATACAAAATCAACACAAAGGCACATCACATCTAACAAAAATACCTAAGTACTTGCATAATTTTCCTATTTTAAGCATCAAAAGTTTCATATAACCATGACATATCAGTAGAAAAAAGTTATACATAGTTTAGAACATTAGGTAAAAATAACCTGCATGACTAGGCATTGAATATAGAAGTTTTTCCTAAAGACATCTTATAACCTCTCAAAGATAGATAAGGACATCTATGTACCAATCTGTGAGACTCTACTAGACATCCTGCTATTACACTAATGAAACCGTTAAACCTAGGGCTTTCATATTAATTTGTTTTAACTTAAAACTAGGTCATAATGACACTTATCCCAGCCCAGCTATGATAAGTAAGCTGACCACTCTAACTGATAATGGGAATACAAAAATAACTAAGGTGAGACTTCTAAAACAAAGTTAAACCAACATAAGATAAGAATGAAGAGGAAATTTGAATAACATAACATAAAAAACTCAAGCAATGGTCTCAAAGTGTAAAACATCTAATATATCAACTGAATATAAGTAAGAAGTAAGATATAGAGTTTATCTCCTACAACAAGTAAATACATACGGTCAGAGGAGGTCCAAAAGTCGACTTTGATCTTTAGAGAAACCCAATACCTCGGTCAAATTCTTTGAAAAATACGAATCATCTATCATGGTCAATGCTCATACTAGGCTCTACACCGAAAAGGTATAGGTTGGGTGAGTACGGTCCACTTGTACTCAGTAGGTATCATAGGCCGATTGAGCAAAGTAAAAATAAGATAAGTAAAATATACTATGAATACATCACCTGCAAGCAAAAAAGTCTCAAATAATAGCTCACACCACCTCTACTAACAGTTCTACTAGATAGATTTATACAAAATAGAACACACAAACACACACACACACACACACATATATATATATATATATATATATATAAAAATGAAAATACACTTAAACTAAACACAAACTCATGAAAACTATGGAAATAATCAATATGCATATGTAAATGCAAATGCAATACAATGTGGAGAAGATGAATATTGAATGTACTATTGACTTTTTGTATACACCTACCGAGCTTGCAGCTACCAGGTAGGACCCATGGGGGGTTCACAACCTATATAATTATATCTTAATATCAAGCCAACCTTGTCGACACATGACCTTGGCCAAGTTTTTTTTTTAAAAAAACATCATAGCCAATCCTGCCGGCAAATAACTTCAGCTAAGGGATTTTGAAATTATCATAACCAGATTGGTGGCAAATAACCTCGTCCAAGGGTTTTTCAAAAATGAGTCATTTTTCTTCAAAAATAAATTTTCTCATTAGTTCCTGCATCTCATGAATGTATATATATGGAATGAGGAAGTACTACTTAGCATCAACTCAATATGATGACATCCAATCCATCCAAAACGTATATACATGCAATTGAGCCCAAAATCAACTCAATATGACCATAATTCATGATTGTTGACTCCAAATAGGCACCATCAAAATAAATATGCATGCAAAACATCATTAATATTATATTAAACCCTAACTTGGGTATTTTTATCATGATACAAGCAACCAATACTTAAATAAGATCTATATTAGTAAACTAAGCCCCCGCACAGGCATCATGTCTAGTATAACAACATTCCAATGCATAGATAAGGTTGTGATGTCAATTAAAACCCCCACACGAACAACATTCAATATTAGATATCATAAGTCAACAATAATAGAATTTAAGCCCCCACATGGTCACACAACAATAAAAATAATCCTGAATTACAAACTTCATAACTATTTTCCACAATCATAGCATGCTTTACTTATTTATTAACTATCTTGCTCAATATGAAAGAAGTTAAATCATAACCTACCTCAAAATGATGAAATATCAGTCTAAAGTTCTTCAACATGGAGCTTTCCCCTTACGAACAACTTCAAAATTAATTACAAATTTAAAATATAGGATCTACGCATTAAAAGAGAGCTAATGGTAACCAAATTGTCCATACTTGGGCTGAATCCAAAACGTGTTTGAAAAATGAGTTCAAAATTAAAAAGGGTAAGAATAAAAAATTTATTTTAAAAATACATTTTCCAAGGTTATAGAATTTTGTGGGAGAAAACTCATTAGAAAAAAGATTAAAAATAAGGTCCAAATCAAAGGAAAACTATTTTTAACTTTACCGGTAAAACCCCCAATTTTTATTTTGAAATCATGATTTAGACGTGTTATAGATGATAAAATTGATGAAACTAAAGAGAATAAGGTTTTGAAGCTTATTCAAGATCAAGTGGTGAAGAAACCCTAAGGAACGCCTAAACACGAAGCTCGAAGTTCCACTTAAGTGGTTGCACCAAATATCAACAAATGTCAGTTTTAGTGCAAGTCTACCAAGCTCCAATCGGACCCCCAATATTTAATCGAGTATCCACGGTGACAAACCATATATTCCAATAGGCTAATTTTAATATTTCAGACTTAAGGGACGATATAGGGTTTTTGAAAAAAGTTATTATCAGTAAATTACCTCTGAGACCCTATTTTACTATTTTCCAAATTAAGGGTTGAAATGAAATGTAAAGGCCTCGAAATCAAACCAACTCACCATTAACCCAAGTTTGATATTTTGAATCTGCTGGCGCAGTAATTTTTGCCATTTCAATCTCAGAATAACAAATGTTGACCAAAGTTAACTATGTGGCATCTCAAGCTTCTAAAAGCCATAAACTTGCACAAATCATTTCTGATCGCATCAAAAACTATATCATCCATCTTCAAACCTCAAAATCAACACATATTAACTATAGAAAAGGGAAAATGGTCAAAATATATAAGAATAAAAAAATTGACTAATTCAGAAAAGTACAAAAAGAAAAGAAGAAAAAAAAGAAAGAGAGGTTATGGATTGTAATTTTGAAAGTTAGGTTAGGGGCACTCCCATGTTGCTGAAACATAGGTTGTATTCTATAATGTTCCTATAAGAAATTCAAGATACATTTGATATTTATATCATTTGTACAAAAACGATAATTAGTTTGACTTTCCAAATATATAGGTACTTACTAAAATAATGAAATGTCGTATTACATCATACGATATTTCCGCTGAAGGCCTTCAAAAATAATTACGAGTATTATTCTGATAAAATAATAACACTATAATTATAAGTGACTTGTAAAGTCATTAGTAATATTGTGGCCTTAAGTTGTTACTACCAATAACAACTTTTAAAAACATTACGGACAATAACATTTTCTGCATCTATTTACTCGTCAACCATTAGTTATTGCCTATTAAATTTTTTGAATAAAATAATACTTAATATGTTTTTGAGAAATACATTTATACTAATTCTATAAATTTTCATAACAAAAAAAACATTATTTTCATCAATTGATTTAATAGTAGATTATTTTTGTCAAAACGTCTTACCTGTATGGAAATTGAAATATATACGAGAATTTGTTGCCACTAACGGTATACTTAATAGGAATGAAATGTTTTCTTGTTAAAATAAGTGATTTTAATACTTATTTTATTGTGATTGATATAAAAGAGAAAAATATTATCTGAAGAGTTACGAGAAATAGATGTGAGTGAAACGGTGTGGATGTAGGGGCAGCTCAAGCTGGGGCGAATTCAGGGGGTAGGTGGGGGTTCTCAAAAATTAACTTTCACGTGGATCTTATATTTATATTGAGAAATCTAGTAAATATATAAGAATAATAAGTTGAAAATCTATAATGAAATATATTATTGGTCAAGTTCAAAATATGAGCATACTATAGCTTTGTTCCTCTGTTGTTTTTTGGATTAAATCCCCTCAATCAGTATACATTGGATTTTTGTTTTGCCCAAAAAACCCATAAATTTTAAATCCTAGATCAGCCTATGGATTAAGGTTAAAGTTAGTAAAACACCTTCTTTAGGACTTACAAAATTTAGTAGTGAATTTTAGGATTTTTGTTTCACTTAAAATAATAAGATTGTAAAAGAAAGTTACAAATACATAAATACATACATATATATATATATATATACATACATATATATTTATATATATACATACATACATATATATATATACATATATATATATATAAATATATAAATATCCAAGTTTAACTCAGAGGTAGCTCCTTTATTTTTTTGAGGGATGGTCAGAGAGAGATTGTAATGCCCAAGTCTATATCCCGAATGCTACACAGCGCTTATGATTCATAAGGACCACAAGCTAATTCATGATTGATATCTGCTATGAATACTGAATAATAATACAGAGATAAATGCAGAAAATAGGCTGAAATGCCATAAGGTTCAAAATCTGAAATACTGATAAAGTATAACAGTAATATCATTTGAACTAAAATACTATTTAAACTAGTCTAGTCTGAAAAGCCTCTAACTGAACTGTCTGAAAAAAGAGATGATGGGATAAGCCCCCAACTAACTCCGACTACTAAAATACGAAAGTAAAATACATCCTCGATAGATGAGGACCCACTACTAAATTTGACACAGCTGGAAGAATTTAATTCTATCTATGCGCAGTCAGGAACCTGAGTGTTCGAACCTATGATATGAGACATCATAGCACAAAGAGAAAAGTATGCGTTAGTAAATGGAATGTACAGGTATGCTAGATGAGGTATGGATGAATGCAAGGGTTCATGTGCATGAACAACAACTTAGAAATGACATAGACTATCTGATTATGAGTATATAGAAATCTAAAACTACTATAAACACTATGTATGCAATACTTTGCATATGCATGTATACTGTATCTGAGCTTTTACTAAAGCTGAGTACTTAGTTCTAATAACTGAGTAACTTATATCTGAGATTACTGATAACTAAATTACTAATAGCTGGGTGACTGTGTTTGACAGTCCTAATTCTGTAGAACTGAATGGAGTTCTATACTGAGACTGAGTACAAAGACTGAAACTGTGGGAAGTAATCATCTAACTGACATACCCCAAATAAGATGACTAAGGTCCAACCTATAACCCCAGTTGGAAGGGTGTCATTACCATTCCACGGGTAAAGACAAGCTAAAGAGTTACCCTCATCTGGCAGGTACTCTAATGAGAACGGTGGAACCCTCAACTGTCAGGTTGAAACACCTCATCAACCCTCAACTAGAAGGTTGATGTCTCAACCTACGCTGGCTAGGTAGTTCTAGAATTCAAGGACTTCTTCTAAGGATCACACCCTCTACTAGCAAATTAACCCCCATCCTTGGGTTCACTTGGTGCTGAATCCTACTCCCAACTGAATAGATACTAAACTGATTATACTGAGCTGAACTAGACTGATATTGCATTTCATTGAGTTCTATAAGAATGGATACAAAGGTTCATGTGCATGAGGTAAGGATGAATGAAAGGGTTCATATGAATGAACAGTAACTGACTGAGTTTACTGATTGCTATAACTGAGTAAGAGTGCTACTAATTATAACACTACTGAGACTATTCTATAACTACTGGAGCTCTAGGTATATAGCTAGATTGTCGGGTATTAGATACCCTCAGAACTCGATAGCATGAAAAGTAAAGCATAACAATGTACATTTGATCATAATTCATTCATAGAAGCATTTTATCAAACACTAGTAGGGCATAAGCTTGTACATAATTGAGACCACATAATGGCCTATCATGATTCCACTATTTACTTCACATAGGCATTTTAGCAAATGCTTGGGGAGCATGGATCATTTCACATGATATTGATCAACACATGAACTTTATGAATATAATACTCAATTGCAAATTCAAGGGTTTAGCATGCAATTCAATTAACTCCTCATAAATACTATTCTGATTTCATGAATCTTATAATAATTATGGATTTAAAACCCAATTAATATCATGAACATGCATACAATCAATTTCAAGCATGGAATTAATAATTCTATAAACTTGTAGTTTTAAAAATGGATTCTTGGACTTCATGGTTGAAAGGAACCCATGAATGAACATCTGGCATACCTTTATATTTTAATTCTTGAAGCTCTTGATGTTTTTCCTGAGGAATGCTCTTTGATTGATTGAAGTTTAGGGTTTTCAAATTGAGAGAGAGCTTGTTGATTTTGGGAAAAGTTAATAAAGAATGAGTTTAAAATATTTGTAGCTATTAAATCTCATATCTGAGCGCATGAAAATCATAAAAAAAGACTAGTTTAACACTGGATGAAACTTTTAATTTTCATCAAAATTTTCTGACTAGGGCCCTTGGCGCGACGCGGTGCTATCAGGTCGTGTCACTGGAAAATGACAATTGCAAACAGGGCTGATGGTGCGACATGGTGAAATCGCGTAGCTTCACTGAAAAAAGGACAAATATGAAAATAACCATGGTGCGATGCGCCATGATCGCGTAGTCTCACTAGATTTGAAAAATTCCATTTGGTCTAGCTCTGCGATGCATTTGTTTCCAATTTGGCACATTGTTTTACAAAATATGCTATAACTTCTCACCCGAGTGTTGGATTTGGTCAAATTTTATATCGTTGGAAAGCTGACTAAATTTCCTACGCAATGGTATACTCTAAAATGAAAAATATTGAGTATTTTAAAAAAAATTATATAGGATAACTCATGTACTGAGAGTTAAATTAGGCTAGGAAAATACAGGGTATTACAATATCTCCCCCTTGAGAACATTTGTCCTCGAATGAGACTAAATAAGCTAACAAACAATGATAGACGGAGTTTACACACTACCATGCATATCTGACACATGGAATACATGACTGAAACTACTGATAAGCTAAGTTTTCATGCTGAACATGCATATCTAAGGCATAGGTACATGGCTGAACTGATTCATTAATGCATGACTGTCATGAAGATGATATGTGATGGTAAAGAATACCAAATTTGTAACTGTAACTGAACATGAAACTAAGGAAATCTAAGAAAGACTATTACCTTAAGTTGAATCTGGGTCTGTGGAGAAGAGGTGAGGATACTTGGTCCATATATCTGCATCTATTTCCTAATTAGCTCCCTCAACGGACTGATTCCGCCAAAGAACTTTGAGTGAGGGAACTTCTTTGTCCCCCATTATGTGAATCTGATGGTCAAGGATTTAAACTGAAACCTCTTCAAATAATAGATCATTCTAAATATCTACGCCCTCTCAAGGAACTATGACTACTGGGTAGCCAATGCATTTCTTTAGTAAGGAGACGTGACACACTGGGTGCACTGAAGCTAGATCCTAAGGAAACTCAAGATCATAAGCTACCTTTCCAAAATGCCTAAAAATTCAATAAGGACCGACATATCGGGGACCGATCTTTCCTTTTTTTTCGAACCACTTTACCCCTTTATGGGAGAGATTTTCAAGAATACTAGCTCACCGATGTCAAACTCGAGATCTTTTCTCCTCACATCTACATATGATTTCTGTATGCTTTGGGCTACCCTAAGCTTTTCCCTGATCAGCTGAACCTTTTCTATGGCATCAAACACTAAGTCAGGACCTACTACTGCGGCTTCACCTACCTCGAACCAACCAATTGGAGATCTATATCTCCTACCGTAGAGATCCTCAATAGAGCCATCTGAATACTAGAATGATAGTTATTATTATATATGAATTCAATCAAAGGCAAGTGGTCATCCCAACTACCTTTAAAATCAACAATGCATGCTCTCAGCATATCTTCTATAGTCTGAATGGTCCTTTCTTCTTGACCATCTATATAAGAGTGTAAAGTTGTACTAAGGTTAACTTGGGTACCAAGACCCTTTTGGAATGCTTTCTAGAAATGAAAGGTAAACTGGATACCTCTATCTAAGATGATAGACATTGAGACTCTTTGTAACCTATCCAACTCTCTAATATAGAGTTTGGCATAGTCCTTGGCAGAATAAGAGGTATGAACTGGCAAGAAATGAGCATATTTGGTCATCCTATCTATGATAACCCAAATCAAATCATGTTGATGATTAGTACAAGGCAAACCCATCACAAAGTCCATGTTCACTTCTTCCCTTTTCCATGTGGGAAAACTAAACTCTTGTATGGACCCACTTGGCTTTTTGTGCTCAATCTTAATATCCTGACATATAGAGGACTTAGCTACAAACTCTACGATATCCCTTTTCATCCTACTCCACCAATAGATCTCCCATAAATCATGGTATATCATAGTTCCCCTGGATAAATAGAGTATCGCGCACCATGCGTTTCTACAAGAATTCATTGCTCAAGTCATCTATACCTGGAACACATTAACAACCTTAGCAACGCAACACACCATCTCCCCCTTAGGAGAAAACCTCTACTTTCTGATCTCTGACTGACTCTTTCAGCTTAACTAGATTGGGATCTCTGTCCTACTTTTCCTTTACTTCAGAAACCAGAGATGATTCTAAACTATTCTAAACCCATACACCACCTTCTGCTGAATTGACTAAGAGAACAGCTAGTCGGACAAGCTAATGAACTTCCTGGGCTAACTTTTTCATATCATTCTCAGCATGAGCAACACCACTTAAAGACAATATATTGAGAGCATCAACCACTACATTGGCCTTGCTCGGATGGTACATAACACTCATGTCATAATCTTTCACAATTCTAACCATCTTCTCTGATGCAAATTCAAATATTTCTGAAAAAAGACATACTGCAAGCTTTTGTGATCTATGAACACATCAACATGTACCCCATACAAGTAATACCTCCAAATCTTTAAGTCAAACACTACATCTGCTAACTCAAGATCATGGGTAGGGTAATTCTTCTCATAGGGCTTAAGCTGTCTAGATGCGTAGGCTATGAGCATACCTCTCGGCCTGAGGACAGAACCCAAACCTACTTTGAATGTATCATAGTACACAAAAAACAAATCTAAACCATCTGTTAGAGTCAAAAATGGGACTGAGGTGAGTCGAGTCTTCAACTCTGAAAAACTCTTCACGCAGGAATCTAACCACTAAAACTTGACTTTCTTCTGAGTCAATCTGTACATGGGGGATGCAATAGACAAGAACCCTTCAACAAACCGAAGATAATAGCCAGATAAACCCAAGAAGATCCTAATATCTGATAGAGAATTTGGTCTAGGATAGTTTCTCACCGCTTCGATCTTTTGAGGATTAACTCTAATCCCATCACCAAAAATAATATGAACAAGGAATGCTTCTGACCTTAGCCAAAATTCATACTTACTGAATTGGCGAACAACTGATGAGTTATGAGAGTATGAAGTACGATTTTAAGATAACCTATATGATCATTCTCACTACGGGTATAGACAAGATTGTCATCAATAAAGACTATGACAAACATATCCAAGTACTGCATGAACACATGATTCATTAAGTCCATGAAGGCTGCTGGGGAATTTGTAAGACCAAAGGACAAGACTAGAAACTCGAAGTGACCATACTGGGTTTGTAAAGCTATTTTTAGAATGTCATATTCTCTGACTCTGAGTTAATGATAGCATGATCTGAGGTCTATCTTAGAAAAGTAACTGGCTCTTTGAAGTTGGTCAAACAAGTCATCAATTTTGGGAAGTGGGTATTTATTATTAACTGTGACTTTGTTCAGCTGACGGTAGTTTATACACATTCTAAGAGAACTATCTTTCTTATGCATGAATAAAACTGGTGTGCCCCACGAGAAAATGTTAGGTCTAATGAATCCCTTGTCTAAAAGGTCCTTTAAATGTTATTTTAACTCTTTGAGTTTAGCCGGTGCCATTTTTTATAGTGGAATAGATATAGGCTGAGTTTCTAGAAGAAGGTATATTTCGAAGTCAATTTCCCGTTAAGGAGGAACTCCAGGAGGATCTTCAAGAAACACATCTGAGAATTTATTTACTACTGGAACTGACTCAAGGCTAGGATTCTTAGAACTAGAGTCTTTAACTCTCACAAGATGATAGACACATCCCTTGGATATCATTTTTGTAGTGACCTAAAATCACCTTCCTAGACGTCACATGGTGCTTAAGGATACCAGTAGCTCCAAGATAACCCTTTGAGCCTATTACTACATATAATAACTTAATTTGAGATAAAATGAACAAAACACTGGTAATGTCATATCAAATGATAGGAAATACGAAGAAAATACTTGGTCCAAATGACCACAAAACTGGAAATCTCAATATACTAACAATCTGATAACTAGTCGAACAGAGCCTCTACTACTGCATGAACTAGAGAGCCATTGGAACAGATCCCCAACTGACTTAAACTAAACTGAAAGCAATAATATAGCTACAAAGACTCTGAAATGTCTGAAAATAGGTCCTCAAACCATGAGGACTCACCACTGTGGAGATGTAGACAAAGGTACTCGAAAATCACTGAAGAGGCCTGGGACTGAACACTTGAACCTACATTATAAGAAAATGTAGCACATAGACGTATATGAGGGTCAGCACTTGGGAATGTACTGAGTATATGGGGGTGTATGAATTTACATAAAACAATATCCATACTCTTTTATCAAATCATGCATTCAATTAGGAATGACTCAAATAGCTTGAATAAGTATGAAATGTAAAGCTCATAAATCATGTATAATGAAGCATGTAACACAAATCTCGTGAGTCATTATACTTTAGCTTTAAGATCTAAACTCATCTCTTAGTCTCATTACTCAAAGACTAAAGAAAGGTTTAAGCAATACTTTTAAACTCATGCATATATCTCTTGGAGAGTAAAACTTCTTTAAACTCTTTTAAACTCAAGACACTTGGAACTTGGAATTCTATAACTCTTACTAGTAGAGAAAACTACTTTCTTCATAGGAAAATTTTACCTCAAGAAACTATTTTGAAAATTTTACTATTAGGGAAAATCACTTATCTCAAAGCTTTAGGGAAAATATTCAATCTCAAGGGAAAATATTTTAGGGAGGTTGTCTTAACCGACATAAACCATACGAGCTACATGGAGTCCAACGTCTTGTCCTCCTAAGGAAGAAACCTCACGTTGGGGAGAGGTGTCATACTCTTATTAGGGAGTATAACCTCAACTCAGTGATCACTTATCTCGGCCACGGGCCTATAAATCTCAATCTTATGGTGGCATATAGTTCTGGGGTATGAAACCGTAGTAACTTACCCAACTCCATGCTAAATACTTCCCCTTTTAATTAGCTACGCTCATATCATGGAAATCCACTTTAAAAAAAATCTCGTGGTTCATAATGAACCCACCTATAAAATCTGTAATCTCATGTAAGAAAGTGGATTTCAAAGATACTATGACCATTAAGGTCACAACTTTCTCAATAATCTCAAAGTACTCAAATCATGGGTGCTTATAATACAAAAGTTCATGAAATTGCAAATCTCAAGTAGGGTTTAATGACCCATACTCAAATCTCAAGTTAAGACTCATCAAAATGCATACTAGATATCATATTGACTCATTAATCATATAGAAATCTTGAATTTATAGCAATTTGTCTCAAAATCTCATCGTACTCATATACTTCAATTTTTAGAGCATTGCAACCATTAAATTCTCAAGGAATAATAATGTCGGGTATAAATCCAACTTCAATTTATTAAGAAAACATGTAAAATCATGCTATTTGACTTTCAATTCATGGGAAACATCAAAAGCTTGCAACCAATAACAATGAGTGAAAAACCCTAATTCAATTTCATGTAAAATCTCATAAATTACAGAAAACATAAAGTTTCAAATAAGTCTGTGGGAAGAAGGGTAAAATGATTACCCTTGTTCAAAACACCACATACCATAGATTGTGAAACTAGATGAACAAGCTTTTTTGAAACTCTTCTTCTTACTCTTGAGAGAGGGTTCTTGAAGTTTTTTACTTGAAAAACTTGAATCTCAACTCAATTTGTAGAATTTATGGTACGTTCTTGAATTTCTTGGAGAAGGGTTTTGGATTTCCTCTTAAGGGAGAAACCTTAGCTCTTGGATGTTTTGGGTGATAATGAGGCTATCTGCTTCATTTTGAATATATCAGGGTTTTAAAATGGAAAGGACCCAAAAGACCTAAAAGATCCTTTTAAAATTTACTTTAAAATACTGAACAGGATATACGACGGTCGGAGTAACAGTCCATCGCTAGTCTGACTGTCTGTCGAATCGTCCGTCGTACATTGGTCAGAAAAAGGCCACACTGCCTTAGTTGCAACGGTTCATCGCAAGCTTAACGGTCCGTCGTCTTGGACGTCACACTTGGGTCAGAAGTGGAAGTCACTGCCTTTGTTGTGACGGTTCGAGCGATAGTCCGTCGTAAACTTGATGATCCATCAACCTGTCCGTCACACATGGATGGTTCCGACAACTCTCAGTAAAACGGCGATAGCTTCTCACCCTGATACCAAATTTGGACAAAATTGATATCGTTTGCAAGCTAATTCAATTCTCTATATGACAAAAAGTCAATATTAGGAAAATTATACATAGTTTAAAATATTTCTCACTTGGGAAGTCAGCCCTTACTCTTCTTAAAGATGAAACTCGACTTAACGAAAAGTCATAGTATTACAATATCTCCCCCTTGGGAACATTCGTCCTAGAATGTCTCTTGTTAGACCAAGAACACAGGAAAAACTCGATACACATAGCTGAAGCAATTTGCAAAACGGCTCAAAATCTTTTTAAACTCTTGAATATTTTGGAAATTGCAAGAACTCATGCAAGAATAGATATATAGCTGAAATTTAGGTTTAGAAAGGTTGAATAAAGAAAGAATAATACCTTTGTCTTTATCTAAACTCGCAAAAAAGTGGTGTGGGTACTTGGCTCATATGTCTGCTTCTGCCTCCCAAGTAGCACCCTCAATTGACTAGTTCTACCATAAAACTTTGACCAAGGGAACCTCATTGTTCCTCAGTCTACGGATCTGAAAATTTAAGATATCAATGGGAATCTCATCGAATGAAAGACTATTCTGAAATATTAGAACTCTGCAAAGGATTCATTGCAACGGAATCACCACTATGCTTCTTAAGCATGGAGACATAAAAAATAGGATGAACGGCTAATAAACCTGCGGGCAACTCAAATTCATAGGCTACTTTCCCAACACGGCTCAAAAATCTATAAGGGCCAACATAACGGGGACTAAGCTTTCCCGTTTTACCAAACCTCTTCACCCCTTTCATGAGTAAAATATTTAAGTACACCAAATTACCCACCTTAAACTCAAGTCCTCTTCTTCTCACATCGGCATATGACTTTTGATGACTTTGAGCTGTCTTCAACCTTTCTCTAATCAACTTAACTTTCTCCATAGACTCAAACACTGCATCCGGCCCAATCACAACAGCTTCACCCACTTTAAACCCACCTATGAGTGATTTACATCTTCTACCATACAAAGCCTCAAATGGTGCCATCTCGATGATAGCATGGTAACTATTGTTATAAGCAAACTCTATCAATGGCAAATGCCCATCTAACTACCTTTGAAATCAAGATCACATGCCCTTAACATATCTTCTAGAGTCTGAATAGTCCTCTTAGCCTGACCATCTTTCTGCAGTTGAAAAGAGGAACTCAAATGAACTAGGGTACCAAGACCCTACTAAAATGCTCTACAAAACTAAGAAGTAAATTGAGTACCCCTATCCTAATTGGTAGACAAGGGAACTCCATGCAACTTGAAAAAATCTCAGATGAACAACCTAGCATAATCCTCAGCTGTATAAGATGTATGCATGGGCAAAAAATATGCGTGCTTAGTCAGCCTTTCTACAACAACCCAAATAGAATCATGATGATGATACGAAAGAGGTAAACTAGTCACGAAGTCCATATTCACCTCTTCCCACTTCCAAGTGGGTATACCAAACTCTTATATCACACCACTAGATATTTGGTGTTCTAACTTAACCTGTTGGCACATTGCACACTTTGCTACAAACTCAGCTATATTCTTCACACCACTCAACCAATAGATTTCCCACAAGTCGTGGTACATCTTGGTAGCACCAGGATGAATGAAATATTACACGCCATGCGCTTCAGCCATAATCCTCTGCCATAGATCATTAACACACAGAACACATAATTTACCCTGTAATCTCAACACTCCATCTCTCCCTTGCGAGAAACCTTCTACCTTTTGGTCCTTAACTGACTCTTTCAGTCTGACCAAACTAGGATCTTGGTCTTGCTTTTCCTTCACTTCTGAAACTAAAAAGGATTCAGACCTACTTTGCACCAAAGTACTTCCCTCAGTTGAATCAAGAAACCTAAAACCCAATCTAGCCAGACAATGCACATCACGAGCTAACTCTTTCTTACCTTTCTCTACATGAGCAACACTACCCATAGACAACCTGCTAAGGGAATCTTCCACTACATTGGCCTTGCCCAGATGATATAACACACTCATATCATAGTCTTTTAAAAACTCTAACCACCTTTTCTATCTAAGATTCAACTCTCTCTGGGAAAACATATTCTGCAGGCTCTTATGATCAGTAAATACATCAACATAGACACCATAAAGATAGTGTCTCCATAGTTTCAAAACAAAGACTACAACAGTTAATTCAAGATCATGGGTTGGGTAGATCTTTTTATGCGGTTTCAACTATCTAGAGGTGTAGGCTATAACTTTGCCTCTTTGCATCAACACACAACCTAAACCAACTCTAGAGGCATCGCAATACACCATAAAACCATCTGTACCATCAGGCAAAGTCAACACAGGGGATGAAGTAAGTCAAGTCTTCAACTCCTGAAAACTCTTCTCACAGGAATCTGACCACTGGAACTTAACTTTTTTTTTGGTCAACCGGGTCATGGGAGATGCAATAAAAGAGAAACCTTTAACAAAATGGCAGTATTAGCCTGCTAGACCTAAGAAACTTCTAATGTCATATGGGGAAATAGGTCTAGGCTAATTTCTTACAACTTCTGTCTTTTGGGGGAACAACTCTATGTCTTTGGCTGAAATGATATATCCCAGAAAAGCTACTGATCTTAGCCATAATTCACACTTACTAAATTTGGAGAATAACTAGTTATCTCTAAGAGTTTGCAAGACAATTCTAAGATGATCTGCATGGTCTTTCTCAGTACGTGAGTACATTAGGTGTCATCTATGAAAATAACAACAAATATATTGAGATATTGCTTTAAGACTAGATTCATAAGGTCTATAAAGGCTCCTGGGGAATTGGTTAGCCCGAAATACATGACTAGAAACTCAAAGTGACCATAGCAGGTTCAGAAAGTTGTTTTTGGGATATCACATTCCCTTACTTTCAGCTAGTGATAGCCGAATCTAAGGTATATCTGGGAGAAATAACTCGCACCTTACAACTGATAAAACAAGACATCAATTCTCAGAAGAAGATACGCATTTTTGACTATGACCTTATTAAGCTGACGATAGTCAATGCACATACGCAAAGAACTATCTTTCTTTTGCACAAATAGAATAGGTGTGCCCCAAGGAGAAACACTGGGCCTTATGAAACTTTGTCTAAAAGATCTTTGAGTTGCTTCTTTAACTCCTTAAGCTCTGCAGGTGCTATGTAATAAGGTGGGATAGAAATAGGATAAGTGTCGATAAGAAGGTCAATCCTAAATTTTATCTCTCTATCGGGAGGTACCCCTGGGAGATCTTCTGAAAAAACATTAAGAAACTTATTAACAATGTTGACTGCCTGAATAGTTGGAGCCTCGAACTTAGTGTCTCTAACTATAACTAGGTGATACATGCAACCTTTGGATATTAGATTTTTGACTTTGAGATAGGAAATAAAATGCTCTTGGGAGATACCGAACTCCCGGACTGCCAAAAAACTGATTCATCAGGAAACTAAAACTTGACCATACGGGCATGAGAGTCCATAGATGCATAGCAAGACTAAAGCCAATTCATACCCAGAATAAGGTCAAAATCCACCATGTCTAACTCTATCAAATCATCAAATATGACTATATGAAGAACAATAACAGTATAATTTTTGTACACTTGCTTAGCAACCACTGACCCCCTACTGGTGTGGAAACTAGGAAAGGCTCAGGGATCTTTTCGAGACTCATTTCAAAATTCACAGTGACTAATGAGGTCACATAAGAGAAACTTTACTCGGGGTCCAACAACATATAAACTTCGAAGAAGAATACATGGAGCATACCAGTAACAATGTCAGGAGAGTCTTCCTGCTCCTGATATGATGGTAAGGCATAGAATCAATTCTGGTGCTGACCGCCAATAGTGCTAGATGAAGCGCCCTAAATAGGGGTGGGAAGAGGTACAGGAGCTGGTGTAGTGTTTGTTTGTGCCTGAGGTCGGGCATCTCTGTTATCCTGCCTATCATGCGAGAAATCACTAAGTTTGTGGCCCATCTTACCACAACTAAAACAACCCCTCAGATATTCTAAATACTCACCGGGATAATCTCTACCATACTTAGCACAAAAAGGATAGAGGGGTCTGTTACTTATACTATTCTACGACCTAGACATAGAAGACTTTTTCCCTTGCTCCTTCCTGCCTCTAGGTACGGGAGCACTAGCTGTTGAAGGTGCTAGCATAGAACAACAACTATGGTACTGTGGGAGGTTCCCTACATGGGACCTAGCCAGACTATACTTATGCTGCTCAAATTTAGTCCTCTTGTTACCCCTCACTCTATCTCTCTCCCTTATCTTATCTACCTTTATCTGTTATGCATGCATCATCAACCTAGCTAGATCCATATCCCTATTCAGCATCGCCTTCCTACAAACTTTTAGTAATAAACCAGAAACACCTGTCACAAACTTGCTCATACTAGCTCAGGTGTCAGAAATCAAATCAGGAGCATACTTGGCCAACTGGTTGAACTTCAAGCAGTACTCCTTAACACTCATAGAGCCCTGCCTTAAGTTCATAAACTCCTCAATATTTTCTTCCCTTATCTCAAGAGGAAGGAACTTGTCTAAGAATGCATCTTGGAACACCTACCAAGTTATAGTAGTAACACCCTTACCTCTACCCTTCTTCCATGCTACAACCCAATCATAAGCAATATCCTTCAACCTGTAAGATGCCAGCTCAACACTTTCTTCATCAAAAACATGTATCACCTATGTGATCTTTCTCACTTCCTCAAGGTATAACTGTGGATCCTCACCTGCCTTAGACCCATAAAACTCTGGTGGATTCATCCGCATACAATTATGAATCCTAGCAGTAGCTAAATCACCTTTTTGCTGATTCGCAACTATGGCTTGGTTATTGGCCTAAACATTAGTGGTGACTGCTTGGGCTATTGCCTGAAAGGCTACCCAAAACTCAACATAAGACACTATCTCATTCAAGGGATCAATGGGCTGGGTTTGCTTATTACCGTTTTTGTGGGCATTCGCTCTTCAGAGAGAAATTTTCTAAAATAGGAGAGCACGAATTATTAGATAGGAGGGACAACTGTAGGCATGATAGATTATGAAATAAAAAAATAACTTTTTCCTAAAATGTTTTGTAGCCTATTTCTCATAGATGTTGCGCGCTACACACCAATGATCAAGACTCTACTCAGCACAGCTTGTCAGACTCCCTATGACTCTTTGAAACTTAGGCTCTAATACCAAGTTTGTAACGACCCAAAATAACCTCTTGGGAGGTCATACGGTGCTTAAGGCTACTTGTAGCCCTAAGCTAACCCTTTGAGCCTATTACTACATGTAATAACTTAATTCGAGATGAAATAGAAAAAATCATTGGTGCTTTCATATCAAATGATAGGAAATACAAAGAAAATACTCGATCCAAACTACCATAAAACTAGAAATCTCAGCATACTAACAATCTGATAACTAGTCTGACAAAGCCTCTACTACTCCATGAACTAGAGAGCGATTAGGACAGGTCCCGAACTGACTCAAACTGAACTAAAAGTAATAATATATCTCCTAAGACTCTAAAATGTCTGAAAATAAGTCTTCAAGACATGAGGAATCACCACTGTGGAGATGTAGACAAAGGAACTCGAAAATCACTGACGAGGCTGGTACTAAGCACCTGAACCTACATTCTAAGACAATGTAGCACATAGACGTATATATGGATCAGCACTTGGGAATGTACTGAATATATGGGTGTGTATGAATTTATAGAAAATAATATCCATACTCTTTAATCAAATCATATATGCAATTAGAAATGACTCACATATCTTGAATAAGTCTGAAATGTAAAGCTCATAAATCATGTATAATGAAGCACGTAACACAAATCTCATGAGTCATTATACTTTAGCTTTAAAATTTGAACTCTTCTCTTATTCTCATTACTCGAAGACCAAATAAATCTTTAAACAATACTTTCAAACTCATGGATATATCTCATGGAGAGTAAAACTTCTTTGATGCTCAAGTAGAACTCTCTTAAACTCAAGACACTTGAAACTCAGAATTTTATAACTCTTACTGGTAGAGAAAACTACTTTCTTCTTAGGAAAATTTTACTTCAAGAAACTATTTTGAAAATCTTACTATTAGGAAAAATCACTTATCTCAAAGCTTTAGGTAAAATATTCTATCTCAAGAGAAAATACTTTAGGGAGGTTCTCTTAACCGACATAAACAATGCAAGCTACATGGAGTCCAATATCTTGTCATCCTAAGGAAGAAACCTCACATTGGGGAGAGGCATCATACTCTTTCTAGAGAGTATACCTTAACTCAGTGATCACTTATCTCGGCCTCGAGCCCATAAATCTCAATCCTATGGTGGCACGTAGTTCTGGGATTTAAAACCGTAGTAACTTACCCAATTCAATACTAAATACTACTCCTTTTAGTTAGCTATGCTCATCTCATGGAAATCCACTTTAAAAATAATCTCGTTGTTCATAAAGAATCCAACTATAAAATCTGTAATCTCAGGTAATAAAGTGGATTTGAAAGCTACTATAACCATTAAGGTCTCAACTTTTTCAATAATCTCAAAGTACTCAAATCATGGGTGCTTATAGCACAAAAGTTCATGAAATTGCAAATCTCAAGTTGGGTTTAATGACCCATAATCAAATCTCAAGTTAAGACTCATCAAAATGCATACTAGATATCATATGGACTCATAAATCATATAAAAATATGGAATTTACAGAAATTTATCTCAAAATCTCTACGTACTCATATACTTCAATTTCTAGAGCATTAAAACCATTAGATTCTCAAGGAATAACAATATCGGGCATAAACCCAGCTTTAATTTCTTAAGAAAACGTGTAAAATTAATCTATTTGACTTTCAATTCTTGGGAAACATCAAAAGCTTGCAACCAATAACAATGGGTGAAAAATCCTAATTCAATTTCATGTAAAATCTTATAAATTACAGAAAATTTATACTTTAAAATAAGTTTTTGGGCACAAGGGTGAAACTATTACCCTTGTTCAAAACTCCACATACCTTAGATTGTGAAACTAAATGAACAAGCTTCCTTGAAACTCTTCTTCATACTCTTGAAAGAGGGTTCTTGAAGTTTTTTACTTGGGAAACTTGAATCTCAACTCAATTTGTAGAATCTACGGAAGTTCTTGAATTTCTTTGGAGAAGGGTTTTGGATTTGCTCTTGAGGGGGAAACCTTAGCTCTTGCATATTTTGGGAGATAGTGAGGCTATCTACTTTGTTTTGAATATGTCAGGGTATTAAAAGGGAAAAGACCCAAAAGACCCAAAATATCCTATTAAAATTGACTTAAAACTACTGAACGGTATTTTCGACGGTCGGAGTGATAGTCCGTCGCTAGTCTGATGGTCTATCGGATCATCCATCACACGTTGGTAAGAAAAATGTCACACTGCCTTATTGCAACGGTCTGTTGTCAGCTTGATAGTACGTCATGTAGGCCATCGTACTTTAGACAGAAGAGGGAGTCGCTGCCTTGGTTGCAACGATTTGGGCGATGGTCCATTGCAAACTCAATGGCCCGTCAACCTGTCCGTCGCACCTACGCGGTTCTGACAACTCTCAATAAAATGTCCATAACTTTTGACCCTGATACCGAATTTGGAAAAAATTGGTATCATTGTTAAGCTAATTCAATTCTCTACATGACAAAAAGTCGATATTAAGAAAATTCTACACGGTTTAAAATATTTCTCACTTGGGAAGTCAGCCCTTACTCTTTTTAAAGATGAAATTCGACTTAAAGAAAATCTGGGGTATTACAATATTTCTCACTCTAAGGCATGAAATCAACTGACTCTTAAAAGTTGTAGTACTACCCCTCCATTCAAGGACTGGTTTATTTGGAAATTAAAAACAAACAATTCTATTTCTACAATCAAATAAGGAACAATATAAATGGGGCCAATTCATGCCGAGAATGACATTGAAATCTGTCATCACTAATTCTACTAAGTCTGCTGAAGTGACTTTCGAGATATCATAATCAGAAAGTTCATGTATACCCGCCGGGCTATATTAGACTAACCCACTGGGGTAGAGACTGATAATGGTTTTGTTAAGACTTATGGTTTGATCTTAAAGTTACTGCTATGTAAGGAGTTATAAATGGCAGAGAAACTTCTAGATATAATATGGCATAAATATATAAGTGGAAGATCTATAATATACCAGTAACCATATCAGGAGAACTTTCCTGATCTTGTCGATTCTGAAGTGCATAGAGCATATTTGGGTGTTGCCCACTGGTGGAACTAAAAGTGGCACCCTGTTGATTCAGGCGACTAGACTGAGCTGATGAATGATTGTACTGACCCTAAGAACCTGACTGGGGATAATATCTAATTCTATGGCTTGGTTTTCCACACCTGAAATAAATATCACTGCCAGCTCTGCAGACACCCTGATGGTTTCTACCACACTTCTGGCAAAGAGGATTAATCCGAGCACTAATGATTCCCTATCTTTATTACCATTTCTGAACTTAGGTACTGGAGCACTAACTGAGGACAGAGCTGGAACCAAAGATTTTGGATAAAACTAGGAACGGTTACCGCCTTTTGACTTAGGCTGAGTGAAATGGAAGCTATCTATTATAGCTATCTTGTTCTCCCCATATCTCCTTACTCTTAGCCTCTTCTATCAACTGAGCATAGACTATGAGACTAGATATGTCCATCTTCTTAATTAGCATTGTTGTTCTGTACTCCTTAATAATACTTTCTAACACTCCAGACACAAACTTGCTCATTCTGGACCTACTGTCTACTACTACATGGGGAGCATACCTAGATAACTAAGTAAACTTAAGGGAGTACTCTTTCACACTCATACTTTCTTGCCTGAGATTGATGAACTCTAACACCTTGGCTTCTCTGAGCTCTAAGGGAAAGAATCTATCTAGAAAAATAATAGTAAACTCTTCCCATTCTATGAGCTCTGCATCTTACCCCTGTCTACCTTCCACTGCTTAAACCATGTATGAGTTATATCTTGTAGCTGGTAGGCAGCTAGCTC
The DNA here is from genome assembly GCA_030864225.1 of Capsicum baccatum var. pendulum. Taxonomy (NCBI): domain Eukaryota; kingdom Viridiplantae; phylum Streptophyta; class Magnoliopsida; order Solanales; family Solanaceae; genus Capsicum; species Capsicum baccatum. Next base: position 246,295,524 of record CM061552.1, on the reverse strand, counting down.
AAAACTCTCACTATATATCACCCCCATGATATCTGTAACTTTTTTAACCTAATTGAGAAACTTCTATGGATTCTCTTCTGACTTAGATCCTGAGAATAGGGGAGGATTCATTCAGGTGAAGTCCGAAATTATGACTGTAGCAGTATTGGCCACTGTTTTGGCATAAACAATAGTTTCTCGTTCATTCTGAGCTACTACAGAATTATCTAGAGATGTAAATGCAACTCTGAATTCTATATGGGAGACATGCTTATCCAGAAGATCTGTCTGAACTGGCTGAGGTGCTGACTGGTTTCCCGTTCTTCTTTCGTTGTTCTTTTTCAGAGGCATGTTATGTAAATAGAAGGAATAAATGGATTAGACTGAGAGTTTAACTTGAGCTCATACTCACTGACATAACATGAATACTGAAAGAAGGGAAAATTTTCCTAAAAACATCTCATAGACTCTTGTCCATAAGTGTGGCGCGCTACATACCTATGACCAAGACTCTACTTGATATGACTTTCAGACTCCCTAGGACTCTTTTGAACCTTAGGCTTTGATATCAAGTTTGTAACACCCCAATTATGTACCCCAGATGTTACGCGGTGCTTGCAAAAAGCCATAAGGTTCAAAATTTGAAATACAGATAAAGAATAACAATTGTAATATAATCTAAAAACTAAAATACTATCTGATAGTCTAGTTTGAAAAGTCTCTAACTGAACTGTCTGAAAGAAGAGTTGATGGGATAAGCCCCAAACTAACTCCGACTACTGAAATACAAAAATAAAATATATCCTCGATAGATGAGGACCCACTACCAAATCTGACACTACTGGCTAAAGTTGAATCTGTCTATAGGCAGTCAGGAACCTGAGCATCCGAACATACGGTATGAGATATCATAGCACAAAGAGAAAAGTATGCATCAGTACATAGAATGTACTGGTATACTAGATGAGGTAAGGTTGGATGCAAGGGTTCATATGCATGAACAATAACTGACTAAATAATATAGAATTACTGATTATGAGTACATAGAAATTTAAAACTACTGTAAATACTGAGTATGCAATAACGTTCATATGCATGTACACTGTATCTAAACTTTTACTGAAGCTGAGTACTAAGTTTTGATAACTAAACTACTGATAACTAGGTGACTGTGTCTGACAGTTCTAATTCTATAGAACTAAACTGAGTTCTATACTGAGACTGAGTACTAAGACAAAAACTGTGGAAGTAATCATCTAACCGATATGCCCAAATAAGATAAATGAGGTCCAATCTATAACCCCAAATGGAAGGGTGTCATTACCGTGCCATGGGAAAAGTCATGCTGAAGAGTTACCCTTATCTGGCAGGTACTCTAATGAGAACAGTGGAACCCTCAACTATCAGGTTAAAACACCTCATCAACCCTCAACTTGCAGGTTGATGCCTCAACCTATGCTGGTTATGTAGTTCTGGAATGCAAGGACTACTTCTAAGGATCACACCCTCTACTGGCAGGTGAGCCCCCATCCCTGGGTTCACTCGGTGCTGAATCCTACTCCCAACTGAATAGACACTAAACTGATTATACTGAGCTGAACTAGACTGATACTAAATTTTACGGAGTTCTATAACTGATTGAGTTTACTGAGTTCTATGACTAATTGAGAGTATTACTGATCGTGACACTACTAATACTATTTTGTAACTACTGGAGCTCTAGGTAAATAACTAGATTGTCAGGTATTAGATACACCCAGGACTCGATAGCATGAAAATTAAAGCATAGCATGATCTTGAAAAGGATAACAATGTACACTTGTTCATAATTCATTCATAGAGATATTTTATCAAACACTTGTAGGGCATAAGCTTGTACATGATTGGAACCACTTAATGACATGTCATGATTCGACTATTTACTTCACATAGGTATTTTAGCAAATACTTGGAGAGCATGGACTATTTCATATGATAATTGTTAATATATGCACATCATGAATACAATACTCAATTGCAAATTCGAGGGTTTAGCATGCAATTCATATAACTCCCTGTAAATAGTATTCTAATTTCATGAATCTTATAATAATCATGGATTTAAAACTCAATTAATATCATGAACGTGCATACAATCAATTTCAAGCATGGAATTCATAATTCTATAAACTTGTAGTTTTTAAAACGATTTCTTGGACTTCATGGGTGAAAGAAACCCATGAATGAACATCTTACATACCTGGATATTTTAATTCTTGAAGTTCTTGATGATTTTCTTGAGGATTGCTCTTGATTGCTTGAAGATTAGGGTTTGTTAATTGAGAGAGAGCTTGTTAATTTGGGAAAAAAGTTAATAAAGAATGAGTTTAAAATGTTTTTAGGGACTACATCCCATATCTAGGCATATTAAAATCATGGAAAAAGACTATTTTAACCCTAGATGAAACTTTTAATTTTTGTCAAAATTTTCTGACCTGGGCCCTTGGCCCGACGCGGTGCTATCGTGTCGTGTCACTGGAAAATGACAATTGAGAACTAGGTTGATGGCGCAACATGGTGAAATCGTGTAGCTTCACTGGAAAAAGGATAATTGTGAGAAAAAGCCTTGGCGCGATGCGCCATGATCGTAGAGGGTCACTAGATTTGACAATTGTCATTTGGTCTGGCTCCGCGATACATTGTTTGCTAATTTGGCACACTATTTTATAAAGTATGCTATAACTTCTCACCCGAGTGTTGAATTTGGACGAATTTTATATCGTTGGAAAGCTGATTGAATTTCCTACGCAATGGTAAGCTCTTAAATGAAAAATATTGAGTATTTTAAAAATATATATATAGGATAACTCATATACTGAGAGTTAAATATGGCTAGGAAAATGTGGGGTATTTCAGAGGTCTGGCTTGTAAACTACCCCCTTAAAAACCAATTACTTAATAATGATTTGTTATGTTCAATATGACAGAGTAGAGGTAGGCTCTTGCTTAATATTTAAAGCGGATCAAGATGCTCTTGCTCATTCTTTCATTGTTGTTAGCTTGCGGTTACTACAATGGTCAAAAGCTCTCACCATCGGAACACACAACAATAAACCATATGTATGTGTATGTGTATATATATAGCGAGAGAGGGGGGGGGGGGGGGGGGGGGGGGAGAGCAAGAAAACTTTTTATTAAAAATATTTTAGAACTTTGAATTAAACAAGTCAAATCATCATATTAATAAATAAAATTTTACAACATTCAAAATAGTGTATTGCAAACAAATGACTTACATCTTATTAACTAGAATTGAACGTACTTTTATAAATTATAATATTACTATATAATGTTCAAGGTTTTATATCTTTTAAAATACTAATATAAAAATAAGTAGTATGTAAAAATAAAAGATATAACTCTAAATTATTATTATTGATTGAGTGTAGTAAAGTGTGTTGAAGGGGTTCAGATAAGGTACAAATGATTCAATTTTATTTTCTTGAAAAATCTTTTTGGGAGAAATGTTTTATGGGAGCAGAAGCGTAAGTTTTTTAGCAAAGGTTTATGTGAGATATGACGGAGAGAGAGTACAAGGATTTGTAAATATAAGAAGGTTTGATTGGTCATTAGGATTTTGGCTTGTTGGTTGGTATAGTTTTATAATATTATGCGACTTATGTAATTATTTTATTAGCAGAGAATGTGGTATGTACAAGGCATAATAATTATAAATTTTTTTAGGATATGTATAATTTCATTTCACCAAGAATATGACATTCATCTTCGTCTTTTTGTTTAATTTTCAAAATTGGCGGTATCTATTATTAGGATTCGACTTAGTGGGTAATATTATCATCACTGTTTTTTCCCCACTATAATTAAACATGTATCTCAATATCATCCTTTTCTATTGATTTTATTTTGTTAAGGTTCATGACAATTCCATTACTTGAATATGCTTATTAGACTCAAACAGTTATTTAGAATAATGAAAGATTAATTAGTACCTATTAGTTAATCTTGAGTTATAATTAGAAATAACTTTATTTGATGTGATTATTATGCAACAATAATAGCATAAATACTAACATATTACTATATTTTATCTTTCTATGTTATTTTTCTCTCTTTGTTTTTTGATAATTTTATCTTGACAGGATAAAAAACACAAAGAGATGATATGAACTTTCTCTACAATGGACAAAGTTTTTATGTCTCACAAATTGATTTTAACTGAGCAAATATTAATGTTTTACAATTTTTAGAAAAGGTATTATAGATAAATATATAGGTTCAAGTTTCTTTACTTATATTACTATTTTTTTAAATTTCAGAAAAAAATTAAGTATCAATTGGTTGTAAATAAATAAATTTTGATGTTGAAGAAATTTAATAGGAAAAAGCTAAGTTGATTTTGTGAGATGATAATTTTTTTTTCTTTATTGACAAACATAATTGTTAAATTTTATATTTTGGAAGAACATTGTTTTTTATCTTTTAATTTTACTAATGACCATCTTAATATAATTAATAAAAAAGTAAATTTGGCTAATCTTTGAATTTGCATATGAGCGGATGGTAGTTTACTCTAACTTATGTGCATGCATTTAAAAAATCATATTGTGAATATGATCAAGAAGTAAGCTTTTCGAAAATGTGTCAAAAACAAAAATATTAAATAATGAAAAATAAAATGCAGGTAATATAAAGATATTTATACTTTGAGTTAATTTTTAAAAATAACTAATATATAAACAAATTAAAGCTAAATTTATAACTCTGTGAGAGTTACTTAATTTTAAGGAAATTAAAGGTAAAATAATTCCACCCATAAAAATTCTGATATAATTTTGAGCAATATGTCAAATAAAATAATATAGTTAATATTAAATGAGTAGAAGAAAATTAGATCTATTTGAGAAACTTACAAGATAGTCTGACACACATTTTATTTATTCATTAAATTCATGAAAATTTCTAATTAAGTACATTGAATTAAGACATAAGATGATACTAAATTTATTAAAATAATACGAACTATGCATTTAAATAAGTCATATTATAAGTTTTTGCAATATTTTTCATCACATGGGTATGAATATTAATTGTTTTATATAATGAAAATAATATAAGAATGTCATATAGAGAATATAACTTATATTATATGATTTTTTGGTCTAACTATTTGGTTCAAAGCAAGTTAAGCAATATATATTTATGTAAATTTAATTGATAATAAATAATATCAGAATTATATAACCCAAGGGGAGACGGGGGAGCGGGTATATATTTCTTTTTTAGAAAAAAAAAATTGAAGGGGTTAGGGGTGAGGTTAGAGGTGGGCCTAGTTGGTTGGAGGAACGGGGAAAAAAAAATATTGTTTTATTTCACATTGTATTGAGAAATAATATGATAATTGTAGTTTTTTCAATGGTAATATGAGTTAACATGTTTAAACAATACATTTTCATATGAAATAATTATAAATAATATTTTAATATTATTCATGCATCGCACGAATACATATACTGACAGATAATATTATTACATCGACCCACATAAATATTTGGAGTCTATAGAGAATGTCATTTTTCTCATTTAAAACAATAATATTATTACATTGACCCACATAAATATTTGGAGTCTATAGAGAAGGTCATTTTTCTCATTTAAAACAAACAAGAAAATATTCTCAAAAAAAATTTTACTAACCAAACATGAAGTTATTTTCCTAAATCGTCCATTGAACGAGCACTCTATTATACGAATTTGAGAGAACTTAACGACTTTACTTTCAATCCTCTATATATATTGATAAATTCACTAAATAAATATCTTTAATAAGTTTTCAAATAACATAAATGGGTTAGAAATTAGATGACAAGTAAGGAATCGCTAAAAGGTGTCTTTAAATTTTAAAATTCTTCTCTAAAGACGTTGTATATACCAAAAGTGTGCCCCACCCCACGTTCTTTTGCTTGTCTAAGAACCTATAGCTGGACATCTTCATTGTTGAAAGTGATTGAAATGGAATCCGTGAACAAATTATTATTGCAGCATTGATCATTTTAACAAAGAAAACAAAATAATTGAACAGGAAGGATGGCAAAAAGAAAAGCCATACTAAAGCACATAATTTTTTATGCGCAAACATATAGTGGACCAATTTAATTAATCTTGGCTTGGATTAGTTTCGCATATGATCACTCAAACTTTTAACTTACTGTTTAAGGATAAAAGATTGTTTTTATAATTAAAAATATCACAAAAAGTTACTTCTAAACTATTTTTTGTAACAAAACAATCAGTCTAATAAATCTAAGTATCACAAATAGTCAATAAGCAATTCATTTGTAACCAAAACGTCATTCAACTTGTTCAATTAGGTACATATAAAATTATCTTTTTAATCTTCTTTAATGACTTTCAGTAATACATAAGCAAAGTTAAGTGATTTTCTTGGTACTTCGATAAACTCGATTAATGTTTTCAATATAAATAATAGTTTAGTGACTTTGGTACGATACTATGAAAGTTCAGCGAATATTCATGAACAAACTAATTTAATTACTCGTGAAAGCAGTCACTAATACTTCTATTAGGGTAAACCAGTTGCGGACCCAGGATTTAAGGGTGGTCGATCTCGGGGAGGTTGAACACATATTGACACCCAAAACTATTTTGGTTTTCAGGATATTTTTAAAATTTTATACCAATTTTTATATATTATTAATATAATTATACCTAATCTGTATTGAATTTAACGGTGATGAAGCAACACAAAATAGAATATAGGTCCGTCCCTGAGGTAGACTGTGCATACATCACACCCCTTTGGTGCGATTTTTTTTTCCTAATAATGTCTGTGGAATGCTTTGTAAACCATACTACCTAATCCCAACTACTAGTAGTTCACTTCTTTAAGTCGGGTAGAAGGGGTGAGGAGAAGAGAGAGAGAGAGAATGAAGTTCTTGTTCCAATGTCCATGCTGTTCTTGTTTCTGTTTCATGAAGCCCCAAAAGGGCAAACCAAAAGCAAAAGTGGAAGAAGCAAAACCAAAAGCCAAAGTGGAAGAAGCAAAACCTAAAGATAAGAAGGTGGAAGAAGCAAAACCAAAAGCCAAAGAAGAAAGCACGCCAGAATGAAAGCATAGAGGACATGGGATGATGATGCAGTTATACTGTTCTGATGCAAGTAATATTGTTCTTCATTTACTTAATTTACTTCTAGTCATAATTTATGGTGTGCAGTCTTTTAACTCTTTTGAAAAAAGCACCTCCTAAATATTGTAATCGTATGACAAAATATTTGCACTTTATTCTCTCTGAAATGCAAACCTAGTCTTCATTATTATGTATGTTTAGATCCTTTGTCACGCTCATGTTGATTCTCAGAAAATACATACTTTTTAAAAGATACAATATACATCTGGCAGAAATTTTGAAGGATATGAGAAACATAACTTTTTAATAGTTAGATTTCTCTTAACTAAATTCCTCAAATGATTATCAAATTTAGAGTTTTTTTTTTCCTTTAAAGGTCAAACAAAAAATTATTTTTTGTTAGTGTAAAGTCACTCGAAATGAAGATAGAATCTCAAAAAATAACTATAGATAGAATAAACACATAAGCAACTTTTTTATACTATACGAATCAAAGCGATAAAAGGCTAAAGTGGATCCTCAACAACAATTTCAATTTTAAGAAAGATGACATGATGATTGACTACGGGGACAGGGCATATCCTATTCAGAGTGTGTTTTATTGAAAATTTGGTACTTTAAATTTCCGTTTTGTCAGTAGATTGCAGATACACAATGGCATCTGCACTAAACATACATCTTGAACAAGTAGTATATTCAAATCTTTTATCTTTTTATTTTAAATAAAGGCTGTTAATTAATCAAGATCAGAAGACACATAATCCTGATCACTTGATCTATTAATTAAGACAAAATTTATTGCGACTTAGTAAGCTTCATTTGTATATGAATATAAAATCACTACTTGAAACTACAAATTTGGGTAAGGGTTGATTTGAAGTTGAAATTATGTTTGGATATATCATTTAACTTTCAAAAGTTACTATTTTTTCTTATAAATTTGAAAAAAAATTCTCAGAATTTCTGAAATCTATGAATTTTTTTTCAAACTCCTTTATAATCTTATAAAAGAAGCAAATGATAAGTCATAAATCCAAGGTATCGGAATATCCTAAGGCAACACATTAGTATTTAACATAGATTCCATAGTAGTTAACTCAAGTCCAAAAGAAAAGGTCTCAAAGGCCAATGTTGGAACTATTGCACTAGTACCTATATAGGGGAAATTTTAAATTAAGAACAGATAATTATGGTTATACACTCAAAAAGAAAAGAAAAGAAGAAGATTTAGAAATAATTTACAGTATAGATAAGATAGAAAGTATAAGAGAACTTATGGAAAGTGTGGAAAGTACTTCAAGCCCTTTCCAAAGGACAACTGGTATGCAAAGAGTAGTTATAACTACAAAAAATTTACCAAGACATAGAGTATTTAGAATAAACCCTGAAGAATGGACAAAACAAAATATAAAACCTAGAGGAAGAAGAATGCCAATAAAAGATCCCATTAGATTACAAGAGGGTGGTAATTAGGAAAAAAATTTAAATCTGGTGACTCATGACCCTCAGACGTGGAATGCTGCAATAGACCTATGAAAAAATCTAGTTGTAGCAAATTACATACAAGCTAATCAAGAACCAGATACAGAAAATATGTATAGATATTTAGAAACATTCATAGGAGAAACTACTAAGCCGTTATGGAAAGCCTACAAGACAAACTTCTCCGAAGATTTTCAAGGATTGGCAGATTTAGGATCCAATCCATATAATTTTATAAATAAAGTACATACTTTACTAATAGGAGAAGATCCCAATAGTGGATTAATAGTATTATAGAAAAAGGCTTTAATAAATTTAGAGAAATTAAGTATAAATAATTGGTCAAAAATTAAGGAATTTCTAAATGAGTATTTCTATTATTGTATCATTAGTGGAAACTCCTTTGACTAGTCTCTAGAAAAAAGATTATTTAATAAATTACCTGGAACCTTAGTAAGAGAAATAGAAAAAAATATGATCTAAAAGAGAAGGAGTAGTACAAAACCCGAGACACTAAATGGTCAAGAAGACAGAGAATACAACAAGTAATGGAAGTATTACAAGAAAAGTGTACAAATATACAAATACAAAAATAATTAAAAGAAGTGATACAGATTTCTATAAAAATATATATACTACACAACAATATGATCAAGATTATAAGAAAAGAAGATATAAAAAACTATATAAAAGGGTTTATGGTCCTAAGAAAAAATATTATTTAAGTAAGTCAACAGCAAAAAATCATTTCTAAACAAATAGAGACATATAAGAAAATATAACACCAATAGAACTTATAAAAATAAATTAGAATGTTTTGCTTGTGGAAGTATAGAACATTTAGCAAATACATGTCCAAAAAGAAATAATAGTAGATCTAGAAATGCACAGTTAATAGACGATGTAAATAAAAATCTAATAAATATAGATGAATATATGTCAGAAAATAAAAGCATATACTCCATCAGGAGTATGGAGGTATTTGAAGAAAAAAAAAAGACCTATTGGATTCCTCGGATTTTGAAGGAGAAGAATTTATAAATGAAGTAGGATTAGAAAATATAATTCCAAACTATCATGATTTATTCAACTTTATAGAAGACTGTGAACATGAATTTGTAAGAGGTAAGGGACTAGACAGTAACCAATGTTTTAATTTTGGACGGTTTCCAAGTAAAAATAAAAGGGCAAAATGCAGAAAATATTATATATAAGGATGCATAACTTGTATAGAAAAAAATTCATAAATATAAAAACTAGAAATTTAAATAGACAGGAACCAATGGATAAAACAACAGATTATAAAAAATTAGAACTAGAAGAAAGACAAAGAAGGTTAGAAATAAGAATAAATAGACTCGAGAAAAATAAAGAAGTAATCAAGGAAGAAGAAGTATTAGAAATAGAATTATCGAATACATCCGTGAAGGAAATAGTGGATAATCAAAATAAATAGAAAAAAATCAATGAATATACCATTCGAAGGAATGGTAAGTAATGGAGATAAAAAGATTAGTACAGTTCAAGTTTTAACAAGAATATTATGAATTTGAAACAATAGACATAGTAGATTCAGGATGTACAAGAAGTATATTAAAAAACATAATTTTGCCACCATGATTAATTAAAGAATTACTAAAGCCACAAGAATCCATGCCAATGGATGGAACTTATAACACCTATACCAAGTATATACCAAGAGCAAAAGTAAGTTTTATTAACACTTGTAAAAAATTCTATCAGTCATCATTTAAAATCAATGGAATACTGATTAGAGACTTAAACATAAAGGCAGACTTTGTGTTAGGATTAAATTTTATGGTATGAAATAATGGAGGATGTTTTGATACTAGAGATTGGATAATTTTCGAGAGTAATATTACTCACTCACTAGTACAAACATGACCTATACTAACTAATTATAGTTTTCTTAAGGATAAATCAGAAGAAAAAAGCTCAAATAATCAAATAAAACCTGAAAAATCACTAGAATGTGATAAGAGAGAAAATTGTACATGTAGTAAAAATAAAAAGATAACAATGTATGAAGAATTACAAGATTTATTAACAGTATAATAAATAGAAAAAGACTATACTCTAATAGAAATGGATATAAAATTATACAATTTTAAGAGAGAAATACAACAGATAGGTGTAACGCCCCGCAATTCGGGCTACAATATAGACCATGATTTCGATGCGTTGTTAATCTCAAAGCCATAAAATCCTATGCCGATATGGCATGTTAATTATTTTGTGGCATGTGAATCCACTCAAGCTTGAGTTTAGACCATAGAGGTCCTTCAACTCAAGGATGAGTTGAAACTATTTCGATTGATTAAGTTTTAGTGGACGTTGTAAAGTGTGTCAGCTTCCATCGACCATAAATCTCTATATATGTCGAATTAGGAAGCCTACTATGTGTAAAATGATAGGTATTTGAGTTAGCTTTCCAACGATACCAATTTGGCTAAAATCTGACACCCAAGCAAGAAGTTATGGACCTTCAAAGTGATAAGCGTCGCCTAACCAATCTCCTATGGCCACTGGAAAGCATAGGCAATAGCCTACGCGGCGCCTATGTAAACATAGGCGATAGCCTAGGCGGAGCCTATGTAAAGATAGGCGATAGCCTAGGCGGCGCTTATGTGAACATAGACAATGGGATGGGCGACGCCTATGTAAAGAATTCTAGTCACTTAAACACTCCATGTTGAGGACAAAGTGGTCCTTTTCCACCCTTACTTAGCCTTAAAATACGAAATCTAATTCCAAGGACCCCAAAAATACATATTATTTCATTAAAAGTGCTTAAGGATTCTCCTTAGGGCTTCAAAATAAAAACCCAAATAGTTCAAGATTTGACCATAGGTTTTCAAAGGTAATTACATATTTGGAATCACCAATACGCAAGCTTCAAGAAACATCTATTATCCTTGGAAATAGAGGTACGTGAGGTTATCCAAAAATCTCATGGGTGTAGTTTTTATGAACATGCATGCTTTAAAATGGGGGTTTTCAATCAAATGCTAATATCTTGCTTTCAATATAATTTCTAAGTCATTTTCTTTATGTCGTGGGAATTGTTTGCCTATATACTTCAATGGTTGAAACCATGCATATGTGATTTGAGATTTTCCATGGAAGTTTGATAAATATGAATGATAAATTGTTTTCAAATTCTCATGATAATGTTTCTATACTCTATATTGTATTGTGATCAATAAAAGAGAGCATGAATTTGAAATAAATATTGTTCACCACTTGTAAATGATGAAGCACCTTGATTTTTACATGATTATGCATATGTAGATGTGATATTGATAACTTGCAAGTCAGGTATGACGATACCCATCAAAATACGATATGTGATTGAATAAGATGAAATTTGAATGCATTGATTTTACATGAGAAAGGTGGATGCCCAAAGAAGGTGTTTGAGACACAAGGGCTCATCGCTGGAAAACGTGTTTGCTGACATGAAATATTGGTACCAGGTTAAATGATCTTATGTACATGACTTTATGTCATTCCCAAATTGGGACTATAGGTAGGAGCCCGGGCTAAGTGATCTTGGGCACTACCAATGGGTCGATACACCATGCTATGTGATCTTGTGTGTCTCTCTCTCACTTATAATCTAATCTCAGTGGCAACCGAGGTTTGACAGTTGGTGTAAATTATGTAGGGTATTCCACCTAGCTCAGTTGCATTTAATTATTGTTGAGAAAAACTATTGCATTACACCGATGTGCTTTCAAATGATTTGATACGAAATTGCTTGATAATGGCTCTCAACTATGTATTGCAAAAATATTATGTTTTATTTTGATATATCTGTGTGATAGTACTTTTGTGCTGACCCCCTCCCCTCTCCAACCTCTCAGGTTCAGAGGCCCAGTCCAGGGGTCAAGAGAATTAGTAGATCTTTCAGTCAGAGATGTAGAGACAAGTGGTGAGCCTTTTATGTTTCGAAAGGTCTTATGTCCTGCAGTCCTTTTATCTTATAATCAGTTTTAGGGTCTACTGGGGGCCTTGTCCCAGCTTATATAAGGTTACTTGACTCAGTTATTTGTTAGAGATTTTCGCAGACTGTTTTTTAGAGGTTAATTGATGTTGAGGGAACCTTATCTCCCTGTTATTGTTTCTTTTCATATTTATGACCATGTTTTCGAATTATTGTGTTTTTCTGTAATACTTTGATCATATGAATTAGGTGCATGATTACCAGACAGATAGGGGTGTTTCGGGCCTCCATGGTTTGAAATGCTCGTCACGGCCAGGCTCGGTTCGGGTCATGACAAGATTGGTATCAAAGCATGGTTCATGGTCCTAGGGTATCTGCAAAATCAAGTCAAGTATAGTCTTATTTATGGGTGTGTAGCATGTCACACTTATAAGCAGGAGGCTGCTAGGTGTTTAGGAAATATTTCCCTTCTTTGTGATTTAGTTCGTGCTTCAGAGTCTGAACTGTACCCTAATTAGTGATCACTTGTGTTTCAAAAAACACAGTTATGCCTCCACGTCGTATCATCGATTAGAATGCTCAGGAAGATAAGGTCCGTCCCACCCATAGGATGTGGACCCATAATAGGGCTCACACTCTAAAATTTATCCCTAGTTCGGGAGTCCCTCCAGTCCCGACCAGTCCACATCGGGCTCCGCGGACTAATGCCAACAGTCCCCTAACTGCTCAAAGAGATATTTCAAATGCAGAATTCTGATGGTCTATTCATAGGCTGACACAGTTAGTAGCTAACCAGGCTCAACAATCGAAAGATGTTGGGTCTGCATTTGTTACATCTGAGGCTACTAGAGTCGGACATTTTATGAAGATGAATCCACCTAAGTTCACTAGCACCAAGGTGGAGAAAGATCCACAGGAGTTCGTGGATGAGATGGAAAAGATCTTTAAGGTGATGCATGTGGATGAGGTTGAAGGGGTGGAGCTAGCAACCTATCAGCTCTAGGACGTTGCAAATCAGTGGTTTGCCAAATGGGAAGATGAAAAAAGGTGAAAGTACTTAGCCCACAGTTTGGGGCGAATTTGTGAAAGCTTTCCTTGATCGATTCTTTCCTCTGGAGTCGAAGAAGAAGAAGTTTTGTAATAATGCACAGTCAGTAGCCAGCACCCTGGCACCCAGACCACCAACAGACAGACCAACTAAGAGTTTTCAGACTCCTCATGGGTCCAAAGCTCTAGGTACATAGTCTCAGGGCAGTGTAGTCCAGCAACGTCATACTTATCCGTGGTGTGAGGTTTGCGGAAGGAATCATCTAGGGAAGTGTTAGTTTGAGGGGAGAAACTACTATACTTGTGGCAAAGTGGGTCACCTTTAGAGAGATTGTCCTTCTGCTGGAGTAAATGCGGGAGGGGGGGGGAGGGGGGCTAAGTCCCAAGCCGCCTCCACATCTCCTTTTCCTAAGGGTGCCTCTTGAGCTACCGGAAGCGGTCGCTACTGGTTATATTCTTTGACTAACCGCCAAGAGACGGAAGCTTCAGCAGATGTTGTCACCGGTATGTTACAAATATTTTCTCATGATGTTTATGTATTGATTGATCCAGGGTCTACTTTGTCTTATGTGACCCCTTATGTGGCTGTTGGTTTCGGGTTTTAGCCTGAAGTTATTGTAGAACCCTTCTCTGTTTCTACCCCTTGTGTCATGTCTATTCATAGTAGGAAAACTGTGGCAGACCTTATAGAACTTGATATGATAGATTTTGATATCATCCTTGGGATGGACTGGCTCCATTCGTGTTATGCCACCCTTGATTGCAGAACCCGAAAGGTCACTTTTTCTTTCCCGAATGAGACACCAATTGTATGGTAGAGAGTTCAATGGAACCTGGAGGTCACTTTATCTCTTATCTTATATCCCAAAAGCTTATCTCCAAAGGTTGTATGTATCATCTAATCTGAGTAAAAGATTCAAAAGTTGGAAACCTTCCTCTACAGCCAGTCCCTATAGTGAACGAATTCCTAGAAGTCTTTCCCGAGGATCTCCCTGGGATACCCCCTGATAGGGAGATAGATTTTGGCATTGATGTGTTGCCAGACACTCATCCTATTTCTATTCTGCCATATAGAATGGCTCCCGCGGAACTAAAGAAGTTAAAGGAACAACTTATAGACCTCCTAGACAAAGGTTTTATTCATCCTAGTGTTTCCCTATAGGGTTCACCCATGCTCTTCATGCGAAATAAGGATGGGTCCTTTTGGATGTGCATAGACTATCATCAGTTAAATAAGGTCACGATTAAAAATAAATATCCTCTTCCTAGGATTGATGAACTTTTTGACCAGCTTCAGGGTGCTAAGTGTTTTTCAAAAATAGACCTTCGTTCGGGTTATCATCAGTTAAAAGTTAGGGAGTCAGACATACCCAAGACAGCCTTCCAAACCCGATATGGTCACTACGAATTTCTAGTCATGTCCTTCAGGTTGACTAACACCCCTGCATCCTTCATGGATCTTATGAATAGAGTGTTTCGTCAGTTTCTTGACTTGTTCATCATTGTATTTTTGATGATATTCTGATCTATTCTTAGAGTAAAGAGGATCACGCCAATCACCTATGAGTTATTCTTCAGACCCTTAAGGATTATCAGTCGTATGCCAAATTTTTTAAGTGTGAATTCTGGTTAGACGCTATTGGCTTCCTGGGGCATATTGTGTCCAGTGATGGGATAAGAGTGGATCCCCAAAAAGTTGAAGCAGTGAGAAAATGGCCCAGACCCACGACTCCAACCGATATTCAGAGCTTCTTAGGTTTGGTTCGTAGAGAGTTTTTCTTTCATAGCTGCTTCGCTTACTAAACTAACTCAGAAAAAGATAAAGTTTGTGTGGTCTGAATCGTGTGAAAATAGTTTTGAGAAATTGAAGGACAAGCTGACTACTACTCCTGTTTTGACCCTTTCCAAGGGTGTAGATGATTTTGTGGTTTATTGTGATGCGTCCCGTATGGGACTTGGTTGTGTATTGATGCAGTGTGGTAAGGTGATAGCTTATGCATCTAGGCAGTTAAAGGTGCATGAGCGCAATTACCCCACTCATGACTTGGAGTTAGTAGCTGTGGTGTTTGCACTTAGACTCTAGAGGCACTATCTCTATGGAGTGCATTTTGATTTTATACTGACCATAAGAGTTTACAGTATGTTTTCTCACAAAAAGAATTGAACCTCAGGCAGAGGTGTTGGATGGAGCTTTTGAAAGACTACGATATGAGTCTGCATTACCATCCGAGCAAGGCAAATGTTATAGTCGACGCCCTCAGCAGGTTGTCTATGGGAAGCCTTTCTCATGTAGAAGAAGGAAAAAAAGAAATAGTAAAGTATATTCACCGCCTTGCAAATCTGGGAGTGTGACTCTTAGATTCTGAAGATGGAGGGGTGATTGTTCATGAGTTAGCTAAGTCATCTCTTTGTGCTGAAGTAAAGGAGAAGAAGGTTGAAGTTCCCATCTTGGTGCAAATAAAGAAAAATGTTGGTCAACAAAAGGTTATGTCGTTTGAAATTGGTGGTGATGGTATTCTGAGATTTCAGAGTAGGTTGTACGTTCCGAATGTCGATGGGCTATGGGAAAGAATCCTTAATGAGGCTCACACTTCGAGGTATGTCATTCACCCAGGCTCTACTAAGATGTACCAGGATCTGAAAACCTTATATTGGTGGAATAACATGGAACGTGATGTAGCTAATTTTGTGTCCAAGTGTTTGAACTGTCAACAAGTGAAGGTAGAACACATGACGCTAGGTGGTAATTCCCAAAAGATAGCCCTACCTTTATGGAAGTGGGAGATGATAAACATGGACTTTATTACAGGACTTTCGAGATCCCGAAACCAGTATGATTCTATATGGGTGATTGTAGATTGATTGACCAAGTAAGCCCACTTTTTGCCTGTGAGGACTAATTATTCAGGAGAGGTTTATGCTAAGATTTAGCTTGAGGATATAGTTCGATTGCATGGGGCACCAGTGTCCATTTTATCAAATAGAGGTACGCAGTTTTCATCTTAGTTTTGGAGAACCTTTCAAAAGTGTTTAGGTACACAAGTGAATTTGAGCACAGCTTTCCGCCCTCAGACGGATCGGAAAGATGAGCGTACCATTCAGACCCTCGAAGATATGTTGAGGGCATGCATCATTGATTTCAAAGGTATTTGGGTAGATCACCTGACACTGGTTGAATTCGCTTACAATAATAGCTACTATTCCAGCATCAAGATGGCTCCTTTTGAGGCTTTGTATGGGAGGAGTTGTAGGTCTCCGATAGGATGGTATGAAGTAGGTGAGACTCAGTTGTATGGTCCTGATCTTGTTCATCAGGCGATGGTGAAAGTGAAGATCATTATAGAACGACTCAAGACTTCTCAGAGTCGTCAGAAGTCCTATGCCGATGTTCGGAGAAGAGAACTAGAGTTTGAAATTAGTGATTGGGTGTTTCTCAAGGTTTCTCCTATGAAAGGAGTTATGCGGTTTGGAAAAAGGGGTAAATTTGTCCCTCGTTATGTAGGGTCATATCAGATTTTGAGAAAGATTGGTACAATTGCATATGAGTTAGAATTGCCTGCAAGTTTGGGTTTCGTTCATCTGGTATTCCATGTATCCATGTGGAATAAATGCATTGGAGATCATTCTATGGTATTGCCAGTAGAGGGTATCAAAGTGATACACTCCTTGTCTTACGAAGAAGGGCCCGTTGAAATTTTAGATCACCAAGTTCAAAAGCTGAGGAGTAAGGAAATAGCCTCAGTAAAGGTACTGTAGAGGAAAGAAAGTGGAAGAAGCAACTTGGGAGTCAGAAAAGGATATGAGAATTAGATATCCTAATTTGTTTGCTTCGATGGAGGAGGAGAAAGAAGGTACTATTCCTATCTTATATTTCCTAGTCCTTTATTATTCTTGAAATCATGTCTGTCCACATCATCATTCAGGGATGAATGATCCTAAGGGGGGATAATGTAATGCCCCGTAATTTGGGCTACAATATAGACCATGATTTCGATGCATTGTTAATCTCGAAGCCATAAAATCCTATGCCGATACGGCATGTTAATTATTGTGTGGCTTGTGAATTCACTCAAGCTTTAGTTTAGACCGTAGAGGTCCTTTAACTCAAGGACAAGTTGAAACTATTTAGATCCACTAAGTTTTAGTGGACGTTGTAAAGTGTGTCATCTTTTATCGACCATAACTCTCTATATATGTCGAATTAGGAAGCCTACTATGTGTTAAATGATAGGTATTCGAGTTATCTTACCAACAATACCAATTTGGCTAAAATCCGACACCCGAGCAAGAAGTTATGGCCCTTCAAAGTGATAAGCGTCGCCTAACCAATCGCCCATGGACACTGAAAAGCATAGGCAATAGCCTACGCGGTGCCTATGTAAATATAGGCGATAGCCTAGGCGGCGCCTATGTAAACATAGGCGATAGCCTAGGTGGTGCCTATGTGAACATAGGCAATGGGATGGGCGGCGCTTATGTAATGAATTCTAGTGACTTAAACACTCCGTGTTGAGGACAAAGTGGTCATTTTTCCACCCTTACTTAGCCCTAAAACACGAAATCTAGTTCAAAGGACCCCAAAATACATATTCTTTCATCAAAAGTGCTTAAAGATTCTCCTTAGGGTTTCAAAATAAAAACCCAAATAGTTCAAGATTTGACCATAGGTTTTCAAAGATAATTACATATTTGGAATCAACAATCCGCAAGCTTCAAGAAACATCTATTATCCTTGGAAATAGAGATACATGGGGTTATCCAAAAATCTCATGGGTTTAGTTTTTATGAGAATGCAATCTTTAAAATGGAGGTTTTCAATCAAATTCTAATATCTTGCTTTCAATATATTTTTAAGTCATTTTCTTAATGACGTGGGAATTGTTTACCTATATACTTCAATGGTTGAAACCATGCATATGTTATTTGAGATTTTCAATGGAAGTTTCATAAATATGAATGATAAATTGTTTTCAAATTCCTATGATAATGTTTCGATACTCCATATTGCATTGTGATCAACAAAAGCGAGCATGAATTTGAAATAAATATTATTCACCACTTGTAAATGATGAAGCACCTTGGTTTTTACATGATAATGCATATGTGGATGTGATATTGATGACTTGCAAGTCGGGTCTAACGATACCCTTCATAATACGATATGTGATTGAATAAGATGAAATTTGAAAGCATTGATTTTACATGAGAAAGGTGTATGCCCAAAGAAGGCGTTTGAGACACAAGGCCTCATCGCTGGAAAATGTGTTTACCAACATAGAATATTGGTACCAGGCTAAGTGATCTTGTGTACTTGGCTTATGTCATTTTCAAATTGGGACTATAGGTAGGAGCCCGGTCTACGTGATCTTAGGCACTACCATTAGGTCGAGTCACCATGCTATGTGATCTTGTGTGGCTCTACCACACTTATACTCTAATCTCTGTGGCAACGGAGGTTTGACAGTTGGTGTAAATTATGTAGGTTATTCCACCTAGCTCAGTTGCATTTTATTATTGTTTAGAAAAACTATTGCATTACACCCATGTGCTTTCAAATGATTTGACACGAAATTGCTTTATAATGGCTCTCAACTATGTATTGTAAAAATATTATGTTTTGTTTTGATATCTTTGCGTGCCAGTACTTTTGTTCTGACCCCCTCCCCTCTCCAACCTCTCAGGTTCAGAGGCCCAGTCTAGGGGTCAAGAGAATTAGTAGATCTTTCAGTCAGAGCTGTAGAGACAAGTGGTGAGCCTTCTATGTTTTGGAAGGTCTTATATTCAATTTTAGGGTCTACAGGGGCCTTGTCTTAGTTTATATACGGTTACTTGACTCAGTCATTTCTTAGAGATTTTCGCAGATATGTTTTTAGAGGTTAATTGATGTTGAGGGAACCTTATCTCCTTGTTATTGTTTCTTTTTCATATTTATGACTGATGATAGGCGAATTTACATGCCTATAGAGCCATATTATACCCATATTTTAGCCAAGTTTTGAGAACAAATTATATAATTCATGCACTTTTAGTCCTTTTTCCTGTAAGTGAGCTAACTAACATGATTAGCAAGTTTTCAGGTATAAATTATGCAGATTTCAGCATTTTATGGATAACTTGACACCAAAGAAAGCTTCACGAAGGAAGGAAGGGGAATCTTGGACGCCAAGGACCAAAAGTGGCGCATGGAAAATCTGTCCCGGGCGAAAACAACAATTCTGAAGACTTTGGGGATTAGCAGTAACTTATTTGGATTAGGATAATGATACATTAACCTAGTAGGATTGGGTTAAGTATATTAGCTTAGTAGGAATAGGATATGGGTATAATAAATACTCTATTCTGCTAGAGATTTTTAATACATTCTTCTATACATTCTTCTATAATATTCTTCTATTATTCTAGTTCCACATTCTACTTCTCATTCCACAACTTACAACTCGGATTCTAATTCTTCCATTAATTCTACTTTTTATTCTTCTTCTATTCATCTAGTAATTCTTAGTTTCCACAACCAGAGAAACGTTACTTTGCAAGGGAGTTCGCGCCTAACGCCTACCACACTTCACTACACGTGATCTTTATTGTGGTATAATAACAATGTCGATTGTGATTTCCTTCGCACTCATGGGTAATTAAACTTCTCTGTTGGGGTTATGGAAGCCATATGAGATACTATCTATTGCTGTGAGTTTGTGAATCCGTGACACGTATGCTTCTTATATCATTATTCTCTTCATCTTAATCTAAATTCTTTGTAGTTGCAAACGCATAGAATACGCCAGTATAGCATTAACTTGTTCGAAAGAAAAGTTATATGTCTGGAAAAGAGATAATGTAAAGGTAATAGGGTCCCATCCCCTATTAAAAATTTAGTGCCGTAACTGGATTAACCTCTTGGAGAATTTGTACCGTTAGATACGCTTTAAGCTCGAAAGAGTTAAAGTGAAATAGTCCTTGTTGAGGTCGAAAGACGCTTGGATTTACCATCGAATACAATTCTCTATAAGCACATGCATGTCTGAATTCCGCATAACTCATAGCCAATAGAGATGTACAACTCATAAGGTGGACATTACCCCAACTCTCAATTCTCATTGTTTTACATCTTACCAAACATTCTTTCTTTTTACTTTGCTATTTTTGTTTTTAATTTAATATTTTGGTTACATTACTTGCACGACAAAACTCTCCCCTTTTACGAGACTTGCACTAAAAGTCTAGTAATCTTTGTTTACTTGCTGACCAAGCTATTCCCTGTGGGATCGATACCCAACCCAGTTGGGTTATATAATTGACAACAACCGCTTTACACTCTTACGAGAGCTATAGATTGAGCGTTATCAAAAATTGGTGCCGTTGCCGGGGAATACGAGTGTCAATTAAGTTCGTGATAATTACTAGACCCTTTGGTCAAAGATTCTCGTACTTTTACTTTTACTTTTAGTTTTTGTTCTCTGCAGGTTTTTATTCAGTGCATGCCCCATACTCGAAGTTTTGGTCAACCGTTATTACCTATCAATCTTGAACCACAACGTATTGGCAGAATGGAGGCACAACACGAAATTGACAGGATGGCTGCTCAACAGGAACAGACGAGACTAGCTGCTCTAGCCGCCGCTCAATTGCACCAACAGAATATTGACAACCCTGGGTGAGCAACAAATCCTGACGTTGAGGATCTAGGCGATGACGAGTTACTAAACCCTAGGCGTGATGATGAAATAGTAACACCTGCCAACAGAAGAGATCGTCAAGATAGGTTTAGGCCTGAACGCTGAGCTATGCAACCAGCTTTCGACGATGATGATGATGATCTTGATGGAGCCGGAGCTACAGGAGCCATTATTCCTCCACCATTGGCACCCGGAGCCAAGTTCAACATCACAAGCACCATGATTCATTTATTGCAACTCAAGGGATTATTTGGTGGACTAGCAGGCGATGATCCGAATATGCATCTCATCAACTTTATTTCTTCATGCAAGTCGTTTGACAATCCTGGCGTTGGTCAGAATGCAATCCGATTACGTCTATTTCCATTGTCTCTGTCTGGGGAGGCAACTCTATGGTTAAATGGGCTGACTCCTGATTCTATTACAAATTGGAGGAAATTGAGAGACGCTTTCCTAGAAAGATTCTTTCCGCCATTCAAAAGAGCACAATTAAGAGATGAAATCAGCAACTTCCGGCAGCTTCCAACCGAAGCTCTTCATGAAACATGGGAGAGGTTCAAGACGAATCTAATGCGTTGCCCAAACCATCACATGACCAATGTCTACCTAATGGAGATACTATACAGAGCCTTGAATTCAATAACTAAACTAGTGGTGGATAATGCGGTTGGAGGATTATTTATGGACCTCACCTTTGGTCAAGCAAGCAATATGCTAGATCGGATGACAAAGCAAAGTAGAGCTTGGCATACCAGGGATTCTGAGGTAGCAAGCCCTACTATATCTATTGGCATGACTGCTGAACAAAAGAGAAGAGAAGAAGAACGTGATCAAGATATGGCGCACATGAAAACACAAGTGGATCTTCTTACAAAGTATCTATTATCAGGGAAGACCGAAAAAGTCAA
This sequence comes from Capsicum baccatum var. pendulum, assembly GCA_030864225.1. Lineage (NCBI taxonomy): Eukaryota > Viridiplantae > Streptophyta > Magnoliopsida > Solanales > Solanaceae > Capsicum > Capsicum baccatum. The sequence continues at coordinate 246,273,323 of CM061552.1, read as the reverse complement.
AGCTATTACGTCAAAAGGAAGAGACGAATCTGATTCGGAAGTAGAAGCCAACTACTTAAACAATCAGGGGGTTTCTGAGGCTATGCCCAAGGAAGCCAAGGTCGGAACTATTATGACAAATCTGGAAACAAGGACCAAGGTAGTTGGAAGAACAAGAATGACAAAAGTGGGTTATACGTTCCCCCAGGAAGACGTGACGCCACCACATCTAGTTCTGGAAGTATGAAAGACATGATGGCTAAACTATTGAAAGGAGTGTAAACAACTAGCGCTGGAGTAACGGAGGTAATAAATGACTTGTCCTTAATGAAACAATTGGTTGACTCACACTCCACTTCAATCAAGAAAATAGAGCAACAATTGAGCCAACTTTCAGCAGCACTCAATCATAGAAAGGTTGTCACTTTACCTAGCGACACTGTGCAAAATCCAAGGAATGACGGATCATGCATGGCTATTACTACCCAAAGTGGTAAGGTACTGGAAACTTCATCAAAAGGCAAGCATGTGGTTGACGAAGTAGAGGATATTGAGGATAAGGCGAAAGGAGAAGATTCTGCAGAAGCTACCCACGACGTCCATGACGTCAGACCGAGTATGTTGCAGCCTGAAAAGGCTGAAAAACGGAAGCAAGAAGAGAAGAAAGTCATGGAGAAAACAATTCCTTATCCACCACCACCTTTTCCTCAAAGATTGAAGAAGGTGGCGGATGATACAAAGTTCAGCAAATTCATGACTATGTTAAAGCAGTTGACCATTAATGTTCCATTGGTGGAGGCACTTGAACAAATGCCTGGGTATGCAAAATTTATGAAGGATCTTTTGACAAAGAAGCGGACAGCAAGCTATGAGTTGAAAGATAATGTTCATCACTGCAGCGCAATTGCTACCCGATCACTAGTCCAGAAGAAGGCTGACCCCGGTGCTTTCACTATTCCTTGCACCGTTGGATCTTTGAATTTTGCCAAGGCATTATGCGACTTAGGAGCCAGCATCAATTTGATGCCATTATCTATCTATAAAAAGTTGGGGTTGGGTGATCCTACTCCAACCAATATGAGGCTCGTAATGGCGGATAGGTCGGTAAAACGACCTGTTGGTATTCTATGTGATGTATTGGTGAATGTTTCTTCATTCATCTTTCCGGCAGACTTTTTTAATTTGGATTGTGAGGCAGACTCAGAAGTTCCCATAATCTTGGGGCGCCCTTTCCTTGCTACAGGAAGCGTGCTTATTGATTTGAGAGCTAATGAGTTTTCATTCCGAATAAATGACGTAGTAGGTCGCTTTGATGTGTGCAAATCAATGAAGCAACCCAAAGATTTGAACGTATTTTCGGTGGCTGATGTTTACTTTGATGATGAGAAAGAATTACTTGAAGAAGAGCAAAATATTGATGACCCATTGGCGATTGTGCTCATGAATGGAGAGAGTAAGGATGCTGAAAATTGTGAAGAAACTATTGGTGTTCTATCAGGATTAGGGACATATCGCCATGCTCCCAAAAAGCTGGACCTTGATCTCAAAAATCGACCCACACCACCAGCGAAGCCATCTATTGAAGATCCACCCACGTTAGAATTGAAGGAGCTGCCTAGTCATTTAAAGTATGCATTCCTAGGAAGCGGAAACACACTTCCAGTCATTGTGGCAGCAGATTTGGGTGAGCAACAAGTTGCAACTCTCATTGCTATTCTACGAAAGTATATAAGAGCCATTGGTTGGACCATTGCTGATATTATTGGTATTCCACCTGGGATTTGTACACACAAGATTCAGCTTGAAGAAAATTGCACACCCACCGTTGAGCACCAAAGACATCTTAATCCACCTATGCAAGAAGTGGTCAAGAAATAAATATTAAGTGGTTAGACGCAGGAGTTGTGTATCCAATCTTTGACAGTACATGGGTAAGCCCGGTACAATGTGTTCCCAAGAAAGGAGGAATGACGGTGGTCGCGAATGAAAAGAATGATCTTATTCCACTCAGACCCGTCACCGGATGGAGAGTATGCATGGACTACCGAAAGCTGAATTCATGGACGCTCAAAGATCACTTTTCAATGCCATTTATGGACCAAATGCTATATCGATTAGCGGGGAAAGGATGGTTTTGTTTCTTAGACAGTTATTCAGGCTATAATAAGATTTGCATTGCCCTAGAAGACCAAGAGAAGACAACATTCACATGTCCATATGGCACGCTTTCCTTCAAACGTATTCCATTCGGGCTATGTAACACACCAGCCACCTTTCAGCGTTGTATGATGTCCATTTTTTTTGATATAGTTGAAGATACTTTGGAGGTATTCATGGACTACTTTTCAGTTGTTGGCGAGTCGTTTGAATGGTGTTTGACAAACCTAAGCATGGCGTTGCAAAGATGTGTAGAATTCAACCTAGTGCTAAATTGGGAAAAGTGCCACTTCATGGTAAAAGAAGGAATTGTTCTTGGGCATAAAATCTCCGAAATAGGAATTGAGGTTGATCGAGTAAAAATAGAAGTCATCTAGAAGCTACCGCCCCCAATTTCAGTGAAGGGAGTTCATAGTTTCCTCGATCAAGCAGGTTTCTATCGGCGGTTCATCAAAGACTTCTCAAAAATTGCGAGTCCATTGTGCAAACTCTTGGAGAAAGATGCAAGGTTTGACTTCAATGAAGATTGTCTGAAGACATTCGAATGCCTCAAAAGAAAACTCATTGAAGCTCCTATCATGGTAACACCAGATTGGTCTCTACCGTTCGAAGTCATGTGTGATGCTAGTGGGGTAGCCGTTGGCGCTGTACTTGGCCAGAGGAAGGAGAAATTATTTCATCTTATCTACTATGCTAGCAAGGTCCTAAACGAAGCCCAAAAGAACTATACTGTCACAGAACAAGAGCTCCTAGCAGTTGTGTATGCGTTTGAGAAGTTTAATGCGTATCTGTTGGGAACCAAAGTGATCGTTCATACAGACCATGCAGCTCTGAGGTATCTACTGACAAAGAAGGATGCAAAACCAAGACTAATTCGATGGGTTTTGCTACTGCAAGAATTTGATTTCGAGGTTAAAGATAGAAGAGGTTGCGAGAACCAAGTGGCTCATCATCTATCTAGACTCGAGAGCGAGCATATGGCGCAGTCTGAAATCGAGATTGATGATGCATTCCCTGACGAGGAGATCTTATCAACAATAATGGAAGGATTACCATGGTATGCCGACTTTGCAAATTTTGTGGTGAGTAATGTGATACCTCCAAACTCATCTTACCATCAAAAGAGGAAGTTTATGCATGATGTAAAACACTACTTTTGGGATGAGCCATATTTGTTTCGACGATGCACGGATGGTGTTATCCGACGATGTATATCCCATGTAGAGGTGCCTACTATATTGGAAGCGTGCCACACTTCCCAAGTTGGGGGACATCACGCAGGTAATCGGATAGCAAGAAAGGTATTGCAAAGTGGATATTATTGGCCTTCGATATTTAGAGATTCCTACGACTTTGTTAGAAGATGCGACCAATGCCAAAGACAAAGTTCTATTTCAAAACACCATGAGATAACCATGTCAAAAATTCTTGAAGTAGAGCTCTTTGATGTATGGGGTATTGGTTTCATGGGTCCATTCGTAAATTCGTTTGGAATGAAGTACATCCTAGTTGCTGTAGATTATGTCTCGAAATGGGTTGAAGCAGTAGCGTTGGCCGACAATGAAGGAAAGCGTGTTGTAGCATTCTTGAAGAGGAATATCTTCTCTCGCTATGGAGTACCACGTACTATCATAAGCGATGGAGGATCTCACTTTTGCAACAAGCTATTCAAATCCGTGTTGGCAAAATATGGTGTCAAGCAACATAAGGTAGCCACACTTTATCATCCACAAACTAGTGGCCAGGTAGAGGTTTCCAACTGAGAGATCAAGCAAATCCTTGCTAAAATAGTAAATGCTAATAGGAAAGATTGGTCTCGAAAGCTGGACGATGCACTATGGGCGTACAGGACTGCATTCAAAACGCCCATTGGCATGTCCCCGTACCAACTAGTTTATGGGAAGGCTTGTCACTTACCCATTGAGCTCGAGCATAAGGCATTGTGGGCGTTGAAGCGATTGAATTTGAATTGGGATGATGCAATGAATCTGAGATTGGAGCAACTGAATGAGATGGATGAATTCCGTCTACATGCTTATGAAAGATCATACCTATACAAGGAGCGGATGAAAAAATATCATGATCGGCGGATTATTCGACGAAACTTTCAAAAGGATGATATGGTACTTCTCTTCAATTCCAGACTGAAATTATTCCCAGGTAAGTTAAAATCCAAGTGGTCTGGTCCATACAAAGTTAACCAAGTCTACTCATCTGGAGTAGTTGAGTTGGAAGACAATAATGGTGTTGTCTTCAAGGTGAATGGCCAACGAGTAAAACCTTATATCGGTCCTCTTGATTCGATAAACTATATGACCATCACTTATCTCGACGAAGTCTAAGTACTCGAGATAGCCATGTCGTGCTGCGATAATAAATCAAGCGCTAGATGGGAGGCAACCCATCGTTTTTCATTTTTTGTCTTTCTTTCGTTCTATTACGTGTTTTCTTTTGATAAATAAAAATACAAAAATAAGAGTCGTGCCACGACCAAAACTAAGGCTCTTGATGGGAGGCAACCCATCGTTCTAATCGTTTTTATTGGATTTGAGAAAATGTAGGTGCAAGAGGTATAAAACGAGGAGATTGGTTTCAAATTTTGATTTGGACGTATTGCATGATGAAGGTGGTAAGTTAGATATGAAGAAGCAAAAGGCTATGGATTGGGCATTGCTTATGAAAATATAGGCACAAGGCAAGGCCTATACTATGGCCTAAGCTCTCTGAATCTAGTGTGCCATAGCATAGGCGCCGCCCATGCCCAAGTATGCCATAGCATAGGCTCCGCCTATGCCAAAGCCTTTTGTCTCTGAATCTCATATGCCATGCTAAAGGCACTGCCTATGCCTAGGAATGCCATGGCATAGGCTCCGCCTATGCTAGACAATGCTTTGCAAAAGGCGCCGCCTATACCAAGCATAGGCAAAGCAAAAGGCGTCGCCTATGGTTACTTCTTGTCTCTAAATCCGATTTTAAATGGGTCAAAACCCGACCCAACCTTCTCCTGTAAATATGAGACTTAGTCTTGAACCAAAAACACATTGAAAACTTAGCTTAAGCGCCGCCTATATTCCCCAAATCATCTCAAAAATTTTCCTTTTGCTCTCTTACTTCACAAGAACATCATTCACAGTCATCAAATCAAGTAAGTACTTCTTTGTTCTTCATTTATATTCCGTAAGTACTACATTACTACGCCTACTATGAATTGCTAAATCTTGAAGTAGCATTGATGATTTGAATGTGATTGAATTGTTGTGATACAACCAAGTGAGTGAACATATACGTAAGGATGATCTTAACTTGTTCCCAACTTGAATTTGATTCTGATGCATTATCATACTTTTGTGGAATTGATATGGTCACAATAATTGCATAATCTTGTCACTTGCATACTTACATGTTGGAATGACTTATTCATTGGAATAAGAATTATAGTTGCCTACCGACATAGGAGGTTGTGATTATTGATACTATACCTTGATTCAATCCCTATGTAGTAGTCTTGATATATCAAACATGAAAGTATTGCCAAGATTACAAGAAGTATGACTGCACTGATTATATTGTTGGAATATAGCGCCTAAAACGTATATTGATGAAGTTTGAGTAATCGACAACTTTCACCTCACTAGTCTGTACCAACAAACTAAGTGTGGGGTGGTGCCACTACTGCTTGTTTTTTTATTGTATCTGTCGAGATGACGCTAACATGTCTATTGTTTTAATCTCAGGTACAATGGCACCCAAAGCAAGACAAGGCAAAGATAAGGCAACCACTTCCCAAAAAGGCAAGAAAAGAGGACGAAAAGAGCAATGAGAATCATCCTCGATGCAATTACCACTCTGCATGTTTGGAATAAAATGGGTTCTTGAGGAGGATGCAAAGGAATGGTATAGGAACAACAAGGAAAGAAAATATGTTCATGTGGACTTGATAAACAAGGAAAGGCTAGCGAAGAAAGAACCGCGCATGTTGGCCAAGATCATGGCGTTACATCTTGATTTCATCTTCCGAGACATAGGAGAATGCAATCTCGATTTAACAAGAGAATTCTATGCCAACTGGTCGCCGAAAACCACAGGAAGCGAAGTCAAGATTCGGGGCCAAGTTTTACAACTAAATGCGGAGTTCTTCAACTCCTTTATTGGCTTTCCTACTGTTAATCCATCACCATTCAAAGAGCTGTACAATAGACCTCCATACAGAGCCGTTCGACACACACTCTGTGGAACAAGATCCATGGCACGGTGGAGTAGACACAAAGACACCGATCAACACAATACCTTCCCATATGCTCCTTTGAATAGAGAAGCACGGATATGGTTGCGCATAATCAACTCTTGCCTAATTCCAGGGACACAGTACACAAAGATAACAAGTGATAGAGTGTTCTTGGTATACACATTGATGACGAATATTCCTATCAACATTGGGGAAATTATTCGATCCACAATACGGAAAGATAGGCTACACAAGAGGTCCTACTTCAGTTTTGGCAATCTGTTGACCGCAATATTGAAGAAGGAAGACATCGAAGAGGAACCGGCTGATCATAAAATCCCACACAACCCAAAGAAGGTTGACCTCACAAATGTTAAAGATGCGGAATCAAATCATGGCGTCAACCTTACTACGACAGAGAGACATGCTCGGGATGAGAGTTTCTTTCGCCATCTTTATGGCATGACTCGGTTTACAATTATGAGCGGAGGTCGTGTTCCAACTGCTGCAGAGCTCCAACAGTTGGATCATGACTATCCAATGAATGTGCATTCAAGGGAGATGTGTTGAGTAGGTACATAGTTTGAGGAACCTCTTGATGATGATGTGCCGACCGATGATGAGCGACGAATGCCAGACTCCGACGTGGAGGAGAATTCTGATGACGAAGACTCCAATGATGATTCCAACGAAGGAGGTATGACCCTAGACATAGAGGAGGAGTCCGTCTAACTAGGTTTTTCTTATTTATTTTACACTGAGGACAGTGTGTACCGTCTAAGTGTGGGGTGGTGGTATTTGCATGCTATACTTCTTTATCCACATTTGCATTTATGTTTGTTTGTTGTTTGCTTAGATAGCTTAGTTTTTTTTTCATTATTCGTTTTTTTAGTAGTAAAATTTTTTTTACGTAGTAACTTTACATGAAGTTATTCTAATAGGCAGCATGAGATTATGACAAGAGTTTGTGCTAAAATCATGACTATTGAGACTTTTAGGCTCTAATTGTGACTCACTATGTGATATTGTATGGTTCAATTCCTTCATCTGTTGGGTCAAGAGTCTATACTACTCCTAATAAAGTCGACCATGTGCCTTGTGTGTGTGAGGATATAGTGTATTCTATGTTTGTGGCTGATGCTAGAACTTGCCTGGTATGTATGTAAAGCAAAAATAAGGAGTGCAAGTCTAGGAGATGATTTAGGCATTTCTTTGGCAACCTATACTTGTTTACCTTCTTTTGTTTTTACCTACCCATGGACGTCATCCTAGTTAAACCCTTTTGAGCCTTTACCCTATTTTATTTGACAACCTCATATGTAAGCCTAATCCATTTTTTCAAGATCATAATTTGATCCAAATTCCTAAGTCCTTTAAAGTGTAAAGTCATGTGACAAAATAAGAGGAAATTGGGTGAGTACGATTCTTTAGAATGTAATGGTGCTTGAATTTATTATGAAAAAGAATTTCTACCATAATAGGTGTGTTATGAAAAGAAAAAGGAAAGGAAAACAAAAAAGTTAGTTATGTTCAAAAAAATTTGAAAAACAAAAGATTTGACAAAGGGAGGTAGATTAAAAGAAAGTAGAAAGGTTGTTTGAAAGAAGAGTGTTAATGTCATAATGTGATGTATTAAAGCGCTTAGGAACATAGTCACTATTTCTGGCCAAAATAGTCCTACCCGTCCCTTAGCCTACATTACAACCTGCAAAGACCTATTTGATCCTAAGCTTAGCATTCTGATATTTAGTGAAGCATTACACTAAGGGCAAGCCTATGGTCACCAGCTGCAACATATGAATTCTTTGTGAGAGTGAGAGCAATGAAAAGTTTATACCTATGTTTCGATAAATGAAAACACTTGTCAGTGATTATGGGTAATATATTGTGAGACACACATAGTTGATGAGTTTTGGGTAGTTGTATATGATTCTTTGTGCCTTATCTTTTGAATACGAATTAACCATCATCACGAGTCTAGGTTGGAGGTTGAATTGTTTCTACTAATGATCAGAAATCTACTCTTTGTTAATGACTGCCATGCTTGTCTTGATGAATATTTCGCGTTGTTGCTGTGAAACCCTAAGTTGATGATTAGATGGACATGATATTTTGTTCGAGGACGAACAAAGCTTTAAGTGTGGGGTGTTGATGATAGGCAAATTTACACGCCTATAGAGCCATATTATACCCATATTTTAGCCAAGTTTTGAGAACAAATTATATAATTCATGCAATTTTAGTCCTTTTTCCTGTAAGTGAGCTAACTAACATGATTAGCAAGTTTTCAGGTATAAATGATGCAGATTTCAGCATTTTATGGATAACTTGACACCAAAGAAAGCTTCACGAAGGAAGGAAGGGGAATCTTGGATGCCAAGGACCAAAAGTGGCGCATGGAAAATCTGTCCCGGGCGAAAACAACAATTCTGAAGACTTTGGGGATTAGCAGTAACTTATTTGGATTAGGATAATGATACATTAACCTAGTAGGATTGGGTTAAGTAATGCATTAGCTTAGTAGGAATAGGATATGGGTATTATAAATACCCTATTCTGCTAGAGATTTTTAATACATTCTTCTATACATTCTTCTATACATTCTTCTATACATTCTTCTATTATTCTAGTTCCACATTCTACTTCTCATTCCACAACTTACAACTCGGATTCTAATTCTTTCATTAATTCTACTTTTTATTCTTCTTCTATTCATCTATTAATTCTTAATTTCCACAACAAGAGAAACGTTACTTTGCAAGGGAGTTCACGCCTAACGCCTACCACACTTTACTACACGTGATCTTTATTGTGGTATAATAACAATGTCGATTGTGATTTCCTTCGCACTCATGGGTAACTAAACTTCTCTATTGGGGTTATGGAAGCCATATGAGATACTATCTATTGCTATGAGTTTGTGAATTCCTGACACTTATGCTGCTTATATCATTATTCTCTTCATCTTAATCTAAATTCTTTGTGGTTGCAAACGCATAGAATACGCCAGTATAGCATTAACTTGTTCGAAAGAAAAGTTATATGTCTGGAAAAGAGATAATGTCAAGGTAATAGGGTCCCATCCCCTATTAAAAAGTTAGTGCCGTAACTGGATTAACCTCTTGGAGAATTTGTACCGTTAGATACGCTTTAAGATCGAAAGAGTTAAAGTGAAATAGTCCTTGTTTAGGTCGAAAGACTCTTGGATTTACCATCGAATACAATTCTCTATAAGCACATGCATGTCTGAATTCCGCATAACTCATAGCCAATAGAGACGTACAACTCATAAGGTGGACATAACCCCAACACTCAATTCTCATTGTTTTACATCTTACCAAACATTCTTTCTTTTTACTTTGCTATTTTTCGTTTTTACTTTAATATTTTGGTTACATTACTTGCACGACAAAACCCCACCCTTTTACGAGACTTGCACTAAAAGTCTAGTAATCTTTGTTTACTTGCTGACCAAGCTATGCCCTGTGGGATCGATACCCAACCCAGTTGGGTTATATATTTGACAACGACCGCTTTACACTCTTATGAGAGCTGTAGATTGAGCGTTATCAATGACCATGTGTCCGAATTATTGTGTTTTTCCGCATTACTTTGATCATATGAATTAGGTCAATGATTACCAGACAGATAGGGGTGTTTCGGGCCTCCATGGTTCGCAATGTTCGTCACGGCCAGGCCCCGGTTCGGGTCGTGACAATAGGATTAATAAAAGATCAAAAAAACCTAGATGAAATAATACAAATCCTAGGCAAACTAGAAATAATTGGAGAGAAACTCTTGAAGCACTAGGACTCTAATCAAATTACCCGTAAATTAGAAATAATCAATCCAGAATATACTATAAAGACAACATCTATAGAAGCTACAAATGAAGATCTTAAAGAATTTAAAGTACAAATAAAGGAACTTTTAGAATTAGGGATAATTAGGAGATCCAAGTCCAGACATAGGTGAACAACTCTCATAGAAAGAAACCATAGTGAAATGGTACGAGGGAAAGCTAGAATGGTAATAAATTACAAAAGACTAAATGATAATACTAGTATGGATTGATATAAGTTACCAGAAAAAATAGAATTAATAAATAGAATACAAGGAAGAAAAGTATTCAGTAATTTCAATTATAAATCCGGATATTGGAAAATTAAGATGCACGAGGATAGTATAGAGTGGACAACTTTCACATGTCCAGAAGGGCATTTTGAATGGCTAGTTATGTCGTTTGGACTAATGACAACTCCTCCAATTTTCCAAAGAAAAATGGATAGTATTTTTTTGAAATTATAGGAATTTTGTATTAGTATATGTAGATGGCATTTTAGTTTTCAGTAATAACATGAGAGAACATCTAGGACATTTACAACAAGTCTTTAAATTGTTTGTAGAAAATGGAATAATAATAAGTAGAAAGAAAATGGAGCTATACAAAAATAATATTAATTTTCTAGGAGTAGTCATTGGGGATGGTAGACTAAAACGACAAACACACATAGCTAAGAATGTCTTACTAATGCCAGATAGATTAGATAAGACCAAGGATTTGCAAAAAATTTTAGGACTACTAAATTATGCTGAAACTTTCATTAAAGATTTAGGAAAGGTAGCAGAGACGATATATTCTAAAATTGGATCAACATGCCAGAAGATTTTAATGCTGAAGATATAAAATTAGTCCAATAGCTTAAACGCGTGATCCAAGATATCCCGGAATTGACACTGCCGTTAAAAATAGACTATTTAACAGTCAAAATTGATTGAAGTCTTCGAGGATGGGGAGCAATATTAAAAGCAAAACCTAATAAATACAGTGACAAGAAAGATGAGAAAATTTGTGCTTACTCAAGCATAAAATATAAGAAAAAAGGAAATCCGAGTAGTATAGACATGGAAACCCTAGCAGTAATCTATGATTTAAATAGTTTTAAGCTTTATATACAAAATAAACCTGAAATATTAGTTAGAACTGACTGCGAAACTATAGTAAAATTCTATCAAAAAATAAAAGAAAAGAATAGTAGTAAAATGAGGTGGCTAAATTTTTTTGACGCCACTTCAATTTATAACATTATGCTGGAACATATTAAAGGAAAAGGTAATAACCTAGAAGATCAACTTAGTAGACTAATAAAATACAACTAATGAGTTTTGTTTCAATATGTATACAGGCTAGGGAAAAGGTAAGGCTGAGGCCTTGTCCTCCCAAGACTATCTGAGGAATTTAATGAGCAATACTTATTAAAGACCACTTACAATGTTGGAACATCCGAAATTAGAAAGGATAATTTTCGGGCCGCACAACCTGATCAGTTATGAGCGATCCAACCTGACTTTCAAACTTAGATCAAACGTACGAGTGGTCAAAAAACACATATTACTGATCAACAATTTATGGATATCCTATAATATGACACCCAGAAACAATAGATATTTCATTTCAGTCCTAAATACTTTAAGTTATTATTTTACTGAGAATAATAACACTAATAGATTTTAATTTTATGTTGTTCTTAGGGGACAAACACAAGGAGTATTTCAGACATGGATAGAGGTGATGGACTCTATAAAATACTATACAATTCTTCTATATAAGGGTTTCAATGACCTCACAGAGGCATTAGACTATGGTCGAGGAAATTTAGGGCCAACTATTATATTACTCTAGCTTTAAGACCAACTATTAAAGAAGTTTCCCAATATAATATAAAAAAGATACAAGATAAAATCATATTATGTGATCATTGTTGTTTGATTAACGAAACTTTTAGAAGACTAAATCATGCAAATGAGGCTTTAAGACAAGACAATGAGAACCTTATAAATGAAAAAGTACAAATGATAGAACATATAGGACTTTTACAAGATCGTATTAAAGTTCTTCATTATGAATTATCCCAGCAGACTCAACAGACCTATGAAACTCAAATAGTTCTAAAGAGTTCTCCATCTCCTTTAAAAATGGATAAGAAGGGTGTACATTCCTCGATGAATGTAGAAAGACCTACTGTATCGGGTAATGCTACAGCTAGTACAGTTCAAACGGTAACTGGTAAGGACTCACCAAATCCGTTAATAGCTGACACTTTGCCAAAAAGTGTAGGGAGAATTCTCCCAGCTAGTTTCAAAACAATAGGTTCCCAGACACTAGACGAAAGAATGTCTTTGTCTACCCAAGACAAAAATAAGAAAGGTTTCTACCTGCGAAGAAGGAAAATTGGTAAAACAAATATAAAACAAATAGTAGCAGTTTCTACTAAATAATTACTAGCAGAACAACCTAAATAAATAGTAATGGAAAATCCAAACCCTGAAATGAGATCCATAATTTTCTTAATACCAGAAAAAGAAATAAGACTTAGAACTGGAACAAGTCTAGGACTTTCGACTGGAGATAGTGAATAAAATAATCCAACAATGGAATATCACTATAACTCAGCTATGGATCAATTCTCTCAAGACCCAAATGTAGACGATAACTCTGGAATGAGTTTCTCTCCAAAAACATTACACAATTTGGAAACGAAAGCAGTAACGATACTCATGAGAAGAAAAAATTCAAGGTGTAGGCAATGATGTAAAGGATGAATAATTGATGTTAAGTGGAAAACAAATGGACAAATATGAATTAAAAATAAAATACGACCATGTGACGATGGGGCCCACAAAGTGTACCCAGTATGCAAAAGTTTCTTAAACACATCTGAATTCCAAAATTAAGGCCTGCCTGACGCCTATAAATACCCACTTCTTTAAGCTTAAGAAATAGAGTGAAAGAGAAGTTATAACGCAAGAACTTAAGAGTAGATACAAGAGTGGGTATTTTTTATTTTCTAAATCTGTTTCCAAGTTTTTAAAAAAAGAGTAAGTAAGTTGTGTATGGCTTTTAAGTTCTTTCAACCGTAGCTGCAAAGTTTTTTGAGGCTCCTAAAAGAAAAACCTCTCTTCACCTTAAGACATGTAAGTAGTTGTTATTTAAGATCGTTGTATCTTTTCTCCCTATTATGTAAATTATGTTTGTAATATAAAATTTCATGAACTCTTTTGAATTCTAGTAAATTGCTTGATATACCCCCAGTATATGGTTAGTCTGTCAGTGTTTTAACAATAACAATGGATTAATCTGTAAATTCTTAGGAATTTGAAAATTACAAAGAAGATTTGAAAGGACTGTTGTGTTGTCCCCGAGGTATGATTAAAAAAAATATTACTAAAATACCTAAAACTGAAGAGAAAAAGATGAATAGGGTATTAAAAAAAGAGTATTTTGGGAGAAAAACATACTTTAATATAAATCAATTCGCTACTACACATGACTAAGGATAACGAAAGAGGGAGTACTGAGTAGGATTTTACACCATATTTGAATAATATATCTGCTTCAACCCTTCTGCTTGTTCAAAGCTGCTTACTATATTATATCTATTTATATGTCATCTATTTTTTGACTTTCTTATGATCCAAGACATCCCAGACTTGATGCTTTCATTAGAAACAGATTATTTAATAGTCGAAATAGATAGAAGTCTTCGAGGATGGGGAGCAATATTAAAAGCAAAACCTAATAAATGCAGTGAGAATAATGATGAGAAATATGTGCTTATTCAAGCAGAAAATATAAGTAAAATGACAATCTAAGTAGTATAAACACAGAAACACTAACAGTAATCTACGGTTTAAATAGTTTTAAGCTTTATATACTAAATAAACCTTAAACATTAGTAAGAACTGACTGCGAAGCTAAAGTAAAATTCTATCAGAAAATAAAAGAAAAGAATAGTAGTAAAAGGTGGTGGTTAAATTTTTTAGATGCCACTTCAATGTATAGCATTGTGCTAGAACATATTAAAGGAAAAAATAATAACCTAGCAGATCAACTTAGTGGACTAATAAAAGACAACTACCTAGTTTTGTTTCAGTATGTATACAGGCAAGGGAAAGGGTAAGGCCTCATCCTCGCCCCCCCAAGAATATCTGAGGAAGTTAATGAGAAATACTTATTACAGACCACTTACAATATTGGAACATCCTAAATTAGAAAGAATGATTTTCGGGCTGCACAACCTGATCAGTTATGAGCCATCCAACCTGAATCTATCCATGTTTAAAATACTCCTTGTGTTATACTCCTTGTGTCTGTCCCCTAAGAACAACATGAAATTTAAATATGTTAATGTTATTTTTCTTAGTAAAATAATAACTTAAAGCATTTAGGACATACCCAGTCTTCATGAAAAAGAAATAATATTAGATTCAGAAAACTATTGGTATCTTATAAACCTAAAGAAAGAATATACAAATTTATATAACGTTTTACTAGAACAAAGACATTTATATATTAGTTTACTCGATATCTCACTAGGACTAAGTGGAGAGATTTATCAAGAATTAAGAAAAATAGATAATAGATTATAGGAAGTACAAGTCAAAATATTTTACTACAATGACCAAATAAAAATAGAAGAAATTTGAGAAAAAAGAATACTGTTTATCTAGCTTAATGAGAAGACCTCATAGAAATACTAGATACTACAAAGAGATTAAGGAAAAATTAAATGACCTATATTTAGAACATAAGAGACTTAATAATACAAAAGAAGATCTTATAAGTCTAGATCAGCTAATCACCATAATATCCTGACTTTTTTTAATACCCTGTTCATGTCTTTCAATTTAGTTTAAAGTATTTTATCAATATCTTCTTTAATCATACCTCAAGGACAACACAACAGTCCTTTTAAATCTTATTTGGACTTTTCAAATCCCTAGGAATTTACAGATTAATCCATCGTTATTGCTAAACACTGAGAGACTAACCATATATTGGGGATATATGTAACACCTTGAGAGTATACCCTTGGTGCCACACGGTGCTTACAGTCTTGAGAGAGCACAAGCTAACCCATGAGCTAGTATCTCCTGTAAGCACTGAGTAAAACTGATAACAAAAGGTCATATTTAGAATTTTTCTGAGGAAAGCCATATGGTTTTAAGTAATAAATCTGATAAACAAAACTGATAATACTGATAAAAACATCTAACAATGACAACTGAAATCTAAGAACTGACAAAATGGGAGTTGATGGGACAGGACCCAACTAACTCCATCTAACTACTGAACTGAAAGCATGAAAATAAATATAGTCCATCCTCAAAATATGAGGGATCACCACTGCTACTGCTGATAATTTGGGAGATCTAAGTGCGATCTAGGAATTGGGCGTCTGAACCTATGATATTATACATCATAGCACAAGAAAAAAGTAGGTGATCAGTACTTTAAATGTACTAGTATGCTAAATGAGGTAGGCTGATATGCATGGTTTCATGTGCATGAATAATAACTGATTGAATAAATAAATAGCATGAAATACTGAATAGAACATATGAATTTGTAAATACCGAAGATGCATGAAATCTATAAATACTAAAGATGCGTGAAATCTGTAAATACTGAGAATGTGTGACCCAGCATAAACATATTCTGAATATAATTTATAAATTGTAATATTGAAATCTGATAACTGAATAACTGACATCTGTATACTATGGTCATACAACTGAACCTGAATTACTAAGCTAATTACTGGACTGAAACTGTGGGAGCTATCATCTAACCAACATGCCCCAATGAGCAAGTTAGGGTCCAACCTGTGACCCTAATTGGAAGGGTTTCAATACCATGCCACGGGTACTAACACTGGTTGTATGGATCCACTGATGTACTATCCCAAAGGACTAAGGGTGTCAAGCCTAAACTGACGGTGACCTCTGTGAGGTAGTCAAGCCTAAAATGATGGGTGACTCCTCACTATATAGTTTTGGAGTACATGGACCGCTACTAATGACTCTGCCTATCTAACGGGAAAGTCGTCATCCCTGCACTCGTCGATACTAAATTCTACTCCCAGCTGGACTGGCTCGGAATACTGAATGTTCTAAGTTTAATTGATTATGATGACTAACTGATCTAATAATGCTCATAACATATTCTGAAACTGTTTTGAGATACTGAGACTAAGTAAACAACTAAGTTTTTGGGTATTCATAACCCCTAGGACTCAATAGCAATAATAGTAAAATAGTACTAAACTTGGAGGACAAAACATGAAAGTATTTATAAAATATTCATTCTTGTAGGCATTTCATCAAACACTTGATATTCATAGTTCAAGCTAAGCATGGGAATAGTATAAAGCCTAGAGAAATAGCATAATTTTAACACCAACATCACTAATCATGATTTTAAATCACTGAATAACAATATTAAAATATGTGGGGTTTAATAAAAACATCAATTTCATGTAAACATGATATAGAATTAAGATTCATGGGGATTCATGGTTAAAATCACAATTTAAAATCACAATAACTTCTAATAATCACATCGTTGAATTTAAAATTGGATAATTGGGCTCCTTGGGTGAAAGGAACACATGGATGAACACTTAGCATACCTGGGTTATTAAATTTATGAGAGTTGATGGTGAATTCTTGAGATTTGATCTTGAATTTTAAAGTCTAGGGTTTTTGTTCTTGAAAGGAGATTAATTTAATTTGAGAGAATTTTGAAATAATGAGCAAATAATGCTCTATTGGGACTCAAATCTCGTGTTTTGACTGCACGAGATGAAGGGAAAAGACTTAAATTCCCTTAGACAAATTAAAACTAAAAACTGGAACTGAAAATCCTGATTTTGACACCCGACATGATGGGGTGCAATCGCGCTGGGCCACTGAAAAACTGACAACTGTGAATTGGAAGTTTGGCGCGATGCGACACCATCACGGTACCCAACTGAATGCGAATTTGTCCCTTGGATCGATGCGGTGCCATCACGGTAGAAATTGTGATGACATACTGGAAAAGGACGAACATGAATTTGGCCATCACCGCGATGCGGCCTTATGGCGTTGGGCTGCTGTTTTGCACTAAAATTGCCATAACTTCTCACCCGAGTATCGAATTTGGGAAAAATTGGTATCGTTTGAAAGCTAATTAAATTTCCCATAACTTGGTGGGTCTTGAACTGGAAAATTCTAAGTAGATAAAAATATATGCTCATTTGAAGTTGACTAAAGCAACATTCATATCAAAATTTCAATCGATAAGGATTTTCTTGATTTGTCTAATGGCTGGAAGTTATTTGGGGCCTTAATATACCTAAAACTAACTCATAAAACTATCAAAGAATGATAATGTACTATGCATGAGCTTGAAACATGACCTTAACATTGGTTGGGATATTTGGGGTATTATAATATCTCCCCTTTGGAAACATTCATCCTCGAGTGAGACTATTTAAATTTAAAACACTAAGAAACTGAGATTACATGTTAAATATGCATGATTAAATGACTGAGTCTAAAACATGATTCATGATTGACCTGGTTCTATGAATGCATGACTGACATGAGAATGATATGCAGCTAAAACTGAGCATGGAAAAGAGAAATTCTAAGAAGATTGTTACCTTAAGTTGAGAATACTGAAGAATCTGAGACCATTTACTGAACATGCATGAATAGGAACATACGATCATAACTGTGTCTGAAACATGATACATAAATTGGATATCATAAATTGAAATGATTTCTTGAACACAAGTAATGACACGAGAAAGATTATAAGGATGAGATAGGGATAAGAGAGTCAACTTATGAGTAAAAATTACCTCTGAATGGATCTGGTTTCGTGAAGAAAAGATAAGAGATTTAGTACATGAAAAGCTTAGGGTTATTACATCTCCCCCTTGGGATAGTTCGTCTCCCGAATGATACTGACTTGGATGAAATACTAGGAAAACTTAAGATAATGCATGAACTCTTATGAACTGAACCATGACCAATTATCTGGATTTTGAAACTAATGCCTAATGTATGAACTGAGCTGAATTTGTAGTTTACATGGATGTAAATAGATTTCCCTTTAAATGGACACATTCAACTGAAACATTTCTTCATTGCTCTTTCTAAGAGGTTCTAATAACATTAGAGAGCAGGGAATCTTAGGCATGATCTGAACAAGACATCTATATAAGGAACCCCAACATAGCAATAATCCTGGTACATGGAGCATAGGCCTATGAAATATAAGCTAAGGTAGAATTACTATGCCTTAAATGATGCAACTGCCATTTCTGAACTTAGACATTCTCCCTGAATTTTTCCTCAACTGTACACTTTTCTTCCATACTACACTATACTTGAGGCTACTGAAGACTCACATGAGCACTGATAATTCTACCTAATAAAGTCTGAGCTGTACTGTATTCTCCCACTATGTACAAGCCCAAATGAATCTAAAAAATGCACACATAACACTGTAATACTAGTTTGAATCATGAATTCAACACCCCTGCATTTTCACAACTTCTCATCTCATGAATGATTGTGATTTCCCCTTCAACAACTAAATAAAACCTCTTATTAGCGATTCACTAACGCATAATGCCTCTACCTACTTACACACCAATATGACATTCAATCCTATATTCAAAACTACAGCCTCAAGTAAAACAAGAATGCAATAATCTTTCCTTAACATAAGATATTTACTCTCTCCCATCTAAGCAATTGCTCAACACTACCATTATTTTATAAGAATAGATCACTAAAAGGTTAAAACATGAAGACCTGAAGAATGAATGAACATGCAAAACTTGACACTTAAAAGAGGTTTGAGGAATAGAATATCGCCATCATGGATTTATCAAGAGATACAAAATGAGGATATATATCACATAATCTGAATTTTTCTGATCATTAGGGGTATAGGATGAGTCATGGGAATTGAGCATACTGTAAAACATGAATACATGAGTCATGAGCGGCATGGCCTGGGTTTGGAGTTTATAAATTCATGGAATATGATTCAGACTGCTTCGTGAACTAGAACTCCTCTTACTAGGAACTGGAAGTGTACATGATTTTCTATAAAGTGTATGAATATGAGCTATGATCATAGGGATGATATGTAAGGAATGAGTAGATATCATGATGACTGAGGAACCTTGCACTGAGATAAGAACAGGTTGGGCATCATCCTCTCCTACCTTTTTTCAGCACATACGAGCATCACTACTAGGATTTGAGAGCCTGTCTTGGTTACTTGTTCTATCATCTCCCCATTAGCTTAAATCCATCATTCTATGTTTGTGAACTACTTAATTAACAACTTTAAACTGAACTATCACCACTTTACTCTAGATTCTAGGATATAATAATACACATATTTAGTAAATTCACCCTGAATGACTTTGCCCGATAATTAAAACTTCTTGCTAGTGCTTTCGTCAGAGATACACCTCTTAATCCTCTATAGCCCCAACAATCATCATGTAACAACTTACAATTTACTAACTTAGAATTTTCTACTCCTCTTTCTATTAGCTCAACCTTCAAAGATATAAACTTAGATTGTAACACATAACATGGATATCCCTAAATCTTTAATAACCATACTACCTTCATCATAACCTACAAATATCGTACCTCTACACTTTTATTTCTCTCTAAACCATGAGAATTACTATTACACTTGAACATCTGACATTAATATCTTATAGTCCATAACAGAGCTGGTAGGAACATTAATTACTATGCCAATAGCCCCATTCAACCTTAAAACTTAAGGATACTACATGAGCACGCCTTTACCATCATACTTAGTTTAAATTTTTGAATACACTATTTTCAAGCCTACTGATTCACCTTTCATAAAAACTAGCCCCACAGATGCATAGTCCATCAAATTCAGATAACATTATCCCCACTTTACTACCGCTAAACTTTTGGATCCATGTTTCTAACTCTAGGCCATCTACTATCATAGAATTTTAGGAAGGACTCCAAAAACACATCTGACCCCTAAGCACTGGGATAATACCCCTCCATTTAATGACCGGTTCATTTGGAAACTGAAAGTCAACTACTCTGTTTCTACAATCAACTAAAGCATAGCATGAGTAGATCCAATCCATTCACAAAATGACATCAAAATCCATCATGTATAACTCTACCAGATCCACTAAAGTAACTTTCTGGTACTGTAATGGGGTAGCTCCTATATACCTGCCTGGCTATGATAGACTTACCCACTGAGGTAGACATTGAGAAAGGCTCTACTAAGATTTCAGGACTGACTCTGAAGTTGATGGCTATATAGGGGTTACAAATGGAAGTGAAGCCTCGGGATCAACCCAAGCATAAACATAAAGATGAAAGACTTGTAACATACCCATAACTATATTAGGAGAGATTTACTGATCATGTTGGGACTGGAGTACATATAGTCTATTCTAATGCTGACCATTGGTTGAACCAAAAGTGGCGCCCTGCTGAGTCGAGCAATCAGTTGGAATTAAAGGATGACTTTACTGACTCCGCGGACCAGCCTTACAAAATTCTCTAACTTTGTGGCCTGACTCGCTACATCCAAAACACACATCACTGTCAGCTCTACACATACCCTTATTATTCTTACCATATTCTCTGCAAAGCAGATTAGTACGAATACCCTTCCTACTACCTTGTGACTTAGAGCCTGGAGCTCTATCTTGACTATCATTTTTAAACTTAAGCACTAGCTAAAAGCAAAGCTGGGGCTAAGAATTTATGATGGGATTCGGAGAGGTTACTACCCCTTGACCTAGGCTTATCACTACCTTATTCTGGACCTCTTATTCTTTCTCTTTTTCTTCCATGCTTTTCTTCTATCTCAACCGAGAATGAGTCAAAATCCTAGATAGGACAATAGCCTGCAAATTGTTCTGAGAAACTACTGAATAAGATAAGGTAGTGAAAGCAACTTTAAATTCAGCGTGAGAGACAGGCTCATTTAGGGTATCTTCTTGAACAGACGGAGGTACGGACTGATTTACATTTCTTCTTCCATTATTCTTTCTAGGAGGCATTTTCTGTACATGGGAAGATGTATGAGTTAGGAAAGGAGTTTAAATAAAGCTCATTCTCTATCGCATAACATGAACACTGAAATAAGGGAAACGTTTCTTAAAATACCTCGTAGCCTCTTGTCCATAAGAGTGGCATGCTTCACACCCATGAAAAAGACTCTACTTGACATAGATTTTAGACTTCCTAGGAATCTTTAAAACCTTAGGCTTTTATACTAAGTTTGTACTACCCCCAAACCACACCCTGGGTGACACACGGTGCTTACATTCTTCAGGGACCATAAGTTAACCCATGAGCTAGTACCAGTTGTAAGCATTGAGTAAAACTGATAATAAAAGGTCATATACAGAATTTATTTGAGGAAATCCATAAGTTTTTATGTAATAATTATGTTAAAAACTAATAATACTGATAAAATATCTCATAATGAAAACAAAAATTTGAGAACTGACTAGCTGTCTTAAATATCTGAAAGCCTCTAAACTAACTGAATGGGAGTTGATGGGACAGGCCCCAACTAATTTCATCTACCAACTGAACTAAAGGCATGAAAATTAATATAGTTTGTCCTTAAAATATGAGGACTCACCACTGCTACTACTGATAATCTAGGAGTCCTAAGTGCGATGCAAGAACTGGGCATTCGAACCTATGATATGATACATCATAACGCAAGAAAAGAGTATGCAATCAGTACTTTAAATGTATTGGTATGGTAAATGAGGTAGGATAATATGCATGATTTCATGTGCATTAATAATAATTGACTGAATAAATAAATAACATAAAATACTGAATAGAATATATAAAATTTGTAAATGCTAAACATGCGTGAAATCTATAAATACTGAAGATGTATGAAATTTGTAAATACCAAGAATGCATGAATAAGTATAAACATGTTTTGAATATAATCTATAAACTGTAATACTAAAATTTGATAATAGAATAACTCATATCTTATGCTATGATCAAGCAACTGAAACTGAATTACTAAGCTGATTATTGGACTGAAACTGTAGGAGCTATCATCTAACTAACATGCATCAATGATCAAGTTGGGGTCCAACCTATGACTCCAATTTGAAGGGTGTCAATACCATGCCACGAGTACTAATACTAGCTTTGTGGATCCACTGTTGTACTATCCTAAAGTACTAAGGGTGTCAAGCCTAAACTGACGGGTGACCCCTATGAGGTAATCAATCCTAAACTGACGAGTGACTCCTTATATCCTATGCTGGATATGTAGTTCTGGAGTATAGGATTGCTATTAACGACTCTTCCTAACTGAAAAGGAAGTCGTCATCCCTGCACTCGCTTAGTTCTAAATCCTACTCAAAACTGGATAGACTCAGAATAATAAATATTCTAAGTTTAACTACTTATGATGACTGACTAATCTGATAATGCTCATTACATATTCTGAAACTATTCTAAGATACTGAGACTGAGTAAACAACTAAGTTTTTGGGTATTCATAATCCCTAGGACTCAATAACAATAATAGTAAAATAGTACTAAACTTTGAGGACATAACATGATAGCATTTATAAAAAATTCATTCTTGTAGGCATTTCATCAAACACTTAATATTCATAGTTCAAGATAAGCATGGAATAAGTATATATCTTAGAAAAAATAACATAATTTCAACACCAATATCACCAATCATGAGTTTAAATCAGTGAATAACATTATTAAAATATGTAGGGTTTAATAACAACATCATTTTCATATAAACAAGGTATCTAATCAAATTTTATGGGGATTTGTAATGCCCCGAGTCTACACCCTAGATGTCACACGGTGCTTACAACCCCGAAGGATAACAAGCTAACCTAGGACTAGTACCTGCTATGAGCACTGAATAATAATACTAAAAATCATAAGCGAAAGTATAACTAAAAATTCCATAAGGTTCTCAAAATACTGAAATAATAACTGAATGTACTGATAATTATATCTGAAAAATTGAATATCTATCTGAGCTAGTCTGGAAGCCCTTAACTATCTGAATAGGGAGTTGTTGGGAGAAGTCCCCAACTAACTCTGACTGCGAAACTAACTGGAATACTGAGATAAGTAAGCTCTATCCTCAAAGTATAAGGACTCACCGCTGTAGCTGCTGCTGTTAGTTTAAACTGCTAAGTACGGTCAGGACATTAAGCATCCGAACCAATGATATGAGACATCAAAGCACAAAGAAAGAGAATGTGTTAGTATATTGAATATGTCGATATACTAAGTGAGGTAGGCTGATATACATGGGTTCAGATGTATGAGATGATAAGTGACTGAATGGACATTATGAAATAACTGAATAAGAATGCATACAAAACTGAAACTACTGATTAGGATGATTATGCATTACTGAGAATATAACCTGTCTAAATTAGACTAAAACTAGAGTACTGAGTTCTGGTAACTGAATACTGATAAGTAAGGTTTAGACTGATACTGAAGTACTAAATTATGATAGCCATGGTTCTGTACAACTATCTGAGTTCTTTACTAAATTCTGAGACTGAATACTAATTACTGAGTACTAAATACTTAAGTTTTAACTGTAGGAGTGCTCATCTAACCGACATACCCTGATTATAAACTGAGTTGGGGTCCAACCTGAGACCACAGTGGGAAGGGTGTTAGCACCTTTCCAGGGGATACTAACAATACTGTGTCAATCCTAATATGACAGGAAGACTTATGAGTTGTATATATATTTATGTCAACCCTAATCTGGCAGGAGGATGGCTTACCCTACGCTGGCTACATTGTTTTATAAAATGCAGGGACTACTACTAAGGGTCAAACCCTCTGCTGGAAGGAATGACCCCATCCCTGGGTTTGCTCGGTGCTGAATTCTACTCCCAACTGAATAGACACTGAACTGATCACTAGACTATACTAGTCTTGACTGAACCATTACTGATCTTGTTAACTAACTGAACTAGACTGAGTTCATTGAGTTATGTAACAGACTAAGTACTATTGTTTATGATGTTAATGAGACTATTCTGTAGGTACTACATTTCTAGGTAAACAGCTAGATTTCGAGTATTAAATACCCCCATGACTCGATAGCATCAATAGTAAAAGATGGCAAAATCTTGAAGGGATTACATTAGTTACTTGTCCACCATGCATTCATTCAAACATTTTGTCAAACATTTGAGAGGCATGAACTTGTACATGAATGGGACCACATGATAGCGTGCAATAAATTCACTACTTAATTTACATATGCATTATATCATACACTTGGGGAGCATAAGTAATGCACATAGAAATCATCAATACACAAACATTATGGCTATAACATTCAACTTGCAAATTCAAGGGTTTAACATGAGGATCACATGATTCCACATATTTGCTAATTAATTCACTTGAAACTTGTATAAATCTTAATTTGAAAACCATACAACAATACATACATGTACACAATCCAATTCAAACATGTAAATCATGAAATCAATAAACTTATAGTTTTTTTTTTTTAAAAAAAGGTCCTTGAACTCCAAGAGTGGAAGGAAACCCAAGGATGAACACCTAACATACCTTGGTTTCTGAATTCGTAGGACTTGATGGTGAACTGTTGAGATTTAGACTTGAATTTAATGAACCTAAGTCTTGTTCTTGAGAGAGTTTGGTGAAATAATGAGTGAGGTTTCCCTTTAGGAGGCTTGATTTAATATTAAGACTGAATAATGTAAGGATAAAATGACCCATTTACCCCTCATAAACTCGGATAAAAGAATTCTAGACAGGGTCCTCATCACGTTGCGACACCTACAAGTGCCCTTGTGATGCGACCCCTAATCGGGTCAAATAGCCCTTGTGCTGAGACCCTGAGCCTAAGTCAACTAGCCCTCATGGCGCTGCCCTATCGCAACCCCTTGCCATTTTGGACATTCAAATTCACCTTTACGCTAGTCCAAAAAATCTGAAACTCACCTAAGATGACCTATATGTGACCCTGATCATGAATCAGCTTGAAAACCGACATACTAAGGTTAGAAAGGTTGGAAATAAGATCCTCCAATTTCAAAGGCTAAAATAATTCAAAGTTTTGAAACTTCGCTGAAATTTTCAAGTTTGAGACCTCTTTTAGCATGCTATATGGTACTGAAATGACTAGGATTTTGTGGGGTCTTCCAATATCTCCCCCTTAGGAACATTCATCCTCGAATTAGACTGGCTAGACTGAAAGTAACTGAGGGACTATACGTACTTACACTGACATAAATAACTAAAGCATGACTGAATTCTGGAAACATGACACATAACTGAACTATTTCATGAATGATATGAGTGTTCTATGCATCTATAACTGAACATGGAATAGAGTAAATCTAAGGAAGACTATTACCGTAGGCTGAGTCTGAGTTTGCATAGAAGAGGTGAGGACACTTGGTTTGCATATCTGCTTCTGCTTCCCAAGTAGCTCCCTTAGCCAACTAATTCTGCTAAAAATCTTTAACCAAAGGAACTACTTTGTTCTTTAGGTTGCGAATATGATGATTAATAATTTCGATTGGGATTTCCTCATAAGATAGACTGCTTTGAATATCTACACTCCATATAGGAACTACAATGGCTGGGTCGCCAATGCACTTCATTAGCAAGAAGGAATGAAACACTGGGTGCACAGATGCTAAGTCTGCAGGCAAATCAAGCTCATAAGCTACCTTACCAAAACAACTGAGAATCCTATAAGGACTAACATATCAGATACTAAGCTTCCCCTTCTTGCTAAATCTCTTCACTCTCTTCATGGGAGAGATATTCAAATACATAAAGTCGCCAATCCCAAACTCAAGATCTTTTCTTCTCAGATCTGTATATGATTTTTGTTAGCTTTGAGCTGTCTTAAGCCTTTCTCTGATCAACTGCACCTTCTCCAAGGCATCAAACACCAAGTCATTCCCTAATACTGTTGCCTCACCTACATCAAACCAACCAATGGGAGATCTATATATCCTTCTATAAAATGACTCAAACAGAGCCATTTGAATACTGGAATGATAGTTGTTATTATACGCGAACTCAATCAAGGGAAAGTGGTCATCCCAACTTCCCTTAAATTTAACAACACACACTCTCGACATATCTTTTAAAGTATGAATTGTCCATTATGCTTGAACATCTGTCTGAGGTAAACTTGGGTACCAAGACCCTTTTGCAAGGCCTTCTAAAAATGAGAGGTGAACTACATACCTCTATTTGAAATAATAGATAATGGGACAGTGTGCAATCTTAACAACTCTCTAACATAGAGTCTGGCATAGTCCTCGACTGAGTAAGAGGTATGAACTGGCAAGAAATAATTTGATTTGGTCATCCTATCCACAATGACCCAAATCAAATCATGCAGACGACGAGTACGAGGCAAACCCATTACAAAATCCATGTTCACTTTCTCCCTCTTCCAAGTGAGGATACTGAATTCGTGCATAAACCCACTAGGCCTTTGGTGCTCAATCTTCACCTGCTGACATACAGAGCACTTAGCCACAAACTCTGCAATGTCTATCTTTATCCCACTCTACAATTAGACTTCCCGAAAGTTATGGTACATCTTAGTGGCCACTGGATGAATCAAGTAACACACACCATGCACTTCTGCAAGAATCCACTACCTCACGCCATCTACTCATGGCACACATAATCTACGCTGGTAACGCAACATACCATATCTCTCTTGGGAGAAAACCTCTACTTTCTGATCTTTGAGTAACTCTTTTAGTTTAACTAAACTGGTATATCTGTCCAGCTTTTATTTTATCTCAGAAACTAAAGATGATTCCAAACAATTCTGCATCCAAACACTACCCTCAGATGAATTAACCAAACGGACACCCAGAAAAGTCAACGTGAGCAACACTACCCATGGACAATCTACTGAGAGCATCTTCTACTACATTGTCTTTGCTAGATGATACAGAACACTCATGTCATAATCTTTCAATAAATCTAACCACCTCCTCTGACACTGGTTTAAGTCTTTTTGAGAAAATACATATTGTAGGTTTTTATAGTCTGTTGAACACATCAACATGCACCTAATACAAATAGTGCCTCAAAATCATAAAGTCAAACACAATGGCTACTAACTCAAGATCATGGGTGGGATAATTCTTTTCATGGGGCTTAAGCTGGCTTGAGGCATAGGCTATGACCTTACCTCTCTGCATCAAAACACACACCAAACAAACTCTGGAAGTATTACAATACACAACAAACCCATCTGAACCATCGAGCAAAGTCAAAACTTGGGTTGTAGTGAGTCGAGTCTTCAACTCCTGAAAACTCTTCTCACAAGAATCTGACCATTGGAATTTGACTTTCTTCTGAGTCATCCTGGACATGGTTGATGCAATAGATGAATATCCTTCAATAAACCATCGGTAATATCCAGCCAAACCCAAGAAACTCCTGATATCTGGCAGAGAGATGGACCTAGGCCAGTTTCTTACTATTTTTGATCATTTAAGGATTAACTCTAATGCCATCACCGGAAACTATATGACCAAGAAAAGATATAGATCTTAGCCAAAATTCACACTTATTGAATTTGGTGAACAAATGATGGGCTCTGAGGGTCTGTAATACTATTCTGGGATGGTCTGTATGATTATTTTCACTGCGGGAGTAGACAAAAATGTCATCAATGAAGACTATGACTAATATGTCCAAGTACTGCTTAAACACGAGGTTCATCAAGTCCATGAAATCTACTGGGCATCGGTAATACCAAATGACTTGACTAGAAATTCGAATTGACTATACCGAGTTCTGAAAGATATTTTTAGAATGTCACATTCTCTGACTCTGAGCTAATGATATCCTTATCTGAGGTTTATCTTAGAGAAGTAACTGGCACCCTGAAGTTGGTCAAACAAGTTATCAATTTTGGGAAGTGGATACTTATTCTTGGCTGTGACTTTTTTCAACTGACGATAGTCAATACATATTCTGAGAAAATTATCGTTCTTACACACGAATAAAAATAGTGCACCCCACAGGGAAATACTGGGCTTGATGAACCCCTTATCTAGGAGATCCTTCAATTGTTCTTTCAATTCTTTGAGTTCTACTAGAGCTATTTTGTATGGCGGAATAGAGATAGGCTAAGTATCTGGAAGAACGTCTATTCCATAGTTAATTTTTCTTTTGGGAGGAACTATGGGAAGATCTTTGAGAAACACATCTAGAACCTCACATGCTATTAAAATTGACTCAAGATTAAGGGTCTCTGAACTAGAGTCTTTAGCTTAAATGAGATGATAGACATACCTCTTGGATATCATTTTTCTCGCCCGAAGGTAAGAAACAAGCTGACCCCTAAGTATTGAAGTACTACCCCTCCCCTCAAGGACGAGTTTATTCAAAAACTGAAATTGGACAATTCTATTTCTGCAGTGTACAGAGGCATTGCATAAATGAAGCCAATCCATTTCGAGAATGACATCAAAATTAGTCTTCTCTAATTCGACTAAGTTTGCTGAAGTGACTTTTTGAGATACCATAATCGGACAGTTCCTGTATACTCGCAAGGCTATGATTGATTTACCCACTAGGGTAGAGACTGAGAAAGGCTCTACTCGGATTTCGGGACTAACTCCAATCTCAACAGCTACATAAGGAATTACAAAGGACAAAGAAGATCCTGGATCTAGAAAAGCATAAACATGTAAAGGATAAACTTTTAAAGTACCGATGACCACATCAGGAGAACTTTCCTGATCCTATTGGGACTGAAGTGCATAGAGCCTATTTGGACATTGCCCATTGGTGGCACTGGAAGCACCCCCTACTGAGACGGGCGACCTAACTGAGTTGGGGGATGATTATGCTGACTCTGCAAAACCACCTAAGTACACTCTCTGATCCTATAACCTAGATTACTATACGCAAAACATACATCACTGCCAGCTCTACATACACCCTGATGGTTTCTGTCACACTTTTGACAAAGAGGATTTGTTCAGGCACTGCTAAGACTACCCTGAGATCTAGAGCCTACTGCCCTATCCTTATTACCATTTCTAAATTTAGGTACTGGAGAACTGGTTGAGAACAAAGACAAAACTGAGAATGGTTACCACCCTCTGGCTTAGGTTGAGTAAAGTTGAAGCTACCTGTTCTAGCCCTGTTACTCTCCATCTCTTTTTCCTTAGTTTTCTACTCCTCTATTTGTTGAGCATAGACCATCAACCTAGACAAGTCCATCTTCTTGATCAGTACTATGGTCCTACACTCCTTGACCATACTGTTAGACATACCAGATATGAACTTACTCATCTTAGACCTTCTATCACTACCAAGTGAGGAGGATATCTGGCTAACTGAGTAAACTTAAGAGAGTACTCCTTCACTGTCATACTGCCTAGATTTAGGTTGATGAACTCTATAACCTTAGCTTCCCTTATCTCTAACGGGAAGAACCTATCTAAAAATACAATAGAAAACTCCTCCTCTTCTATGGGCCCTACATCTGTGCCCCTATCTACCTTTTACTGCTTGAACCATGTATAAGCTACATCCTATAACTAATATGCAGTAAACTCAATACTCTTACTAGTGGTTAGCCACATAATATATGTTACCTTTTACACACTGCCAATGAACTCCTGTGGGTCATCTTCATACTTAAACCCTGAAAATGATGGAGAATTCATTCAAGTAAAGTCTCGAATTCTAGATATAGAATGAGCTAGAGTGGTTAAAGATGATCTAAATTCTGTGTGGGAAACATGCTCATCTAGGGGATCCGCTTGAATGGGCTGAGGTGCTAGCTGATTCCCAATTCTTCTTCTGTTAGTCTTTTTGAGAAACATATTCCATAAACAAAAAGGAAACTTGGATTAGATAGAGAGTTTAACTTGATCTCATGCTCACTCGCACGACATGAATACTTAAAGAAGGAAACCTTTCCTAAAAATGTATTATAGCCTCTTGTCCATAAGTATGGTACGCTACACACCCATGCATATGACTCTATTTGATGCAGCTTTCTAACTCCCTAGGACTCTATTGAACCTTGGGCTCTGACACCAAGTTTGTAACGCCCCGAGTCTACACCCTGGACGTCACCCGGTGCTTACAACCTAGAAGAATCACAAGCTAACCTATGCCCGGTACCTTCTATGAGCACTGAATAAAAATACTGAAAATCATATGAAGAAGTATAACTAAAAATGCCATAAGGTTCTTGCAATAATAAAATAATAACTGAATATACTGATAATGACATCTAAAAGTTGAATATTTGTCTATGCTAGTATGAAATCCAATAACTGTCTAAATAGGAAGTGATGGGACAAGTCCCCAACTAACTCTAACTACTGAACTAACTGGAATACTAAGATAAATAAACTCTGTCCTCAAAGTGTGAGGACTCACCACTGTATCGCTGTTGATAGTCTGAACTGCTAAGTATGGTTAGGACCCTAAGCATCCGAACCTATGATATGAGACATCATAGCGCAGAGAAAAAGTATGCGTCAATACGTCGAATGTACTAGTATGCAAAGTGAGGTAGGCTGATATACGTAGGCTCAGATGCATGAGATGATAACTGACAAAATAAACATCATGAAATAATTGAATAAGAGTGAATGCAAAACTGTAACTATTAATTATGCTGATTATGCAATATAGAGCATATAACCTCTGTCTAAATTAAACTAAAACTAGAGTAATGAGTTTTGGTAACTAAATAATGATAACTAAGGTTTAGACTGATACTAAAGTACTAAATTTTAATGGCTAAGTAACTGATAACTGATAGCCATGGTTTTGTAGAACTATCTAAGTTTGTTACTAAATTCTGAGATTGAATACTAATAACTAAGTACTGAGTACTGAAACTATAACTGTGGGAGTGTTTATCTAACTGACATACCCCAATTATAAACTAAGTTGGGGTCCAACTTATGACTCCATTTGGAAGGGTGTTAGCACCTTGCCATGGGATACTAACAATGATATGTCAATCCTAATCCAGCAGGAAGATTATTGAGTTATATATATAGTTACGTCAACCTTAATCTGGCAGGAGAATGGCTTACCCTACACTGGCTACATAGTGCTGTAACACAAGAACTGCTACTAAGGGTTAAACCCTCAGCTGTAAGGAACGCCCCCATCCATGGGTTTGCTCGATGCTAAATTATGCTCCCAACTGAATGGACACTAAACTGATCACTAGACTGTACTAGGCTTGACTGAACCATTACTGATCTTGTTAACTAACTGAACTGGACTGAGTTCAATGAGATATATGACTATGTACTATTGTTAGTGACATTACTGAGACTATTCTTTAGCTACTACAATTCTAAGTAAATAACTATATTGTCGGGTATTGAATACCCCTAGAACTCGATAGCACCAATAGTACAACATGGAAAAATCTTGAAGAAATTACATTAGTTACTTGTCCACCATGCACTCATTTAGATATTTTGTCAAACATTTGAGAGGCACGAACTTGTACATGAGTAGGACCACAAGATAATGTGTAATGAATTCACTACTCAATTTACATAGACATTCTATCAAACATTTGGGGAGCATAAGTAATGCACATAGAAATCATCAAGATATAAACATCGTGGATACTATATTCAACTTGCAAATTCAAAGATTTAACATGAGGATCACATATTTCTACATACTTGCTAATTAATTCACTTAAAACTTGAATGAATCTTGATTTGAAAACCATACAATAATACATACATGTACACAATCCAATTCAAACATGTAAATCATGAAATCAATTAAACTTGTAGTTTCTTTTTTAAAAAGAGGTTCTTGAACTCCAAGGGTAGAAGAAAACCCAAGGATGAACACCTAACATACCTTGGATTTTGAATTCCTAAGAATTGATGGTGAACTATTGAGGCATAGACTTGAATTTGATGAACCTAGGGCTTTCTCTTTAGAGAATTTTATGAAATAATGAGTGAGTTTTCCCTTTAGGAGGCTTGATTTCATGTTAAGGCTGAATAATGTAAGGGGAAAATGACCCATCTGCACCCCACAAACTTGGATAAAAGAATGCTGGACAAGGTCCCCATCATGTTGCGACCCTTACTTGGGTCAAATGACCCTCGCAAAATGACCCTTCTTGGGTTAAACAACCCTCTCAGTGTGACCTAGATCCTGAGTTAACTAGCCCACGTGGTGCGGTCCTATAGCGGCCCCTTGCCATTTTGGACATCCAAACTCACCCTTACGCTAGTCTAAAAAATCCAAAACTTGCCTGAGATGACCTACATGTGACCCTAATCATAAATCAACTTGAAAATTGACATACTAAAGTCAGAAAGGTCAAAAATAAGATCCTCCAATTTTGAAGGCTAAATTAATTCTAAGTTTTGACACTTGGCTGAAATTTTCTAAGTTTGGGACCTCTTTTGGCATGCTATATGGGACTAACATGACTAGGATTTTGCAGGGTCTTACAGGATTCATGGTTAAAATCATAATTTAAAATCACAATAACTTGTAATAATCACATCTTTGAATTTCAAATTGGATACTTGGGCTCCATGGGTGAAAGGAACCCATGGATGAACACTTAACATACGTGGGTTAATGAATTTGTGAGAGTTAATGGTGAATTCTTGAGATTTGATCTTGAATTTTTAAGGATAGGGTTTTTGTTCTTGAAAGAAGATTAATTTATTTTAAGAGAATTGTGAAATAATGAGCAAATAATGCTCTATTGGGACTTAAATCCCGTGTTTTGACTGAATGAGGTGAAGGGAAAGGACTTAAATGCCCTTAGAAAAATTAAAACTCGAAACTAAAATTTGAAATCCCAATTTTGATGCCTAACGTGATGTGATGTAATCACGTCGGGCTACTGAAAAGCTAACAACTGCAAATTGGAAGCTTGGCGCGATGTGGCGCCATTGCAGTACCCTACTGAATATAAATTTGGCCCTTAGCGCAATGCGGCGCCATCACGTTGCCTTACTGGAAAATGACAATTGCAAAATAACCCCTTGGTGCGACATGGTGGCAATCGCTGTGACACACTGGAAAAGAAGAAACGTGAATTTTGGCCATCACCGCAATGCGGCCTTATCACATTGGGCTATAATTTTGCACTAAAAGTGCAATCACTTCTCACTCGAGTATAGTATTTGGGCGAAATTGGTATCGTTTGAAAGATAATTCAATTTTCCAAAACATGGTGGGTCTTGTACTGGAAAATTCTCATTAGAGCAAAAGATATGCTCAGTTAAAGTTAACTAAAGCAATATTTTTATCAAAATTTCAATTGATAAGGATTTGTTCGGACATTAAATGTGTTTTAAAAACTTTTTCACACCCTTCTTATCCATTTTTAAAGGAGATGGAGAACGCTTTGGAACCATTTGATTTTTCTAGGTCTACCGAGTCTGCTGGGATAATTCATAATGAAGAACTTTAATACGATCTAGTAAAATTCCTATATGTTCTATAATTTATTCTTTTTCATTTATTAGATTCTCATTGTCTTGTCTTAGAGTATCATTTGTGTGATTTATTCTTCTAAAAGCTCCAGTCATGAAAGAACAATAATCACAAAATATAATTTTATTTGTATCTTTTTTGATTTTATATTGGAGAACTTCTTTCATATTTGGTGTTAAGGCTGGAGTAATATAATAGTTTGGCCCTAGATTTCCCCGGGCATAGTCTTATGCCTTTGTGAGGTCATTGAAACCTTATATAGAGGTGTTGTATAGTCTTTTATAGAGTCCATCACTTCTATTTATGTATGAAATACTCCTTATGTCTGTCCCTTAAGATCATAAAATTTAAATCTATTACTGTTATTCTTCTCAGTAAAATAATAACATAAAGCATTTAGGACTGAAATGACATAGCTATTGTTTTTGGGTGTCTTATTGTGGGATAGCCATAAATTATTGATCAGGAATATCTGTTGTTTGTCCACTCACAGATCTGGTCTAAGTTTGAAAGTCAAGTTAGATGACTCATTACTGATTAGATTGTGCGGCCCGAAAATCATCTTTTTTAATTTCGGATGTTACAACAATGTAAGTGGTCTGTAATGAGTATTGCTCATTATCTTCCTCAGATAGACTTGGGAAGACAAGCTCAACCTTACCTTTTCCCTTGCCTGTATACATACTGAAACAAAACTCGTTCGTTGTCTTTTATTAGTCTACTAAGTTGATCTGCTAGGTTATTATCTTTTTCTTTAATATGTTCTAGAACAATGTTAAAAATTGAAGTGGCGTCCACAAATTTTAACAACCTCCTTTTTCTACTATTCTTTTCTTTTATTTTCTGATAGAATTTACTATAGCTATACAGTAAGTTGTTACTAATATTTCAGGTTTATTTAGTATATAAAGCTTAACTATTTAAATCATAGATTACTGTTAGTGTTTCTACATCTGTACTACTCTGATTATCTTTTTCTTTATATTTTCTACTTGAATAAGCACAGATTTTCTCATTTTTCTTCTCACTATATTTATTAGGTTTTGCGTTTAATATTGCTCTCTATCCTCGAAACTTCCATCTCTTTTGTCTATTAAATAGTCTATTTCTAACAGCAGTGTCAAGTTTGGGATGTCTTGGATCATGCGTTTAAGATGTTGGACTAATTTTATGTCTTCAACATTAAAAGTCTTTTGGCCTGTTGATCCGGTATTAGAATGTAGCGGCCCTGCTACTTTTTCGAAATCTTTAATGAACGTTTTAGCATAATTTAGTATTCCTACAAACTTTTGCAAATCCTTGGTCTTATCTAATCTATCTTGAATTTCTAAGACATTCTTAGCTATGTGTGGTTTTAGTTTTAGTCTACCATCCCCAATGACTACTCCTAGAAAATTAATATTGTTTTTGCATAGTTTCATTTTCTTTCTACTTATTATTATTCCATTGTCTACAAATAATTTAAATACTTTTCTTAAATGTACTAGATGTTCTCTCATGTTATTACTAAAAATTAAAATGTCATCTACATATATTAATACAAAATTCTTATAATTTCAAAAAATACTATCCATTTTTTTAAAAAAAATTAGAGGAGTTGTCTTTAGTACGAACGACATAAATAGCCATTCAAATTGCCATGGACATGTGAAATTTGTCCATTCTATACTATCATCGTGCATCTTAATTTTCCAATATTCGGGTTTACAGTCGAACTTATTAAATACTTTTCTTCCTTGTATTCTATTTATTAATTCTGTTTTGTTTGGTAACTTATATCCAACATAGTAGTATTACCATTTAGTCTTTTGTAATTTACAATTCTAGCTTTCCCTCGTACCATTTCACTATGGTTTCTTATTATGAAAGCTGTTGATCTATATCTGGACTTAGATCTCCTAATTATCCCTAATTCTAATAGTTCTTTTATTTGTACTTCAAAATATTTAAGATCTTCATTTGTCGCTTCTATAGATGATGTCTTTATAGTATATTTTAGATTGATTATTTCTAATTTATAGGTAATTTGATTGGAGTTCCAGTGCTGTCAGGGAATACACTGGGTTTGTTGTTGTTGTTGTCTATCTTAAAATTGTATAATTCTATATCCATTTCTATTAGAGTGTAGTCTTTTTTTTTTAATTCTTCTCCAGTCAATAAATATCTTAATTCAAAATACATTGTTATCTTTTTATTGTCACTACATGTACAATTTTCTCCCTTATCACATTCTAGTGATTGTTTGGATTTTATTTAATTATTTGTGCTTTCTTCTTCTGATTTATCCTTAAGAAAACTATATTTAGTTAGTATAGGTCATGTCTGTACTAGTGAGTGAGTAATATTACTCGCGAAGATTATTCAATCTCTAGTAACAAAACATCCTCCATTATTTTGTACCCTAAAATCTAATCCTAACACAAAGTCTACCTTTATGTTTAAGTCTCTGACCAGTATTCCATTAAGTTTAAATGATGGCTGATAGAATTTTTCTCAGTTGTTGATAAAATTTACCTTTGCTCTTGGTATATACATTGTATAGGTGTTATAAGTTCCATCCATTTGCATAGAGTCTTGTGGCTTTGGTAATTCTTTAATTAGTCATGGTCGCAGAATTCTATTTTTTGATAGACTTCTTGTACATACTGAATCTACTATGACTAGTGTTTCAAACTCATAATCTTGAATCCTTATTCTTGTTAAAACTTTGACTGCACCAATCTTTTTATCTCCATTACTTATCATTCCTTCGAATGGTATATTCATTGATTTTTTCTGTTTATTTTGATTATCCACTATTCCCTTCACGGATGTATTCAATAATTCTACTTCTAATACTTCTTTTTTCTTAATTACTTCTTTATTTTTCTCGAGGCTATTTATTCTTATTTCTAACCGTCTTTGTCTTTCTTCTAGTTCTAATATTTTATCATCCATTGTTTTATTCATTGGTTCCTGTCTATTTAAATTTCTAATTTTTGTATTTGTGAGGTTTTTTCTATACAAGTTATGCATCCTTTTATATAACATTTTCTGCATTTTACCCTTTTGTTTTACTTGGAAATCATTCACAGCTAAAACACAGGTTACTATCCAGTCCCTTACCTTTTTCAAATTCATGTTCATATTTTTCTATAAAGTTAACTAAATCATGATAGTCTGGAATTATCTTTTTCAATTATACTTCATTTATAAATTCTTCTCCGTTAGAATTCGAGGAATCTAATGGGTCTTTTTCTTCTTCAAATACCTCCATACTCCTGATGGAGTATATGCTTTCGTTGTCTGGCATATATTTATCTATATTTATTATATTTTCATTTACATCGTCTATTAAATGTGCATTTCTAGATCTACTAATTTTTTTTGACAAGTATTTGTTAAATGTTGTATACTTCTACAAGTAAACATTCTAATTTATTTTTATACGTTCTATTGGTGTTATATTTTCTTACATATCTCTATTTAATTAGAAATGGTTTTCTGCTTCTAAATTTCTTATATAATATTTTTCTTAGGATGATAATCCCTTTTATATGGTTTTTATATCTTCTTTTCTTATAATCTTGACCATAATGTTGTGTAGTATATATATTTTTATAGAAATCTGTTTCACTTCTTTTTAATTGTTTTTGTATTTGTATATTTGTACACTTTTCTTGTAATACTTCCATTACATGTTGTATTCTCTGTCCTATTTATCATTTAGTGTCTCAGGTTTTGTATTACTCCTTCTCTTTAAATCATTTTTCTTCTATTGCTCTTCCTAAGGCTCTAGGTAATTTATTAAATAATCTTTTTCCTAGAGTCTGGTCAAAAGAGTTTCCTCTAATGATACAATAATAGAAATACTCATTTAGAAATTTCTTAAATTTTGACCAATTATTTATACTTAATTGCTCTAAATTTATTAAAGCCTTTTTCGGTAATACTATTAATCCACTATTGGGATCTTCACCTGTTAGTAAAGTATTTACTTTATTTACAAAATTATATGGATTGGCTCCTAAATCTACCAATCCCTAAAAATCAACGGAGAAGTTTGTCTTGTGGGCTTCCCATAACGGCTTAGTAGTTTCTCCTATGAACGTTTCTAGATATCTATACATATTTTATGCATCTGGTTCTTGATTAGCTTCTATGTAATTTGCTACAACTACATTCTTTCATAGGTCTATAGCAGCATTCCACTTCTGAGGGT
Organism: Capsicum baccatum var. pendulum; assembly: GCA_030864225.1. NCBI lineage: Eukaryota > Viridiplantae > Streptophyta > Magnoliopsida > Solanales > Solanaceae > Capsicum > Capsicum baccatum. The sequence continues at coordinate 246,235,350 of CM061552.1, read as the reverse complement.
CATGATCCGTCAGATTTAAAATTTTTCCCTTATTACTACCTTCTAGTAACCTAATAGGCTCTTCTATTAGCATTCTTCTTTCTCTAGGTTTTATATTTTGTTTTGTCTGTTGTTCAGGGTTTATTCTAAATACTCTATGTCATGGTAAATTTCCTTTAGTTATATCTACTCTTTGCATACCAATTATCCTTGGAAAGGGCTTGAAGTACTTGCCGCACTTTCTATAAATTCTCTTATACTTTCTATCTCATCTATATTGTAAATTGTTTCTAAATCTTCTTTTTTTCTTTCCTTTTTGAGTGTATAACCATAAATATCTGTTCTTAATTCACATTTGATAAAATGTTCTTTTACTTCGGTAAGCTTTAGATTTCTTATTTTACAGCCTGTACATTTAAATACTCTATTGTTATTTATTTTGTATAGGGCTTCTTCTTTCATTATGACCTTATTTACTTCGAAACCATCATCTTTTGTTATTTCTATATTCATGTAGCTATTATTTTCACTTACTTCAGCTTCCTAATCTATCTCTCTTTCATTTGTATATGTGTACTCTGTGAATCTGACTAAGGTTCTTCCTTTTTTATTCGTATACATTAAATGATCAGTTGGGTTTAGTATTTCTTTCTAACTGCATTTCTCTACATCCCATTCTAGTCCTGCATATACTCCTGAATTTATCTTTAATGGCTTCATTAGTCTTATTCCTTTATTTCCCATTAATATTACTACATCATCTATTTTTAACTTAAACTTTGTGTCACTATTAGTGGCAAGTTTTCCTATAAAACCTACACATATTAGTAAGTTATTTCTATTATTCATCTCTTCATAACCTTTAGTCTGAATACCTATTTTTATATACTTTTCAAATTCTAGAGAATTTATCATATAGTCGGGACTACAGTAAAAAAGTCCTCCATTACAGGACATGTCTACTTCAGTTATTCCTATTATAGACCTTTTTGAGTCTGACCATCTATTATCTTATATTGTAACCAATACTTTAGTTTCTAGGATTTTCCTAGTTAATCCATTTAAGCCTATTACTATTAGTCCCATATGCATAAGGCTCATGTTTAGTTTTGTAATTTCTTTTAAAGAGTCTGTGCTTATTAAATTTATGCTACTACTATTTTCTCCAATAACACATAGTTGTTCTTCTCTATAATGCCAATATAGTTGTGTTGTTGAAAACATTCCTTCATTATATAAAGTTTTGGCTTTTAAAGGTTTTAATTTATTTTGTTAGAATAATTGTAGATCTTTATCCACATCTACTATTTCTTCTAGCTCTTATCTTGAAGTCATTTTTGTGCTACTTGTTATTTTGGATATCACACTATTTATTATCTGTCTTTGGTAAAACTTGATCTTGGCTTGCTTATGGATGTTGGAAAAAGATCCATGTTTTAGGTTTAGTCGTTTTAGCTTTTTCTTTTTCTTTTTGGGGGGTTAATTCTATTTTCTCTAATTGCTCTATTAACTCTTCTATATTTTTATCTTGACTAGATTTTTGTTTTACTTTTTCTAGGTTTTTATTAAGTTCTAATAATAATAGTATTATAATATTATTTTGTTTTATGACTATAGAGTGTTTTTCCTTGAGGTTGATAATCTGATAATCCTTCAGAGTTTGGTTGAATTTGTGCTGCATTTTGTAATATTGCTATGTAGAGTTGATCATTTATAGGAATATTATTCATGAGAGTGTTATTTATTTTATTTGATTAATTTCTTTTCTTATTTCTTGTACCACTAGTTTTATTTCAGGATATTCTAGGCTACCCTCTTTATCTTTATTAATTAAATCTTTAACTTTATTTTCTAGTTTTGCTTGTTGATTCTTTAGGAAATTGAAATTTTGTTCTATTTTATATAACTGTTTCTTTTATTTGTTTTGCAGATCTTCTAAGATCTCTACAGTCTTCAATATTTTAGTATTTTCTTTTTGAACCGTTTCTCCTAGATTTTATTATAAGGTCTATAATAGTATTTAGTTGTGGATCTTCTCCATGTAATATATTCTCTCCGTTGTTAAAATTACACCTAATAAGTGAATTATCTTTAAAATGTCTGTATTTCTTCTCTATCTAAATTTTTAGGTCTAAATACTCTAATTTCTTTAAGTTATCTATTTTAACACTATTCTTACCCCCTAACGGAAATGTATCGCTAATACACTATTCTTTAATGGATTTTATTCTACTATTTTTATATTCTATGCAATATCTAATACCTTCTGATCTACAATTTAACAAGTTTATATGATCTACGCAGTTTAATAGATTTATAGGGTCTAAAATTGTAATTGCTTCTAATAATTCTATTGTTTCTACTACCTCTATTTGATTTATTAATGTTTGTTCTATTTTCAAAATTTCATTTCTTTGTTTCAATTCTTTATGTAATTGATTAGATGGTCTTTGTACTAGTCGAGCAAAACGATGTATTTTCATATATCTTTCTTATTTATTGTGGCTTACTTTTATCCTAAAGGAATAATTTCTCTACAATGTTCTTTATGAAGTCTTATATGCTTATTATATCATTCTATATCACTTCTAATACCTTCTAATTCCCACTTTAAGGCACTTAAATATTATTTTAATAGTCTTGACTTTTGAATTTTCGATAATTCTTGTATTCTCAAAAAATTACTTAATTTTTTTTAATTCGATCGCCTTTCGTCTAAGTATTATTTCTCTATTTACGTACCAATATTTTAGTTGTATACTTCTAGCCCACGGGCAAGTTCACATTTATTCCTTGATTTGATATGTCCTATCAATTTATATTCTAGTCGTGATATTATGGTGATTAGCTGATCTAGTCTTATAGGATCTTCTTTTGTATTATTAAGTATCTTATATTCTAAATATAGGTCATTTAATTTTTCCTTAATCTCTTTGTAGGACCTATTGTTTCTACAATGTCTTCTCATTAAGCTAGATAAACAGCGTCCTATTGTCTCCAAATTTCTTTTATTTTTATTTGGTCTTTACAGTAAAATATTTTGACCTGTACTTCTAATAATCTATTATCTATTTGTTTTAGTTCTTGATAAATCTCTCCGCTTAGACCTGGCGACATTTTGAGTAAACTATTATATAACTGTCTTTGTTCTAGTAAAACATTATATAAATCTGTATATTCTTTCTTTAGGTTTATAAGATACCAATAGTATTCTGACTCTATTATTACATTTTCGTAGGGTCTAGGTTTTCTTTTTTGAATCCAAGATATATTATCTGGTACTATATAATAAAGTCTCCTAGAATCTTCAGGCTCTAATACCAAAAATATGGATGATGTATAAATAAATATAATATAGTAAGCAGATATGAGCAAGTAGTAGGGGTGATAAAGGTATATTGTTCAAATATGGTGTAAAATCCTACTTAGTAGTCCCTTCTTCGTTATCCTTAGTAATGTGTAGTAGCAAAATTATTTATATCAAAGTATGTTTTTCTCCCAAAATACTCCTTTTTAATACCCTGTTTATCTCTTTCTCTTCAGTTTTAGGTATTTTAGCAATATCTTCTTTCATCATACCTCGGAGACAACACAATAGTCCTTTCAAATCTTCTTTGAATTTTTCAAATCCCTAAGAATTTACAGATTAATCTATCGTTATTGCTAGAACACTGAGAGACTAACCATATACTGGGGGTATATCAAGCAATTTATAGGAAATCAAAAGAGTTGATGAAATTTTATATTACAAACATAATTTACATAGTAGGGAGAAAAGATACAATGATCTTAAATAACAACTACTCTTACGGTGAAGAGAGGTTTCTCTTTCAGGACAACATCACATAGCTAAGAAGGTCTTCAAAATTCCAGATAAATTAGATAAAACCAAGGATTTGCCAAACTTTTTAGGACTACTAAATTATGCTAGAACTTTCATTAAAGATTTAGGAAATGTAGCAGGGACGCTATATTTTAAACCGGATCAACAATCCAGAAAACTTTTAATGCTGAAGACATAAAATTAGTCCAACAGCTTAAACGCATGATCCAATACATCCCGAACTATGGTATTTTAGAAATATCTTCTTTAATCACACCTCAGGGATAACACAATAGTCCTTTCAAATCTTCTTTGAACTTTTCAAATCCCTAAGAATTTACAGATTAATCTATCGTTATTGCTAGAATACTGAGAGACTAACCATATACTTGAAGTATATCAAGCAATTTATAGAAAATCAAAAGAGTTGATGAAATTTTATATTACAAACATAATTTACATAGTAGGGAGAAAAGATACAATGATCTTAAATAACAAATACTTACATGTCCTAAGGTGAAGAGAGGTTTCCTTTTCGGGAGCTCCGACAAGGGCTCTGGAATGTGTTTCTCTCCAGAAGCATTACACATTTTTGAAATAAAACAATAGATGATAAAATATTAGAACTAGAAAAAAGACTAAGAAGGTTGGAAATAAGAATAAATAGCCTTGAGAAAAATAAAGAAGTAATTAAGGAAGAAAAAGTCTTAGCAATAGAATGATTGAATACATCCGTGAAGGGAAAAGTGGATAATCAAAATAAACAAAAAAAAAATCAATGAATATATCATTCGAAGGAATGACATGTAATGAAGATAAAAAAAAGATTAGTACAGTCAGGATGTACAAGAAGTATATTAAATAACAAAATTTTGCCACCAAGACTAAATAAGGAATTACCAAAGCCACAAGACTAGTTTTTGATTAGCTTGTGTGTAATCTGCTACAACTATATTTTTTCATAGGTCTATTACATCATTCTACGTCTGAGGGTCAAGAACCGCCAAATTTGAAATTTTTTCTTTATTACCACCTTCTTGTAACCTAATGGGCTCTTCTATTGGAATTCTTCTTCCTCTAGGTTTTATATTTTGTTCTATCTGTTCTTCAGAGTTTATTCTAAATAATCTATGTCTTGATAAATTTTTGTAGTTATGTCAACTCTTTGCATACCAGTTGTCCTTTGAAAAGGGCTTGAAGTACTTGCCACACTTTCCATAAATTCTCCTATACTTTCTATCTCGTCTATACTGTAAATTGTTTCTAAATCTTCTTCTTTTCTTTTGTTTCCTTTTTGAGTATATAACCATAATTATTTGTCCTTAATTCACATTTGATAAAATGTTCTTTTACTTTGGTAAGCTTTAGATTTCTATTTTACAGCCTGTGACTTAAAACTTTTTCTAATTTGATTGCCTTTCTTCTTAATATTATTTCTCGATTTATGTACCAATATTTTAGTTGTATACTTATAGCCCACAGGTGTGTTCTCATTTATTCCTAGATTTGAGATTTCCTATCAATTTATGTTCTAGATGGGATATTATGGTGATTAGCTGATCTAGTCTTATAGGATCTTCTTTTGTATTATTAAGTCTCCTATATTCTAAATATAGGTCATTTAATATTTCCTTAATATCTTTGTAGGACCTAAAAAGTTTTGTAGATATTTGGTTTTATCTAATTTATCTGGCATTTCTAAGACCTTTTTAGCTATGTGAGGTTGTAGTTTTATTCTACCATCATCAATGACTACTCCTAGGAAAGTAATACTATTTATCATAGTTTCATTTTCTTTCTACTATTATTATTCCATTGTTTACAAATAATTTAAAGACTTGTTGTAAATGTCCTAGTTGTTCTCTCATTTATTATTGAAAACTAAAATATCATCTACATATACTAATAAAAAATTCTTATAATTTTCAAAATAATATCCATTTTTTTGTGGAAAATTGGAGGAGCTGTCTTTAGTTCGAATGGCATATATAGCCATTCAAAATGCCCTTCTGTACATGTGAAAGTTGTACATTCTATACTATCCTCGTGTATCTTAATTTTCCAATATCCTGATTTACAGTCGAACATACTAAATACTTTTCTTCCTTGTATTCTATTTATTAATTCTGTTTTGTCTGGTAACTTTTATCCATCCATAGTAGTATTATCATTTAATTTTTGTAATTCATTACCATTCTCGCTTTTCGTCGTACCATTTCACTATGGTTTCTTACTATGAAAGTTGTTAATCTATGTTTTGACTTGGATCTCCTAATTATCCCTAATTCTAATAGTTCCTTTATTTGTACTTCAAAATCTTTAAGATCTTCATTTATGGCTTCTATAGATGTTGTCTTTATAGTATATTCTGGATTGATTATTTCTAATTTACAGGTAATTTGATTGGAGTCCCTGTGCTACAAGGGTTTTTCTTCAATTATTTCTAGTTTTTTCTAGGATTTGTATTATTTTATCTAGGTCTTTTTGATCTTTTATTACTCCTAGTTGTTGTATTCCTTTCTTAAAATTGCATAACTTTGTATCCATTTATGTTAGAGTGTTGTCTTTTTCTAATTCTTCTACTGTTAATACATCTTGTAATTCTTCATACATTGTTATCTTTTAATTATCACTACATGTACAATTTTTTCCCTAGTCACATTCAAGTGATTTTTTGGGATTTTTCTAATTGCCTGTTGATCTGATTTTAGAATATAGCGGCTCTGCTACCTTTCCTAAATCTTTAATGAAAGTTCTAGCATTATTTAGACAGATTAACAAATAGTGTGATATCCAAAATAACAAGTAGACCAAAAATGACTTCAAGACAACAACTAGAAGAAATAGTAGACGTGGATAAAGATATACAATTATTCCAACAAAATAAATTAAAACTTTTAAAAGCCAAAACTTTATACAATGAAGGAATGCTTTCAAAATTATAATTATATAGGCATTATAGAGAATAACAACTATATGTTATTGGAGAAAATAGCAGTAGCATAAATTTAATAAGCATAGACTCTTTAAAAGAAATTACAAGCCTAAACATGAGCCTTACGCATATGGGACTAATAGTAATAGTCTTAAAAGGATTAACTAGGAAGAACCTAGAAACTAAAGTATTGGTTACAATATACAATAATGGATGGTCACACTCAAAAGACTCCATGTAAATGGATGGAACATATAACACCTATACAAAGTATATACCAAGAGCCAAAGTAAGTTTTATCAACACTTGCGAAAGATTCTAGTCTTATAGGATCTTCTTTTGTATTATTAAGTCTCTTATATTTTAAATATAGGTCATTTAATTTTTCCTTAATGTCTTTGTAGGACCGAGTATTTCTACGAGGTCTTCTCATTAAGCTAGATAAATAGCGATCTTTTGTCTCCAAATTTCTTCTATTTTTATCTGATCTTTGTAGTAAAATATTTTGACTTGTACTTCTGATAATGTATTATCTATTTGTCTTAGTTCTTGATAAATCTATCCTCTTAGACCTGATGAGACTTTGAGTAAACTATAATACAATTGTCTTTGTTCTAGTAAAATGTTATATAAATTTGTATATTCTTTCTTTAGGTTTATAAGATACCAATAAGTATTTTAAATCTAATATTATTTCTTTTTCGTAGGATCTAGTTTTTCTTTTCTAAATTCTAGATATATTATCTGATACCATAATGCAGAAAATATTATATAGAAGGATACATAACTTTTATAGAAAAAAACTCACAAATACAAAAACCAGAAAATAATTTATGAAATTTAAATAGACAGGATCCAATGAATAAAACAACAAATTATAAAATATTAGAGCTAAAAGAAAGACTAAGAAGGTTGGAAATAAGAATAAATAGCCTCGAGAAAAATAAAGAAGTAATTAAGGAAGAAGAAGTATTAGAAATAGAATTATTGAATACATTTGTGAAATGAATAGTGGATAATCAAAATAAACAGAAAAGATCAATGAATAAATTATTCGAAGGAATGATATGTAATGAAGATAAAAAGATTAGTACAGTCAAAGTTTTAACAAGAATAAGGATTCAAGATTATGAGTTTGAAACATTAGCCATAGTAGATTCAGGATATACAAGAAGTATATTTAAAAACAGAATTTTGCCACCAACACTAATTAAGGAATTACCAAAGCCACAAGACTCCATGCAAATGGATGAAACTTATAGCACCTGTACAAAGTATATACCAAAAACAAAAGTAAGTGTTATCAACACATGTAAAAAATTCTATCAGCCATCATTTAAACTCAATGGAATACTGGCCAGAGACTTAAACATAAGGGCAGACTTTATGTTAGAATTAGATTTTATGGAACAAAGTAATGAAGGATGTTTTGTTATTAGAGATTGGATAATTTTCGCAAGTAATATTACTCACTCACCAGTATAGACACAACCTATACTAACTAAATATCATTTTCTATAGGATAAATCAGAAGAAGAAAGCTCAAATAATCAGATAAAATCCAAAAAATCACTAGAAGGCGATAAGGGAGAAAATTATAAATGTAATGGCAATAAAAAGATAACAATGTATGAAGAATTACAATATTTATTAATAGTAGAAGAATTAGAAAAAGACTACACTCAAATAAAAATGGATACAGAATTATACACTTCTAAGAGAGGAATACAACAAATAGGAGTAATAAAAGGTCAAAAAGACCTAAATAAAATGATACAAATCCTAGACAAACTAGAAATAATTGGATAAAAACTCTTGTAACACTGGGACTCAAATCAAATTACTGGTAAATTAGAAATAATCAATCCAGAATATACTATAAAGACAACATCTATAGAAGCTACAAATGAAGATCTTAAAGATTTTGAAGTACAGATAAAGAAACTATTAGAATTAGGGATAATTAGGAGACCCAAGTCAAGACATAGATCAACAACTTTCATAGTAAGAGACCATAGTGAAATGGTATGAAACTAGGATGGTAATAAATTACAAAAGACTAAATTATAATACTACTGTGGATGAATATAAGTTACCAGTAAAAACAAAATTAATAAATAAAATACAAGGAAGAAAAGTATTTACTTAGTTCGACTGTAAATTCGGATATTGGCAAATTAAGAAGCACGAGGATAGTATAGAATGGACAACTTTCACATGTCCGGAAGGGCATTTTGAATGGCAAGTTATGCCTTTCGGACTAAAGATAGCTCCTCAAAGTTTCCAAAGAAAAATGGATAGTATTTTTGAAAATTATAAGAATTTTATTAGTTTATGTAGATGATATTTTTGTTTTCAGTAATAACATAAGAGAACATCTAGGACATTTACAACAAGTCTTTAACTTTTTTGTAGACAATGGAATAATGATAAGTAGAAAGAAAATGGAACTATGTAAAAACAATATTAATTTCCTAGGAGTAGTAATTGGGGAAGGTAGAATAAAACTACAACCACACATAGCTAACAAGGTCTTAGAAATGCCAGATATATTAGATAAAACCAAGGATTTAGTAAAGTTTTTAGGACTACTAAATTATGCTAGAACTTTCTATAAAGATTTAGGAAAGGTAGCAGGGCTGCTATATTCTAAAACTGGATCAACAGGCTAGAAGACTTTTAGTGTTGAAGACATAAAATTAGTCCAACAGTTTAAACGTCTGATCTAAGACATCCCGGTCTTGACACTGCCATTAGAAACAGACTATTTAATAGTAGAAACAAATGGAAGTCTTTGAGGATGGGGAGCAATATTAAAAGAAAAACCAAATAAATACAGTAAGAAGAAATATGAGAAAATTTGTGCTTATTCAAGCAAAAAATAAATAAAAAAGGCAATCTGAGTAGTATAGACGTAGAAACACTAGCAGTAATTTGTGGTTTAAATATTTTTAAGCTTTATATACTAAATAAACCTGAAAAATTAGTAAGAACTGACTGCGAAGCTATAGTAAAATTCTATCAGAAAATAAAATAAAAGAATAGTAGTAAAAGGAGGTGGTCAAATTTTTTAGACGCCACTTCAATTTATAACATTATGCTAGAACATATTAAAGTAAAAGATAATAACCTAGCAGATCAACTTAGTAGACTAATAAAAGACAACTAATGAGTTTTATTTTAGTATGTATACAAGCAAGGGAAAAGGTAAGGCTAAGGCCTCATCCTCCAAAGACTATCAAAGGAAGTTAATGAGAAATACTCATTACAGACCACTTGCAATGGTAGAACATTCGAAATTAGAAAGGATGATTTTCGGGCCGCACAGCCTGATCAATTATGAGCCATCCAACCTGACTTTCAAACATAGACCAGACGGGTGAATAGATAAATAACAGATATGCCTGATCAACAATTTATGGATATCCTATAATAAGGCACACAGAAACAATAGCTATTTCATTTTAGTACTAAATGATTTAAGTTATTATTTTACTAAAGAATAACACTAACAGATTTAAATTTTAGGTTGTTCTTAGGAGACAGACACAAGGAGTATTTCAGATATGGATAGAGGTGATGGACTTTATAAAAGACTATACAACACCTCTATATAAAGGTTTAAATGGCCTCATAGAGGCATTAGACTATGCCCGAGGAAATCTAGGGCCAAACTATTATATTACTCTAGCTTTAAGATCAAATATAAAAGAAGTTTTCCAATATAATAGTAAAAAAGATACAAAAAAAATATTACTTTGTGATCATTGTTCTTCGATGACCGAAGCTTTTAGAATATATACATTAAATGATCAGTTGGTTGTAGTATTTCTTTCTTACTAAATTTATTTAGATCACCTTCTAGTTCTGCATATTCTTCTGAATTTATCATTAATGGAATTTATGTCTTAAGCATTAAAAGTCTTCTGGCAAATAATAGTTTACTCAAAGTCCAAAGGAAAATTGGTATGCATAGAGTCGTTTTAGCTTTTTATTTTTCTTTCTAGGGGGTTAATTCTATTTTATTTAATTTCTCTATTAACTTTTCTATATTTTTATTTTGACTAGCTTGTACAAGAAATAAGAAAAGAAATTAATCCAATAAAAGAAATAACACTCATGGATATCATTGCCTACGTCTTGAATTTTTAATTATCTTGAGTATCATCATTGCTTACATTTACATTATATTACAAACATAATTTACATAGTAGGGAGAAAATATACAATGATCTTAAATAGGTTGATGCAGATATATTGTTCAAATATAGTGTAAAATAATTGCTTCTGACAATTCTATAGTTTCTACTACCTCTATTTGATTTATTAAGGTTAGAAATATAGAACAAATAGTAGCAGACTCTATTAAAAAATTATTAGCAAAACAGCGTATGATACCATCCCACCAAGGATGAAAAAGAAATATAGAACAAATAGTAGCAAAAAAAAAAATTTGTATAGTTTTGTATAGATTCCATCGCCTCTATCCACGTCTGAAATACTCCTTGTGTATGTCCCCTAAGAACAACATAAAATTTAAATATGTTAGTGTTATTCTTCTCAGTAAAATAATAACTTAAAGTCAGGTTGGATAGATCATAACTAATTTGGTTGTGCGGCCCAAAAATCATCCTTTCTAATTTCGGATATTCCAACATTGTAAGTGGTCTGTAATGAGTATTTCTCATTAACTTCCTCAGATAGTCTTGGGAGGACGAGGCCTCAATCTTACCCTTTCCCTTGCTTGTATACATACTGAAAAAACTTGTTAGTTGCATTTTATTATTCTACTAAGTTGATCTTCTAGGTTATTATATTTTCCTTTAATATGTTCTAGCACAATGTTATAAATTGAAGTGGTATTTAGAAAATTTAACCGCCTCCTTTTAACACTAATCTTTTCTTTTATTTTATGATTGAATTTTACTATAGCTTCACAGTCAGTTTTTACTAATATTTCAGATTTATTTAGTATATAATGCTTATATAACCTCGGTTCATCTTTCACCTTTTGAGTCTCAAGTTGATTAGATGAGATGGCAGAATTATATGATAGAGGTGAATCTCAAATTACTGTCTTAATCCTTTTTTCCTAATCTCAAACTCCGTTGTGAGGACATTCTCGAATACATGCAATACTCAAGCTTCTATAGTAACTCTGAGGTAAATTAATATAAAGAAGATTAAGATACATGCAACCATAATAAAATAGATAAATTTTCCACTTCCTTTACGTAGTTAAGTCGAAAAAATTAGCCTCTCATGTTTATGCAATAATCCATGATAATCAATAAGGAACACATGTAATTAATTGCACAATGATGAGAGAAAGAAAATTTGAAGTCTTCAATTGAATAAAAACCCAAAATCTTAAGAACAGAACCTTAATGATCCAAGTATGCTAAAAGTTGTAAAATTATTGTAAAAGTGCGTAACCTAATAATCAAATAAACCTAAGGTATTTATAGTATCTCAGTATAATAAATAAATCCTAATCAAAACAAAATAAGAAAAATAAGTTGGCAATCATAATGACTCATAAGGTCTCTTTATAAGTCGTATGACGCCTAGTCGTGTCCAGTCTAGAGAAATTGCATCTTTAAGGGTTCAGGTTTCTATTGTCCTTACGTCTCATACCCACGAGTCGTACCCAGACCTTATGACTCATGGTATTCACTTGTCACCACCTAGACCTTGTTCTTCAAGGCTCTTTCTATTGGTCAGTACAAGACGTCATCAGACTTTACAACTCGTCTACTTTTATGACTTCATCTCTGAATGACACTTGATTTTGTGTTCTCTTTATGATTGCTCATCACGATTCGTAGTGACTCCTTATGAGTCGTGAACATCTTTCACTTGATATTTTCAGTTTGTCTTTGTTACTTCTTTGTTCATAAGTCATGCCATAAGTCGTATGATGATTTGACGGCTTGTAGGCTAACTCGTAAGATGGGTAGACTTCATATTTTTCAAGGCTTTTTCTTTCAATTCTTATCCCAAGGTGGTTCATACCTATATTCTCATCAATCAAGCAACAAACACTTCATATCTACAAAAATAACCTAAGTGCAAGCATAAATTCCTTATTTTTAGAAATCAAATATGCAATGTTTTCAAGGCGCATCAACACCCTTAACTTAGAACATTTACGTGTTCTTAGGAAAAAAAAGTAAAACTACTACCAACAACGATGCTTAAATAGGAAGATCATAAGATACCTGTGAAAATGACTTTTGTTTCAGTTATCAACATTTTATTGCCCTTCCTAGTTTTAAATTTTAAGAACCCAACTGTGTATATTGATTTGGTACATAGAGTGACAGAAAGGAATCCAATACTGGCATTACATTAGTAACAGACAACTAGGCAGAGCCACAAATCACACTGACTGAACAGTCTATCAATCTAATAGCATAACCCTTGTACGCTCACAATCAAATAAATCCCATTCACTCGCTTCAGATCAATAATGTTATCCAGGGATATTTCAAAAGATGCTCTCGCTCACAAAGAAGTATCAACCGATATATGCAGCACACCATAGGCTTGCCCATATGCTCTCTTTCTGGGATTTCAGATAGTCGGGAGAGGATCACTATAGGACTTTAATCATCTTGTAATGTAGGTTTCTCCCTGGTATAGTATCTATTTGAAATTTTTTAGCGACCAAGTCTCCTTAACACTACACTTTATTTGGGGTCCACTTTTTTTCCAATTTTTTCTTTATTTTATTTTCGCCCTTACTTCTCCCTTTTTATTTTACAACACATTTAGATTGGGCCAAGTGCGGTTTTATTTTCTCACCTTCTTTTCCTCTTCTTACAAATTTCAGTTTGTTTTATTATCTTTTTATTTTCACCGCACCTGTCCTTATTCATTTTCTTTCTACACTTCTATCTTGATACTCGTCTCTTTCTATGCACCCATATAATAGCCACCCTCAAATTAGGCAAGTTTCTTGAGTTGAGGTGCACAGTGTCTAAGGAGGCTCAGGGCCAAAACAAGTTTATTGTAGTTAAAATGGGAAGGCGAAATCAATGTAAACATTAATGATGGGTCAATTAGGCTCAATTTTTTATATCAAGGGATTAATATTACAGTTGGTTAGACATTTAGGTTTGAGTGGACTAATATAAAAATGACCTATGATCATCTCCTAGTCGACCATCCTATACTCTAGGTAATAGTAACCGAGCAAGTTCTAGATTCCATACATACTGAGAACTAGGTAATACCTCATACACACTTCATACAGGGTCATGCTGCTAGTTACTACTTCTCCCGCTATGCAATTGTTTGCCATAGTTATTATATCCCTAATTCTAATACCATTATTAGATTCACGATCGTTTCTCACACATACACACATCGCACAATCAGTAAAAATTTTAAGAGGGTATCAATTTTTCAACACAATTATTCAAAGATAACCAAGTTCAACATAAGCATTCAAAACCATGTATACTGTCGCAAATATAAATTTCTTCCTATATTCAGCATCACACAACACACAAAATATCAAAAATAACAACAAAAATATGCCAGTTCACAAGATTTTTAGATTGTCGCATAGGGGTTGCAAAATTCGGTGAGTGTATCCCGTGGCGATCTTGGTACACCCCCACCCCAACTAAAACCTATGCACTATACTTGGTGCATTTAACAATGTAATACAGGGATCAAGGACGTACCTAGGAGCTCAAGGCGCCAGCTCATGCTCAATCATCACATGGGCCCTCAAATTAGGTCCCACCATCCTTAACAGTAGTCCCATCAGCTGCTGAGATTGTCTTCACAGTAGTGGCACTGGTTGTGGCCGATGCTCTTGACACACTATCTGGTATTAGGGCCAAATCAATGGTCCTCTCAGTACTCGCATATGCCGTTGTTGAGCTACCGACTCCAGCCATCATGTCACTGGCCTGAGTATTCTTGACTTTCTCACTGCTCACACTCTCTCATACTGCTTTCTCAAAACCATCATCTTCATATCTAGGACCTTCTTCTTCAGTGCTCCTCCTTTTTTTTTTCTTGTCATTCCTTGTCTTTATTCTCTCATCTCTAGCTAGGACTTCCCAAATGATTGGAATTTCAAATTCTAGCTATATTTCTATTATGATAGGTGTTGGTGTAACTGGCCTACCATTCATTTCCTTTATCATATTCCTCAACTCAACCACTTCATCTTTTACTTCTACAATAATAGGGGTATAGCCACCTGTAAGTAGCTCTATATGTCTCCTTTTAAAATCATCCAATCTCATCTAGACTCTCTTGTTCTGCTCCTCTAATTTATCTTTAACCCAAGGTTATACACCCTCCTCTACATAATGGGATTTCATCTCCAGTATAGTCAATCTCTTTATTACATCATCCCACATAGCCTATGAGATGACTATCATCCTAGTCGACATCGATCTAGAAGAAGCTATGCGAGGTGGTGCAGGAGGACGGGAACTGGCTAAGCCCGTTGCATCAGATGGCTATGGATCAGTTTGAACACCTTTACCTATGGTGTCATCTATCTCATTTAGCCCTATATTCTCAAAATTGCACACTAGTTTCTGAATATTTCAGCTAATATTGCAGCTCCTTGCCTTGCTTGCCTGACCATATGGTTTACTGTATCTCTAATCAACCCTAAATACCAGACTTTAGGTTGATGAATTAATCAACATTGGGTAGTTCTGGTACTTCTGTTTCCAAGCAAATATACATTAATAAACCAGGGAATGCTAGAATTACCTTCTCTGTGTCCAAAATTCTATCACCTATATCCTTGCAATAAATTGTGCGATGTCGAACTCGTATCCAGTCACAAGTCCTACTACCAATGTTGCACAGATTAGACTGAGTACATTGTACCCAGTAGTGGGACACAGTGTGTGTCAAGCCATTATCCACCGTGACTTGGCTTCAAAATTCAAGATTTGCTTTTTAATCATCTATGAGGAAACTCTTGGGCCACCTATCACCCAACTTTTTTCTTCCTCAAGTGTAGCGATAATGTTTACTATCCATCTGAAATACATCATTTTTTCAGCCAAACCCATCTTCTTCTTTATGACCTTCTATATTTTTGCCAAGCGGTAATCAATTTTTTCGGTGTTTACTAGAGCCTGGAAATCAGGACCATGCAAAAATTTGGAGATAGTCCTTGGAGATAATTTACCTAAACTCCACAGATAGTTAGAACTGTAACTGAATCACCACCCCTCCACAAGTTTCCCTGAGGGTATTGTCTCTTTAACTCACCTTTATATGTAACATAAAATTCCCACACTAGTGCAAGACTAAGTTTTTCTAGTGCTGTAGTCATCCACTAGGACTTGTACTATTGAAATCTGGCCTCAAATCCAGGCATCACAGACATGCTTGCAGTGTTTAATCTTGGTTCAAGGTATATCCCTCTTCTCAGGTTTCCCACGACTGGGTTTATCTGTAACCCAAAACTATATGTTTCTTGAATTCTAGGGTACCCCACATTCAACGATGGGCACCGGAGCAGGTGCAATAGATAATTAAATTTGGGGTTGTGGTGGTGGTTGGACATTAATTGGGGTCACATCCTCTCAACCTCACTTTTATTTTATAATTCTACTTCATATGAACTTGACTCTTTCTCCTCCGCATTATTAACAAATTCTGCATTTTCATCTTTATTGACATCTTCATTACTATCATCCTCGAATGATGATGCTCAGTGCTGTCGGGATTTACTTGGCTGCTTTATTCTGGATTCCTTTTTAGGAGTTGTGACTACCTTTGCAGGTGTTTTCTTTCCCATAAGTAGTGTCTCTCTAGGATGAGCCCTCTTATGTACTGCATATTCGTAAATATCTCCACTTGATTCATTAGATTTGTCTCTTAGCTGACGACCATACTTAGGAGCAGGTCTATTTTTTTCGTTCTTCTTTTGTGTGTGTTTTGAAGAGGAATCACCTTTAGGATCCATAGTACCTGTGTGCATACACTTATTAGTGATTAAAAAGAAAAGGATAGAAAACAAAGAAATATGGTATCACTGTGCATGTTCTGTTCATGTGATGACTAGGGGGTATGAACTATATACACCGGTTACGACTCAATTGACTGGGTTGTAAGATAGACAGAAGCTCTATCAATGTTTACTAGTTAGGTTACGATTCCTCCTAACCTGTTGTAAGGTTAACTTACGACTTCTTACTAATACTCGTAAGCTAACCAGAAATATATTTTCTCTAGAAGTTTCACAAATCATTACGACTATTGGTTATGAGTCATAGGGGTTGGTTACGACTTACATAGTCAAGTTGTATCCATACCGAAAACTACACTATTTTAATCCTTGATGTTTTTACTAATAGTTACAAGTCGTAGAGGTTGGTTATGACTCATATTGTCAAGTTGTATCCATTCCAGAACATACACTATTCTAAATCTTTAAGTTGTCAGTGGTAACGAGACTCATAACAACTTGTTACATGACGGTACAAGCGGTCAAGAGCCCCATATCCACTCAACATAAGGGTTTATCTTTGAGTTGGTTCTATCATTCAAACCCCATACTTTACATCTTTAACCAACTTCAATACCACCCCTTTATTTCTCTAAGACTCATATTTACAGTACAACAATCAAATTCACTCCCAAATCTCATTTCAAAGTTAACTTATAAGCAATAAGGTTCAATTTTTCGTACAAACGTATATTTAAATTTAAGAAATTCTAAAATATCAAAACATATTCGGATTCAAATTGAAATATAAAGTTTTTAAGAACGAAAACTTACTTATTTTGCTAAGATTTTAGATTTCTTAAGCGAAGAAACTTCTCGACCCCAATGCTAGATGAATTCGACAAATTTGGGAGGACCAAATTGATCAATTTGTGTTTTTGGAATGAATTTGAGTTCTTAGATATTAGTAATCGATCAAAAATAAAGGTAATTCATTGTTTGCACTATCGAGTACCTGAATCGGGTACCCTTCTTTTGTTTAAAAGGAGAACTAGGCTGGGTTAACCCGTGACCCTAGTCCTGGCGAGTTTGGTTACAGGTCATACATACAACTTGTAACCAATACTTACAAGTCTCTTACTCCCTTCATAAAGATCTTTACTATTACCTGGGTTCTGGAATCATTACGACTCAATGTGACAAGTCATGACTAGAGTTTATAACTCATTCTAAGAGTTGTAAAGACTCTAGTGACCACTTACCTAGATCTTCTTCAAGATATTGGTCTTTATGACTCCTTCCTACGAGTTGTTATGTCAAGTTACAACTCATGAAGGATCCGTGTGACCTGACTTTTGGAATTTCAGGCTCTTTCCTGCAATTTTTAATCCTACACATTGAACACACATATTATCCTATAAATTATTAAGTCCAAAACATAGGTTGCCTTCACGCATCGCTTGATTTAACATCGCGGCATGACAGAGATAAGTTGGATACTCAATCTTCACCAACTATCCTTATGGGTTGCCTCCTATGCAGAGTTTCATTTAATATCGCGGAATGAAACAGTTGCCTTGGTTTCTCAGACTTTACCAAGGTCTATCTCAAAAATAACATTATTTTCTTCAGTTTTACCTATATAGAGTTCTACTCTTTGTCAATTCACGTTGAATGGGGCTTACCATACCACTTCAATTCCAATGAACTATATGGATAAACTCTTTTCACTGTAAATGGACCATACCACCTGGAATTTAACATACCTGAAACAAGCAAAGTCTTGAGTTATATTGCAATACCCGATTACCTTTCTCAAATATCCTTTTCTTAATTTTGCGATCATGATGCAGCTTCATCTTTTCTTTTTAAAGGGTAAAACTCTCATAATCCCGGAGTTGGAATTTGTCCAACTCATTTATCTTACTCATTCTTGTCTTATCTGATCCTGCCACTCAAAATTCAGCTTCTTCAGTGCCCACAGTGCTTTATGCTCAAGTTGAACAGACAAGTGACATGCTTTGCCATATACCAATTGATAAGGAGAAACACTAATAACAGTCTTGAGAGCTGTTGGGTAAGCCCATAATACATCGTCTAGATTTCTTGATCAATCAGTTCTATTGGCATTTACTATCTTCGCGAAGATAGACTTAATTTCTCTATTAGATACCTCAACCTATCCACTATTGTGTAGATGATAAGGTGTTGCTACCTTGAACTTTACTCCATACTTCTCAAGAAGACTCGTCAATAGACGATTACAAAAATGTGACCCACCTTTGACTTACGACTGGTCACTATGATCCATCATCAAACTTTATGACTTATATCCTTCTATGACTTCACCTCTGAATGACACGAGTTTTTTGCCTCTTTAAGATTGCTTGTCATGACTCGTAGTGACTCCTTTTGAGTCACGAACATCTTTCACTTGGCTTTTTCATTTTGTCTTTTGTTATTGCTTTGTTCACGAGTCTGCCACTAGTCTTATGATGATTTGACTACTTGTAGGCTGATTTGTAAGATTGGCGGACTTCATATTTTTCAGGGATTTTTCTTTTAATTCTTATCCCAAGGAGTTTCGTACCTGTATTCCCTGCAATCAAGCAAAAAACACCTCATATCCATAAAAGTAACCTACGTGCAAGATTAAATTCCTTGGTTTTAGGCATCAAATGTGTTGTGTTTCCACGTCACATCAAATTTATCATAAATTCTAATAAGAAAGGAATCTTTGTACCATCTATGATCAAAAAATGTCTTAAATTAAAGGTTGTTAAGTATTTTGAAAGTTCTTTCTCTTCAAATATCTGGACTATCTATGAAATATTTAATAATGTCATATATTAGTGTATTGGTTGTGTCAAGAATGGTTTTGCCATCCTTAAATATTGGTTCACCAGACATGTCAATTCAAACATTATAAGATTTTCTTGTTGAACTTTCTTATCTCACCAACCAGAAACAATTTCAATTTCTAAGCCTAAAAAATGAGTGGTTCTTGTTGATGAATAAGAAAAATCCACACTGGCTCATACCATAAGAAATTTAGTGACGGTTAAGAGCCACATTACTTAAAATTGTGTTGCCTCAACAACCCACAAAACACAAATAGGATATATTTGGTACCCAATCAGGCACTTTCTTTCATTTCTTCATCTGGATCCTCATCTAATTAACCAATATACTTTAAAAATGAAACAATTACCCAATTGCTCAAACTGAGCCAGAATGCTGACAATTCAACCTATGAAAGTTTCTAAACAAAACATAGCCCTTCTGTCAACATTTAACCAAAAACTCACCTTTACAATAAACTTTTATGAATTTATTCTTACAAATATCATGTCCAGCTTATTCAAGTCTCATAGGGACATGTCCAGCTTATTCAACTCTTATAGGGATAAGCAAATTCAGACGTATATTACCGTTGTTACCTATGGATTAACAAATTAATCTCACCCAAAGAATAGGACTTACATTCTAACAAATATACAAGACTTTCTCAAACTTTTTGTACTCTATTTTTACAGTTACTATGCCTACCACGTGACTTGAATGAATTTATTTACCATTCAGATAGCTTTGATAGACATTCTTGATTTATCCTTTGTAACGATCCATTTTGTAGTTGCTAAATTATTCATAATAAATTCATAAAAATTATTGATTTTCATTCCTCAGTTTTAACTTGGGTCCAAAATAGCCAATATTTTATTTATTATGTCACCTCAAACTTTTCTGCAATGATTTTAGCCTTCGGATGTATCTAGATAGACTCAAGCTTGATGAATTTAATTATTCATGAGTTCTAATATCAATAATTTAGTTTTAAAGTTCTTTAGGTATAAATTAAAGTTATACAATATCCCTAACACAAAGTTAAGTATAAAACTTTCTTTCCAATACAATTTCGATATGGGTTTCTATTAGGCCAACTTTAAATGATAATATCTATTAGAAATATAAGAAGTTACAAAACCCATAACCTATCAAATTAAAGATCTATGAGCCTTATTTCCAACACAACAAACCGTATCTCCATCCGGATTCAAAGTAAACAGCTATGACTGTTTTACTTAGCACTGTCTGGGCTGAAATTTTTCTGTAGCAAAAATTCTGATTGTATTTAAACCAACTTCAGCTGTTTTTAGGCCTAAAACCCCCAAATTTCATTTCCTAACCCGAGAGAGGTGATTTCCCAAAGCTTAAGGTGAAATGCCTTCGTGGAGGTAAGTTTTTACATTATTTTCTTCATCTTTTAATCCTTTAATATCTTATAATCCCTAGAAAGACCTTTAATGGTGGAATTCTTTTGGGGAATACTTATGGGTGTTTTTATTATGACCTAGAGCTGATTTTAAACTATAAATTAAAGATTCCTAACACGAATTTTATAAATTAGATTATGAATTTTGATGGTTAGGAACCTTGAATTCCATAAATATGAGACCTTTAGCATAAAAACTCTATTAATGGATATGAGTTAAGTTTGAAAGAGCTAATTAATGGATAACTGACATTGGGGAATGCTATAGACCTTGAATTAAGGATAGAATTAGTCAGTTTGAATCCCCAAGATATTTGTTTGAAGAGTAAATAATTGATTACTCTTATAATTTCTTAATTTTTAGATGATTGATTATTTCAAGGCATAAAAGAAAGGAAAGAGCATCCTTGTTGCAACTTTCTTATTTCAAAAGCTTGGAATCCAGGTAGGCTAGGTTTAATGAGTAGAATATTGAGTTATTTTATATTTTCATTATTTAGAACTGATGGGAGAAAGCATGTCTAGGCCTGCAAGCATGAAGTTGAGGTGGATAAAGACACTAGTACTTAACTATAATCCCAAAAACTATATTATTGATTGATTATGTGATATTTATGATATTATGTGTTATGTGTCTGAAAGGAGATTGTTGTAAATGTAGTATTTGGACATGATGGTTTTATTAGTTGTTATAGTGATGAACCTTCTGTTAAGCCACCCATCCTGCTTCACGTTTCATTACCTTTTTTTATATCTTAAGCTGGGGGTCTATTGGAAACAACCTCTCTACTTCTTCGGGGGTAGCAGTATAGACTGTGTATATTTTACCCTCCCCAGAACCCACTGTGTGGGAATATACTGGGCTTGTTGTTGTTCTAGTGATGAACCTAGTTGATTTGTAATGCTATTAAGTTGTATGTATTGTGCAATAATATGATGAGGAGAATTATGCTAAGATCAAATATGGATGAGCATAGTAATATCTAAAGGATAGATGACTTGAATTAGTGTGATGATTGTATTATGTGGAAAGATGTAGAGGATAATAATACGCGTGAATATGCTAGTTATAGGTGGTGATGTTAGAACCCAAGTTGTGGTACTTAAGAAGAAAATGATATTTTTAATAATTAATGAGTAATTAAGGCTCCAATAATGACTTGTATGCATAAGAATTAAATTGTGATTTATTTTTTGATATTCTTGTTTTGATATCGATAAAAATACTATATCTATTCGATGACCATGAGAGGCCAAATTGGTGATAATGATGGGCTACTGAATTGTGCCTATGAGTGGCTTGTTTGATAATGATAACTCCTTACAGTAATGCTCTGAATACTTGTTGATTGGTACTCGGACATGCTTGAAATTGTTGGTGCTTGGATTGTTGATGCGTATTGAAAATTTACCTGATGGAATTATATTATGACTTTAAGTGTATCTGTAAACTTAGAACATTGTGTTGTATGCTTTGACATTATGTAAATTTGATATTGATAATAGTTATATATATTGGATCAGGTACCATGTAGGTATGGATATGTATATATTAGATTGGGTATCACCCCGATACAGATGTGTATATGTTTGATCGGGTACCATGTTGGTACGAATATGTAGATGTTGATTGGGTACCATGCTGGTATGGATATGTATATGTATATGTTGGATTGGGTACCACGCCGGTATAGATATGTGTATATTAGATTGGGTACTATGCCAATACAAATATATATATATATGTTGAATTGAGTACCACGCTGGTACAGATATGTATATGTTAGATCAGGTACCACACTAGTACGGATATGTATATATTGTGAGCACTGTTTGATCTGTTATTGTTGTATTGTTAATTTATTGGGTATTTGATTGTGTGATATGTATTTGAAAATCTGAAACTTTGTACTTTCTTACAAGTTGGTCGGCTTGCTTCATTTATAAGAGTTTTAATGATAGCTTACTAGAATGGCTAGTTATCATTCTTTGATATTATACTAGAGCATTTGGTTGTTAGCGTGAGAGTTTAGTGTGAGTTGTCTATGATTATTGGATTTATCCTATAGATCTAGGTAATGGAAAAGATAAGGCGAATAAAGAGAAATAGTAACATATTAGGGTTGGATTGTGGTTGATGGTGTGAATTAATGAGACTAGAGTATGTTAGTAACAAATATAATATTGATGGAGTTTGAAGTGTAGTTGGAAGATGTAAGTTATATAGGTAAAGTATTAATGTTATTACAACCTTAGTTCAATTATATTCCATTCAAGATGTCATGATTTATTTTTCTTAATTCTATTTTACGATTATATGGACTGACATGTCGGCTGATGATTCCTACCAGTACGTGTGGTTGTATTGACCCTACTCTTCTACATTCCTTTATGGGGTGTATACTGAATGCATGTTAGTTTGCAGTTTCTAGATGGATGATGATATTCAGCACTAACTTCTGCACTTTTTCTTGGCAGATATTAGAGTCCTTGTATTTATTTTACTGTCAGTCTATGTTGTAATAGGTAGCTCTTGTACATGTGTAGCCAAATCTTGGGATAATTAAGGACACTTGTAAGAAGTTTTTAAAGAAATTTATTTATTAGTATTTAATTTACTTATTATATTTAATCTAGTATTCCCTTAAAAACAGACATCTTCTGCATATTTTTAGTTGGGTAATAAGGGTTCTCCTAGCTATTTAGAATAGTGTAGGTGCCCACATGATCCGTTAATATGGGTTGTAGCAGTTGGTATTAGATCTTTAGGTTCATCAGTCCCACAAGTAAAAGAGCAATATCAAGTAGAGTTCCGTAGATTGGTGTGTAGGCTCTACACCCAATCTTCGGAAGGCTATGAGGCATTTAAAAGTCATTTTCCTTTCTTTCTCTTCATCGTGCCATTTTAATCTTGGACTATTAGATTTAATGCAACTGGTATCTAGACAATTCTAATTGGTATCTTAATAGAGCTCAATTGGAATGTAGTTAATTCCAATTGGTATCTTAGTAATTTTGAATAAAAAACTAGGAGATTTCAATTGGTATCTGTTAATAAGGTCTAAAAGTTATTGTTAATAGGTAAAAACTTGTGAAAGTTGTGAACTTATTAATTGTTTGTGTTTGATATTTGGCTAAACTTGTGTTGCTAGATTTTTGTCATTGTTGTGAATTATTTTTGTTTGAATTTAAGTTATAAAAATTGGCTAAGTTGTTTTTGTTGATAATTGTGATGGGATTATTTGAATTTTTTTTGTTATTCTGAAACTAGCAATTCTATGGTGCTTACTTATTTTTTTGTACAATATACTGATGAAATTGATGGTATAAGAATGGAGAGGATGATATGAGAAAATGATATCAAGAAAATATGGTGAAACAGTTTCGTGAATAAAAGACAGAGGTGATATGAGCTTTCTGTAATGAGAAGTCTTGTTAATGATGTTGTAGATGAATCCTTGTGTTGTTCAATTATTTGATATTATGTGGGGATCCTTGTGTGGTTCGATCATTGAGACTATATTTAGATTTTTTGTGCATTTTTATTATTGAAATTATAATAGATTCCTTGTGAGGACTAGCTAAGTGACATTATCTTTGAGTTCCTTATGTGAATGAATTCTTAATATTTGGAAAAATAATGAGTTTTAAATATAAGTGACAAAAACTAGTAGAGGTTGTTTATACCTACATAATTTGATGGATGACTTGTTTGGAATATGATATTGGTGATGAGACTGTTAATAACCTATAATCGATTTATTTTGTTTGTCCTTGCTAATGTGCTAGTGGTGTGGGGATCACTCTTGAGGTGATTAAGAGTTAAGCGAAGTCCATAATAAAAATATTAGTAGGTAGAAATAAGAATGACTCTGTATGTCTTAAATTGATGTTAGTGATATAAGAGTGGTTTGGCTTGACCATGAAGTGTTTGTCATTGAAAAATATTTAGTGATTGTCAGGACATAAGTTGTAGTTGTGGATTTATGCATTAGGAAAAATCTTGAGAAGATAAATTATTATTGACTTGACCTTGTGGCTGAATTATATATTTCCATGTCCCATAGAGTTGGCTGATATATGACACTTCTAGAGGATAGTAATTTCCATGATAGTAGCTATGCAAAATCATATGGCTTAGTTACACTCATAAAATAATTAGGAACGACCCTGAATGTGAGAATAAACGCTTTGTTAAATGGCATAATTGATATTTCCTTGGGTGATACTTGGTGGATATTGCTGTTGAGTGATTAAAGTATCATGATAAGATGAATATTAACAAATTATGGAGGATAATGTGTTTTAGGCTATAATTCTTTGGGATATTTGTGGCCAATTGTTGTAATCCTGTGTAATGAGTGAGAGGTTATATTGTCATTTAGTTATAGTAGTAAACACTAAGCTTGAACTGTGGGTGATCTTGAGGTGAAAAAATAATATTTGTGAAATATTAAAGGTTGCTTTATAGAATGAATTTAATCGTCTTGATTGAGTTAATGTGAATATCTAAGTTATGTGACTCGTAAGTGGTATGGTAGCTTAAAAATGATCAAATGTTGATTCTCCATAGGATAGTCTTGGCTTGAAACAGAGTCAGGTGTCTTAGGGAGAGCTTGTGTATTGGAAGGATTAGGTGTGACTTGTTTAGTGTTGAAAATCGAATAGTCGATTCATGTAGGATCTCATAGCACTTTTCCCGAATTAAATTTGGGGCTCTAGAGCTTCAGTAAAAAAATAAAGAAAAAGAAGAAGGTATTTTTGAATATTTATCTTCTTCAAGGTGAATCTTTTGACCATCTTTATCTTGCTTTCGTAAAACTCAATTTTAAAACTTAAGCCATTGAGAGGAGAATAAATGATTAGTGTGTAAATATTTGGCTCCACTTCTTCGTATTTTGAAAATCTTTGATAGAATGATTGAGTATAGAATGTGGGTTGGTCGATAAGAATATCGAGTGAGTGAATAGGGTGCAGTATAAGCAACCCTGTTAGTAATGTCTCTCTAATTCCAGCCTCGTATTTTTCTCCACTGAATACCCCTTCGGGGATGAACAGATGGCAAATTAGTATCTAATTGTAACGACCCATTTTGTCGTTGCTAAATTATTCATAATAAATTCATAAAAATTCTTGATTTTTATTCCTCAGTGTTAACTTGGGTCCAAAATAGCCAGCATTTTATTTATTACATCACCTCAAACTTTCCTGCGAAGATTTTATCCTTCGGATGTGTCTTGATAGACTCAAGCTTGATAAATTTAATTATTCATGAGTTCTAACGTTAATACATTAGTTTTAAAGTTCTTTAGGTATGAATTAAGGAAGTACAATATCCCTAACACAAAGTTAAGTATAAAACTTTCTTTCCAATATAGTTTCGATATGGTTTTCTATTAGGGCAAACTTTAAATGATCATATCTCTTAGAATATAAGGAGTTACAAAACCTATCACCTATGAAATTAAAGATATCTGAGTCTTCTTTCCAACTTAACAAACCATTCCTCAATCCGAATTCTGAATAAAAAAGATATGATTGTTTTACTGAGCACTGTTTGGGCTGAAATGGGATTTCGCTGTAGCAAAAATTCTTATTGTATTTAAACCAACTTCAGCCATTTTTGAGGCCTAAATCCCCAAATTTCAATTCCCAACCCTAGAGAGGTGATTTCCCAAAGCTTAAGGTAAAATTCCTTAGTGGAGGTAAGTTTTTCCATTATTTTCTTCGTCTTTTAATACTTTAATATCTTATAATCCTTAGAAAGACCTTTAATGGTGGAATTATTTTGGGCAATTCTCATGGGTGTTTTTAATATGACCTAGAGCTGATTCTAAACTATAAATTAAAGATTCCTAACAAGAATTTTATAAACTATATTATGAATTTTGATGGTAAGGAACCTTGAATTCCGTAAAGATGAGACCTTTAGCATAAAAGCTCTATTAATGGAGATAGGTTAATTTTGAAAGAGCTAATTAATGGCTAACTAACATTGGGGAATGCTATAGACCTTGAATTAAGGGTAGAATTAGGGGTTTGAATAGCCAAGATATTTGTTTGAAGAGTAAATATTTGACTACTCTTAGAATTGCTTGACTCTTAGATGATTGACTTCTCCAAGGCATGAAAGAAAGGACAAAACATCCTTGTTGCAGCTTGCTTCTTCCCACATCTTGGAGTCTAGGAAGGTTACGTTTAGTGAGTAGAATATTATATTATTTTATATTTTCATAATTTAAAATTGATGGTAGAAATCATGTCTAGGCCCGCGGGCATGGAGTTGAGGTGGATAAAGACACGAGTACTTAACTTTAATCCCAAAAAATATATTATTGATTGATTATGTGATTTTTATGATATTATGTGTTACGTGTCCGAAAGGAGATTGTTGTAAATGTAGTATATGAACATGATGATTTTTCTAGTTGTTTTAGTGATGAATCTAGTTGAGGTATAATGGTATTAAGTTGTGTGTATTGTGAAATAATATGATGAGGAGAATTATGCTAAGATCGAATATTGATGAGCATAGTAATATCTAAAGGATAGATGACTTGAATTAGTGTGATGATTGTATTATGTGGAAAGAGGTAGAGGATGATTATATGCATGAATGTGCTAGTTATAGGTGGTGATGTTAGAACCCAAGATACGGTATTTCAGAACATAATGATATTTTTAATAATTAATGAGTAATTAAGGCTCCCATAATGAATTGTGTGCATAAGAATTAAATTGTGATTTTGTGTCTGATTTTCTTGTTTTGATATTGATAAAAATACTATATCTATTGGATGCCCATGAGAGGCTAAATTGATGATAATGAGGGGTTATTGAATTGTGCATATGAATGACTTGTTTGATAATGATAACTCCTTAAAGTAATGATTTGAATACTTGTTAATTGGTATTCAGACATGCCTGAAATTATTGATGCTTGGATTGTTGATGTGTGTATAAATGATTATTGAAAATTTACTTGATGGGAATGTCTTATGACTTTAAGTGTACTTGTAAACTTTGTACATGGTGTTGTATGTTGTGACGTTGTGTAATTTAATGTTGATAATACTTGTATATGTTGGATCGAGTGCCACATCGGAATGGATATGTATATGTTGGATTAGGTACCACTCTGGTATGGATATATATATGCTGGATCGGGTACCATTCTATTATGGATATGTATATGTTGGATTGGGTACCACACCGATACAGATATGTATATATTGGATCGGGAACCATACCAGTACGGATATGTATATATTGGATCGGGTACCACCCCGATATGAATATGTCTATGTTCGATTGGGTACCACACCGATACAGATATGTATATGTTGGATCAGGTACTACGTTGGTACAGATATGTATATATTGGATCGGGTTGCATGCCGGTATGAATATGTATTTGTTGGATGGGGTACCAGACCGGTATGGATATGTATTTGTTAGATCGGGTAGCACGCCGGTACGGTACATTAACATAGATTATTCCCTTCAGGTCATGACTATTTGGGCAAAAATAAGTCCCATAGCATGTGTGTACATATTTGTGTTGAGTCTGTGGATGTTTACAGTATAATTGATACTATTGATAGTTATGTGGATTGTTTGTGAGCAATGTTTGATCTGTTATTGTTGTATTGTTAATTCATTGGATATTGGATTATGTGATATGTATTTGAAAGAGTGAAACTTTGTACTTACTTATATGTTGGCTGACTTGCCTTGTTTATACGAGTTTTAATGGTCTCTTACTGGAATGGCTAGTTATTATATTTAATACTATAATAGAGCATTTGCTTTTTAGCCCAAGAGTTTAGTGTGAGTTATCTATGATTATTGGATTTATCCTATAGATCTAGTAATGGAAGAGATAAGGTGAATAAAGAGGAATAGCGATGTATTAACGTTGGATTGTGGTTGATGGTGTTAATTAATGAGGCTAGAGTATGTTAGTAACAAATATAATATTCATGGAGTTGGAA
Source organism: Capsicum baccatum var. pendulum (assembly GCA_030864225.1). Taxonomy (NCBI): domain Eukaryota; kingdom Viridiplantae; phylum Streptophyta; class Magnoliopsida; order Solanales; family Solanaceae; genus Capsicum; species Capsicum baccatum. The sequence continues at coordinate 246,206,406 of CM061552.1, read as the reverse complement.
GAGCAGTTGGATGATGTAAGTTATATAGGTAAAGTAGTAATGTTATTACAACCTTAGTTGAATTATATTTCATTCAAGATGTCATGATTTATTTTCCTTAATTCTACTTTATGATTATATGGACTAAAACGGTCGACTGATGATGCCTACCAGTACGTGTAGTTGTACTGACCCTACTCTTCTACATTACTTTTTAGGGTTTAGACTTGATGCAGGTTAGTTTGAAGTTACTAGATGGATGATGATATTCAACACTAACTTCTGTGCTTTCTTCCAGGCAGATGTTAAAGTCCTTGTATCTATTTTTTTTTACTGTCAGTCTATGTTGTAGTAGGTAGCTGTTGTACATATCTGGCCAAGTCTTGGGATAGTTTGAAGAAATTTATTTATTAGTATTTAATTTACTTATTATATTTAATACAGTATTTGCTTAAAAATAGAAATCTTCTGCATATTTTTAGTTGGGTAATAAGGGTTCTCCTAGCTATTTGAATAGCATAGGTGCCCACACGATCCGTTAATGTGGGTCGTGACATCCTTTGGGGTAAATATCTACCATCTTAATTTTCTCAATGATTTATATGATTGGTGTTTTATATATAGTCCCAAAGTTGGATATCCTTTCCACTTTAGTCAAGGAAGGATATAAATACTTTTCTTATAAGGTTTTTAAATAACAACAAGTACTTATGTTACTTTAGTTTCTTATAGATTTTACACTTCATTCATTTTTTTCTAAACTTTGCCTTTCATAAACTAAAGGACAAAAAAGAATACCATGTTTATCCATTCAAGTACATTTCAAATGGTATATTACAGCAGGAGAAAAGTGGTTTCTAAACTCTTTGTGATTGTAACAATTCGAGATACTCCATAGTCATAACACGATGGTTAGCGTTGCAAGTGATCACAAACTATCCTATGGCCTGACAAAACACTAAGAATATCGAAAATAAAAACCAATTATGCAGAAACTTAATTGAATAATGAAATATTATAAAAAAACCCAACCAATAATAACTGAATTTGAGATCACAAGTTTAAAATCTAATTATAAGTCTGAAAAGCCTCTACTAAGACGAGTTGCTTGAACAAGCCCCCAGCTAGATCGAACTGCCTAAAAATTGGGAATGACAAAGACAAAATAAAACATTAACACAGGCCCTCACATTAAGAGGCCTCACCAAAATTCTACTATTAATATGGTAAAAGATCGTACTAGAAACAATTCTGATGCTGAGTGTCAGAACCTATATTATGAGACAATATAGTGCAAAAAAGGTATTCGATCAGTACTTTGAATATACTAAGTATATAAGATAGAAAAGAACTGATATAAGCTAAATATGGAACACGTAACATGATAAACTAATGAAAGACTAACTAATAAACATATGTACTATCTAGTGAATTGAATAACTGAATAGAAGGTCATTCAAGAATTTGAATCTAGACTATAAACCATGAAATGCACTGTGGGATCTAATAATAATTAACATTCTCCAATCTAGCAAACTGGGGGTCCAACCTGTAACCCAGATGGACGTATGTTCAGTGCCTTGCCAAGGGTACAAAAGTTGACTGATATGGATACACTAAACTGATGTCCAAAAGGACTGAGGTGTCAAGCCTATTCTGATGGATGGACCTTTAGAACCTACGATAGTGCTGTAGTACTAGGACTTAAGGACTTCTACAAAAGGTCTCAGCCTAACTAGCGGATGCGCCTTCATCCTTGCATCTGCTCAATGCTAAGTATCACTCTCAATTGTAGGACACTGGAAACTAATACATGCTCAATGTTAATAATAATTTAAAGACTGAAAATAAATACATTAAATAAAAGCATTCAAAACATATAAACTAGGGATATAATACCCAAAAGTATATGCATAAAATCCTAGGTCATCAAGTGTTCATAACCTACCATCTCAAAATAATAAAACTATTATGCCAATTCCATAAACTGAATGAATTTAAGTAAATTAGTGAGTCAAGTTCGACACTTATGGATTTCACTATATAGCTCGGGTTGTGGTTATGGTTTACGTAATAATACTAAAATTCATGATAAAATAGGTGTTCTAACTGAATGATAGCAATAACTAATATATATTAATGAATTTGCCAATATCCATAAACCCTAAATTGTGAGGAAGAAATTGAACTAGAGAATTGTGTTAACTTTAGGAATCAATGGGTGAAAGGGGACCCAATGATAAAATGACACACACTTTTAGAAGGAAACCTTGAAGAATTCCTTGGAATTGGTATCTTGAAGAAGATGAACCCTAGCTCTTCCTTGGGGAAAGAAATCACCTCTTTCCTTTCTTAATACTAGGTGTTGGATGTTTTTTTGAGTAATGAGGGATTAGGGTAATATAAACCCTAATAAACATCCTTAAAATATCCAAAACTACATAACTTTGCTGTTAAAAGAGTGAAAAAAGACTGATATGCCTCTTTAAAATTCTTAACTAGAAACTACTGAAAGAAACGTACGAGACCTTCCCACGATCGTGGAACAAACCTACGATTGTGGGTCGTACCTTGGTTGGTAGGCTTAAAAGCCCAATTAGGGGCATCTGTGGGACTCACAATCGTGCATATGTTTGTAGTTAAAAGTAAGATTGTGGTTCCCTCTTGTAGTAGGGTGGTACACTTGTAAACTTTCATATGTTGGGATTTTTTTGACCAGACGAGACCATTGTATGTTCGTATAATGTAACCATGGTCATGGTTTGGCTCGTGGTATCTCAATATAGAGTAGTACTTCACTAAAAATATTGTAACTTCTTACTCCAATGTCGTGTGAAGGTGAAATTAGATGATTTGGAAAGATAATTCTAATATATATCATTTGGTGGTCTAGATCTCAAATATTCATCATAATCTAGAAGTTATGCTCATTTTAGTCTAACTATTTCTTGAGGAATTGATCAATAAAGAAGGTTTTATCTTGGATAAAGGCTAAATGTTCTTGTGGCCTTGGCACATGGAAAAATTCCTTCTCATATTATTAAAACTTGATGTTTAATCCTACATGTACTTGAAGCTTGGTTCTATCCTTGACTTGTATTTTTTGGGGTGTTACAATATCTCTCATTTGGGATCATTCGTCCCCGAATGATAACTGAATAAGATGGAAGGTTAAGGGAAAAGATCTAAAATTCCCTTATTTTCTTCACTACTTCTTCTGATATTATTGGAACCCTTTTACACTATCTGTACCAAAAATTCCTACATTGAGTCTCTCCGATCTAAACATTAACATGGTACTGAGTCCGTAACTGAAATATGTACTGAATTTACTCATGGACTCATTCTATGGAATGAGAATAACTAGGTGACATAAAATAAAAAGAATTAATTAATTAAGAAAAAATATCACATCAAGAAGGAAATAAGTTTGAATGGAAGATATGAGAGTACTTGGTTATCATGTTTTCCTCTAATTTCTATGTAGCTCCCTTAACCTATCAATTCACCAAAGAACTTTTACCAATGCGATCTCTTTATTCCATAACCTATGATCCTGATGATCAAGAATTTTAATTAAAACCTCTTTGTAAGAGTGACTATCTTTTATGACCACATTTTCTAAGGGCACAATCGATGCGGGATCACCAATACACTTCTATAGCAATGAAACATGGAAGAATGGATGAACTGCTGCTAACTCTACTGGCAAGTCAAACTCATATGCTACTGTTCCAAAACAACCTATATTCTCATAAGTAAAAATAAAGCAGGGACTGAGCTTTCCCTGCTTCCTAAGTCTCGTTACCCCCTTCATAGGTGAAACTTTCAAGTAGACAAACTCACTAACAACAAACTCAATAAGCCTTTGTCTAATCAGCTAAACTTTCTCTATAACCTCATCGACTAACTCTGGCCCTATCAAAGTAGTTTCAACAACTTCAAAGAAACTAATAGGAGACCTATACCTCCTACCAAAAAATTCTTTAAATGAGGCCATCTGAATACAAGGGTGATAGGTATTATTATTACTAATCATCCCAACTACCCTTTAAATCGATCACGCTTACTCTTAATATGTCCTTTAAGGTCTGAATGGTCCTTTTTTCTTGAACATCTATCTGTGGATGGAAAGTTATACTTCGATGAACTTGGATACCAAGACCCTTCTAAAATGCCTTCCAAAACTGAGAGGTAAACTGACTAGCTCTATCTAAAATTATTTTCAATGGACTCACGAAATTTCAGCAACTACTTTAGGTAGATTTTAGCATAGTACATAGCTAAATTTGAAGTATTAACTAGTAGAAAATGGGAAGACTTTGTCATTTAGTCCATGACAACCCAAATGGCATCTTGCAGTCCATGAATGCGAGACATTCTTATGATGAAGTCAATATTTACTACTTCCAACTTTTAGGTGCGAATACTGATGTTCTAAGTTCCACTAGGTCTTTGGTACTCAACCTTAACCTATTGGAAATTTGGACAACTAGCCACAAATTCCATGATATCCTTCTTCATACCATTCTTCCAATAGACTGCTCATAAATTATGTCACATCTTCATGGCTCCTGGGTGAAATAGAATACAGAGAACCATGAGCCTCCGCTAGTATCTTTTGTCTGAAGTCATCCCTATCCAAAACACATAGTCTGCTCTAGTAGTGAAGAAAACCATCTCCCATAGAAGAAAACCTCAACCTTCTGACTTAGGACTGCTATTTTTAATCTAAGAAAAATAGGATCACTATATTGCTTTTATTTCACCTGGGCTTCCAAGGAGGATTCCAAACAATTTTGGACAAACCAAACAAACTCCTAATTCAGCCAATCTATAGATCTCTTGAGCTAGTTCTTTCTTGTCATTCTTAAAATGAGCAACACTTTCCATAAATAATCTATTAAAGGCATCTCCCACCTTATTGGCTTTACCCAAATGGTATAAAACACTTATATCATCACCCTTTAACAACTCTAGCCAATTTCTCAGATGGAGATTTAGATCTTTCTAAATGAATACATACTGAAGACTCTTGTGATCAGTGAACACATCAATATGAACCCCATATAAGTAGTGCCTCCAAATATGTAAGGAAAAAACAACTACTACTAACTTAAGATCATATGTTGAGTAGTTATTCTCATGAGGCTTTAGTTGTCTAGAGGCATATTCTATAACTATGCCCCGCATACATCAACACACAACCAAGTCCAACCCTGGAAGCATTACAATAAACCACAAAACAGTCTAAGCCCTTGAGCAAAGTTAAAATTAGAGTAGTGGTGAGTCAATTCTTCAAGTCCCAAAAAATTTTCTCACAAGAATCAGACCACTAAAATTTGACTTTCTTCTATGTCAGCCTTGATACAGGATAAGCAATAGTGGAAAATCCTTCAACAAACCATTTTTAGTAACTGACTAAGCCCATGAAACTCTTGATATGTTATGGTGAAATAGGTCTAGTCTAGTTTACCACTGCTTTGGTTTTTTGAGGATCAACCTGAATGCCTTTGTTGAATATAATATGACTAAGGAATGATATTCATTCAACAAAAATTCACACTTGCTGAATTTATAAAATAGCTGAAAAAATTTAAGAGTGTGCAAGGCAATTCTAAATAATCTGAGTATTCATCCTTACTCGTAGAATAAACAAGGATATCATCTATGAAGACAATAATGAAAATGTCCATGTACTACTTGAATAATCAGTTCATTCAGTCAATAAAAGTTGTAGGAGAATTTGTTAGTCCAAAAGACATAACAAAAAATTCAAATTGGCTATATCGAGTTCTGAAGGTTGTCTTCAGAATGTCACGTTCTTTGTCTTTGAGCTGATGATATCCTGATCTATGGTCTATCTTAGAGAAGCAATTTACACAATGAAGTTGGTGGAACAATAATCAATTCTAGAAATAGAATAATTATATTTTACTATGACCTTGTTTAACTGATGATAGTCGATTCAGATTCTAAGAGAATTGTCTTTCTTGTGCACAAAAAGAGCTGGAGAACCCCATGGAGAGATGCTTCGTCTGATAAAATCCTTGTCTAGGAGGTCCTTCAATTGTTCCTTAAACTCTTTAAGTTTGGATGGAGCATTCTATAGGGTGGAATTAAAATAGGTCGGGTATATAGAAGGATATCTATTCTGAAGGTTATTTCCCACTTGAGAGAAACTCCTGGTAGATCTTTAGGACACACTTATAAAATTTGTTTACCAATAGAACTGACCCAAGAGTTGGGGCTTTGAATTTTGAATCCTTAACCCATACAAAATTATAGATACACTATTTGGAGATCAACTTTTGTAACGCCCCAAAATCTAGTTCCCGGGATGCAACACGATCCTCCAAACTACAAGTAGTCCTGAGCTAACCCTGGCTAATTTCTACTAAGTCTGGATCTCAACATAGGGGAAATATGAATAAGAAAACATAATAATTGCAGAAATCTTATCTAAAGCATAGAAATCTCACAAGTCTTGGTAAGATAATACTGAGAATCTGAATATAGAATTAAAAGTCTAACACTGAATCTAGTAGTCCAACAAGCCTCTACTATCTGAATCTAGAGAGTTACTGGGACAGGCCCCAACGGACGTAAAATTTCTGAAATGAATAAAGAAATATCTACTAATAAACTTAAAGAATGAATAACTTAGTCCCCGAACTATGAGGACTCACCAACTACTGGGATGTAGATCAGATGCTCGGGAATCACTCACGCTACAGAGACTGAGTAGCTGAACCTACATTATGAGATAATATAACACATAAACATATTTGTGGATCAGTACTTTGAGGATGTACTGAGTATATGGGGGTACATGCAATAAATAAACAACATCATCACAATTTATAAAATTCATGCATGCTAAATGTAAATGACTCACATAGCTTGAGTAAATCTAAAATTTGAAGGTCATGAATCATGAACAACAAAGTCTATAATGTAAATCTTGTGAGCCATTACATTCAGTCCTAAAATTTATTCTTTTTGGAAACTGCTACATTATCTAATCAATTTGTAAGGGAAATACTTGTCTCAAGACTTTATGAATTGTAAACCATAGCTTTCAAAACATATTCTTTTATCTTTAGGACTTACACAAATATTCTATTTTAAGAGTAGGGGACATCTTATTGGGAGGTTCTTCTAACGGACATACACCATGTGAGCATCCATGGAGTCCCATGTTCGGACCCCGTTAGGTAGGGCTGTTCTACCCTTTCCATCGGAATAGAAATTCTATCTTAAGTGATCATAATCCGAGTCATCCACGTAAAAGTGGAAAAAATTTGAATCCTACATTGGCACATAGTTCTGGGGTATGAAACCGTAGTAAGCTACCCATTTTGATGCTAAATACTACTCCCATTCTTATACTCAAAATCTTAAGAAATCCACTTAAAAATAGCTCAAGAGTTTACAAGAAAATCAATTATACTTTTCTTTCTTAAATAGCAAGTTATTTGAACAAAGTGGATTCTTTATCTCAGCTTAGGATCAAAAGGTTAAATCTTTAACAATAATATGAGAATAAACGTATCTGAGGGTGCTTATAGCATGAATAATCTTGAAATAGAAATCTTAATTAGGTCATAAAAACCCATGAAACAATCTCATGTTAAAACATCTAAAAATTCATGTTTGATAATGTAAACACTTATAATTCATCATAAAATCTGGAAATTTCTGTACGATGCATAGAAATATGAATAAAGTCATGTGATTCAACTTCTAAATCATGGGAAATCTCATAACCTTGCAAATAATGAAAATGGAAATAAACCCTAGCTTTAATTTCATGGGAAATCTCATAAATTGCGTTAAATTTGTAAATAAAAATAAATTTTGGGCTCAAAAATGAAAGAATTATCCTTGTTCAAACCCCACATACCTTGTTGGATGATCTAGCTACTAGAACTTGAATCTTGGATCTTTATTGATATTTTGAAGATGACTTCTTAGAGTTCTTGAATTGAGGATTCTCAATATTGTATTTTCTTGGAATATTGATGGATGAAATTTTGGGTTTTCTTAGAGAGGAAGTATGATCCTTAGGGTTTTTAAGAGTGAATGATGAAGAAAGCGTAAAGTGCTCTCAAATACAATTAATCTTTTATTTTTGGATAGATTGGGGGTTGGGATTTACAAAAATACTCCCTTTAAACTTTTATACGAAACTGGAAAACATATATTTTCCCGATCTGTGTGGCCATCGTGAAGCGCCACTATCATGGTGGCTCACTGGAAATTGATGAATGGAAATTGGGCAGACTCCACAATGCAGAGACATCGTGGTGCCCCTTTGGAACCCTATTTTGGCACATGGCGCGGCACATCATTATCGCACTGGACCTCTGGAAATTAACCCTCTCCGCGATACGCCAATATCATGAAGGCACACTGGAATGGGAAAATTGGAAAATTACACTGATCCACGATGTGCTAAGGGTCCAGACGATCGTGTTTTGCGATAGGAACTTAAAATAACCATAACTTCTTACCCGATTATTGGATTTAGGCAAATTTTATATCGCTGGAAAGCTAATTCAATTTCCTACATAATAGAAAGTCTAAATATAAGGAGTTCCACACTAAATAAATAGTATTTGTTTCAGAAGGTATCCCTTATTCTAGAGATGAATTTAAGCTAGGAAAAATCATGGGGTATTACAACTTGCTAGCCTTAAGGTAAGAGATGAACTGACCCATAGGATTTGAGGTACTACCCTTTCACTATTGAAATGATTTATTTTGAAACTAGAGGCATAACAAGAGTGTTGCCAATCCTTACCAAGAATGACATCAAAATCTACCATGCATAACTCTATGAGACCAGTAATGTGACTTTCTAGGAAACTGTAACTTAGTAATTTCTGTATTTTCATCAAGATATAACTGAGTCACCACCTAGAGTAGAGACTGTTAAATGTTCTAAAAGAATTTTAGGACTGATATCAATGTCTACTACTATATAGGAAGTTACTAAAGAAAGTATGGTTTGAGGATCTAATGATGCATAATCATGAATATGAAAAACTTGTAACGTAGCTATGACAACATCAGGACCTCCTGATCTTGTCAATCTTGAAGGGTATAAAACCTATTTTGGTACTATCCACCAGCTGCACTAATGAGGCATCCTGCTGAGTTACATGACTTGCTAAAGAATTGGACTGAGTTTGCTGACAGGCTTTCCTACCTCTTTGGGAAGCCACTATGCATTTGCTCAATTAGTTGCCTAGCTATCCATACTAATAGAAACTGTCACTACTATCCATATACTCATTCTTATGGTTCCTATCACATTTTTTGCATATCGAGATAGTACAAACACTACTTACACTACCCTAAGACTTAGATCCTAGTGCCCTATCTTAATTATCTTACCAGAACTTAGGCATTGGGTACTAGTAAAAGAGGAGCTGGAGATGAAGATTTTTGGTGGAACTAAGAACAATTTCCACCATCTAACCTCTGTTGAGAATAATTAAAGCTGCCATTTCTAGCCCTCTTATTCTTTCTTTCCTTCTCCTTAGCTTTTTATTCCTCTATTTGCTTGGATAAACCATCAGCATGGAAATGTCCACCTCCTTCACTGAGATAGTAGTTTTACATTCCTTGACCACATCCTTAGAAAAACCAGACACAAACTTGCTAATGAGGGCCTTAGAATGAGAAAACATGGCCGGAGTATACATTTTCAACTGAGTAAACTTATGGTAATACTTGTTCTCACTCATGCTACCCAGCTTCAGATTTATGAATTCCTACACCTTGGCCTCCCTTAGATCAAGTGGGAAGAACCTTTCTAAAAATGCAACCATAAACTTATCCCATTCTACCAATTATACATTTTCTCCTCTATCCCCCTTCCACTTTTTATACCAGGTGTGAGCTACTCCATATAGGTAAAAGGCATCCAAGTCAAAACTTCCAGTTAGGATAACACCCCATGGTCTCTGTAACTTTTTCAATACTATCAACAAAATCCTGTGGATCCTCCTCAGACTTGGATTGACAGAACATTGGATGATTTATCCAAGTCAAGTCTTAAATTCTACCTGCTGTTGTATTTACTGTCGAGTTGGATGGTCCCACAGTAGGTTGGTTTTTTAAAGTGGTAATAGACTGGTCAAAGGCTATACAAACAACCCTGAATTTATCATGGGAGACTTGTTCATTGAAAAGTTTTTTTTTGAGTTGTTTGTCGTGCTTTTTAGTTCTCAACCTACCTATCATTCCACTTCTCCTTCCGTTAGTTCTATTTGGAGGCATATTCTATAAAGATATAGAGAAAGAGTTAGAAAAAGGTTTTAATAGAGCTTACACACTATCACAAGATATGAACATGATATAAGTGAAACTTTTCCCAGAACATTTCAGAGCTTCTCACTCATAAGTGTGGCGTACATCACAACCATGAATAAAACTATATTCAATACAACTTTTAGATATCCTAGTATACTTTAAACCCATTGCTATGATATGAAGTTTGTTATGACCCGGGACTACTCCTAGTTATAACATGGTACTGAGAGTTATAAGTAATCCCAAGCTAAACCATGTCCTGGAAAAACACTAAGAATATCAAAATAACAAGGAAATGGATAAATTAGAGAGAAAAAAAACCAGATGATAAAAAATGATAAATACAAGAATTTTGGTTGGATTGGGACAGGAATCCAAGTTTGGGGTGGTATGGATAAAGGAACTTCCTATGTTATACTTTTCAATTCTTGACGACGAATTGATTTGATAGTTCAAATATTGCTATCTAGGATATTGATCTGATTCAAGATCATTGAGAGGTAATATTAATTTATTGAATTGCAGGCTAAACATTTATCATCTCTATGGGATTAAATCCGAGTTATTGCAAAGTAAAAAACTGATGAGCTTTTGAATCCATTTTGGTCGAACCACCTTGTTTGGATTTGTTTATTGGTATAATGTAGGGCATATCTCATTGCGAGATTCATCGACTGTAATTCGGTTTTATTTCCATTATACTTATTTACATTTTTTTAGTTAGTAGAACCTTCTAACTATATATTACTCTTCTACAAATTCTCTTGTTTCTCTTGTTTTTTCTCTAAACTAATGACGTGGAATTGTAAATTAATTACTTATCATAGTTCTTCTTTAATTTTTCTTCTTTAATTAGAAATTCTTTAAATATTTTTTTCTATAAATAGAATCAGGAGGTTTTTATTTTTATTTTTTCTTAATAATTTAGTGATCTAGGATGGAACAACTAACAAATAGAAGAGAATATATAGAAACTTCCATCTCCAGATTTAGAAGATCTTCTGTTGGTAAATTTCTTTTATTATTATTTTATTATTACTTAATAATAGTTTTAGGATTCAAATCCAAGTGACATCCACATATTATGGGTAACGTAAGAGACATCTCTATTTTCCCCCTAGGAATATTTAGAATTCCCACTTCTTAACTTTTGATCCACCTCTGACCATCAAATGAAATGTGAATAAACCATCCACCCCTTTTTGAAAGAAGGGGCGCTGCATTACCGAAGGTACCCTTCTCTTTCAAGAGGATTCACGACATGTCAAGCCGTGATGTGGTTCTTCAATCTGCATCAAATTAAACCACATGCTACATTGCTTGTATGGGTCCCCATCAATTCCTTTAAGTTTCATTCCTGGGAATGTACAGTCGAAGACAAAAGATTTATATGAGAAATATAAGTAAATGGGCCTCTCCTTGAGCCTCTAAGGATAAAGGTACATGAACAGCCATTTGATCTCCATAAAAATCGGCATTGAATCCCTTGTAAACTAATGGATGTAAACAAATAGTGCTCACCTCCACTAAATGGGCTAGAATGCCTGTATACCTAATCTATGTGGATTGGGTGCTCTATTCAGCAATACAAGCTGTCCCTGTATAACTTCTTGAAGGATTTTCCATACAATTATCTCTTTTTCTCAAATTTTACTCTGAGCTAATCTGTTGGAACCCTTGGGGGTTGTACCACACAGTGAGGGGCCAGGTCCCTCAAAGTCAATCACAGAAAATCAAACACTAAAATGCAAGAAAACAAAAAGATAGTGTAGGAAGAGTAAAATCACACAAGATTTTAACATGGAAACTCCCTTGCTCAAGGGAGAAAAAACCACAGCTTGCCATTACAAGAACCTCAAAGAAATCCACTGTAATCAACCTCTTGATTACAGAATAAATTTCAACCCAATTTTAGGCTCCTTTCTTTTGTAATAGCTCTACTATAAGCTCATCTTGACAACTCTTCCAAGGACCTTCTACATCAATTAACTCTAATCATTATCAAAACTTAGTTGACTCTACCTAAGAATTCTCTACCCAAAAAGAAAAGTTCATTACTCTTATAACACGAGTAATTCATTTACATAGCAGAACTCACTCAAGAAAAATTTCAATTTAAGAATACACAAACAACTATCAACTTGAGCAACGTTAAAATTGTGTTTTTGCTATCTCTCTTTACTTTTTGTATTTGCCAAAAAACATTAGATGAAGAAGCATTTTTTTTATTTTATAGCTGATTTATGATTAGGGCTAAATATTATTAGACCAGATGTCCTATTCAGTAGAAGTAACACCTGCAAGTTTGTTACACAAGAGGAGAAAATAGTGAAGACACGCGTGCCAGCTATACTATACCATGCACATCTAGGGAACTAGTTCCTTGCAATTATCTTCTCATAATTAAAACTATATATATCAATTTCCCACATTTTGATGATAACAAATCAACCATACAACTTTGAGCATATCCATCATATTTAATTAGTTTAATTACCACTCTAAATATTAATGTTCCTCCTTAGCATCATGCTTTAACCATCATGCAACATAGGGACCTGGTCCCTTGTTGTCATGTGTAACAAAAACACTGATTTTTCCCCCTATCATCATACACCTTTTTTTAGTGCATTTTCATACTTCTACCTATTAACATGCCGACATGAGCACACATATACACACATACACCTGGTCCTCACATATAAAGTCAGTATTCCCTCTTTATGCATCATTAAAAATGATTAACAGTAAACCAAGAGTAAAGAAAATTACAAGCTAGTTAAATCATGGTCACTAGGTAACACTAACACGAAGAATAAGTTAAAATAAAGGAGACAAATGAAGTACACAGGTATAATCATTCACTCATAAATAAGAAGTTTGTACTAGTACAATCATATCAAAATAAACAAATAAAATAACCGTCTTAAAAAAAACTACAAGAGGCCAAATATGAGACTGACATAGGATTGATTAGAGAATAGGGATAACAGGGCTTAGGTACAGGGAGGTTTTGGGTAAAAAGGACTTAAGCAATATCTCCATTCTTGTACTTTATACATTGTGCACATCCAACAACTATTTAGTGAGAACCTTAACTTTAGAATTTATTTTTTGAACTTTACCAGTCAGTTCTACCACTTTTACCTGGAGTTTTGCATTTTCAGCTACAAGTTCATCAGTGGGACCTAGTTCCTCAAAGAACAACTTTTGATTTTGCAACTTCAGGTGCACTATTTTAGTATCTTTGGTAGATAACTTGATCCATTAATTCCTCTATTTCCTTTCTTAACTTTTTTGAACAGCTAGCAACTTTGACACTTGAGATACAGATCCAACTTTTCCCTCAATACATTCATTCTCAATAAGGATTATAAGGCTAATTTGATTGGATGTTCCAGGTGTTCCCTTAGTTCCATACACACCATAGTGTTCAAACACCTTGTTAAAGAGTTATCCATATGGCATTCCATGTTTTTCTTCCTTATAATGAATCACTTTATCCATATGCTTGATCATTAGGGCTGGAAGACTTATCAATTCAAACTTGCTCAAGGATTCAATCAAAAACAAGCCAACACTGGAGAAAATTGTTCCTTATTTTTTCATATCTTGGAAACATGACCTTGTTGATGAAATTAAATGCTAGTTGATAATCACTTTTTAGAAACTTCTTTTTCACTGCAGCTATTGGGGTGTCTCCTACCTTTGATTCTCAATCATGAAATTAGTGTTAGGCTGTTGATTTACTACAGATCTTATCCCTAAAATAGGTACATCCAGGATTCTTTTAAATACCTTAGTTTCTGGAGCTTAGAAAATTTCATAAAATTCTAGTTTCTGGACCCAATATGACTCACAGTTATGAGCTGTATGTTAGGGTAAAAATAGTATAGTCTATTTGTATGCTTACTAGTGTTTGTTGGTGAAATAGATTTTGGTCACTAGAATGCGTCCGACTTGTATGGTATGAGTCGTATGGTCGGATACAAATTGTTTGGTTTCTTCACTTAACCTTAGACTTAGTAACCTAGGTTGGATCTGAGTATGAGTGGCTCACCATGAGCCATAATCCAGGATATGATTCATACCCTGGACTCGTGTGGTGGTTAGTGTTCAAAGAATCTTTGATTCTATCTTGCCAGAGATATGGAAGTAGGGTATGAATCTTATGCTGTTAATAGAACTTGGGTAATATAAGTTTGTACAATGTTGGGTCCAAGGGTTAAGGCCTAGGAGACGAGTTATGTGTACCACTCATATCAAAGGGTCTAACTCGTTAGGGTCAGTCGTACCCCTGTGATGGGATTTTTTGCAACCTAAGTAGGGGTATTCTGGGTATTTCCCCACTTAACCTAATAAGGCACCATGACTTATATTCTTATTGGGTGGTTATTTACCCGATTATTCTATTCATTAACACTTAGAAAATCTTACTAAACACTATAATTTTCTCAAGAGCTTTTGGGTTAGTAAGCTAGGGTTTCAACAAGAGGACTAAATTGGGGATTTGGTGGTTTGTCACTGTCTACTTTGTCAAATAAGGCATATTATCTTCCCTCATTGTTATTACTAATTAAAGGCATTGTTTTATACAATGTTTTTATGATTTGAATATTGAATGATTTTGGGTTTTCAAATATGATTAGGGGTTTTTGGTTATAAATGCTTGGTTATGGTTTTCCTATATTTTAATTATGCATTTATATGGATTAATTGTGGTTTTAGATAATTGGTTGCAATGGAATGGTTCTTTGGTAATGGACTTTCATTTAGAAATACTATGCCCCTAATGTGTTTGATAAAATGCCTCTAACAATGTTTCCACTATAATATTGGTTTTTCAATGGAATTATGCATGGTTTAAACTTAGTAATGTAACCCTAAATGATATGAATGATTTAAATGGTTTTAAATGTATTGTAAAGGGCTTGGTGGCTATAGTTTTGGTTAATTAGAAATAATGAATGGTACGTGGAATCCTTTAAACCTATATATGGTTGGCTATAGACACAACTTACAAGTATAGTGGGTATGCCATTACCACTACCAATGGCCTTAGTTAATAAATGGTTAATGGATTGCTTCATTGCTTGGTAATGTTTTTAATTGGGTAATAATGGCGAGATGTGTAGCAAAGCTGTAGAAGGTTGATGTCCCGAGGGGACCAAAATTAGAAACTCATATTTGACGATATGACATTTTGCCTTAGTAATCGCATGCATATGTCACACTTAATATTTAGGGGAGGTACTAGTAATCTCAGGTTTTATTTCTTGGTCGTGCGACTTCACACACTGGTGCCCATTCAATATGGGGAGCCGAACCCATATAGCCTATGGGTGGTTTAGGACAGTAAACTACAAAGCCCAGGTAAAGGTTTTAATAGCATGCTAAACCCGATCCCCTTTCTTGGCATGGTTATATATATGTATGTTTGGGTGTATATGGATGGTTTACTTGGTTTTATAAATGACATTATTTTATTCATATCCTAAGTTCATGCTA
This sequence comes from Capsicum baccatum var. pendulum, assembly GCA_030864225.1. Classification (NCBI taxonomy): domain Eukaryota; kingdom Viridiplantae; phylum Streptophyta; class Magnoliopsida; order Solanales; family Solanaceae; genus Capsicum; species Capsicum baccatum. Next base: position 246,190,596 of record CM061552.1, on the reverse strand, counting down.
GTGATCAATCTCTAACCTATCTTCGGGTAGCTGTATACCCACGTTATGTAGGAACCAACTGTTCTACTCTTCCTACATAGTGATTGACTCGGGGACAATTGTTAGATTGAAGTGGTGAGCTTCTATATTTCTGGAAGGTTCCATTTTATGTTACAGATATTTCTAGACATTTTAATTATTTATAGATTTGGGTTTTGTCTATGGTTGGGGGCATATCCCAACATCTTATTACTCTTTTGAATAGAGACTTTATGGTATTGCTATAGCTTGAAATAAGCGACATCGATATTGGTATCGGCCTTAATATTGGCATTGATATTGGGGATGACATCATTGTATATAATTTCTCATCATTCTATCCTATTTCATTTTGGAATTAATCATATTATGTTTTGGAACTTCTTTTGTGACGGCCTAATTTATTGCCCTTATTTCGGTATTGGTTTGGTTTGGTATGGTTGGTCGGTTGGTATGGGATGGTTGTACTCAGTTGGGGTTGGTCAAGATTATGATCCTATCCCAGAGAATTTATGTGAGCTATTACAAAATCTTGTTATATGCTTGAAATTCAGCCAACTTAGGGAAGATAACTTGAGATTGGGTTGGGTAACGGGGGAGCTCTTTGATCCCGATCAGACTTAGGATGCCCATTACGACAAGGCCCCTAGTTGGGTCTTGTAAAGTTGGTTCAGAGCTTTAGGTTAATGGTAAATTTAGAGTCCACAAAGCCATGTATGGTAGAGTCTCTTTTAGGGTGTGTAGCATGCCACACTCATAAGATAGAGGCTACAAGGCATTTAGGAGTGTTTCACTTTCTTGGTATTCTATTTTCAAGCTTGGAGCCTAAATCTCAAAATTCTTCTCTAATCCTGGTTGTTCACATTTTAGATCATGCCTCGATGATATGGAACACGAGTGTAACGACTTGAGATAACTAGTCATCACACGGTGCTGGGGACTACAAGTGATCCCAAGATAACACTTCTACTGGCATAACTCATGAGCAACTGAATAAAATACATAAATCTGAACAAAATAAGTGTAAGATAAATCTTTTCTTAATCTGATCGATAAAAACTAAATTAATATGATTACAACTCTACTTTTACAAAACAAACTAGAATCAAATATATTAACTCTACTGACTATCTATGAAGCTTCTACTAATACTGACTATAGATAGCCGGGACATGACCCCCAAGTATCCCAAATCAATACGACTGAATAAAAGAAAAGCTACTAAAATTTGACTTGAACCGAGTCCTCGAATCAAAACAACCCATAACCCGCTGGCTGGAAGATGCAAACTATCTGATTATGATAGGGGTTCTACAACTAGTACCAACATTATAAGACAATATAGCACATACACGTATATGTGGATCAATACTTTTTGGATGTACTGAGCATGTGGGGGTGAATGAATAAGTAAAACAGAAACTCAATGTTCATATAACTTGTAAAGAATGCATACTAAGTGTAAGTGATTCACATTGTCTTGACTAACTAAAAACTGGATAAATCATAAATAAGGAAGCATACTGTATAAATCTTGTGAGTCATCACAATTAGTTCTAAAAAGCTGTACTTGAATTCTGTATTTAAATCAAGCAAGCTAAGTGTAGAAAAGACACACTTTTATATATGAAAGCAGAAAGTTGTAATGTCATGACTAATATCTGATGTATAATAACAACTAAATGAAACTGCGAGCCTTCACACATAGTTTTATAAAGATTTTCTATTAGTATTTTCTTTTAGGGAGGTTATTCTAACGGACAAAAACTATGTGAGCTATCATGGAGTCCAACGTCTTGTTCCCCTAAAGGGGAAAATCTCACGTTGGGAAAATGTGTCATACTCTTGATCGGGAGTATAACCTAAGCTAAGTGATCACATCTGTAACTATTATCCATATAGAAATGAGAATACTAAATCTGTATCGACGTTGGCTCATTGTTCTGGGGAAGTAGAATGTGATAAACCCATACTTACCGCTTGGTGCTAAATACTACTCCCTTACTACTATGCTCATTCTATAGTAAATCCACTTTTTAAACTAGCATAAGAGTTTATAATGAAAACTAGTAATGGATATGTCCGTTTAAAGCTGTAATCAAAACTAATCTATTTTTTGTAAACTATAATAAAATTGTAATATGTTTTCCATATCTTAGCTGACAATCAAAATATCAATTCTTGCATAAAAATCTGAATATATCTAATCATAGGTTGCTTAAAAGCACAATTTTCTTAAAGTATCAATATTCAAACTAGGGCTCAATAACCCATGCATCAAAATCATGTCAAATCATCATAAAATTCATGCTAAATAATGAAAGTATTGATAATTCAATTAAAAATCTAGGAATTAATAGCATACTCTTAAAAATATGAAAGTAGACTTGCAATTCAATATTTAAATCACTTAAATATCAAAATCGTCAACTAGCATTATCTGGGTATGAACCCTAATTTGAATTTTTTGTACATTCAAGTAGAAACAGGTGAAAACATAATTAAAATCAAGTTTTGGGCACAAGGATGATAGATTTAACCATGTTCGAAACCCCACATAACTTAATAGGCTTGATTACATAACTAAAATCATGATTGGGGTATTTACATAAAATTCGCTTGAAATAGGACATCGGCATTTAATCATGCATGTAAAGATCATATCTTGGACCTAAGAATGTCTTAAACATGGGTGAACAATAGAATTTACATGAAAAATTCATAACTTGGGGATTCATCTAGAAATTGACTTAACATGATATGTGAATTTCATCAAACATAAGGAAGACACGAATTTAAAACATGGGAATATTGCTAGACATCATGAATTTAGGATCTATTATGGAATTTACTTGAAATAAACACGAAAAATTCAAATTCATAGCATGAGGAATTTAAAATCTTGCATGGAATAACACATTGGCTGAATTAAATTAAAAACACCATGAAAGCAAGAAATTCAATCTTTCTTGAACATACAAAATACCATAGTAATGAAAAATTCATTCTTTAATTAAGTAAAAATGGCTTTTGGGCTCCATGGGTAAAAGAGGACCCATGGATGAACTCCCACATACCTTAAAATATTAAATCTTGAAGAAGAAACAAAATGTTGAAGCTTTCTTTAATTGGGAAGCATGATTCTTGATTGTTCTTGATGAGGATTGATTAGGGTTTGTTTTTGGGAGTAAAATAGGATAATGGGGGGAAATAGTGCCCTAATGGATACTTAACATCTTGTATTTACGACCTGAATTGAGGTGGAAAAAGACTCCATTAACCCTCATTCATTTAAAGAAAAAATTTGTAATTCATATACCGATTTTGCTCCTTACCTTGATGCGGTACCATCGCAGCATCTTACTACCTCACACGAAAATGACTGCAACTTTTTGTTCGGGTATTGGATTAGGCAAAATTGGTATCGTTAGAAAGCATATTAAATTTCATACTATTTAGTGGGTCTTGAGCTGGAAAATTATACATATATAAAAAGTTATACACATTCAAAATAGACCCTAGTAGAATCAAACCCTATACTTTGGATGAATCTAAGGTTCTTGGCTCAACTTGGCTCGAAGTGATTTCTAGGAACATTATTCACCTAATAAGAACTTCATACACTAGGATAGAGGTCATGACGCATGCATTTCAAATTATGGATCAAGAATATGGTAAATATGCCTTTACCGCAATGCGGTGGAATCACGTAGTTCTATTGAAATTTTCCATTCCAAGGACGAGTGCGATTTAGGGGCTTGGCGCGATGCGAGCTTATCTTGTTTAACCACTGGAAATGGAAGAGTGCAAATTTACACCATGGTGTGATACAACGCTATCACGGTGCTTCACTGAAAAAGGAAGAGTGAGATTTAGCCTTTCACCGCGACGCGGTGAAATCCTGGTGGACCACTGGAATGCAATTCAAACACATTTCAAACCTTGCCCGAAAATTCCAAAACTTTACCAAGACTTGATTTTTATATTTCTGAATATGAATCAACTAAAAAACCCTCATCTCGGAGCCCGAAAGGTAAAATTAAAAATCCATGAAGTTAAGGAGTCAAATATATGACTAAGTCTCTATCACTTCATGAAATTTTCAGGTTCTAAGCTTCTTATGTATGCCCTAGGAGCTGAACTGAACTAACGATTATGTGGGGTATTAAAATATCTCACCTTAAAGAACATTCATCCTCGAATGAGATTGGTTAGACTAAGAGTACTATTCTAAGGTAACTGAGATCATATTATGAAAATGTATGACTTGGAACATGCTTGCATGACTGAATATGATCATGATACATGAACTAAACTGATTTCGTGAATACATGAGCTGACATGAAAATGGTCATAAGGCTGAGATAGAAATGAGAGAGTCAACTTATGAGTAACCATTACTTCAAGTCGGATCTTATTTCATGAGAAAGAGGTAAAATATTTAAAGAATGAATACACGAGGTATTACATATCCCCCTTGGGATACTTCATCCCCCGAATGATACTGACTTGGCTGAAGTACTAAGGAAAGACTGAGATGATGCACGGGACACCTACAAACTAAATCATGGCTGAACATATGGAGTCTAAATCTAATTCCTGACGCATGAATTGAACAAAATTTTATGACCCACATGGTCGTGAAAGAATTACCTCATGAATTGGAAAGATGGGAAACCATAGAAACTTGTCTGTCTGACTGCTAATCTGAATTACCGGCTATACAGACTGAATTATACTGAAAGCTTAAAATCAACTATACATTCCACTTGTACACTAATCATGACATTTAATCCTATCTAAATAACCATATATGCACTTCTAAACAAACACCCATAAAAGCATCTTTCTCAAATTATGAAAACCTCTATCCTCAAAACTTCCATGCACTACACCAAGAAAACACCATAGAATTTCAATTAATAATGATATAAATAGAGGTCACTGAAATTTAGAATATGAGGACCTGAAACACGAAGGAATACTATTCATAACTTGACACTTTACTGAGGTTTGAGGAATAGAGTATCAATATCATCGATTTATTAAAGAGATCTAAACTGAAGGCATACATGACATAAACTAAATTTCACTGATCATTAGGAGTCTAGCATGAGTACTGGAACTGAACATACTATAAAGCATAAGTACAAAAGTCATGAGCTGCATGAAACCTCTATCCTCAAAACTTCCATGCACTACACCAAGAAAACACCATAGAATTTCAATTAATAATGATATAAATAGAGGTCACTGAAATTTAGAATATGAGGACCTGAAACACGAAGGAATACTATTCATAACTTGACACTTTACTGAGGTTTGAGGAATAGAGTATCAATATCATCGATTTATTAAAGAGATCTAAACTGAAGGCATACATGACATAAACTAAATTTCACTGATCATTAGGAGTCTAGCATGAGTACTGGAACTGAACATACTATAAAGCATAAGTACAAGAGTCATGAGCTGCATGACCTGAGTTAGGATTTCATGAATTCATGGAACATGATTCGTACTGCTGAGTGAACTGGAACTCCTCATACCAGGAACTGGGAGAGTACATAATTCTCTATTATGTGAATAAACATGAACTGTGATCATAGAGTTAACATGTAAGGCATGAATAGATATCATGATGACTGAAATACAATACTGAAATAAGTATGGGTTAGGAATTATCCTTCTCTACTGATGATCTATAATATACTGTCATCACTATTGGAATTTGAGATCCTGACTTGGGTACTTGTTCTATCATCTCCCCCTTATCTTTAGGACATCACTCTAAGTCTATGAATCACTTAATAAATAACTCTGAACTGAACTGCCACCACTTTACTCTGAGTTCACACCATCTAGAGCTGCAACTCTTCTTTTTATTAGCTCCATCTTTAAAGATTCAAACTTAAATTATAACACTTAAAATTGGAATACCTAAACCTTCAATGAACTCTACTAACTTCCTTTATATCCTACTAACATCATATGTAAACTATGAGAACTACCATCACACCTAAACATTTTATATCAACAACATATAATCTTTAATCAACTACCTTAAACATCTTCGTACTATTTTGGAAGACTCTACTAGATATGGCTTCATAGATACCTTAGGATACTTAAACTCTGTGCTTTGATACCAAGTTTGTAACGACCTAAGACAACCCTTTAGTCGTCACATGGTGCTTAGGACTATAAGTGTTCCCAAGTTAATCCTTTTACTAGTATAACTCGTGAGTAACTAAATAAAATACATAAATCTGAATAAAATAAGTAGAAGATAAATATTTTCTAAATCTGATCAATACAAACCTAAATTAAAATGATTACAACTCTGCTTTTATAAAACAAAACTAGAATCAAATATATTAACTCTACTGACTGTCTATGCGACTCTACTAATAGTGACTTTAGGCAGCTGAGACATGACCCCCAGCTATCCCAAATCAATACGACTGAATAAAAGAAAAGCTACTAAAATTATACTTGACTCAAGTCCTTGAATCAAAAGAACCCATCACCTGCTGACTGGAAGCTACAAACTATCTGATTACTCTATCGGTGCTACAACTAGTAGCTACATTATGAGACAATATAACACATAGACATATATGTGGATCAGTACTTTTGGAATATACTAAGCATGTATGGGTGAATTAATTAGTAAAATAGTAACTCAATGTTCATATAACTTATAAAGAATGCATGCTAAGTGTAAATGACTCAATTTGGCTGAATAACTAAAAACAGGAAATCATAAATCATAAATAAGGAAGCATACTGTATAAATATTGTGAGTCATCATATTTAGTTCTAAAAAGATGTACTTGTATTATGTCTTTAAATCATGCAACGTGTATAAAAGACTCGCTTTTATATATGAAAATGGAAAGCTGCAATGTCATGACTAATATCTGATGTATAATAAGAACTGAATGAAATTATGAGCCCTCACACATAGTTTTATAAAGCTTTTCTATTAGTCTTTTCTTTAGAAAGGTTCTTCTAACCGACATAAACTATGTGAGCTATCATGGATTCCAACATCTTGTTCCCCTAAAGGGAATACCTCACATTGGGAAGAGGTGTCATACTCTTGCTAGGGAGTATAACCTGAGCTAAGTGATCACATCTATAAATGTCATCCATATAAATATGGGAATACTAAATATGTACCTACGTTTAGCTCGTACTTCTGTGGAAGTAGGATGTGCTAAACTCATACTTCCCGCTCGGTGATAAATACTACTCCCTTACTATTATGCTCATTCTGTAACAAATCCACTTCTAAAACTAGCATAAGGGTTTATTATTAAAACCAGTGATGCATCTGTCCATTTTAAACTGTAATCAAAACTAATCTATTTTCTGTAAACTGTAATAAAACTGTAATGTTGATTCCATATCTTAGCTAAGGATAAAAATATCAAATCTTCTTAAAAATCACAATATAACTAATCATAGAATGCTTAAAAGCATAATCTTATTAAAGTATAAATATTCAAAGAAGGGCTCAATTACCCATGTCTCAAAATCATGTCAAATCATCATAAAATTTATGCTAAATAATAAACGTATTGATAATACAATTATAAATCTGGGAATTGATATCATACGGATAAAAATATTAAAGTAGACTTGCAATTCATTATTTAAATATCTTAAAATCTCAAAATCATCAAGTAACATTATTTGGGTATGAACCCTAATTTGAATTTTTTGTATATTCATGTAGAAATAGGTGAAAACATAATTAAAAACAAGTTATGAGCACAAGGATGATAGATTTATCCATGTTCAAAACCCCGCATACCTTAATAGGCTTGATTACATAACAAAAATCATGAATTGGGGAATTTACATGAAATTTGCTTCAAATAGGACATGACCATTTAATCATGCATGTAAAGATCACAGATTGGGCCTAAGAATGTCTTAAACATAGGTGAACAATAGAATTTACATGACAAAAAGCATAACTTGGGGATTCATCTTGAAATCAACTTAACATGATATGGGAATTTCATCAAACATGTGGAAGACACGAATTTAAAACATGGAAATATTACTAAACATTATGAATTTAGGATCTATCATGGAATTTACTTCAAATAAGCTTGGAAAATTCAAAGTCATAGCATGAGGAATTTAAAATCTTACATGAAATCACACATGAGCTCAATTAAATTAAAAACACCATGAAAACCTGAAATTCAATCTTTCTTGAACATACAAAATACCATAGTAATGAAAAATTCATTCTTTAATTAAGTAAAATGGTTTTTGGGCTCCATGGGTGAAAGAGTACCCATGGATGAACATTCACATACCTTAAAATACTAAATATTGAAGAAGAAATCAAATCTTGAAGCTTTCTTGAGTTGGGAAGCTTGATTCTTGATTTTTCTTAAAGAGGATTGAATAGGTTTTGCTCTTGAGAGTAAAATAGGATAATGGGGGCAAATAATGCCCTAATGGAGGCTTAAAATCATGTATTTATGACCTAGGTTGGGGTGGAAAAACACCCCATTGATCCCTAATCATTTAAAGCAAAAATTCATAACCCATATCCCATTTTTTAGCTTACTGCCTCACATGAAAATTGCTGCAACTTTTCACTAGGGTATCGGATTAAGGAAAAAATTATATCGTTGGAAAGATAATTCAATTTTCTATAATTTGGTGGGTCTTCAGTTGGAAAATTCTAAATATATAAAATGTTATACACATTCAAAGTAGACCCTAATAGAATCGAACCCTAATCTTTGGATGAATCTAATGATCTTGGCTCAACTTGGCTCTAAGTGATTTATAGGAACATTATTCACCTAATAAGAACTTCACACACTGGGATAAAGGTCATGACACATGAATTTTAAATTATGGATCAAGAACATGGCAAATACGCCTTCACCGTGATGTGGTGGAATCACATAGTGCTACTGGAATTGTCTATTCAAAGGACGAGTGCAATTTAGGGGCTTGGTATGATGCGAGATTATCATATTAAGCCATTGGAAATGGACAATTATGAATTTACACATAGGTACGATGCGGTACGATCGCGGTGCTTTACTAGAAAAAGGATGAGTGTGGATTAGCCTGTCACTGGAATGCGGTGAAATCATAGTGGACCACTAGAATGATATTTGAAAATAGTTCAAACCTTGCTCGAAAATTTCAAAACTTTCCCAATACATGATTCTTACATCCATGAACACGAATCAACTCAAAACCCCTCATCTCAAAGCCTAAAAGGTAAAATTAAAATTTGTAAAGTTAAGGAGTCAAATATATGACTAAGTCTTCATCACTTAGTGAAATTTTTAGGTTCTAAGATTCTTATGTATTCACTAGGAGCTGAACTGAACTAAAAATAATACGGGGTAATACAACAAGGAAACTCTTCAGTCACATTTGGGGACAATGTTGATAGGGTACGTTTTACATTTGAAGTTCATCTTTGATTTCATAGACCTATCCCTAATAGTTCTGGAGTTCCTGTGGTTACTGCTAATACTCCTCATGGTGAGGTGACTATGGTAAAATTTCATTAGTCTATTCATAGTATTGCATAATTAGTTGCTGCTCAGGCTGCACGGGATGTGTTTGGTGGGTTGTCTTCTAAGACCATAAGGATTGGCCAGTTTATGAAATTGGATCCTCCTAATTTTACTAGTGTGAAGGTGGAGGAGGATCCTTAGGGTTTCTAGGATGAAATGGAGAAGATAATCATGGTGATGTAGGCCACTAATGTGGAAGGTGTAAACTTTGCAGGTTATTAGCTCAAGGATATTGCGTACCAATGGTAAAAAAGAATGGAATATGGATAGAGGAGATATGGAGGAGTCATCCTTATGAGATGCTTTCCCTGGTGCTTTTCTATATCATTTATTTCCTTAAGAGCTAAGGAAAGAAAAAATAGAGGAGTTTGTGAATCTTAAGCAAGGGAGAATGTATGTCTAGGAATATGCATTGAAGTTTCATCAACTATCAAGGTATGCTCCTAATTTGATGGCTAATATAAGATTGAGAATAAGAATGTTTTCTTCTGGGTTGAAACAGGATTTGATCTTGGAAAGCAAGACTGGCTTACTAATTAAAGATATGGGCATTTCTAGATTGACTATTCATATGCAGCAGGTAGAGGATGAGAAGAGAAAATAGGTGGAGTTTGGAAATAAGTAGGGTAAAAGGAGCAGGTTTTCTGATCATGGAGATTCTTAGTCGAAAGGTGGTCGGGATAGAGGTAAATGGTCAAAAATGAAGTGGGGGAGTTCTAGTTCCTTCTCTACTGCTAGCGCTTCTTACCCGAGGCTGTCGGGTGATATGAGTCATTAGGTGGTGATAATTTTTGGGCATAAAGTGACAAATATCAGATGAATAGGGGTCATTCAATTTTTTAATGAACTCCTTATACGTTCTGTGGTCATCCAACTATGGCCAAGCGGGCCATCAACTTAGGGATTGTTTAGTTAATAAGGTTGCGACAGAAGCAAATGAGGTACCAGTGGCTTCATCTTCTGCACCTGCACTCGGTGGTACCGCATCTACTTCTGTTACTTCTCCTATTTCTTATACTACCCGGAATAGGTTGTATGCTCTTGCATTACTGTAGGAATTTGAGGCATATCCTGATGTCATAACTGGCACATTACAACTCTTTCCTTGTGGTGTGTATTGTCTGCTTGATCTAGGGTCTAATATTTTTATATAACCTTATTTATGGCTCTTTGTATTGGTTTTTATCCTGAGATTGTTTGGGTTATTTTTCTATATATACCTTGATAGGTGACTCGATTATTACTAGGAGAGTCTATAGGGGATATGTGGTATCTGTTGGTGGTGGGCAGACTTTAGTGGATTTATTTGAACTTGATATGGTAGATTTTGATGTTATTTGGGGGATGGATTTGTTACACTATTATTACATGTTCCCTGGTGAACCAATTATATAATGGGAGGGTGGTTCCCTAGCTCCAAGGGGGAGGTTTATTTATTATATTAGAGCTTGGAGGTTAATCACTAAAGGTTGTCTTTATCACTTGATTTGGGTTAAAGATTCTAACTCAGAGGGTCCAACTTTTCATTCAGTTCCGGTAGTAAATAAGTTTCCTGAGGTCTTTCTGGATGATATCCATATAGGGAATTAGAGTTTGGTATTGACTTCATTCCGAACACTTTCCAATATTTATTCATCTTTATAGAATGGCTCTGGCTTAGTTGAGGGAATTCAAGGAGCAACTTAAGGATTTTTTAGATCTAGGATTTATTCATCCTAGTGTATCTTCGTGGGGTGCACAAATGTTATTTTTGCACAAGAAGAATGGTTTGCTTCGGATGTTCATTGACTATAGGAAGCTGAATTAGGTAATGATCAAGAACAGGTATCCCCTTCCAAGGATAGATGACTTGTTTGATCAGTTGCAAAGTTCTTTTCTAAGATGGATCTTTGGTTTGGGTATCATCAACTTAAGATTCGGCATGAGGATATCCTTAATCACCTTCTCATACTCGATATCAACACTTTTAATTCTTAGTGAAGTCATTTGGATTGACTAATGCCCCGACAGTATTTTTGGACATGAAGAATAGGGTTTTAAGGCAGTTCTTAGATCTCTTTGTCATTGTGTTCATTGATAACATTCTTGTTTATTCCAAAAGTTAGGTGGATCATATTGATCACCTCCATATGGTATTGCAGACCTTGAAGGTACAATAGATGTATGCCAAGTTCTCCAAGTGTGAGTTTTGGTTAAACACTGTGACTTTTCTTGGTCATATTATTTCAAGCTAAGGGACCATGGTGGATCCATAAAAGGTGGTTATAGTTAAGAGGTGGGCTAGACCCATGACTCCAACTGCTATCAAAGCTTCTTGGGTTTGGATGGTATTATCGACGATTTATGGAGAGATTTTTTATGATAGGTGATCCTTTGGCTAAGTTGACTCAAAAAAGGGCAAAGTTTTCTTGGTTAGATGCTTTTGAGGGGATTTTCGACAATTTAAAAGATAAGCTAGCTTTTGCTTTGATTTTGACATTGCTTGAGGGTAGTGACGGGTTTGTGGTTTATTTTAATGCATCTAAGGTGGGACTTAGTTGTGTTTTGATGTAGCCTATGAAGGTGATTGCCTTTGCTTTAAGGCATTTAAAGGTATATAAGAGGAATTATCCTACTCATAATTTGGAGTTATTGTTGTTGGTTTTTTCCTTTAAAATCTGGCGTCTTTATTGCTATGGTGAACACATAGATATCATTTCTGATCATAAGAGTCTATGGTATGTGTTCACTCAGAAGAAGCTAAATATCAGGCAAAGGATATGGTTGGAGCTTCCCAAAGACTATGAGATGAGTCTACACTATCACTTAGGTAAGGCTAATATTCTTGCTGATGGTCTTAGTAAGTTATCCATGGGGATTTTGACTGATGTGGAAGAAGGAAAATGGGAATTGGTGAAAGAGATTCATTTCTTGGCAAATCTTAGAGTTTGTATGGATTCTGAGAGTGATGGGGTGAAGGTAAAGGAAGTGGTTCGATCATCTCTTAGTGAGGAGATTAAAGAAGAAAAAGTGCTAGATCCTATCTTGATAAAAATTAAGAGTAATGTGGGTATGCAGATAATGATGGTATTTGAGATCAGTGGTGACGGTACTTTACAGCACCAAGAGAGGTCATGCATTCTTGATGTCGATGGTTTACAACCAAGGATTTTGGTTGAGGCATATGAATGACGCTATGGTTTACATCTCGGCTTAACAAAGATGCACCATGATCTCAAAGAGATATATTGGTGGAATGGTATGAAAAAAGACGTGGCTAATTTTGTGACCAAGTGCCTATTGTGTCAACAAGTTAAAGTTGAGAAGATGAGACATAGTGGGTTCTATCAAGAGATTTCTTTTCCCGAATGGAAATGGGAGCTAATCAATATGGACTTTGTTACTGATCTTTATCGGTTTGAAAATTAATATGATTTAATTTGAGTCATCGTGGATATAATGACAAAGTCTGCTCACTTTTTTCCAGTAAGGACTACCTTTTTGGTAGAAGATTATGCAAACTTATATCTTCAGGAGATTGTGAAGCTTCATGGGGTGCTTGTTTTGATTATTATTTATCGTGGTACACAGTTTACATCTCATTTCTGGCTATCTTTTCAGAAGGGATTGGGTACTAAGGTAAATCTGAGTACTGCGTTTCATCCTTAGATAGATAGGCAAGTAGAAAGAACTATTTAGACATTAAAGGATATGCTTCAAGCATGTGTGGTTAATTATTATGGCAGTTGGGTTGAGTATCTACCTTTGGTAGAGTTTGCTTACAATAATAGCTATAGTCTTAGTATTGGCATGACCCTTTTTGAGAAATTGTATAGTTGGAGGTGTAGATCTCCTATTGGTTGGGTTGAGCATGGTGAGGCAGATATATTTGGTCCATACTTGGTTTATCAGTCTATGAAAATGGTGAAGGTGATTCGAGATAGGATTAAGTCTTCCCAAAGTTGCCCAAAATTCCTATACAGATGTAAGTCGTAGAGACTTAGATTTTGAGGTTGGTATAAGGTATTCCTCAAGGTATCTCCCATTCCCATAAAGGGAGTAATGCGGTTTCGCAAAAAGGGGAAGTTCATTCCCCGTTATATTTCTCTTTATATGGTTTTGCGGAGGGTTGAAAATGTTGCTTACAAATTAGAGTTTCCTTTTAGTTTTAACTCTATTCTTCGGTATTTCATGTATCCATTCTGAGGAAGTTTCTTGGTGATCCTTTTTCGATTGTTTCTTTGGAGGGGTTCGGTATCTCGGATTCTTTGTCTTATGAAGAGGTTTTGATTGAGATCTTAGATAAGAAGGTTAATTGGTTGCAAACCAAGGTTGAGTATTTTGTTAAGGTTCTATCGCATAACCGTAAGGTGTAAGAAGCGACATGGGAAGCATAGGAGGACATGAAGTCCAAGTATCCACATTTAACTTTTGGTCCTAAGATTCATGGGGAAGATGTGTTTTCAACACATCCTTATTTTCTGAGTTTATTTAAGGAGAAGATTAATATATTTTACTCTTTGTTTTTAAATTTTGTTAAAAAGTGGAAATATTTTTGATAATGCAAATGACTCGTATGTGTGGTTAACCCTACCTTGTCCGTAATTTGGGAACAAATTTTCCTAGTGGGGGAGACTGAAACACCTTGGTTTCTGGACCTTAGAAAATTTCCTGGAATTCTTGTCTCTAAACACAATATGACTCATGGGTATGAGCTATATGTTGGGTTATGAATGATATGGTCCAGTCGTATGCTGACCAATGTTGGTTGGTGGAATGATTTTGGTCACTGGAATGGGTATGAATTATATAGTGTAAGTCGTATGATTAGATATGGATCGTTTGGTTTCTTCACTTAATCCTAGACTTGGTAACCTATCTTTGATCTGAGTACAAGTGGCTTACCATAATCCATAAGCCAGGGTACGAGTCGTACCCAGGGCTCGTATGGTGGTTAGTATACAAACCTTCTGTGATTCTATCCTACCAGGGATACAAGTGTAGGGTATTCTGGATATTTCCCCACTTACCCTAATAAGGCCCCATGACTTATATTCCTATTGGGAGGTTATTTACCCTATTATTCTGTTAATTAAAACTTATAAAATCTTTCTTAACACTCTATAATTCTCTCAAGAGCTTTAAGGCAAGGAAGCAAAGGTTTCAACTAGAGGACTGAATTCAGGAACTTGTTGAAGGTTTCTCTCTATCTACTTTGTCGATTAAAGTATGTCCCCTTCCCTCTTTGTTAGTTCCAATTAAATGAATGGTTTTATAGAATGTATTTAGGATTTGAATATTGCATGATTTTTGGTTTTCATATATGGTTTGAGGGTTTTGGTTATAAATGGTTGGTTATGGTTTACCCATGTTTTGATTATTCTTTATATGCATTAATGGTGGTTTTGGATAATTGGTTACATAGGAATAGTTCTTTGGTAATGGACTTTGGTTTTGGAAATAATTTGTCCCTAATGTTTTTGATAAAATGCCTTTAACAATGTTTCAACTAGAATATTGGATTTTCAATGAAACTTATGCGTGGTTTAAACTTAGGAATGGAACCCTAAATGATATGAATGGTTTAAATGGTTTTAAATATACTAGAAAGGCCTTGGTGGCCATGGTTTTAGTTAGTTTAAAATCATGAAGGGTACGTGGAATCCCATAACCCTATATATGGCTGGCTAAGGAAAAAACTTGCAAGAATAGTTGGTATGACGACACCTCTACTAATGGCCTTGGTTAATAAATAGTTAATGGATTGGTTGATTTCTTGGTAATGGTTTTAATTGGGCAATAATAGCGTGGTGTGTAGAAAAACTGTGGAAGGTGGAGGTCCCGAGTGGACCAAAATTGAAAACTTATATTTGTCTATGTGAGGTTTAGTCTTAGCGACCATGCGCATGATGTCATACTTTCCATTTAGGGGATGTACTAGTCGT
Organism: Capsicum baccatum var. pendulum; assembly: GCA_030864225.1. Classification (NCBI taxonomy): domain Eukaryota; kingdom Viridiplantae; phylum Streptophyta; class Magnoliopsida; order Solanales; family Solanaceae; genus Capsicum; species Capsicum baccatum. The sequence continues at coordinate 246,175,082 of CM061552.1, read as the reverse complement.
TCCAGGTTTTCTTCCCTGGTCGTGTGGCTTCACACCCTGGGGCTCTTTCAGTAGGGGAAGTTAAACGTATAGCCCGTGGTTGGTTTAGGAAGGCAAAGCAACACAACACAGGTAAAGGTTTTAATGGCATGCTAAACCCGATCACCTTTCTCAACATGATTATATATATATATATATATATATATATATATGTCTGGTTGTGTGCATATGGATGATTTTACATGGTTTTATAAATGGTATTATTTTATCCTGATGCTGAGTTCATACTAGCGATTACTCGCTAACCCATCTTCGGGCGGCTGTATACCCACACAATACAGGAACCAAAAAGTTTTACTTCTCCTACATAGTGATTGACTCGGGTACAACTTCTAGATTGAAGTGGTGAGCTTTGATCTTTCTGGAAGGTTCTATTTCATATTATGGATATTTTTAGACATTCTAATTTATTAATGGATATTAGTTTTGGCTATGGTTGGGGACATGTCTTAACCAGATGTTCTTACTCTTTTTTTAAAGGCTTTATGGTACTGCTATAGGTTAGAATGGGCAGGATCAGTATTAGTGTCGGCCTTAATATTTGCATTGGTATTGGGGATGACACCAATGGACATAATTTCTCACTGTTCCATCATATTTCATTTTGGGATTAACCATATTATGTTTTGGAACTTCTTTGGTTATGACTTGGTTTATGGAACATGTTTCAACATTGGTTTGGTTTGATATGGTTGGACGGTTGGTATGGGATGGTTGGACTCGGTTGGGGCTGATCACGATTGTGATCCTATCCTAGAGTCTTCATGTAAGCTACTACACTATCTTGTTATATGCTTGAAATTCAGCCAACTCAGGGCAGGCGGCTGGAGATTAGGTTTAGTAATGAGGGTGGTCTCCGATCCTGGTCGAACTTGGGATGTCCATTACGACAAGGCCCCCGATCAGGTCGGGTCATTTTTCCTAGTGTTTCTTCATCATGCTCAAGAAACTTTCCCTACACTTGTGTAGTCAACCTCAAACCATCATTTGAGAATTCCATGGAGTAGTAGTATTCTCTTACCTCACCTTTAAAGACAATAGGAGTTCGTTTTTCTAGTAGGTGTAACCAACCCTAATGCCTCACATACTCTACCAATTCTACCATCCCTGGTTTTTCATAAATTTTTAGATCAAACACTATCCAAGACAAAAAATTTTGTGTTGTAAAGTTCCCAATCCTCTTTTTTCTGGATATGTCTTTCTCTTTCTTTGTTTTGGGTTCGCTACTTGGCTCTACTTTTACATTAGTTTTTCTCTTTTTGGGACCAGGTCCCTTAAAGTCTTTTCTTTTCTTAACAACTTCATGTTTCTTCCTCATTCTAGTGGAGCTACCAGTCTTTGACTTAGACGACCTGGTCCTCTTATCATCCTCAACTTCCAATTTTCTTTCTTTAGTAGTAGTAGCAACTATTGAATCTATGTCTTCCTATTTTTTTACCTCCACAACTTCCATATTTTATTCCTCCTCTATTGCCATAGATTTCTTCATCCTTCTTCTTTTTATGGTTTCAATTTTAGCAGAATCAAGATATTCAACTTGGGAATGTCTAGTTTGACTCTCAAGAGTTTTATCTACTTCATGGTTTTTGCTGGGTTTGAGTAAGTAGTAATGCCATCCATTTGATTTTAAGAGACAGAGAAGAGATGGGAGCAGTTTGGCTTAGAGAAGACTTGTAGATTTAGGAAGATAATTCAGACAGGTTGAAGATAATAATGAGATGGTCTGATTTAACAATTTTAAGAAATTACCAATGTTATTAGAAGATGTTCCTTTTGAACTTGCATAACTCATCCTAACAAGTGTGTCTCTTTATTTTGAAAAGGACTTGATGGTTTAGAGGAGAGAAAACTACATGGATTTTCAAACAACATTTTGTGATTACTTAAGCATCATGTAGGTACTAACTTGAGAGATGGGACCACGTCCCATTCCTTTTGACTAAATTTTGTACTTGTGTTTTCTTCAATTTTTTCTCCTCCTAAATTGTTCCCATGGATGTATACCTACAATGGTATGAAGTTGAGTTAGATTAACATGCACCTACATTATCATGGATACCTATCTCCTGAACGTAGCAAAATTTGGAAAGAGAAATTGATTAATGTTGTTCATTCTGCTGTAGCTTTTCTTCTAAGATGGGATTCCCAGGGACCATGTACCTTGAAATCAGCTATTTCAAAAGGAGACACCTCTATCTTGAAGTGTCTTGAGAGGGAGAACATAGTCAGACCTTTCATCATTGAGCTTTGAACCCCTTTAATTAATGAGCTATTCCTGACTACAATCCCCTTCCCATGCTAAGAACCATTACACAAGTTGGATTTGGGAACCAACATAAGTTTGAGTTGCTGTAGGAGGATAATGGTATGACTAAATTCTTATTATCCCATCTAGGCAGTGATAGCTTCCTCTTCACCTTTTTCAGAGACTTGAAGCCCTTAGGATGTGTATTCTCCCGCTGAATGTATTCAGTATTCCTTAATTTTGCCTTAATTCAGTGCTGACATCTTTATTTCATATATCCATATCTTCCATAGTGAGTGCATAGAATTTTGTGCCCATTGCCCCTAGCATCAGGAGAATCCTTTCCTTTAGGCTCAATAAATTGGTTTTATCCTTGATAGCCCAGACCTCTACCATCATTAACACCTTGATTAGTCAAATTAGAAAGGATATGTGAAGAAGTAGTCCATCTAAGAGACTTATTGAGCTCTTATCTCAAACAGACCAGGTCCTTTTCTAAACCTTCATTCCTGTGAAGTGTTAACATAAGGTGTTTTAAAGAATCCTTCAATTTCTCTTCAAGTTAAATCTGAAGCTTTGAATCTTCTCTCTTTCTTATACCATCTAAGTCACCCACCTTCTCAGGTTGGCTCATATAACTTTGATTTTCAGATTTTAATTTAGTGAAAATTTCTTCAATTTTAGATGTCTGAAGAATTAAGGAAATCAATTCATGTTCTTGATTTTCTACTTTCTCTTTTAAAGAAACTTTCTCAGCAGCAAGTTCACATATAGAATCAATCAAGACACTAGCAAGCCTATTTATCTTTTTAGCAGTGTAATTATATAGATTTTTCTTAATAATAGATAGAGCTACCTAATTTTCTTTTTCATCTTCTATGTTTGCCATGAATGCAAACTAGGAATCATAGATAACGGAACGTCTTCCACTCCTAGCATAAAAATATATCCAGTCTTCTCATCTTTATCTGAATTGCTGGAAGAGTCTCCCCATGCTGCCAGAGCTTGCTTTGCAATGTACTCAGCTGCTGACTTCTTTCTTTAAATTTTAGGGACCTAGTCCCTATTGTTTCCCTTATCACCTTCAGTCTTGAGATACTTCTGATAATTTAATTTGTGCATTAGACAACCTTTGATAAAATGCTCAGGACTCACACATTTGTGACACACCTCAACATTGTTTTCCTTTTTACTGATGCTACCTTTTCTTTGGAATTGACCACTTTTTTTATGGCTATACCAATCCTATTTGCCAAATAGGTAGAATCTATATCATATTCACTTGAATAATGTTTTGAAGCCTTCAATTCTAGAGATTTTTCTCTTTTAACTACCTTATTTTCTAGCTCTTGCTATTTCTTGAGCTCATGAGTTTTTCGATTTCCAATCAATTCATCCATAGTGAGGGTTTTCAGGTTCTTTACTTTAGTTATAGCATCCACTTTTCTATCCCAGGACTTAGGAAGGACACCATGAATTTTTCTCATTTGCTTATACACTGGAATCACTTCTCCTAAGCAATGGATCTCATTAGTAATAAAAGTGAATATTGTATGTATTTCATGGATGGTTTCTCCTTTCATGGTGAAGATTTCATACTGAGTATTCAACATGTCTACTTTTGAATCCTTCACATCAGTGGTACCTTCATGAGCAGTTCTTAAGCAATCCCAGATCTCTTTTGCATTTTCACAAGCTGAGATCCTATTGTATTCATTAGGACTTATGCCACATACTAATAGTTTCTTGTCCTTGTAATTCTTTTCAATATTTTTCCTTTCTTCATCATTGTACTCCCTCCTGCTTTTAACCACCATCCTTGTAACCTCTACATCTTTGAATTTTCTTATAGGTACTTGAGGACCATCAAGAATAATGTCCATTAGCTCACTATCCTCAGCCATAATAAAGTTAAACATCCTTATTTTCCACCACCCATAGTATTGTTAATTGAATCTAGGTGGTTTAGTGGTTGATTGCCCTTCTTCTAGGTTAGGTAAAGCATCTATGCTAACCAATACACTCTTCGTGTGAACCTTTTAGAGTGACCTCTCTCTGATACCAATTATTGGAACCCTTGGGTGTTGAACCACACAGTGAGGGACTAGGTCCCTCAAATTCGATCAAAGGCAATCGAACACTAAATCACAGGAAAACAAAAGATAGTTCAACAAGAGTAAATATATACAGGATTTTAACGTGGAAACCTAAAAATATACAAGATTTTAACGTTGAAACCCCCTTTGTCAAGGGAGGAAAAACCACGTCCTTCCCTTACAAACACATTAAAGAAATCCATTATAATCAACCTCTTAATTATAGACTCGATTTTAGCCTAACTTCAGGATTTTTACTCTTGTAATAGCTCTACTACATGCTCATCTTGACAACTCTGCCAAGGAACCTCTGCACTGATTAATTCTAACTAGGATCAAAACATAGGAAACTCTACATATGTACTCTCTAATTAAAGAGTAAATTTTATTACTCTTACAACACGAGTAGTTCATTTGCATATTGAAACTCACTCAAGAATAATTTCTATTTAAGAAGACATAAACTTCTAGGAACTTTAGTAGTGTCGAAATGAGGTTTTTACTGCCTCTCTTTAGTTTTTCAATTTGCCAAAAATCATTTGATGAAGAAGCCTCTTTTTCTTTTTATAGTTGAGTGATGATTAGGGCTAAAATCTTATTGGAATAGGTGTCCTATTAAGTAAAATCAACACCTGGACCAGGTCCCTTGCAGTTAGCTTCTAATCATCAAAACTACATATAGCAAACTCCTATGTTCAACAATAATACCATTAATGATGCATAGAAAAGTAATACCCAATACACCGACAACTCCCATTATATGAAAGGTTTTCAAGGTCTAACTATGAAGTCCTTGAAAAAGTAGGATGAATCAAAATATGGCTGTTGTACCAAAACAAGGTGCAAAGAACCAACCAGACTGACCTAGTGGATAAATCAAAAATATAGAAACAAAAACAACAATTGGACCAAAGAATGTGATTGCATTATAAGGTCTCAGTTGAACAGATCGCGCAAGCTCAAATTAACGTAGCATGAAACATATTAGGCAAAAATCTCCATGGAGAGCAACAAATATCCACAGACCCCAAATTGAGACCTAAGAATCCATTGGATTTACTGTGGATCCAAGTCAACAATAGTAAGATTTGAGTCCTAGATTTTTATTTATTTTTCTAGGTTTTGTATTTCAAGTTTTATATGTATAGATAAGTGTATACTTAGTTAAAATATATGTAATAGAATTTTTATTATATTCGGATCAATCCTTTTAGTGAAAGATTGGGTCGAGTTTAATTGCAATTCAATTAAAGTTTTGGTAGAGCTAGATCTAATCGTTGGCTAGGTAAGCATCCTTTAGTAAGAGAAGTAGTTATGAACCCTATAGACTATCCCCATAGGGGTGGTGAAGGGAGATCCCCAATTGGTATAAAACACTTATAAAAAGCTGAAATGAATTATAAAATATGTATTCAAAAGAAAACCAATTAATAATAACTGAATCTGAGATCACAAGCTGAACATCGAACTATAAGTCTAACAAGACTCTACTAAGACAAGTTGCTGCGACAATCCCCTAGCTAACTCTAACTATTGAGAATTTGGGAATGACAAAGACAAAATGAAATGCTGACCCTGACCCTCACATGATGAGGACTCACCAAAAATCTTTTGCTACTATGGTAAAATATTGTACAAGGCATGATCCAGATTCTTAGTATTAAAACCTATATTATGAGATAATTTAGCACAAAATAAAGTATGCAATCTGTACTTTTAATGTACTTAGTATGTGAGATAGAAAATAAGTGATATAAGATAAACATGGTACACATAATATGATAAACCAATGAAATACCAAGTAATTAACATGTTTTGTATAATGAACTAAATAACTGAATACAAGGTCATACAAAAATCTAAATCTGGACTATAAACCATGAAGTAGATTGTAGGAGCAACTAATAACTGGCATATTCAGTCTGAGCTAATTGAGGTCCAACCTATAACCCCAGCTGGAAGTGTGATGAGTACCTTGATAAGGCTATGAATGTTGGTTGATATACATCTACTAAACTAATATCCAAAAGGACTAAGGTGTTAATCTCAATCTAACGAATGACCTTTTAGAAATTACTTTGACATCGTAGTTGTGGGAATTAGGGACTTATACTAAAGATCTTTTCCTAATTGGAGGATGAGCCTTCATCCCATGTCGGCTCAGTGATAAGTACTACTCCCATCTGTAGGACACTAATAACTGAAACATGCTCAATGCTAATAATAATCTAAAGACTAAAATAAATATATTATTTAAAAGCATTCAAAACATGTAAACTAGGGATAGAGTACCCAAAAGTATATCCATGAAATCCTAGGTCATCGGGTGTTCATAACCCACAATCTCAGAAGAATGCAACTATAATGTTAATTCTGTAAACTAAATAAATTTGAGTAAATTAGTGACTCAACTACAACACTTATGAATTTGATAATATGACTAGGTTTGTGTTCACGGTTGTGTAATTATACTAAAATTCATGATAAAATGGAGATTAACTCAATGATAACAAAGGACTGAGTTATCAATGAATTTGCCAATAACTATAAACCATAAATTGTGCGAAAGGAACTGAATTGGAGAATTGGGTTAATTTTGGGACTTAATGAGTAAAAAGGGAGACATTAGTAAAATATCACATACCTACAGATAGAAATATTGAAGAATTCTTTGGGATTGGTAGCCTGAAGAATATGAACCTTACCCTTACTTGGGAAAAGAAATTGCCTCTTTTTTCTTTCTTAGAAGTAACTGTCAGATATTTTTCTAAGTAATAAGGGCTAAGGGTAATATTAAACGTAATAAACATCCTTAAAATACCTAAAACAATGGACTTTTAATGTTAAAAGGCTGGAAAAAACTGATATGCTTCTCTAAATTTGTATTGAAAACTACTAGAGGGACGTATTAGACCTTCCCATGGGACCAATCTATGATCGTGGGTTGTACTCATAGTTTGGATTCGTATGATATATCTTATTATATGATCGAAAAATCCTTGGTACGATCATGGGATTTACCTATGGTCATACCTTAGTTTGTTGGTTTAAAGGTTCAATCAGGAGCATCTGTGGGACTCACGATCATTCCTTAGATCATGGTTTGAAAGTACAATCATGGTTTTCTCTCGTGGTAGGGAGTTACACTTGTAAACTTTAAAATAGTTGGTTTGATCTGACTAGACCATTGTACGGTCATACAATGTAACCAAGGTAATGGTTTGGCTAGTAGTATCTTACTGCAGAGCAGTGCTTCACTAAAAAGGCCATATTTTTTACTCAGATATTGGATTAAGGCGAAACTAAATATGTGGAAAATAAAATTTAAAAATCTATTATTTGGTGTGTCTGGAGCTCAAAGATACATCAAAATTTCAAATTTATGCTCATTTATAGCTGATTATTTCTTAAGGAGAAGAATGACAAGGAAAAGTTTGTCTCGATTAAATGCTAGGAGGTTCTTGTGGCCTCGGTACATATCCAAATTCCTTCTTATATTGTTAAAAATTGGTGTTTAATCCTGCATGTACTTGAAGCATTCTTCTAGACTTGTCTTGAATTTTTTGGGGTGTTATAGAGGTATTTATCTCCAACTGATGTAAATTTTTATTTTTATAACAAGTGTATTGTAACTACTCAACTTCTAGATGTAATAGTTAAGTGAATTTTATCCAACATATGGAGAGAATTCTCTAAACAAATTAAAATTATTCTAGGCCAACTTTCCCAAACGCCTGAGATTCAATCATTAGAAGAAGAACAAGAGGACATAAAGATGACATCAACAATCCCTTTTTTAAAATATTAGCATATTTTTACATTTACATCTAAGCTTAGGAATAAGGCTCAACAAAATTATTCAACAATTAAAAAAGAAATTTTAGCTATTGTGTTATGCATTTCTAAATTTAAAGCTACTTCGTTGATTCAAAATCAAGTTGCTACATATGACCCCCTTAAAATAAAAGGGGTGAACTATGTGTAAGAAGGATAGGAAGCAAAAGAACGACAATTAAATGTACATAATGCAAGAATGTAATATCAATGTAAGAAATAAATTAGGCGGCATAGCCGACCATGTGTTAAACAATGTAATCAATTAATTACATTAGGTGTTGGTGCCAACCATAAGCAATATAGACGTTAGAAAAGACAGGTTAGTAAAGTAGTAAAAAAGAAACAACTTAAAAATTGAATTTTGATATTAATATCAAAATAATAAACTTTAAAATTATAAGAGAGAGTAAACTCTAAGTAAATCCTCTTGAGAGATGGCGAGAGTCTTGCATGAAAAAAATAATATGGTTATACAAATAGGGAGAGTATTTATAGGCATAAATTTTATATAATAGAAGTGATACATTGTTGCTACAGTAACACCCTTAATAAATTCAGCAAGTTCTTACTGATGTCATATATGACACTAACTTTGATGATGCTTGGGTGATGGTATTGTGATGTCATCTTGGTCATCTTTCAAGATTTGCATACTCAAAATATTCTTCTTTTTCTTAATTTTGTGATTTTTAGATGTCTGTCTTGATTGGTCAGGAGATGTCTTGATATGTTGGAGAATCTTCTCCATTTCTTTGATAAAATTAACTTTGCTATTAGAACTAGATAGTTGGGTAGTTACAATAGACATTTTCTATAGAAATACAAGTCGATCTGCAACTGTTGGGCACAAATATGTTGGATTATTACAAAACTATTATTTTTACTAATGGTACATAAGCTTTAATCAAATTCCAGCTTTTGTACCACTTCAAATATCATTAGAAAGATAACCATAGTAGTCCTTTGTATTTCTCTTATTTATGAACGACGAATCTTTGGAAAAATATCTAAGAAACATGGAACCTATGATAAATTTAATGCATTATAGATACCTGATGCTGATTAAAAAGTTTTTGGAAAAGTACTCATATCCTTCCCTTATTCGGAGGGGGAAGAATTTCGACTTTTGGTCCATAAACAGGCCTTTATTGATGCAAAAACCATTGGGCAAATTTAAATACTAATTGTTTTTCTTAGAGGATAAACCAAAAGTGTTTACCAAGGCTATTCAGGCATGTAAAAGCATTCATTCTGGCTATTTGGTAGTCATAATAATTATAAAATTAAGGATAAAAATATTGGGAGATTTTTTGTATTTTACTGGATGCATTCCCCATTCTTGTGGTAAGACTATTTTATTAATTCAAACTGTAATATGGGTAACATATATTTGGATTTTATTATCCATATAAGGTTTGGATACACAAGATTTGGCGCCTACTAAAATAAATTTGTAAAAGTTTTGGGTGCAAGCAGGAGTTTTCTTCTAGAAATTGGCTGAGGGGCTAAGTACTTGTTTAACTACTTATACTGGTCTAGAATGTCATAATTCTAGTTCAATTTGGATAATCATGTATACAATCTTATTTTATAATAGGTTGGTTTCAAGGAGGAGGAACTAGATGAAGAAATGAGTTGTGGCATAGGTGAAGTTTTGTATCAAATGAACCATTTTTTAAGCGATGGGTCTTTTAGCCTCCACTGTTTTTCTCATGGTGTTTTGAGAAGCCATAGAGCTAGAAAATGAGGCCTGTCTTTATGCCACCACCATTTTATTTTTCACTGCATCTTTTGTGGGGCTCTGATCCGTCATATAGCAAAAAGATGAGTCTTGGCCCTGGACCACTACCAGTTATTAAAAGAGGAGATATTGGTTCATAAGATCTCTCCTAGGGGCAATCATGGCAGCTTCATTTTTAAACTCCATGAGCTTTTGTAAATTACTGAATTCATCTTCTATCCAGGACCTAGATGAGGTTTGAGCTAGTTGAGTTTCTTCTTTTTCCCAAACTAAATTCACCCATTTTTGGGGTTTGATATTAAAATTAGTGTTGGATTTGCTTTCATCATATATGATTGAGGGATTCCTTTCATGGTACGTCAGCCGTCACTTAGTACTTAGGTTGACTTGGTCCAGCTATTGTTGTTGGTTGTTGCTTAGAGGCGACAACAATTGTTTATTCTGTGGTGAAAACTTGGTGAGACTATTGAGACAACCTTTTGATTGTTTTCTTATGAAGGAGGAAGGGATGGAATTTATGGAAACTTTGTGGTTTTTACCTTTTTTTCTAGTCATTTTATATTTTCTGCAAGAATTCTCTTATAACAAAATCTACAATAGAGTTGGACTCCCTTTAATATGTTCTATGTCAAAATAAAAAATAATAAAATAGTTTTTCATCTAGCAAATATATGTGTAGGGGAAAGATTTATACATTCTTTTGTAAAATATATTTTGTAGATTTTCAATCAATTCTTAATAAAAAAATTTGATTCAACAAATCAACTTGAAATTTATAAATGTGTAACACAATTTCTAAAAAATTATTTTTTAATGGTTGCATAATTTTGCCAAACTTTAGCTTAGATGCAAATGCTACAATGTGATCCTTGACATTTTTCTTTTGTCTTAGTAGTAACTTAAAAATCAAGAATAATAATCTTTACTTCCCCTTGGCTCTAATACCAAGTACTCAAAAGTGAACGCCCCAAATTGAAAAGGGTGAATTAAGGGGAAGAAGAATTAGAATAAAAAGAATGATAATTAAAGGTACATAATACAATAATTTAAATATGAATGCAACAAATAAATTTGGTGGCAGAGCCGACCATGTGTTAAACAATGTAATTAATCAATAAAGTAAGTACGGTACAAACAAATGAAATAAAGACAATGAGAAGACAAGTTACCAAAGTAGAGAAAAGGACAACTTAAAACTTGAATTTTGACATTTATATAAAAATAAAATTTAAAATTACAAGAGAGAAATAACAAAATATAACCAAGTCTTCTTGAGAGAAAACTTCTATATAAGGAAATATATAAGATTCAATAAGAGAATGAATTCAATCTTAAATACTGAAGTTATGAAAAGTAGCTATAAAGGTGAAATAGTCCCTTTCCAAATAGATCTACAAAGATCTCACAATTCCTAGACTAATATCTTGGAGCTATGTATCTCTACCTCAGAACTAGATGTTACAAGAAGCAATTCAAGAAGAAAAATCTAAGAATTTCTCAGATTTGACTGTTTTCTACTAGAGCTGTTTCTATTTCCTTTAGAGATCTCTTAGCGAAATAGACCTACCTCCTCATTAGTTCCACCAAAAATTAAAACTATTAGATAGTCAGTTTCTTAAATCTAAGATACCATAGGCTAAATACTCTGTGGAAAAACCTACCGCAACTGAAATTCATGATGACCAGCCTCAATCCCTTAATTACTCATCATTAGGTGAGAGCTAGAGTACTAAATCAAGATATTCATATTGATAAGGAAAAACTTAGAGTATATTTTTATTCTTTTGAGAATATTTTAAAAGAAACTTAATTTTTCTATAAATTTGGAAAAGATGAGAGAAGTAGTATCCAAGAAATTTATTATGAGTTTTTAAATTCTTTCAAAAACAAATTTAATTTCTTTGAATGGCTTGAGACTTATGTTGATTATCATCAATTGTATTTCCTTTTTAAAAGTGAATCAATGTTTCAAAATTATGGAAAGCCATAAGTGGAGAAGATATCACCTTTGAACTTCCTCCATCTTAAGGATTTACAATGACTTTTGCTGATAGCTTAATTTTGCTAATATCTTGGAGTTATGTATCTCTACCTCAAAACTGGATGCTGCAAGAAGAAATTCAAGATGAAAAATTTAAGAATTTCTCAGATTTGACTGTTTTCTACTGGAGCTGCTTCTATTTCCTTTAGAGATCTCTTAGCGAAGTAGACCTACCTCCTCATTAGTTCCACCAAAAATTTAAACTATTAGATAGTCAATTTCGTTTCTTCTAGAATTGAGGTTGTTAAGTTTAAATCTAAGATACCATAGGCTAAATACTCTGTGGAAAAACCTACCGCAACTGAAATTCATGATGACCAGCCTCAATACCTTAATTACTCATCATTAGGTGAGAGCTAGAGTTCTAAATCAAGATATTCATATTGATAAGGAAAAACTTAGAGTAGATTTTTATTCTGTTGAGAAAATTTTATAAGGAACTTAATTTTTCTATAAATTCAGAAAAGATGAGAGAAATAGTATCCAAAAATTTTATTATAAGTTTTTAAATTCTTTCAAAAACAAATTTAATGTCTTTGAATGGCTTGAGACTTATGTTGATTATCATCAATTGTATTTTCCTTTTTAAAAATGAATCAATTTTTCAAAAGTATGGAAAGCTATAAGTGGAGCATATATCACCTTTGAGCTTCCTCCATCTTAAGGATTTACAATGACTTTTGCTGATAGCTTAAGTATTGCAGCACCTGTCAAATAAAACTTTGAAAACAAACAAGTTTCCAACAAGGCTATTAAGAAAATTTTGAACAAAATAATTGTACAAATAAATATTTTACTTTTTATTGGTGAATATTTGATATTACAACCATCTTTAGCACCACCTGCTACTGTTAAAACTTTATAGGTCACCACCTAACCAATTCCATTATTCAAGCCATACGAGATCTCTGGAATGCAATTTTTTTTTCACAACTTTCTAATATCCAACATAGGATCACGATTATTGAGAAAACTATAAATTCTATAGTTCCAGAACCCCTAGTAAAGATTTATCCTCTGGAATAATTGGGGTCTTTCAGGATGATAATTTAGATGAAAACCAACCTAAGGAAGAAATTCCTCTAGAGATTACCCCTATTAAAATTGAATTTGGCATAATACATAAAATGATTATTACTCTAGGGTTACCAATCCAGATGTGGCATTAGAAGAAAAATCTGATGATATGGAAAATAATTATAATGCCAATAATATGTATGAATGGAACATAGATGGTTGTTCTGAATACAATTTCTGACCAAATATAGCATATGACAATAGTCCTATCCTATTTATGAAGTGAGGTTAAAAATGGCTTGATGAACCATTCTCCACGCACCGACCGCATTTATTTACTTATCGTAGAATCTGTAAGTACACAGTGCCACCAAGTACGTTACTTTTTTTGAAATGCAATTTGAGATAACTATAAATGTGTATAGATAGAAATATATCTTTGATCCATTCATTTTCAAATGTACTCTTCAACCACTTTTTTCACTTCCCAAATAGAAAAGTTTTCTTGGTGAGCACTGATGAGGAAGTGGGAGATAAAAAACTAATAATCTCTTTCTTGTCCTTCTACTTAAGATTAAGGCCAAAGAGATGTGCTTTTGGTACTAAGAAATCCCATGATCAACTGAAGGTTCAATATTTAGATGATCATTAGAGAATATAAATTCTCATAGCGATTACTTATAAGAACATCCATATTTACTCAAATCAACTTACAACTTATGTCCTTGTCGCAGGATTCATGGGCCATCTTAATGGCTGGTGGGATACCCAAATTAGTAAAGATAAATAAATTTTCTTGTAAAGTGTCTGCGTTGATTTTATAGGAGAATAAATTCTTAAGGACGAACAAACCATTCCTGACTCAACAAATACATTAATTTATACTATTATTAAAACATTCATAGGCAGCTTAGGTACTTTTAGAGAAAGGTCCTCTGAGGTACTTAACAATATTAAGTGTAAAATATTTTCTGATTTTATGTGGTATATGGATTCCTTTCTCACTAGGATCTATGAAGGAACTTATGGTAATCTCCTATAAAGGAATGAAAGAGTTTTAGATGGATTGCCTAAGTCTCTTAGGGACTTAGTTAGAGAAGAACTTCAAGTCAATACTCTAGAACTACCATCACTTATGTTTAAATCAAGTATGGTTAGAACACAAGTCTGATACTTCAAGATTCCCTTATGATTTTTCATTATGACAAGATACTAAGGAAATTTACTAAAGATGGGGAACAAATCCGACGGGATTCAGGAAATTTTTGTGATTTATTTGGCCTACCTCTTGTTGGAAAAAAACTTATTAAAAGCCTATTCCTAAAAAGGAAATTTCCACATCTAAACCTTATGTTCTCGAAATATCAAAGCCCTCTAATCCAAAATACTAGCGAGACAACAACAAAATTAGCTCTTCTTGCTCCAATAATGAAAAATATTATAGATGTTAAAAACTGGTCATATTGCCAAGATTACAAATTCTTTAAAAAGGTTAGAAATCTTAACCTTGATGAATTTTTCTGTAGCCAATCCAACACTTTTTATTAGAGGAAAGTGAAAAATTTAATAGCACAGATGACAAATTTGAATAAGATTTCAAATTAATGATGATGACTTTGAGACTTCTCAGTTTGACAGAGAAGAATAGAATTACCAACCAGAGATCCGTGTTCTCTCCAAAGAGCAAGATATCCTCACGGAAATTATAAGTTGTTTACACAATTTTGACCAAAAAAGATATTATCTATTGCAACTCAAGAAGGCTCTAGATAAACCTTCCATATCTTCACCGAATGTAATTTCTTAGGCTCAAATAGCAAGTACTCATAATAACATGAATGGTTTACTTTTAGTAAGCCTATAGTAGTGAGAATTCAATATCTCTAATAAAAAGTAGTCCTACTTAAATAAGAAATTTGATAGATAAAATCTAGATAGGAATTAGATAGACTTATTGTATGACCCTATAAAGTCCTAGACTATTTCAGTCTTTTATAACATGCCTAAAGAGGTCCCAAACATAGAAAATTTTAGCCAAGTATTGACACTTAGTCTCATTTTTGGCCTTGATATTTCAATGGTATCATTTATGATCTTTTCGGCCTTAGATTGTCTATTTATAAATTAATTCAGGATCAGAATTATCTATAGGTCATCTCAAGTGACTTTCAAAATTTTCAAACATCGTTTGAGTCACGTTAGGATGACTAAAATAGCAAGCCAGCGCGATCATGACACGTCGCATTGGATATCGCATCATCACCATTGACGCGATGCGTTGCCTATCGCATTACTGGGAAAATTTAACTCATTTCATTATGATTTTACAAGCGCATTTAGGTCTTTTTCCCTTCACCCAATTCTGCCACAACATGAAGTTAAGCTCCCAAGAGGGAAAAATACTTTTTTTCTTCACAAAACCTCTCAAGAAAAAAACCCTAGATTTATCAAATTCAAGTCCAAGTCTCAAGAATTCACCAACAATTCTCACAAATTCAAAAATCAAGGTATGTTTTGGTGTCCATCCTTTGGCTCCTTTCACTCTTAGAGTTCAAGAATCCTTTTTTAAACACTTAGATTATGATTTACATTGTTAAATGAAATTATGTTCATGTATGTGATGTTATGTGGATCTCAAGTCAACAATATTTTGAGTTTCATATGAATTAACTAAAATGTATGTTGATTTATGTATTCCTCATGTTAAATTTTTGAATTATGGTGTTGAATTTCGTTGTATGATAATCATATATTGCACATTCTCATGTATAAGAATTATGTATCCTAAGTGTTGGACAAAATATCTATGTGAAGGAATTATGAATGATAACTTATGTGTGGTTCTTTTAAGGTTGAGGTATGGTTCCATTATCTATGAAATCCAGTCCTGGGGGTATTGAATATCAAAAATTTAGAGGTTGTCTAGTTTTTCCAGTGTCCACCTAATGAATTTTGTTAAACCATGAGTGAGATCACTCGGTTAGTTAATGTAGTCAAGTGTAAGTTCATTCAAGCCTAGTACAGTCTAGTGATCAGCTTAGTGTTGATTCAGTTGGGAGTATGATTCAGCATCGAGCAAAACTAGGGATAAGGGCATTCCTATCAGAAAAGGCTTTGACCATTAGAAGTAGTCCCTAAGTTATAGAACTACGTAGCCAACATAGGATAAATATTCCTCCTACCAGACTAGGGTTGACGTAAGCATATATATCTCATGAATCTTCCTGCCAGATTAGGATTGACCCAACTCTAGTTAGTAACCCGTGGCATGGTGCTAACACCCTTCTAACTGGGGTTACAAGTTACACCCCATATCAGTCCATAATCATGGTATGTCAAATAGATGATAACTCCCATAGTATAGTTTTAGAATTCAATACTCAGTAATCAGTATCTATTATTCAATATTTAGTACAAAACACAGTTCAGTTTTACACAATCTTGACTTACAGTTATCAATTATTCAGTTATTAGAAACTCAGTACTTTAGCTTCAAACTAATTCAGACAGATAATTTATGCTTGGTATTGCATGTTCAGTACTTAAAATATTCCCTATTTTGCATATACTCTAATCTAGTTATTCCATGATGTTTAGTTATTATTTTGATGCACGTGAACCCATGTAAATTAGCCTAACCTCACCTAGTATATCAATATATTCAAAGTATTGACACATACTCTTTCTTTGTTCTATGGTGTCTCATATTATAAGTTCAGACACTCGGGTTCCTAACCATACTTCTTCAGATTCAGTTGATTAGCCGCAGCTACAGTAGTGAGTCCTTATCAATCGAGGGCATGAAACTTATTTAGTAATTTTATTATTTATAGTATTTCATCTTTTTGGTAACTTTCATACATCAGTTGTGAGTTAGTTGGGTCCTATCCTATCACCTCATTTATTTTAGATGCTAGAAAATCCCAGACATTATCAGTTAGCAGTTATTCTATAGATGTATATAGTTTTGATTCAGTTAATGAACCTTATGGCATTTTCAGTGTTATTTCTGCATATGTTTTCATAATTATTATACAGTTCTCGTGGCAAGTACCAGTCATGGGTTTGCTTATGGTCATTCAAGATTGTAAGAACTGTATGACACCCAGGGTGGGTGTACTCTCGGGGCATTACGAACTTGTTATCAGAGACAGAAGTTCAAAATAGTTCTAGGGAGTTTGAAAGTCGTGTTAAGTAGAGTCTTATGCATGGATGTGTATTGCACCACACTTATGGATAAGAGGCTATGAGGTATTTTTAGGAAAAATTTCTCTTCTTTCAGTGTTCATATCGTGTGAGTGAATGTGAACTCAAGTTAAATTCTTTGTCTATTCCAAATTTTCCTTCTATTTATAGAATATGCCTCCTAGAAAGACTAATGAAAGGAGAATTGGGAACCATCCAACACCTTCCCTAAATGAGCACGTTTCTCAAAAAGAATTCAAAGCATCTTTCACCACTCTATCCCATTCTCTAGTAGCTCAGAATGTTCAACCATCTACTATTTAGACAAATCCAACAGCCAATACTACTGCATCTTGTATTCAGGACTTCACCCGAATGAACCCTCCTTTATTTCTAGGGTCTAAGTTTGAAGAGGACCCAAAAGAATTCCTTAACATGGTGCATAAGGTAACAAACATTATGGGGGTAACCGCTACTGAGAGTGCTGAGTTAGCTACCTATCAGTTGCTACATGTGGCTCATACATGGTTTAAGTAATGGAAGGTAAATAGGGGCGCAGATGCAGGGCTTATAAAATAGCAGTAGTTTGTTACTGTGTTTTTAGATAGTTCCTTTCATTGAAGTTGAGGGAGGCTATGGAGTTAGATTTTTTCAACCTGAAGTAGGGAAACATGAGTGTGAAAGAGTATTCCCTCAAGTTTTCTTTGTTGGTCAAGTATGCTCCTTATGTGGTAGCTGATAGGAGGACTAAGATGTACAAGTTCATGTCTAGTGTGTCTGATACTGTAGTCAAGAAGTGTAGGACCTCAATACTAATTAAGGAGATAGAATTGGCTAGGTTGATGGTCCATGCTAAATAGATTTAGGAACAAAAAACTAAGGAGAAAGAAAAGGAAAAAAAGAGGGCTAAAATAAGTAGCTTTAGGTTTGCTCAGCCAAAGTTAGAAGGTGGTAACCGTCCTCAGTTCCACCAAAAGCCGTCGATCCCAACTCCATCTTCTGCTAGTGCACCATTGCCCGAATTCAGTAACTATAATAAGGATAGACTACCAGGCTTTAAATCTCTGGGTAGTATGAACAATGCCTGAATAAATCCTCTTTTCTAGAAATGTGGTAGAAACCATCAGGGTATCTATAGGGCTGGCAGCATTGATGTGTGTTTTTAGTATGGTAACCAGACCATAGGATCAGAGAATGTCCTTAGGTGGATTCATAGATTCAGCATAACCCTCCCCCAGTTCAGTCCGATCAATTGTCTCAGTAGGGTGTTACTTCCAGTGCCACCAGTAGGCACCGCCCAAATAGGCTCTATGTACTTCAGTCCTGACAGTATTAGGAGAGTTCTCCTAATGTATTTATTAGTACATTACAAGTCTTTCATTTACATGCTTATGCTTTTTTAGATCCTGGAGCTTCTCTTTTTTTTTGTAACTCTTACATTAGGAAAGTTCTCCTGATGTAGTTACTAGTTCTCTGTCATTTGTTAGACCTTGTAGAGCTAGAGCTGATGGATTTTGACATCATTCTTGGCATGGATTGGCTCTATTTATTCTATGCTTCAGTTGATTGTAGAAACAGAGTTTTTCTATTTTCAGTTCCCGAATGAACCTGTCCTAGAATAGAGGGGTAGTACTTCAACACTTAAGGGTTAATTATTTCGTACCTTAGAGAGAGAAAAATTTATATCCAAGGGCTGTCTCTGTTATTTAGTATAAGTCAAAGACTCTAGTTCTGAGATTCCTAACCTTGAATTACTTCCAGTCGCAAGTGAATTTCCAAATGTAATTCCCTAAGATCTCCCTGGAGTTCCTCCCAAAAGGGAAATTGCTTTTCGAATAGACCTTCTCCCTGATACTCAACCCATCTCTATTTTGACATACAAAATGGGTCCAACTAAAATTAAGGATTTAAAAGAACAGTTGAAGGACCTCTTAGAAAAAGGGTTCATCAGGCCAAGCGTGTCTCCTTTGGGTGCACCAGTTCCATTCGTATGAAAGAAAGACAATTCTCTTAGAATGTGTATAGACTACCGTTAGCTGAACAAAGTCACCATCAAGAATAAATACTAACTTCCTTGAATCGATGACTTGTTTGAACAACTTTAGGTTGCTAGTTACTTTTCTAAGATAGACCTCAGATCCGTCTATCATAAGCTTAGAGTCATAAATGTGATATTCCAAAAATAACTTTCAAAACCCGGTATGGTCACGTTGATTTTCTAGTTATTTCATTTGGTCTTACCAATGCCCCAATAAATTTGATGGACTTAATGAAACATATGTTCAAGCAGTACTTGGACATGTTCATCTTAGTCTTCATCGATGAAATTCTTGACTACTCCCGTAGTGAAAATAACCATGCAGACCTTCTTAGAATACTATTATAGATTCTTAGAGCCCATCTGTTGTTCACCAAATTTAGTAAATGCACATTTTGGCTAAGATCAGTAGCTTTTCTTGGTCATAAATTTTTGATGATGGCATTAGAGTTATCCACAAAATACCAAAGAAATAAGAAACTGGCCCAGACCCATCTCTCCATTAGATATCAAGAGTTTTTTGGGTTTGGCTGGCTATTACTGATGGTTTGTTGTGATTTTTTTATATTGCATCTCTTATGTCTAGATTGAATCTGAAGAAATTTAAATTTTAGTGGTTAGATTCTTGTGAGAAGACTTTTCAGGAGTTGAAGACTTAACTCATTACAACCCTAGTTTTGACTTTACCCGACTATTTAGTTGGATTTATTGTATATTTTGATGCTTCAAGAGTTGGTTTGGGGTGTGTTTTGATGCAGAGAGGTAACGTTATAGCCTATACCTCTCGACAGCTTAAACCACATGAAAAGAATTATCCCACCCATTATATTGAATTAGCAGCTGTTGTGTTTGCCTTAAAGATTTGGAGGCACTATTTGTATGTGGTGCTTGTTGATGTATTCACAGACCACAAAAGCTTGCAGATTGTGTTATTGAAAAAAGACATGAACTTGCGTTAGAGAAGTTAGTTAGAGTTGTTGAAAGATTGTGACATGATTGTTCTGTATCATCCAAGCAAGGCCAATTTAGTGGCAGATGACCTCAGTATGTTGTCCATGGGTAGCGTTTCTCTCGTTGAGGATGATAAAAAGAAGTTTGTTCAGGAAGTTCATCAACTTGCCTGACTAGGTGTCTGTTTGGTTGATTCGGCTGAGAGAAGTTTTTGGGTGAAGAATAGTTCAGAGTTTTCTTTAGTTTTCGAGGTAGAAAAAAAGCAGGACATAGATCCTAATTTATTTAAGTTGAAAGAGTCAGTCAGAGACCAGAAAGCAAAGGCTTTCTCCCAAGAGGGTGATGGTGTGTTGAATTGCCAGAGTAGGATATGTGTTCCATTTGTAGATGATGTGAGATTGCAAATTCTTACTGAAGCGTATGGTGCACACTACTCTATTTATCCATCGGCCACAAAGATGTACCATAATCTATGATAAATTTATTGGTGGAGTGGGATGAAAAGAGATATTACAGATTTTGTAGCTAAGTGCTCAATGTGTCAGTAGGTTAAGATTGAACATTAGAAGCCTAGTGTGTTTTTGTAGGAGTTTAGTATTTCCACTACGAAGTGGGAGGAAGTGAACATGGATTTCGTGACAGGATTGCCTCATACTTGTCGTCAGCATGATTCGATTTGGCTCATTATAGATATGATGACCTAGTCTGACCATTTTCATTCTAGTTTATACTTCTTATTCAACCAAGGACTATGCTAGGCTCTATATCAGAGAGTTGGTTAGGTTACACAGTGTCTCATTTTCCATCATTTCAGATAGAAGAATACAGTTCACCTCTCACTTTTTGAAAGCTTTCCATAAGGGTCTTGCAACTTTCCATGTTTAGACAAATGGTCAAGTAGAAAGAACCATTTAGACTTTATAAGATATATTGAGAGTGTGTCTCATTAACTTTTAGGGCAGTTGAGATTAACACTTACCTCTGATTGCGTTTACGTATAATAAAAGATATCAGTCCAGTATTCAGATGGCTCTATTTAAGGCTCTTTATGGGAGATGATATAGATCTCCCATTATTTGGTTTGAATTAGGTCAGGCCGTGATAATGGGGCATGACTTGGTGTTTGATGCTTTAGAGAAAGTGCAGTTTATCAGGGAGAGGCTTAAGGCAGCCCAGAGCTGACAAAAATCTTATGCAGATGTGAGAAGGAAAATCTTGAGTTTGAGATTGGTGATTATGTGTATTTGAAAATCTCTCCCATGATAAAGGTGAATATAATTGGTAAGAAGGGGAAGCTTAATCCCCGATATGTTGGTCCTTATAGAATTTTGAGTCATTTTTGAAAGGTAGCCTACAAATTTGAGTTACCTGCAGACTTAGCATCAATACATCCAGTGTTTCATGTCTCCTTTCTAAAGAAGTGCATAGGTTACTCAAAAGTTTTACTTCTCAAAAGTTTTAGTCCCCGTAGATAGTGTAGATGCTCAAATAGTCTCTCTTATTAAGAAGTACAAGTCAAAATCCTAGATCGTTAGACTAGCAGACTAAGGAACAAAAAGTTCTCTTGGTTAAAGTTCTTTGGCGGAAACAGTCCATTGAGGGAGCCACTTAGGAAGTAGAAATAGACATGTGAATCAAGTACCCTCATATTTTCCCTGCAAACTCAAACTCAACCAAAGGTAACAGTCTTCCTCAGATTTACTCTATTCTATGCTTAGTTTCATGTGCTTATCATTCATGCATTCATAGATCAATTTTGTCATATGTCATGCTTTAAGAATTCAGTCATGTTTCAGCTATGCATGTCAGTATAATCTCAGCACCTTAGTGCCGCTCATCTTAATTAGTCTTATTCGAGGATGAATGTTCCCAAGAAGGAGATATTGTAAGGCCCCATAATGTCCTAGCCCATTTCAGTCCTTTATAGCATGCCAAAAGAGGTCCTAGACTTAGAAAGTTTCAGCTAATTGTTGACACTTCGTCTTATTTTTAGCCTCGATATTTCAATGATATCATTTATGATCTTTTCGGACTTATTTTATCAATTATTAAATTAATTCATGATTAGGGTTATTTGTAGGTTATCTCGAGTGAGTTTCAGAATTTTTGAACATCATTTGAGTCATGTTAGGATGACCAAAATAGCAAGCCAACATGATTATGATGCATCGCATTGGCTATCGTGTCATCACCATCGATGCGATGTGTCTCCTATCGCATCACTAGGAACATTTTACTTACATAATTATTATTTTTTAAGGGAATTTAGGTCCTTTTTCCCTTACCCAATTCATCCAAAACATGAAATTAAGCTCCCAAAAGGGAAAAATACATTCATTCTTCAAAAACCTCTCAAGAACAAAACCCTAGGTTCATTAAATTCAAGTCTAATTCTCAAGCATTCACCAACAATTATCATGAATTCAACAATCAAGGTATGTTTAGGTTTTCATCCTTGGGTTGTTCCACCCTTGGAGTTCAAGAATCCTTTTTCAAACACTTAGATTATGATTTACATTCTTAAATGGAATTATGTCCATGTATGTGATGTTGTGTGGATTTCAAGTCAATAATATTTTGAGTTTCATGTTGATTAACTAGAATGTAGGTTGATTTATGTAACCCCCATGCTAACTCTTTGAATTGTATTGCTGAATTTGGTAGTATGATAATCATATATTGCTCATTCTCATGTACAAAATTATGTATCCTAAGTGTTTGATAAAATGTCTATGTGAGGAATTGTGCATGATAACTTATGTTTGGTGCTTTTAAGGTTGAGATATGATTCCATTATCTATACAATCGAGTTCTAGAGGTATTGAATACCTGAAATTTAGTAGTTTTCTAGCTTTTCCAGATTCTATAGAACGAATTTAGTTATACCATGAGCGAGTTCACTAAGTTAGTTAATGTAGTCAAGTGTTAGTTCATTCAAGCCTAGTATAGTCTATTGATCAGTTCAGTGTTAATTTAGTTGGGAGTAGGATTCAGCACCGACCAAACCCAGAGATGGGGGAATTCCTATCAGTAGAGGGTTTGACCCTAAGTAGAAGTCCCTGAGTTAAAAAACTACGTAGCCAGCGTAGGGTAAATCATCTTCTTGCCAAACTAGGGTTGACATAACCATATATATCTAATGAGTTTTCTTTCAAGATTAGGGTTGACCCAGCTCCTATTAGTAACCTTTGGCATGGTGCTAACACCCTTCCAACTGGAGTTACAGGTTGGACCCCATATCAGTCCATAATCGGGGTATGTCAGTTAGATGATAACACCCACAGTTACAGTTTCAGAATTCAGCATTCAGTATTTAGTAGAGAACATAGTTTAGTTCTACACGATCATGACTTACAGTTATCAGTTATTCAATTATCAGAAACTTAGTATTTTAGCTTCAGAATAATTCAGATTGATGATACATGCTTGGTATTACATGTTCAGTGCTTACAGTATTCCTAGTCTTGCTTATAATCTCATCCGATTATTCCACAATATTTAGTTATTATTATCCTACACGTGAACCCATGCATATCAACCTAACCTCACTTAGCATACCAACACATTCAAAGTACTGATGCATACTTTTTCTTTGTGCTATTATATCTCATATTATATGTGTGGATGCTTGGGTTCCTGACCATACTTATTCAAATTCAGTTGATTAACCACAACTACAGTAGTTATTCCTCATTCGTCAAGGGCTTGAACTTATTTAGTAATTTTTCTATTTACAGTTTTTTAGTTACTTTCAAAACACAGTTGTGAGTTAGTTGGGGCTTGTCCCATCAACTCATTTATTTCAGATATTAGAGGCTTTCAGACATTATCAGTTAGCAGTTATTCTATAGATGTATTCAGTTTTATGAACCTTATGGAATTTTCAGTGTAATTTCTGCATATGTTTTCATGATTATTATTCAATGCTCACAACAGGTAGTAGTCATGGGTTAGCTTGTGGTCCTTCAGGATTGTAAGCACTGTATGACACCCAGGGTGTAGTATCAAGGCATTTCCCTTGTTCTCTAGTATTTCTCTACAATGAGTAAATTGCCTCATCCAAAAAAGAGTGAACTAACAAACCAAGAAATTAAACAAAGATATTTTATCAATTATCTTTCAAGAATTTCTATTAGAAGATGGCATACTAGGATAACATATCACCAAGCCATTCATTTTAGATATTATTGACTTGTTTGATACAGTTGAAAATCTCAATTGCATCCAAGAAAGAATTATCCCAAATAAATACTTTGACAAAACTAAAGAATTGCCCCTAGAGTTGTAAATGGAAGTAAAATAGGGATTGATACAAAATTTCATATGTCAAAATATGAAATTCCGAAGAAAATTCACTTTGGTCATCTTCTACTTCCTTTGTCCTAGTAAAAGATATAACAAATCCTGTAATACTAGGCATTCATTTCAAAGATATACTCATCCCTTTTTGAGTTGCTCATCAAGTAATAAATATTGAATATAACAATATATAACTTCCATTTGACAAACCTCCAGTAAGAAAAGTTGTCTCTGAAGAACAAAGAAGCTCAAAATAAAATTCTCAAAGAAGAATTAGCATTCCATAGGTTGCAATAAAAAATTTAAGAATCCCCTCCCCTGTCCAAATTCATGGCATTAGAAACAAAAATCAATAAAAAACTTTGTACAAATTTAGCAACAATATATTGGAATAGTAAAAAAAACACATAGTCAATCTTCCTTATAAATTTGACTTCAATGAGAAAGCTATTCCCATAAAAGTTAAACCTATCCAAATGAATCACGAGATAATCGTCAACTCTAAGAAGAAACCAATGATATTCTCAAAAATAGATGATTTCTCCAAGCAAATACCTTAGAGTTGTACTACCTTCTACGTCAATAAGAGTTTTGAAATTGAATGAGGAATCCGTCATTTAGTTATTGATTATGAACATTTAAACTTTACCCTTCGTTGGATTAAATATCATATTTCAAGAAAAAAAGATCTACTCCAGCAACTTTATACTATCGCAATTTTCTCAACATTTTATCTAAAATCAGGTTTTTGGTAAATTCAAAATAATCTTAGAGATCGATATAAAATTTCTCTTACAGTAACATTTAATGAAATTGCAAATTCAGTTGAATTTCTTAAGATAGTAATTCTTTCCAAGCTTATGTTTGTCTATATTCCATGTTACAGAGTTGTATCCATGTTATTATTCCTTATTCAGATATCTTACTAATATCATGCCAAATACTCTTTGCTCCCTAATGTTATTAGCACCTCTTAGAAAGAGTGTTGAAGAAATACTTCAACTAAGTTATAAGCTTTCAGTATGAGATAATCCGTACGACCAACAATTCAGTTTAGCAATCAGACAAATAAGCCCCTATAGTTTTCCATTTTTTCATCTATATGTACTATCCAAGGATTCATGAATATGCCTATCCCATGAGATACCCAGATTTAGAAATCAATATCATGTTAGTTATCCAACTTTAGAATTCTGGCAGACAGTACTAGTGATTTCCCAAATTTTTAAGCTAGTTAAAGTTTGATGAAAGTTTAGTGATCATTTCAATATTCATCTCTAAAAATTTCATATCAGGGATTACAACACTTTTTTCAATTCTTTCAGCTAAGTCAATCTTCATTCGAGGACGAATGATCCCGAGGGGGAGATATTATAACACCCCAAAAATCCAAACCATTATTAGAATCATGCTTCAATTTCATGAAAAATCAAGCCTCATGTTTTGTAAGTTTTTCAAGTGAATAGACATGTATTAAGACCCGAAATAGCTCCTAGCTTATAGACAAGTTGAAACATCCCTTAGCAATTAAATTTTTGTGAAGAATATAACTATAGTCAAATTCAAACGAGAATATCTTTTGATAGAATACGATTTTATGAGCTAACTACCCTCCAACATATAGATAATTGAATTATCTTTTCAATGATACAAATTTTTCTTTAGACCTATATCGGGGTAAAAAGTTATGGCCAAATTACTGAAGCACCGTCAAAGCTGCCAGTGACTACGACTCCTGATGACGACTTATAGTCAGACCCTACAGTAGATAGGAGAAGTCATAGTCACGATAGTAGGTGTCAAAATATAGTTTCCTCATGATGACTCAATCCATGAATTGTAGCCATACCCTATGATTCATGGCCAAACTCGTCGGGATGGCTTCCAGATATTTTCCAGATAATTCCTAAGGTTGTTTTTGGTCTTTTCCCATTCTTTTAACCCCAAAACAACGTCATTTCACTCTCCAAACAATAGTTATCAAGTGTAAATATTAAACTAACCTATCATAACTCAAAAATCATTCACCTCAAAACTTAAAGAGGCAATTCCTTTAAAACCAATTAGGGTTCTTCAAGTTCAAGTTCAATCCCAAGAAAATTTATCCAAGGATTCTACGTTCAGGTATGTAGAGTACTCATCAATGGTTTCCTTCCACCCACTGAGCCAAAAATTCCCCTTTTGATTAAAGTATCAAACTTTCTCACTTTTAGGAAATTATCCATGTTAAATATGAACTTAACCCTTATTTTTCTTAGTAATTCAAATTCAAGCCATGTCAGCATGTTTTCTATGTAAATTAGATTGCTTCATGCTTTGAATTTCAATTACTCATATGATATTCAATTGATCTCATGTCAAATCACCAAAGTAAAAATTAAACCCTGTGAAATAGCTATCCTCCTAAGTTTAACTTATCCCCATGTTCAAAATTCATATATGTTACTAATGTATTGAAATGTCTTATGTTTTGGCCTCTGAATTATGACTTTATATCACTGTCTTAAGTGTTATTATGGTATTTTGTGATCATTCAATGCTGGAGGGTTATGTACACCCAATACATATCTATTGACACATCTCTTTATTTTAAAATTACAAATCAGTTGGACCATGATTACTACATTCAGAACATCATGTTCATGCTGAGAACTTATTAGTACAATACCATGTAATATTAAACAAATAATAATACTAGTGGCATTCAATTAGGAGTAATACTTAGCACTAAGTGAACGCAGAGGTGGAAACTCCCCCATCAAGTAGGCATGAGTCGTTAGTATCAATCGTAAGTTCTAGACCTATGACGCCACCATAGATTATGAGGGGTCCCCCGTAAGTTAGGCATGCCACCCTCGCTCTTTGGGATGTCAGCCTTATGGATCTATATCATTAGTCTTGTGTTGGTACCCCTAGCAAGGTACCTACAGCCTTCTAACTGGGGTTACAGGTTGGACCCCAATAGCTCAGATTGGGGCATGACAGTTGTAGTTAGCTCCCACAGTCTCAGTTCAATATTAAGACTACACCAACTCAAGTTTTCATGACCAAGTATTCAGTTTATTATTTAATCAGTTATTCAATTTTACAAATTATTTTAGTACATGCTTTACTTGTTCTTGCATTTGTTTTACATGATCGTGCTTTTGTACTCAATATTTATACATGATCCCCAGTATGCTTTTGCAACCTATTTAGATTTAACTTGAGATTTGCTTATGGTACTCATGTTTCTATCATTTTCCATCTTACAAAAATGTTTTAAGTTCATGATATGTAAATCTTAATAGGTCTTAAAACTTTTACACACAACCATAATTTAAATGTATATTTCAGCAAATAACTTATGTCCTCAGTTTTAAAGCATATTTTCAATATTTCTATGAGTTAGTGCATGTCCCCATATACTCAGTATATTCAAAAGTACTGACCATATATATGTATTTTTTTTCTACATTCCTTCATGATGTAGGTACCAGATGTAGTCCATACACCACGGTCAGATAATTCTATACAGTCATCCAGCGGGTGTGAGTTCTGTTATTTTGGGAACTCTAGCAAGTTGTAGTTCATGTACTGTATTGTTATTATTCTTATGTTTTGATTTGTGGTAGTTGGAGGCATATCCCACCACCTATAGTCAGCATAGTAGAGGCTTCATAAATAGGCAGTCAGAGCCATGATATGTAATTCAAGTTCTTTCTTTAGTTTTATCATGTTGTAAATTTTATCAGTATTACATTCATTTATATTTTCTCATGATTATGCTTCCGCTCAGCAAATTTAGCTTTTATATACAATTTAAACCAATTGCTCAAGCAGTATGCCATTACATGGTTTAGCTTAGGATCACTTGTGGTTATAAGCACTGTGTTACGGCTAAGGGGTAGCCTCCGGTCATGAAATAATCATCCACTACCAAGAATAAATGAATGAGGAGTCTCTCCAAGAAAATACCCTTGGAGTTGTACTACCTTCTTTGTAAAATAATAGTTTTGAACTAGAATGAGGAGTCCCTCATTTAGTTATAAATTATGTACCTTTAAACTATGACCTTCGTTGGATTAAACATCATATTTCAAGAAAAAAGATCTACTCCAATGACTTTATACGACCACAATTTTCTCAAAATTTTATCTAAAATCAGGTTTTGGCAACTTTAAAGTAATATTAGAGATCAATAATTTCTCTTACAGTACCATTTATATTTTCTGCTAGCATTGACTAACACATCAAATATTTGAGATTTTTCTTTAGTGTCAGCAAAGAAAATGGCTTAGTTCTAGATAAAACTAAATATAGTATTATCAAGACCCAAACCAGAGCTTGGCCGTGAAGGGTATCTCAAGTCCACCATGGACTGAAGATCACCCCCTTAACCCAACTCAAGAGCATGATAATAATAATAATAATAACAATGAAGAAGTCAACTAAACAAAAATAGGTAGATGAATTAATGACTCAATGAAACTAAGAGACAAAAAAAATAACCAACTAACCCACATCTGTCCAGAATAGATTCTAAAACAAGAATACCAAATGAAGTCGGGACTTGCCCCCGACTATGACCAAAAGAATCCAAAATACTGAGTAACCAATGAAAGAAAAATAAAATGTTAAGGCCTTCCAAAAGATAGAAGCTCACCACTTCAAAACAATTCAATGAATGTGCTAGTCCACCAAGTACTGCATAGGAGCAACAAAAGTGTCATGAAATGATGTAGAGTCCTAGGACGGTCAATGGGATAAACACTAGCATGTAACTCAGGCAAAGTCATAACATAATTCCATATCCGAAATTAGGTAAAACCATATGCACACGTTCATATATACATATATAAGATGTCGGAATAGGGAAAAGGTCATGAACATGGGAGTTTTACAGCCATTAACCTAGACTGTGTAGATCTATCCGTCCTAAGGAACCCACAGACTATATGGGTTTAGCTCCCCCTGCTGAAAGGGTTCCAGTGTATGTCAGCCACATGAACTAGGAAAATTCAAGGAAAGGCCAAAGCCACTGAGGCTCCAAGACTTCCAAAATATATAAATAATTTGTGAAATATGCACATAGTCATCAACACCCCCACGCTGGCAAACGTGGTTTCCAGTATTGGTTCTCTCAAAACCTCCACCTTTATAATGAGCTACACAACTCCATTTAACCCCAAACTAAAACCATTAAACACATAATTCCAATCATTAACTCAGGAGTCATTCATTAAGGCATTAACCACTTGGTATCGTCATACCAATATGCTTGCAAGCTAAATTAAACATGCCAAACCAATTCAAACCATCCACATTGACAACCAAGTTCCATTAAAATCCAATCCATGGCCAACAAGGTTATCCAAAATAATTTTTATATCTATTTATATATTAATGCAATGCACTGGGTTCTAAAATAAGTTAAACCATGCAATTTTCCATATTTTAAATCAAATTCATAAAGTGGGTTGATGTTCATCGTATTCTATGCAAAAATTCATCCTATTTGGGGAAACCTATGTTCCCCATTCCAACCATTTAATAAAAGTACCAATTCGGTCCCAAAAACACTAATTTAAAGCATGTAAAATCAATTCAAGTCATGGGACAAGTAATTAAATAAAAAACAACCAAAAACCCTCAACCCAATTTCAATACCCATAATTTAAATTACATAGAAATCCATCAATAAATGCCACAATGTAAAATTAAAGTTTGGGGAAGAGAAACATGCCTGAAACACACAAGAATTTGAAATTATTTTAAAGTTTGGAGCCTGGATAATGAATGCACAATGAAACCCTTAGCTTTCTTGGCTGGAGAGTTAAAGATGAATAAAGTAGAGTTTCATCTTTGAGTAAGTCATGGAAAAGGTGAAAAGACTTAAAGCTCTTCACTTTTAAGTAAAAAAAAACAATACTGTAAAAAAATTACACCTTGGAGTGGCACAGGCTTATTGGGGAGGTTATCCTCTAATCCACGCCAATATCGTAAAGTGTAACCTCCTTGACACAGTGATAACGCAAAGTTACACTGACTCTGAGTTCCAAAATAGCCTCGAACCCTTTCCAAAAATTCCAAAACTTTCCCAAATTACCCTAAATAGAATTAAAGTCAAAAATAAATATTACGAACACAAGAAGGTCAAAAATAAATTGATCAAAATTTTTAAGGCATTTAAATTATCCCTCCTTAGGATCATTCATCACTGAGTGATGAGTTAGGACACTTTTATCATGATAATAACAAGAATACATCAGAATAAAATGGCAACTCAAAAAATAATGAGAGTAAAATGAAACTCATACCTTAAGCACTTTCATCCAATGCGGGGAACAAGAATGGGTATTTAGCCGTCATATCTTCCTCAGCTTCCCATGCAATCTCTTCTACCTTTTGGTTTCTCCAAAGGATTTTTACCAAATCTATATTCTTGGTACTCAACCTACGAACTTGATTATCCAATTCTCAATTGGAAATTCTTCATAAAACAAGGAATTCGTAACACCAATATCCTCAACAAACATTATCAAGGAAGGATCACTCACACACTTTTTCAGCATGGACACATTAAACATGGGATGAATAGAATCCATATTTGCAGGAAAGTTCAACTCATAAGCAACATTCTAAATTTTCCTCAAAACTTGATATGGACCAACATAATAGGGACTCAGCTTCCCCCTCTTCCCAAATATCATGTCTCTTTTCATAGAAGACACCTTCAAGAATGCCCATCACTTACTTATACCTCTAATTCTCCTTGGCTCATATCTGTATAATACTTTTGGCGACTCTGGGCAATCGTAAGTCTTTCTCTAATCACTTTAACCTTCTCTATGTCTTGGTGAACTAAGTCAGGACCAAAAAACCTAGTCTCACATACTTTGAACCACCCAATAAGAGACCTACACCTCCTACCATAAAGTTCCACAAAATTAGCCATTTGAACGCTTGAACAGTAACTATTACTGTGAGAAAACTAAATAAGAGGTAAATGATCAACTCAACTTCCCTTCAAATCAATCACATAGGCACTTAGCATATCCTCCAAAGTCTGAAAATTCCATTTCTCTTGTCCATCTATTTAAGGGTGAAAGCAGTTCTAAGGTTAACATGTGTACCCAAACCCTTATGAAATAAATGCAAAATATGAGATAAAGATTGCGTACCTCTGTCTGAAATAATGGACAATGGTGCATCATGAAACTTCATAGTATCCTTAATGAACAACTTCACATAATCCTCTTCGAAGAAGTTAGTCCTCACAAGAAAGAAGCGAATGGACTTAGTTATCCTATCCACAATGACCCAAATTGAATCATACAAATTGTGAGACTATGGAAGACTATTAAAGAAATCTATATTGATCATTTCCTACTTCCACATAGGCAACTCTACCTCTTAGGACATACCAATAGGTCTCAAGTGCTCAACTTTAATTTGCTAACATAAAAATAGGATGGGTATCTAATAGAGGATCAATCCTAAAATTTATTTCCCTATCGAGACAAATTCCAGGAAGATAATTGGGAAACACATCAGGAAATTCATTAACCACAAGGAAAAAATGCAAAGGAAAACTTTCAGAGTCAGAATCCTTAAATCTAACTAGATAATATGCACACCCTTTTAAAATCAATTTCTGAGCTCTAAGATAAGATATGAACCTTTTTTAAGAACTAAAAAAACTTTCTTCCATTCAATTACCGATTTGGTGGGGAAATTGAAACTGACCTTTTGGGTCCTACAATCCAATGATGCAGAGAACAAATTAAGCAAATTCATCTCTAAGATAACACGAAAATCCACCATATCTAGCTCTTTCTCCACCAATGTCTCCCTATGGAAGATAGACACCACATAACCCATATAGATTTTTCTAGCCATAATAGAAACACCACTGGGGTAGACACAGAAAAGGGACTGCAAATACTTTTAGGACAAAAAACATAATGCACAGCCACATAATAGGTCACATAAGAAAGGGTAGAACCCGAATCAAGGAAATAATACATATCTTAAGCGAAGAGCTGCAATATACTTGTAACAACATATGGAGATGCCTCAGATTCTTGGCGAGTAACAAATGTATAGAGGTGATTTCGGCTTGTTTTAGTACCTGAAGTAAAGCCCTTAGGTGTAAGAGCTGAAGATGTGGCAAACAAAACCTTATTAACCCTAGTGGCAACTCTAGCTGAAGGACAGTCTCACTGCATGTGACCCAGTTGACCCATAATTATAACACACATTCCTCCTCTCATCATAATAACCATGATAAAGCATCCCACAAAAATGGAAAGAAGGATAAGATGCAGCAGACTGAGCTCTACTAGCTTAAGACTAGGCACCCTGTGCCTTAGAACCGCTGATATCCTAAGAAAGATGATGACCCAAAGGATTAGATAGGGACCACTATCAAAAGAATATGAATTTCCCCATCTTTTATTATTGGTACACTGTTTACCATATTTACCCTATTCTACTAACACCCACCTTGCTCTGAATATCTAAACTTTTTGTTTTGCCTCTTCCCAATCGCTTCCTATTTCTTCTTTTCATCCTCCACCTACTGCATATAAACTATAAGTCTGGAGATATTTATATCATTATTAAAAATTACAATCTTACACTTCAATTCCAAGTAGAGGGATAACCCAAAAGCAAACTTTCTCATTTTAGATCTCTGCCTAGACACCAACTCTAAAGCATAATGAGACAATTGCTAAAATTTCAATGCATACTTTTTTACACTCACCTTACCTTGTTTTAGATTAACAAACTTCTGAACCTTAGATTCTCTCAAATATTAAGGAAAGAAATAATCCATAAAGGCACCCTTAAACTCTTCCCATAATGCCAGCTCTCCTACTCCTCATATCATTGATAAGCTATATCTTTCAGATGATATGCAACAAACTCTACACTTTTAGAATTAATGACATGAATCACTCTAAAAATATTCTCCATTTCATCCATAAACCTATGAGGATCCTCTCCAACCTTAGAGCCTATAAAGGTTAGGGGATTCAACCTCATGAACTGGAAAGTTCAAGATACCTCAAATGAAGGAGCAACAAAACCAATATGATCCAATTGATAAGACTGAGATATCACCAATTGACTTAGAAAATGAATAAAACAATAGAACTTTGTATTAGAGATGTCCTCTTGTGGTGTCTTATCATAAGTATCACCTTTCCAAGGATCCCGAGAAAGACTAGTGGGAAAAGCTAAAACACGACATGGAGTTGGACAATCAGGAGCAGGGACTCTAGACCAGGTCTGCACTCCATACACAGGGTGAGTGCACTTCTTATTTGCCTTAGGTAGAACAAAGTTCCATGTAGAGTTTCTACGAATATTAAATATTTGGGGTGACATAATCTTAAATGTGAGGAAGCCGAAAGTTAGAATAGTTTCATAACACTAGACTCCATAGCTCAAAATAGAACACAAGAAAGGAAAACATTCCTAAATGCCTTGTAGCCTTCTACTTAGAAGTGTGGAGTGCTACACACCCATAAAAATAACTCTACTCGATATGACTTTGTGGAGACCCAATAAATCTAGTCACAACCAAAATTAGGGCCTATCCATGATGGGTATCTCAAGTCCACCATGGACCATTACCACCTCCTTAACCCAACTTCAAGAGCACAATAATAATAATAATAATAATAATAATAATAATAATAACAATGCAGAAGCCAACTGAACAGAAATAAGTAGTTGAATAAATGACTAATGAAACTAAGAGTCAAAAAAATAACCAACTAACCCACATCTGTCCACAATAGCCTCTAAAACTTGAGTACCAAATGAAGTTGGGACATTTTCCTTACTATGACCAAAAAAAAAAATCCAAAATACTGAGTAAGTAATTAAAAAAAGAAATGAAAAGGCCTTCCAAAGAATGGATTTTCACCATTTCATAGCAACTCAACAAATGAGCGAGTCCACCTAAAGATGCACTAGAGAAACAGAACTGTCTTTAGACCCTACATCATGATAAGATATAGCATACTAGGATGGTCAGCGGGATAAGTACTGGCATATAACTCAGAGAAAATGATAACATAATGAAATGTATAAAATCAGTCAAAACCATATGAACACGTTCAAATATACATATATAAGATAGCGAGATTGGGAAAAGGTCATGAACTTATGAGTTTTAAAATCATTAACCTAGACTATGTGGATCTATCAGTCCTAAGGGCACCCACGGGCTATATTGGTTTAGCTATCCCTGCTGAAAGGGTCTCAATGCATGTTTGCCACATGAAACAGGAAAATTTGAGAAAGGGACAAAGCCACAGAGGATCCAACTATTCCATAATATATATATAATATGTGAACTATGCACATGGTAATCAAGACCCCCACACTGGAAAATGTGGTTTCCAGTATTTGTCCTCCTGACACCTCTACCTTCACAGCAAGCTACACAACCTCCTTTATGTCCCTTAAAACCATTTAGCTCAAATTTCGACCATTATCACGGGATTCATTCATTATGGAAATAACCTCTTGGTATAGTCATACCAATAGGCTTGCAAGATAAATTAAACATGCCAAACCAATTCACACAATCCAAATGGACTTCCAAGTTCCATTAAAATCCAATCCATGGACACCAAGGTCATTCCAAACCATTAAATATCCATTTATCCATTAATTCAATGCATTGAGTTCAAAACTAGGTCAAACCATGCAATTTTCTATAATTTAAGTCGAATTCATACAGTGGGTTGAGGTTTATGTAATTCCTCATCAAAATTCATCCAATATGTAGAAGCACATGTTATCCATTCCAACCATCTAATCAAAGTACGAATTTAGTCCTAAAAACACAAATTTAAAGCATGAATAATTAATTCAAGTAATGGAATAAGTAATTCAATAAAAAACAACTAAAACCCCTCAACTAAATTTCAAACCCAAAATTTAAATCACATAGAAATCTATCAAATAAATGACACAATGTAAAATTAAAGTTTGGGAAATATAAACATGCCTAAAACACATAAAAATTTGAAATTAATTTGAAGTTTGGAGCTCAAATGATGAATACAGCTGAAAACCCTTTAGGTTTCTTGGTTAGAGGGTTAAAGATGAATCATTGCAATACCTTAAGGTTACATGCTTTAGGCTATCAAATGATAGGCCATTAAATTAGATTTACATTGCCACAAGTCTTGCCTTAATCCGATGTCAAGGCAAAAAGTTAGAGAAATCTTCCATATGAGTTTGTTAGGGTGCTAGTGGTAATAATTCAAGTAACGACTTATTACCAGTCATAACGAGTGATAACCTAGACTGGTCATCACGACATTGAGTGACCAGGTGATTCTACTCATTATTAATAAGTCCAACACAGGAATCATTATCATTCGTAATGAGTCGACATATGGACTTGTAGCTACAACAGTGAGAACTCCCTAAATTTCCATCTAGGGTTAATGTTCTACCTCACCACTCATTATTAGTGACAATGAGTTGAGGGTGGACCTATCATGTTGCCAAAAAGGACCCCAAAAACTGAGTCTCAATCTACGACTAATCCTATGGACTTGTGGCCAGACCTAACGAGTCATTAGGAGGGAGAGTTATTACCTTAACAGTGAATGGTCAGAACCTAGGATGTAAGGTCATGAATCATACCATGACTCATGATAAGATGGTATGTGTAATTCACCAAGAACCTATCTCGAGACGTCACATGGTGCTCAAGGCTACACATGGCCTCAACCTAACCCTCTAAGCCTGTCATCACTTTCAGAACTCATTATAGCACTAATCATGCAAAGATAAAGAGGAATAACCAAGTCATGAACATACTGAAATACGAAGTAATATTGCCCTGTACAAACAAAATACTGAAATCCCTGTAGATGTTGGTACACTAGTCTAACAAAGCCTCTACTATATAGGACTGAGCAACCATTGGGATAGATCCCAACTGACTCATACTGAACTGAAAGTAAACAACCATCTATTAACAAGACAAAATCGGAGACACAGGTCCTCGAACCATAGGACTCACCAATCATAGAAATGTAGATGAAGGTACTCAAAGATCACTATCACTACTGAGACTGAGCACCTGAACCTATATCATGAGGAAATATAGAATACAAAAGTGTATGAGAGTCAGTACTTGGGAATGTACTGAGTATATGGGGATGGATGTGACATTTTAAATAATATCATAAATGTATAAGAAAATCATGCATGCTGACAATACTAACTCTCTTTGCTTGAATTATCTAAAACAACATTTTCATATTTCATCAGTAATAACATAGGCTTCATAAATCTCATAAATCATTTAACTCAACTCAAAATCTTTGACTTATGACTTAGAGTGACTTAGTTACTCGTGGTACTTAGATCATTATGTACGTGGGAGTTTCTTATAACCGACATAACTACACCATGTGAGCCGCATGGAGTCCAACGTTTTGCCCTCCTAAGAAGAGAACCCCATAATGGTATGGGTGTTGTACTCTTCCCAGGTAGTACAACCTAAATCTCATTATCATAATCCCATACTCAGCCTCTGTCCCACAATTATCAACATCAATCCTGCCATGGCATGTAGTTTTAGGGAAAATACCATATTTCCCGCTCGGTGCTAAATACTCCTCCTAGACTCAGCTCAAAACGCATTAGGAAATCCACCTTAATCAATATCAACTCATGGGTCTATTATAAAGACTAAAACATAAATATATATCTCATCTGTAACTCATAAACATATTGTGGATTTCTAATTCAACTCAACTCAATACAATCTTTCTCAACATCAAGTATATTTTCTTTTTGAATCATTTTCAAATATCAAAAGCTTCAAGAAAACATCGTAGGACTCATTGTTTACTTTTAATCTCAAATATTGATATATATTCAATAGTCAAATTTCTCATGAAAAGGCATAACTCATGAAACTAGTTTTAAATCGCTTAGAAATCATCAATACATAATGACAATATACAACTCATGGAACAAATTCTCAATTTAAGAAACATGATGGTGAAATAATCATAAATCTCAAACTTATTCAACTCAAATCTCATAAATCACAAATAAGGAAATTTGGGTGTAAACCCACTTGAAAATCATGTAAATCAATAATAGAAAGTAAATCTTTAGGCACAAAAACGATGGAGTGTTCTTGTTCAAACCCCACATACCTTGAATTATAATTTTGGAGATGTAGAAACTTGTTTGGAACTTCTTTCTCACACTTTTAGACCAAGATTATTGATGCCCTTGACTTTGGGAACTTAATTCTCGAACAACTTGGAGAAATTTATGGAAGATCCTTGAATTTCTTGGAAGAAGATTGAATTTTGTGCTTTGGAAAAAAACCCTAATTTTTAGATATTTCTTGGAAGAGGAAAGGAGTAAAATGAATGGCTATTCTCTACGAGGATATATATATATGGGGCATAAATGAGCAAAATGACCTTTTAAAAAAGCTGAAATTCATTGATCGGGGCCTCTGACGGTCGATCTGACAGTCCGTCAAGTCTCCTAACGGTCTACCAGATCGTCCGTCACTCGAGTGCCAAAACTTGAATGTCCTGCCTTGACGTGATGGTTGAAGTGAAGGTTTGTCATGAAATTTATGGACCACCAAGTTCTCCATCACTCGAGGGACAGAAACGAGACATTCTGTCTCAACCTGATAGACCCCTTGACGGTCCGTCAACATTTTAACGGTTCACCAACTTGGTTGTCGTACGATGGCCTGAAAAAGGACTCACTTCTTTGGCTTGACGAGGAACTTGACGGTCCACGAGGGACCTGATGGTCCTCCAGATTGACCGTCAAACCTGGGTGATTCGATATCATTTAGTAAAACAGCTATAACGCCCTCGTTCGATGTCGGATTTCAATGAAATCGTATCGATGGAAAGCTTATTCAATGCTCTACATGACAACATGGTTTAAGCATCAACCACTTTAGAAGCCATACATATCCACTGAAAAAATGGATTTAGGCTGAAGAAATGATTGGGGTATTACAATATTCATCCTCGAATGTTGCCAAATAGGCCAAGAACAAGAGAAACTGAGGACTTATAGCTGGAACGACTCACATCTAAGGGCTCACTTTACTATAAAATTTTAAGTACTTCCCCAAATACACAAAATATAGAGAGAATAACCATATAGCTTAATACATTAGATTAGAAGGAAACTAAATTAAGGGAATAGTACCTTCTACTTGATTCGAACTCGTGGAGAAAAAATGAGGGTAACTGGATCGCATATTTGCTTCTACTTCCCAAATGTCACACTTGACTGATTAATTTCATCATAGAACTTTAACCAAGGGAACTTCCTTTTTCCTCAGTCTACGGACTTGATAATCTAGGATTTTAACCTAGATTTCATCATACGAAAGGCTATCCTGAACATCATAAACTTCTGACGGATCAACAACAACAGAGTCTCCAATGTGCTTCTTGATCATTAAAACATGAACCACAGGATGGACAGCTGACAACTCTGCAGGCAACTCGATCTCATAAGCTGTTTTTCCAACACAATTCAAAACTCTATAAGGGCCAATATATTTGGGAATTAGCTTCCCTTTCTTTCCAAATCCTTTCACCCCTTTCATGGGTTAAATTTTCAAATACACCAAATTATTGACTTCAAACTGAAGTGCTCTTCTTCTCACATCTGCATACGATTTCTGGGAACTCTGGGTTGTCTTCAATCTCTCCCAAATTAACTTAAATTTCTCCATAGCCTCAAATACAACATCAGGTCAAATCACAGTAGCTTCACCCACTTTGAACCAACCTATGGATGATCTACATCTTCTCATATACAAAGCTTCAAATGGAGCCATTCCAATGTAGCATGAAAACTATTATTGTAAGAAAATTCAATCAATGACAAATGTTCAGCCCAACTTCCTTTGAAATCAAGAACACAAGACCTCAATATATCCTCCAAAGTTTGGATAGTGCTCTCAGCCTGACTATCTGTCTGCGAATAAAAAGTGGAGCTAAGTAAACTTGGGTGTCAAGACCCTTCTGAAAGGCTCTCCAAAATTGTGAAGTAAATTGAGTACCTCTATCGAAGGTGATAGACAATGAAACTCCATGCAACATTACTAACTCTTAAATATACAACTTAGCATAGTCCTCTGTGGTGAAAGATATATGTACTGGCAGAAAATATGCTGACTTAGTCAACCTGTCTAGAATGACCCAAATAGAATCATGATGAAAATGAGAAAGAGGTAAACCGGTCACGAAATCCATGTTCACCACTTCCCACTTCCAAGATGGAATGCTAAATTCTTGCATCACGCTATCGAGTCTCTGGTGCTCTATCTTTACCTGTTGGAAAGTTGCACACTTTTTTATGAACTTCGCTATATCCTATTTCATACTATTCCACCAATAAATTTCCCATAAATCACGGTACATCTTGGTAGTACCAGGATGAATAGAATACCGCGCACCATGAACCTCAGCCATAATTCTCTGCCTCAGTTAATCAATATCAAGCACACATAATCTATTCTAAAATATCAATACACCATCTTCCCCTTAGGAGAAAACCTCTTCCTTTCGGTCTTTGACGAACGCTTTCAATTCAGCCAAACAAGAATCCAAATCCTGCTTCTCCTTCACTTCTAACACTAGGGAAGATTCGGAACTACTCTGAATCCAAATAGTACCCTCAGCTGAGTCGAGCAATCTAACACCTAACCTAGCCAAATGATGAACTTCACGAGCTAAGTCCCTCTTATTTTCCTTAACATATGCCACACTACCCATGGACAATCTGCTAAGGGTATCTGCCACTATATTGGCCTTGCCTAGGTGATACAACACACTCATATCATAGTCCTTCAGTAATTATAACCATCGCCTATGTCGAAGATTCAACTCTTTCTGAGAGAACATATATTGTAAACTCTTGTGATCCGTAAAGACATCAACTTGGACACCATAAAAATAGTGTCTCTAGATTTTTAAAGAAAAAACCACTGCAGCTAACTTGAGGTCATGGGTCGGATAATTCTTTTAAGGAGGTTTCAACTTCCTAGAGGCATAGTCTATAACCTTACCCTTCTGCATTAACACACAACCCAAACCAACTCTGGAAGTATCACAATATACTACAAAATCATCTACACCATTAGGCAGGGTCATCATAGGGGTTGAAGTGAGTTGAGTCTTCAACTCCTGAAAACTCTTCTCGCAAGAATCTTACCACTGGAAGTTAACCTTCTTTTGGGTCAACCGGGTCAAAGGAATAGCAATGGAAGAGAAACCTTTGATAAAACAATGGTAGTAGCCATCTAGACCCAAGAAACTCCTAATATCAGACTAGGAAATAGGTCTAATCCAATTCTTCACAGCTTCTACCTTTTGAAGATCAACTCGAATACCATCATAAGAAATAATATGACCCAGTAAGGCAACTGACCGAAGCCAAAATTTACACTTGCTAAATTTGGCAAACAATTATTGACCCCTAAAGGTTTGTAAGACAATTTGGAGATGACCTGCATGGTCGTTTTAACTCTGGGAATATACGAGGATATCATTTATAAACACAATAACAAACATACATAGGTACGATCTAAACACCTGATTCATGAGGTCCATAAAAGCTGTCGGGGCATTTGTTAGCCCAAAGAACATGACCAAAAATTCAAAATGACCATAACGAGTGCGGAAAGTCATCTTTAATATATCACACTCTTTAACTTTAAGTTGGTGATAGCCGGATCTCAAGTCTATTTTTGAGAAGTAGCTGGCATCTTGTAGCTGATCAAATAGGTCATCAATTCTAGGAAAAGGGTACTTGTTCTTGACTGTGACCTTGTTAAGCTGACAATTGTCAATAGAAATGCATAATGAACCATCCTTCTTTAGCACGAATAGAATGGTTGCACCCTAGAGAGACACATTGGGCCTTATAAAACCCTTATCAACAAGATCCTTGAGTTTCTCTTTCAACTCCTTAAGTTCTGCAAGGGCCCTATGATACAGAGGAATAGAAATAGGTTGTGTATCAGGGAGAAGATTAATTCTAAATTCTATCTCTATATCGGGAGGTACCCCTGGGAGATCTTCCGGGAAAACATCAGGAAACTCATTTACAACACTAAGAGACCGAATAGTTGGAGCCTCAGACTTAGTGTCCTTTACTCAAACTAAATAATAGACACAACCCTTGGATATCAATTTCCTAGCTTTAAGATAGGATATGAAATAACTTTTAGGAGATACAGAATTTTTGGACCACTCAAAGATGGCTCATTGGGAAACTGAAACTTGACTACACGAGTACGATAGTCTATAGACGCATAACAAGAGTGAAGTCAATCCATACCCAGAATAATATCAAAATCAACCATGTCTAGCTCAATCAAATCTGCAAACATGACTCTATTAAGAACAGTGATAGTACACTTCTTATATATTTGCTTAGTAACAAAAGATGCACCCACTAGTATAGAGACTAGAAAAGGCTCGGAAATCTTTTTAGCACTGATTTCAAAATTTACAACCACTAATGGAGTCACATAAGAAAGACTTGACCCAGGGTCCATCAACACATACACATTGAAATAAAATACATGGAGCATACTAGTAACAACATCTGGAAAATCCTCCTGCTCCTGGTGAGATAGTATAGCATAAAAGCGATTCTTCCGCTGACCACCTGCAGTACTAGATGAGGCACCCTGAGGAGGAGTAGGATAAACTACAGGGGCTGGAGCACTAATAGTATGACTTTGAGGACGAATATTGTGACTCCCGTGTCTAGTATATGTGAAATCTCTGAACTTGTGGCCCAACTTACAAAAACCAAAACAACCCCTTTGACCGACTAAGTACTCACTGGTATGATCCTTACCGTACTTTGGACATGGGGGAGGACGAGTTCTATTACTCATATTATCCTGGGAACTAGACATAGTAGGCTTACTACCCTACTCCAGCCTAATTCTGAATGCAGGAGTACTGGCTGATGAAGGTGTTGGCACAAGATAACAACTCTACAACTGAGGGTGGATCCCTCTAGGAAATCTAGCCTGACTATACCCCTATTTCTCTGATCTAACTCTCTTATTTCCTCTCACTCACTCTCTCTCCTTTACCTTATCCACTTCAATCAGCTGAGCATGAATCATTATTCTTGAACGGTCGATATCCCTATTAAGCATAGCGGATCTACACTCTTTCATAATATACTAAATACACCAGCTAAGAACTTACTCATACTAGTTCTAGAATCATCTATTATACCGGAAGAATACTTAGATAACTGGTTAAACTTATGGCAATGCTCCTTAACTGTCATGGGGCCCTATCTTAAGTTCATAAATTCTTCTAATTTTGCTTTCCTCATCTCCATGGGAAAGAATCTGTCTAAGAAGGCATCTTGGAATATTTGACAAGCCACAAAAGTATCGTTCTCCACTCTACTCTTCCTCCATATCTCTACCCAATCATAAGCAACGTCTTTTATTCGATAGGCAGCCAATTCGACACTCTCCTCCTTAGTCACGTGCATAATATGAGTGATTTTTCTCACTTCATCTAAATATATTTGCAAGTCCTCACCTACTTTTGACCTATAGAAGTAGGTATATTCATTCGCATAAAGTCACAAACCCGGGATGTAGCAGAATTATTCCTTTGCAGAGGTAGAATAGTAGTCTGGGTGTTGGCTTGGAACGCCTGGGCTAGCGCTTGGAAAGCTTCGAGGAATTTAGTGTGGTACACCATCTCATCTAAAAGATCAATGGGTTGGTGTTATTTGTTATTTTTGTGAGCTCTATGAGGAGGAACTTTTTGTCATAAGAAATCATGAATTAACAGAAGAGAGAAACAATCATAGGTACAATAGACTCTTGAAAGAAAAAAACAATTTTTCCTAATACATCCCATAGTCTCTTGCTCATAGATGTGGCATGCTATATGCCGATGATCAAGGCTATATGTAACGTAGCTTGTCAGACTCCCTAGGACTCCTTGAACCTTAGGCTTTGATACCATGCTTGTTACGCCTCAAGAACCTATCCCGAGATGTCACATGGTGCTCAAGGCCACACCCCTCAAAGCTTGTCAACACTTTTAGAACTCATTATAGCATAAATCATGCTAAGATAAATTGGAATAACCAAGTCATGAAAATAATGAAATACAAAGTAATACTGCCCTATACAAGAAAAATACTGAAATCCCTATACACGTTGGTACACTAGTCTGACAAAGCCTCTACTACATAGGACTGAGGAGCCATTGGGATAGATCCCCAACTGACTCGTACTGAACTGAAAGTAAATAACCATCTACTAACAAGACAAAATTGGAGACACAGGTCCTCGAACCATGAGGACTCACCAACCACAGAAATGTAAATAAATTTACTCAAAGATCATTGTCGCTGTTGAGACTGAACACCTGAACCTATATCATGAGGAAATATAGAATACAAAAGAGTATGGAAGTTAGTACTTGGGAATGTACCGAGTATGTCGGGGTGAATGCAACATTTTAAATAATATCATAAATGTATAAGAAAATCATGTATGCTGACAATAATAACTCTCTTCGCTTAAATTATCTAAAACATCATTTTCGTAAGTCATCAGTAATAACATATGCTTCATAAATCTCATAAATCATTTAACTCAACTCAAACTCTTTGACTCATGACTTAGAGTGACTCGGTAACTCGTGGTACTTAGATCATTATGGACGTGGGAGTTTCTTATAACCGACATAACTACACCATGTGAGCCGCATGGAGTCCAACGTTTGTTCTTGTTCAAATCCCACATACCTTGGATTATAATTTTGGAGATGTAGAAAGTTGTTTGAAACTTATTTCTCACACCTTTAGACCAAGATTGTTGATGCCCTTGACTTGGGGAACTTAATTCTCAAACAACTTGGAGAAATCTATGGAAGAGCCTTGAATTTCTTAGAAGAAGATTGAATTTTCGGGTTTTGGAAGAAACCCTAATTTTTAGATATTTCTTGGAAGAGGAAAGGAGGAAAATGAATGGCTATTCTCTACTAGGATATATATATAAGGCCATATGGGTTGGAAATGACCAAAATTCCCTTTTGATAAAGCTGAAATTCACTGATCAAGGCCTGTGATGGTCGATCTAATAGTCCGTGAAGTCT
This sequence comes from Capsicum baccatum var. pendulum, assembly GCA_030864225.1. Classification (NCBI taxonomy): domain Eukaryota; kingdom Viridiplantae; phylum Streptophyta; class Magnoliopsida; order Solanales; family Solanaceae; genus Capsicum; species Capsicum baccatum. The sequence goes on along the minus strand of CM061552.1, from coordinate 246,130,410 downwards.
CCTGACGGTCCACCAGATCGTCCATCACTCGAGTGCCAAAAATGGTACATTTTGCCTCGACCTGATGTTCAAAGTGAAGGTCCATCAGGAAACTAATGGATCACCAAGTCTTACTTCACTCGAGGGCCAAAAATAAGACATTCTATTTTGACCTAAAGAACCCCTTGACGGTCCATCAACTTTTTGACGGTCCACCAATTTGGCCGTCGCATGATGGCCTAAAAAAGGAGTCACTTTCTTGGCTTGATGGGGAACTAGATGGACTACCAGGGACCTGATGGTCCGCCAGATCGACCGTTAAACCTGGGCGATCTGATACCATTTAGTAAAACGGTTATAACTCCTTGTCTGATGTTGGATTTCAATGAAATTGGTATTGATGGAAAGATTATTCAATGCTCTACATGAAAAAAAGTATAAATTAGGTAAATACAAAATGTTTTAATCATAAATCACTTTGGAAGCCATACATATCTACTCAAAAGATGGATTTAGGCTTAAAAAATGATTGGGGTATTACTATATGAGTTGTTGGGTGAGCCGTGACGACTACGACCAAAACTCTTGGACATTTTTAACTAGGGATTTTTGGTAAATTCCATACATTTTAACCCAACCCACTTTATTTAAGCCTTCAAAAATATCAATTATCCATGGTAAAAATTACCTTAACCTCTCATAACTTAGAAATCAGTCAACACAAAATAAAAGAAGCAAGTTTTTCTCTCAAAAGCTAAATTAGGGTTCATCAAGCAAGTTCAATTTTTAAGAAGATTCTCCAAAGTGTTTGTTTTCAGGTATGTGGGATTTCATCAGTTGGTCTATTCCACCCACTGAGTCCCAAGAAAACCCAAAATTTACAAACATAATTCCTTTTTCCTTTAATTGTGTTCTAGTTCAAATATGAATCGTTCAACTCTCCTCAATTTGTGTATTACTATAAGTATGTATTTTCTATAATATTAGTGATCACCTATGTATGGGAACATAATTTTATAGATCATTTAAACAAATTGCGTTGTTGGATTTAAATTAAGAAATTATCATATCTTGCTCAGTGAATACTATCATGTTAAGTTGTATTAGTCAAATCTTGTGAGTTATGAACACCCGATACCTAGGAGATTAAATATGCATTTGTTTATATATTTATGATGTTCTTCAGATAGTGTATGCATTATTTATTTAGAATACCGTGATTGAGCATATCTATTACTAGCTTATATCTCAGTGTCATTTTAGTTTGGAGTAGTACTTAGCACTGAGTAAACATAGTGATAAAGGCTCACCTGTCAGTTGAGGACAAAGACCTATAGTATATGTTCCTAAGTTCCAGAACTATGGTTCTACCACAAGTTATGAGGGGTCATCCGATAGTAGAGAAATGATACCGTAGTTCTTTGGGACATCAGTTTAGTAGATCTACCCCTGGCAGTGTTTGTACCCTTGGCAAGGTACTAGCATCCTTACAACTAGTGTTATAGGTTGGATGCTCAGTACCTGGATAACTCTTAGTTCATTTACACTCCACTCAGTTGTAACCTTTGTGAGTCCTCATCAGTCAAGGACTAGTTATCTTATCAGCTATTTATTTTAGTACTTTATCTAATTTCAATTAGTCTAAGTTAGTTGTGGGCCTATCCCAATAACTCATCGAGATTAGAGGCATTCAGATAGCCAGATAGTTACACATGTTTCTTCGTAGTTTCATTTAGTATCTTTAGATAATATTTATCTTTGTTTTATGATTATTCGCTATCAGTTTACTTTAGTTAGCTTCCTCTCAGTATTTTGTTACATTCCTCTAGTATTTTTTTTTTAGATTAGGTCATGGGTTGGCTTGGGATAGCTTGTAATTCTAAGCACCATGTAACGACTAGGGATAGTCTTAGGTTATGAGAAACTTTGTATCAGAGCATAAGGTTTAAAGTGTCCTAGGGTGTCTAAAAGTTGCGTTAAGTAGATACTTGTTCAAGGGTGTGAAGCGTGCCATACTTATGGGTGAGAGGTTACAAAATATTTCTAAAAAGTCTTACTTTTTTTATTAGTCATGTCATATGATGGAGTGAAAGTTTTTTTAAAATTATTATTCTAACTCACTCCCTACCCATTTATAGAAATTCCTTCCAGACTGGATAATGAAAGAAGGAATGGGGACCAAATAGCACCACTACCTATTCCTAAAGACCCTTTGAATTAGTAGGCCTCTCATGCTAAATTTAGCGCTGATTTTGTGGTATTAGCCCAATTCATGGTTGCTTAGCTAAACATTAGAACATTCCCAATACAACACTGAAGTGAGTATGGTAATAGATAGAAGTTGGGATTTCACTCAGATTAATCCTCTAGTATTCTTCGAATCCAATTTTGAGGATCCGTAAGATTTCCTAGAAAGTGTTCAAAAAGTGACTAAGATCATGGGTGTCACTTTGAGTGAAAGTCTTGAGTTGGATGCCTAAAAATTATTGGGCATGGCCCATACTTAGTTTAAATAGTGGAAAGAGGACAGGGGTGTTGAAGCAGGGCCTATAAAGTTGGATGATTTCTACTACCTTTCTAGATAGTTTCTTCCAACTTTAGTTGAGAGAAGCTAAGGTACGAAAGTTCATTAACTAGAAGCAGGGTAACATAAGTTTTAGGGAGTATTCGCTCAAGTTTACTCAGTTGATGAAGTATGCTCTGAATATGGTGGTTGATTCTATGGCCCGAATGAATAAGTTTTCAACTGGTGTTTCTGAGGGTGTATCATAGAGTATAGGATAACTATGTTGATTAAGTAGATAGACCTCTCCAAATTTATGGTTTATGCTCAATAGATTGAGGAAGAGAAGCTTAAGAAGAAGGAAAGAGAAACTAAGGGGCCAGGATTGGTAGTTTCAATTTCTCTCAACAAAGGTCAAATGGTGGGAATCATTATTAGTTATAAAAGAAATATTCAGCTCCAGCCCTATCATCTGACAATGCACTAGTGCTTAAGTTCAGACAAGATGCTCAGGATAGAGCACCAGGCTCTAAGTCCTATAGTAGCATAAATAGTAGTCGTACCAACCTAGCCTATATAAGATGTGGTTGAAACCAATAGAGTGTGCATATCTGGCAGTGATGCTTATTTCGGGTGAGGTAAGATAAGACAAAGAATAACGGATTACCTATTAGTTGTATAGAGGATTAAGAATCTTTGTTAGTAAGGTCAGACTAACTCGTTAGAAGTACCAGTAGGTTTCTTGAATCAGTAGGGTGCCACTTCTAGTGCAATTAGTGGACATTGTCATAATTGACTTTATGCCCTTCAAACTCGACAATAGTAGGAGGGTTCTCCTGATATTGTTACTAGTACGTTACAAGGCTTCACCTTCAAGTATATGCATTAATAAACCCCTTAGCAACAATTTTCTTTGTGACTCCATATATAGCAGTTGATTTTGATGTCTGTCCAAAAATCTTAGTAGAGACCTTCTTTGTTTCTACTATAGTCGGTAGCTTTATTATATCCAAATGGGTATGCATTAATTTCCCAATTGTAGTATCCTAAAAGTCACTTCAACTAATCTTATAGATTTATGGATGATTAACTTTTATGTCATCCTTTGCATGGATTGGCTCTACTCTCGTAATGCCTCAGTTAATTGTAGAAAAAGAGCTGTCCAGTTTAAGTTTCCTAATAAGCCAGTCCTAGTATAGAGGGGTAGTACCTCAGTGCCTATAGGTCCATTTATATCCTACCTTAAGGAAATGGAGATGATATCTAAGGGGTGGATCTATTATCTTATTTGAGTCATGGGATCCAGGTTCGAAACACCAAGTCTCAAGTTAGTTTCATTAGTGAATGAGTTTCTAGAATTATTTCCTAAAGATATGCTCGGAGTCCCTCCCGAGAGGGAAATTAACTTTGAAATAGATTTTCTTCTAGATACCCAACCTATATTAATTCTACCTTATAGAATAACTCAAGCAAAGATTAAGGAATTGAAAGAACAATTAAGAGATATCCTCAATAAGGGTTTCATTAGGCCTAGTGTCTCTCTATGGGGTTCTCTAGTTTGTTTCATGCATAAAAAAGATGACTCCATCAGATGTGCATCGATTATCATCAATTGAATAAGGTCACAATCAATAATAAGTATTCTCTACCCAGGATTGATGACTCATCCGACCAATTATAGGGAGCAAATTGTTTCTCTATGATCGACCTCATATTCGACATTCATCAACTTAGAGTCAGAGAATGTGGCATTCTAAAGACAACCTTTGAAACTTAGTATGGTCAATTTGAATTTATGGTTATATATTTTAGGCTACCGAATGCTCCTATAGCTTTTATGGACTTCACAAATAAGGTATTCAAGTAGTATCAAGATATGTTCATTATAGTCTTCATAAATGACATTCTCATTTATTTTCGTAGTGAGAGTAAGCATGAAGACCATTTAAATATTGTTTTACAAGACTCTCAAGATTAGAATTTATTCTCTAAGTTCAATAAGTGTAAATTCTAGCTAAAATCAGTAGCTTTCCTTGGTTACATTATTTTCGACGATGGTATTCAAGTTGATCCCTAAAAGACCAAGATGGTAAAGAACTAGGCTAGACCCTTTTCTCCCTCTGACATCAGGAGTTTATTGGTCCTAGCTAGTTACTATAGGAGGTTTTTGGAGTGAATTTATTCTATTACTTCCCCCATGTCTAGATTGACTCAAAAGAAAGTCAAATTTTAGTGGTTAAATTCTTACAAGAAAATTTTTCTAGAGTTGAAGATTTAAATCATCTTTTCTCTAGTTTTGACTCTACCAGAAGGTTTAGATGGCTTTATGGTATACTATTATGTTTCTAGAGTTTTCCTTGGTTTTATTTTGATGCGGATAGGTGAGGTTATAATACATGGCTCTAGACAACTCAAACTTCATAAGAAAAGCTATTTGACTCATGATCTTAAGTTGGAAACAATTGTCTTTGCCTTACAAATTTGGAGGCATTACCTATATGGGGTTTATGTAAATGTATTCACTGATCACAAGTCTTCATATTTATTCACTCAAAAAGGTCTGGATCTTTGTTAGAGAAGGTGGAAAAGCTATTAAAATATTATAATTTGAGTGTGTTGTATCACTTGGGTAAGGCTAATGTTGTGGACGATGCCTTTAGCTAATTGTCTATGGGTAGTGTTGCTCACATTGATAACGATAAGAAAGATTTAGTTTGTGAATTGATAGATTTAGAGTTTGGTTGGTTGAATCAACTAAAGGTAGTGTTTTGGTTCTGAATGGTTTTGAATCCTCTTTGTTTACAGAGGTAAAGGAAAAGCATGATAGTAAATCTACTTTGCTTTGGTTGAAGGAGTCAGTTCGAAATCAGAAGGTTGAGGTTTTATTCCAAGGGGGAGATGGTGTTCTTCATTGTTAGGGCAACTTATGTGTTTTGAATATGGGTGATCTAAGCCACCGAATGTGAGAAGAAGCTCATGGTTTGCGATATTCAGTTCATCCTGGAGTAAGTAATATGTACCGCAATATGCAAGAATTCTGTTGGTGGAACTATATGAAGAAAGATATTGAGAAATTCATGGCTAAGTGTCTAAATTTCCATCAAGTAAAGGTTGAGTACCATAGGCCTAGTGGTATTCTTAAGGAATTAAGTATTACCACTTAGAAGTGGGAAGTGGTAAATATGGACTTCATCACAGGGTTACATTATACTCATTTCTAGAATGATTCTATTTGGGTTATTATAGATCGAATGACTAAGTCAGCTCATTTTTCGCCAATCAATACTTCAGACTCAATGGAAGATTATGCCAGACTTTTATCTTAAGGAGTTGGTGATGTTACATAGTCACTTTAACAATTATTTTAGATAGAGGTACCTTATTTACCTCTCATTTTGGAATGCTTTTAAGAAAGTTCTTTGCACCGAAGTTCACCTAAGTATATCTTTTCACCCGAAGACGATGGTCAATTTGAGAAGACTATTCATACTTTAAAGGACACTTTTAGAGCCTTTGAATTGATTTCAAGGGTAGTTAGGGTGATCAATTGCCTTTGATTGAGTTTTCCTACAATAACAGTTATCACTCCAGTATTCAAATGGACTCATTTGAGGTGCTCTATCGTAGGAGGTGTAGATCTCCTATTTGTTAGTTTAAAGTTGGTGAAGCTACTCACATAGGTCCAAATTCAGTGAATGAGTAGATGGAAAAGGTTTAGGTGATTTGGGAATAGTTGAATACAACCCAAAACTATCAGAAATACTATGTAAATATGAGAAGAAGGGATCTTGAGTTTGATGTTGGTGACCTTGTCTATTTGTGATTTTTTCTTGTGAAAGGGTTGAAGAGGTTCGGTAAGAAATAAAATTTCATCCATTGTTATGCTGGCGCTTATAGTATTTTTGAGCGACTATGGGTAGGTAGCCTATGAGCCAGAGTTTCCCTCAGAGTTGGCATTAGGGCACCCGTTATTCTACCGCTCTGTAACACCCTAGGTTCTAAGATTTAAATATTCTCTTGGTGTTGTACTCATTTATTAGGTTATGACTTATATAATGAGTTGTGAAGACTCCTCATGAGTCATAAGGTACTAATCATAGTTTGACCAATAAGTTTTTCCATGGTTTCTATTGAGGTCACGATTAGGACCCCACGATTCATATGGTGAGGTCATGAGTCGTGATGTGGGACTCATGACCAAAATAGTATAATGGCCAAACTATTTGCCTAGAACACGAGTCATGGTGAAGACTCATGATCAGTCCTCACGATTCATGAGGTGACCTGTAGCTACTAGCACAATGTTCCTACATTTTAATTGAGGGCACTTTGGTTATTTCCCTCCTTCTATAAATATGACTCATTACCATATAACATCTAAGGATCCCAATTTTCACCATTTAACAAACATAAACATTTATCTATTCTCTCAAATTCTCCAAGCAAGAACAATAAGGGTTATCAAGGGATTGAACATCTAGGGCTTAATTTGTGGTTTCTTCTTCGAATTCCTTGGTATTTTCAGGCATGTATCTCTTCCCTAATACATATTTTGTTAAAAACATGAATTTAAATTGTTGGTTTGAAATTGGGCTAAGGACTTTTGGATGTTATTGGTTAAATTTCCTTCCCATGGCTTTGTGAAACATTCATGTTTTGAATCGACGGATTTTGAACTAATTAGGCGCATGGGCATGGTAAATTTGAATAGGGGTCATGGATTTCCTAAAATGATTTGATAAATGTTGGGGGTCATGGACTTTCCTAAATTTACTATTTTAGTTTTGTAAATTGATTTTGGAAATTATGTTAACCTCAACCCTCTTGCGTAATTGGATTTGAATTTTGGATAGTCAAATGGTTTGGTTTACTCTCCTAAACTATTGCATTATATAAGAGGATAATGGATTATAAATGATTTTGAAAGGCCTTTGTGACCAGGACATGGATAATTCATATTAGAGCTAGTGGGGTGGTGGATTCCTCCAAGTTGAATAATTGGACCTAGGTGGTCGTGAATTCCCCCAAGTTAATGGATAATTGAAATGATATAATTCTAGAAGATTTCAAGCATAATTAATAATGCCTAATGGTAATAATGACTCCTTGTTTTAATGGATGGGAGTTTGTAAATATTTTAATTGGGCTTAAATGGGGTTGTGTAGCTAGCCATAGAAGGTGGAAATCCAAGAGGGACCAGTACTGGAAACCACATTTGTCGGTGTGGGGCTGGTCTTAGTGACCGTGTTCTTGTGTCATACTTTTCATATGTATTTCTATCTTTGAGTGGCATAGGGAAGTGGATTCCTCGTCCTTCTTTAATACCTTCTGTTTTGTGGGTAACATGTACTAGGGACCTTTCGGTGGGGGGAGCTGAACCCATATAACATGTGGGTACCATTTTATGACGGTTGAAATTACATAGTCTTAGGATAGTGTTTTAACTCTCATGCTAATCCTTGTTCCTAATATCAGCATATTATTATTATTATTATTATTATTATTATTATTATTATTATTATTATTATTATTATTATTATTATACATGTATACAATTATGTGCATATGGTTTTGAATGATTTTGGATGAATTTGAACAAGACATTATTTTATCCCTTCCCTGAGTTATGTATTAATGCTCACCCAGCTAACTGTCCCCGAACACTGTATCCCCATGCGATCCAGGGTTCAAAGACACTTTTGGTTTCTTAAACAGTGATAGGTGATTTTTGGATTTTCTGTAGTTAGCTTTGAAGTAGTGCATTTGAATTCTCCATAAGACCCTCATTCATGGTCTTGTCTTTACTTATGTCATAGACAATCTTTGTATTCCTTTTTTGGCTATAGTTGGAGGCATGTCCTGACTTAGGTTGTTCTTTTCATGTTAGAGGCTTTTGTGGACAACTGTGGATTAGGATATTTTTTTGAATTCTTAGAACCTTGGTATGGATTATCTATCTTCCATATGTCTATTTGGATTGCTTATGTTGTCATACTATATATGATGTTATGTTTGGATAGGCAAATAGAGTGGTATCTAATTCTTGGCGGACGAGATACCCGTCACGACTTGGCCATGGTTTGGGTCATGACAGTCTCCTTGTTGAAGCAATGCTTTTGTGAACCCACATCAATAGTACCTTTAGAAAATATTAGCGTGGAAGGTAGTCTCTCCTATGAAGAGGTCCCTATTAATATCCTTGGTTGCCTAACTCATAGGATAAGGAATTAAAAAGTTACCTTAGTAAAAGTTTTATGGAGAAACCAATAAATTAAGGAAGCAACTAGGGAAGCAGAGGCAGATATGCAAGACAAGTACCCCCATTTTTCTCTTCGAACCCAACCCTAGTTGAATGTAATATATTTCTTAATTAATTAATTCTTTTTTTCTACCTTATCCATCAAACCATCTTCATGTAATAGAATGCATTCATGAGTCCAGTTCATGCATCAGTCATAAGTTCAGAGGTCAGTTCAGATTCATCTCGTAAACATTCAGTGCAAGATTTTAGTTTTACCTAGCCTATCAACATAGTTATTTTCATTCGATGATGAATGACCCCAATAGGGAGATATTTTAATACCCCAAGTTTTTAAGATGTAATAAGTCAAAGGATATGCCATTAAATTAGTTTTCCAATGCAATAAGTTGTACCTTAATTCAATGTCCTGGCAAAAAGTTAGAGAAATTTTCCCCAATAGTCTGTCAAAATGCCAGTGGTAATGATTCAGGCAATGACTCATTACCAGACATAACGAGTTATAACTTAAACTTGATACCATCGTAGTGAGTTACCTGGGTATTTTACTAAGTGGTAACAAGTCCAACATATGACTCATTATCATACATAATGAGTCATCATGTGATTTTCAAGCCATATGAGTGAGGAACACCAGATTTCTAATCAGGGGTTTCTACCTCATGACTCGTTATCAGAGACAACGAGTCATAGGTTGGGCCCATTACCTTACCATAGAAGAACCTAAAAAGTGAGTCTCGGATCATAATTATTAGAAGGGGAGTCCATACCTTAATGGTAAAGGGTCAGAACCTAAGATCTTTGGTCACAACTCAGACCACGACTCGTGACTAAATAGCACGAGTCATTAGGTGAGCCATGATGATTGGGACCAAAATTTGCGTATGATTTTAACAAGGGATTTTTTGGTAAATTCCACCCCTTTGAACCTAACCCACGTCATGTAAGCCTTAATAAACACCAGTTACCAAGGGTAAATGTTACCCTAATCTCTCATAAATCAGTCGATACGCAACAAAAGAAATAACTTTTTCTCTCAAAACTAAACTAGGTTTCATCAAGAGACTTTAAGTACCAAGAAGATTAGTTAAGGGGGTTATTTTTAGGTATGTGGGATTTTACCCGTGGGTTTCTTACACCCACTGTGTCCCAAGAACTCCCAAAATTACAAGAACAATTCTTTTTCCTTTTAATTTTGTTCTAATTTAAATATGAATCTCCTAACTCTCCTCAGTTTATATGTATGCTCATGAGTATGTAATATCCATGAGATTAGTGATCTCCCATGTACGAGAACATGATTTTCCCCATTATTTCAAGTACATGAGATGTTGTCTCTAAATTGAGAAATTGTCTTATCATGCTCAGTGAATACTATTATGTTCAGTAGCATAAGTTAGAGTTGATGGGTTATGAACAACCGATCCCTAGGAGATTAAACATAAATCAGGTTATATATTCATGATATTCTTCAGACCAAGCATGTTTTATATAGTAAGAATATGGTGATTGAGCATATCAATTACCAGTTTATATCTCAGTTATAATTTAGTGTTAGCTTACTTGGGAATAGTACATAGCATCGAGTGAACGTAGGGATAAAGACTCACCTATTAGTTGAGGACTGAGACCTTTAATAAAAGTCTATTAGTTCTAGAAATACAGTTCTACAGTAGGTTATGAGGGGTCACCTTCCTGTAGAGGACTGATACCCTAGTCCTTTAGGACATTAGTTTAGTGGATCCACAACACCAGTGTTGGTACCCTTGGTAAGGTACTAGAATACTTCCAATTGGGGTTACAGGTTGGACCATGATTAGATCAGATTGAGGTTTCTCAATTATTTTTAGCTCCTATAGTCCTCAGTTCAGCATTCAAATTTTGTTCAGTTCAAGTTTGCATAACCAAGTGTACAGTATTCAATCATTCAGGTATTTAGATACCCAACATATGTTTGTACTTGGTCTTGTATTCAATTTTCATGTTCATACATCTATGTTAAGTATATATTTGTATATTATCTAGATTTTCATCTCACAAATTGAGTATATTCAAAGTACTGATCTCATACATCTTGCACTATATTGTCTATAATATAGGTTCAGATGCTCAGTACCCGAACTGCCATTATCACATTCACACGCCACTCAGTTGTAGCCTTGGTGAGTCCTCATCATCCAGGGACTAGTTATATTATCAACTATTCATTTTAGTACTTTATTTTATTTAAGTTAGTCAGAGTTAGTTGGGGGTCTATCCCAACAACTCATCGGGTTTAGAGGCTTTCAGACAGTCAGACAGTTAGATATGTTTATTTTCAGTTTCATTGAGTATCTTTATACAACTTTTATCTTGATTTTATATAACACCCCAAGAGTACACCCTGGATGCCACACGGTGCTTACAACCTCAAAGGACCACAAGCTAACCCATGACTGATATCTTCTATGAGCATGGAATAGTAATACTTAAATAAATGCAGAATTAGGCTAAATTTCCATAAAGTTCAAATCTAAATATTGATAAATAATAACATCTGAAAACTAAACACTCTCTGAACTGGTCTAGTCTGAAAGCCTTTAAATGAACTGTCTGAATATGGAGTTGATGGGACAAGCCCCCAACTAACTCCTACTATTGAACTAATAATAAACTGAAATAAATCTTATCCTCGATAGATGAGGACTCACTACTAAATCTGCAACTACTAACTGGATCTTTCTAAATGTGGTTGGGATCTTGAGTATTCGAACCTATGATATGAGACATCATGGCGTAAAGAAAGAGTATACAGTCGGTACGTGGAATCTACTAGTATGATAGATGAGGTAAGGCTGAATGCAAGGGTTCATATGCATGAATAATAACTGACTGAATGATATAAAGTAACTAAATATAAGAGTACATGGATAACTGATACTACAGAAATCACTATATATGCAATATGGTACATATACATATAGACTGTAACTGAGGTTTTTTGAAGTTGAGCACTGAGTTCTTATAACTAAGTAATTGATATCTGAAGTTACGGATAATTGATTTACGAATACTGATTGACTATGTTTGACATTCCTGATTCTGTAAAATGAACTGAGTTCTAAACTGAAGACTAAAACTGAAACTCTAGAAGTTAATAATCTAACCAACATTCCCCAAAAAAGATAAGATAACTGAGTTGGGGTCTAATTTGTAACCCCAATTATAAGGGTGCTAATACCATGTCACGTGTACTAACATCTGCTATGGAGTCAGTCCTATCTAAAAGGTGACCCCTGAGATCTGTCCTAAACTACCGAGTGATCCCTGAGTATGTCAGTCCTATCTAACAGGTGACTTCTTATAACCTATGTTGGCTACGTGTTTTGGAACTTAGGGATTGTTTATATGGATGCAGTACTAACTAATGGGTGAGCCCCCATAACTAGGATCGCTCGATGCTAAATCATACTCCCAACTGAATAGACACTGAACTGATTATACTGAACTGGAATGAACTGATACTGAGTCTACTAAGTATACATGTGTTCTGTAACTGACTGGTTTTTAGTGATCGTGACATGACTGATACTATTCTATAACTAACACTAGCTCTAGGTAAATAGCTAGATTGCCGGGTAGTAAATACCCCCAGGACTCGATAGCATAAAAAAAGACATAACATGATCATAAAAGCATAACAATACTTCCTTGAGAACAATGCACTCATTTAGACATTTTGTCAAACACTTGATATACAAGAACTTGTTCATGAATGGGATCACATAATAACATGTCATTCTTTCATTAATCAAATCACATAAGCAATTTAGCGAATAATTGGGGAGCATGGATTATTTACATGATAATGAACAACAAATGAACATCATCATACATTAATAAATTTGTAAATACAAGGGTTTATCAATATAATCACATATTCATCACACATGTAATTCAATTTTCATGAAACTTGTAATAAATTCATGGATTGAAACCCAAATAATATCATGAAGATAAATTCAAGCTAATTCAAACATGGAAATCATAAATCCGAAATCTTGTATGTTTAAAATGGGTTCTTGGACTTCATGGGTAAAAGGGGCCCATAAATGAACTCCTAACATACCTGAGAAGAAAAGTTCTTAAAGGTTCTTGGAGGATTTCTTGAGATTGCTCTTGGTTTCTTGGAGTTAGGGTTTTGTATTGTAGAGAGTAAGCTCTTTATTTTAGGGAAAAATTAAATAATGAATGACTTAAAATATTTTTAGGGCTTTAATCCCATATCTGGATGTAATAAAATCAAGGGAAAAGACTAATTTAACCATAGATAAAACTTTCAATTTTCGTAAAAAAATTCCAAAATTACTCCCTGGAGCAATGCGGTACAATCGCTATGGCTCACTGGAAAGTGGACAACTAGGAACTGGGTTGATGGCGTGACGCAGTGACATCGCGGTGCCTCAATAAATAGGAAGCTAGGCCTTGGCGCGATGCGTCATTATCGCAGAGCAATACTGGAAAAGTGATAATTAGGAAATTGGCTGGTGGCGCGATGTGGTGGTATCGCGTTGGCTCACTAAAAAATAACAATTGTCATTTGGACTGCCTCCGCAATGCGCTGAAGTACTAGGTGGTACACTATTTTACTAAAATGACTCTAAATCTTCATCCGAGTATTGGATTTGGAAGAATTTTATATCATTGGAAAGATAATTGAATTATCTACGCAATGGAAGGCTCTAAACTGAAAAATACTAAGTATTTCAAAATTTTTATATGGGATTACGCATGTACTAAGACTTAAATTAAGTTAGGAAAATACGGTCTATTACATTTTATGATTATTCTCTATCAGTTTATTTCAGTTAGATTTTACTCCATATTTTGTTTCATTCCTTCAGTATTTATTTATTTTGTCAGTCCATGGGTTGGCTTGCGGTCACTTATGACTCTAATCACAGTGTTATGACTAGGGGATAGTCTTGAGTTGTGACAATAAAGTAGAGTTTGATCTTTGAAATTGAGGGAAAAGGGTCCATTTTATGTTTATAAGTCATGGAAAAAGTAAAAAGATCAAAATCCCCTCACCTTTAAGTGAAAAAAACAAGACTGGACAAAAATTACACCTTGGTGTGGCACGGCCTTATCGATGAGGTTATCCTCCGTGCCATGTCAATATCATGGAGGGTAACCTCTGTGACACAATGATAATGCGGCGGCACACTACCTCGGAGTTCCAAAATAGCCCCGAAACCTTTCCGAAAATTCCAAAACTTTTTCAAATTACCTTTTAACATCTCTAAATACAATTCAAGTAAAAAATGATATAACAAATAGGGGGAGGTAAAAAATAGATTGATTGAAATTTTTAAGGGTCTTACAAGTATCTTCCAAGTTAATATTAGATTTCTTGGAAATAATATCCAACAAAGTATTAATTCCATATTAAATAATCCCTTTAATTTGCTGAAAAGTTTTCTAATTAGATTCTTGACAATATGCATCTTCAAAGGTTTTTGAGGGTATGTTGATCAAATTTTATTCCAAAACTTAGTAATTTACTGAAACCTCTTTATAATAGGTTGAAAAAGCCCCCTCTCTAAAGTCCACACTAATGTTGTCAGATAAATCAAATTGAAGGGAAAAGATCACCATTGCCTATCCCTCCTTGATTCTTTTGCATTCAAAATTGTTAAAAAATGCATCAGACATAAGTTATGGCAAAAAATATTAAAAACAAAAGAAAAATGATAAAGAGCATATTTTTGCATTTGCAACAAAGCATAAAAATAAGACTCTACAAAATCATCTAACCATTAAAAATTTTTTAGCAATTGTATCATATATTTCTAAATTGTAAGTTGATTTGTTGAATCAAAAGTTTTTATGCTGCAAAATCCATTTTAGAAAAGGATGTACAAATTCTTACCACTAAATATATATTTGCTAGATGGCAAGATATTTTATTTGTTTTTTATTTTTACATAAAGTATATTAAAGGGAACTCCAACACATTCTTACAAGAAGATTCTTGCAGGGAAGATAAAATAACTAAAAAAGAAAGCTGAAATTACAGAATCTTTGCAAATTCTAGCCCTTCCTCCCTAGAAGAAAACAATCCAAAGGCTATATAAAATTATTCTCACCAAGCTATCACCATAGAACAAAATATTGTTGTTGCCTCCAAGAAACTACCAACAACAATAACTAGGCCAAGTCAGCTTAAGTACCGATCATTGGCTGACTATGCAATGAAAAGAATCCCTTAATCGTATATACTGGAAGCAATTTCAGCACCAATTTTAATTACAAATCCCCCAAATTGGGTGGATTTAGTTGAGAAAGAATAATAAATTCAGCTAGCTCAAACTACATCTTCCTCCTAGATAGAAGATGACTATAGTAGTTGGATAAAGTTCATGGGGTTTAAAATGGAATCAACCATGACTACCCTAAATAAGAGAGATTTCATGAACAAACATTTTTTTCAACAATTGGTGACAGACTAGGGCCACGCCTTACCTTCTTGCTCTGTGGCTTCTCGGAGCACAACAAAAAAATCCACTGAAATACAAAATGGTGGCGGCACAAATCCATGCCTTGTATTTTAGCTCTGTGGCTTCTCGAAATAGCATGAGAAAAATATTAAGGGCTAAAAGTCCCATCTCTTAAAAAATGGTACACTTGGTACCAAATAGGCACTTTCCTCACATGTAAAACAACATCTAATTTCTCCCCCAAGGAACTAACCTATCAAAAAATAGATTGTTTACTCAATTATTCGAATTGAACAAAAATTCTAGCATTCTAACCAAGTAAAAGTGGCTAAACAAGTACTTAGCCCCTCAACCAATTTCTTGAAGAAAATTGTCACTTGCATCCATAAAATTTTATGAGTTTATTCTAGAACAAATTTTGTTTATTCAAACCTTATATGAATTAGCGAATGCAAACATATGTTAGCTATACGAACTATGAATTAATAAAATAGTCTCACCAAAAGAATGAAGATTTTATCCTGCAAAACAAAAAAAATCCAACTATTTTGATACTAAATTTTATAATTATTATGACTTCAAAGCAACTTGAATTAACGCTTATACATACCAGAATAACCTTGACAAATACTGTAGGGAAATAACTAGTCTTAGAATTCCCCTAATACTGTTGAGCACAAATCTATAAAGACTAGACTGAGTTTACTTAATGGCCTCCATATAGGTTTAGGAAGTGCGCTAAAGCAACTAGCATAAGATATTGCATGAAAATATGACAGACATGACTTTTCATCCCAAATAACTTTAAATGTTCCATATCAACACACCTACCCAAATTAGAAGCACATTAATCAGACATCTTTAGTTGATCAATCCATTCACATATATCTTTCTTTTGACCTTCATTAAAGCTAAACTTTGCTTTCGTTAATCCATATCCTATCATCATTCAATTGAAAGTGTAAATCATTTCAATGACAATACTCTTTCAAATCCATTCTTTCCTTCTCATCATTCTTTGTCCTTTCCTTGTTGTTCATGACAGTATGAAAAATATTGTCAAAGAAGTTCTTCTCGGTATGAATTGCATCAATATTTTTGCAAACTAGATGGGTCTTACAATATGGAAAACCCCAAAAAATACTTTCTTTTTGGATCCAATTATGTGATTTTTCATTGCCGTAAAATTTGCATAGATCAAATTTAGTGAAAACCCTATCACTTTTCCCCATACTTGATCTATAATAGATTTAGGAGAAGGCCTAGACTTTTCCTCTTTTATTATATAAAAAGAATTCTTGTTTCTTCTAAATTCATGATTGAGAGGAAAGAATTAACGGTTACAATAAAACCAAGTAACATTTCTTCCATTTTTCAAACTAAAGTTTTTATATTCCATGCAAATTGGACATGCAAATTTACCTACTGTACTCCATCCCAACAGCATGCCATAAATAGGAAAATCATTAATTGTCCACATCAATGCTGCTCGCATGAGAAAATTTTGCTTTTTTGACACGTCATAAGTTAGTGTACCATCTGTCCATAAATGTAACAACTCATCTATTAATTCTTGAAGATACACATTAATTTTATTCTTGGGATTGTGAGGACATGGAATGATCATTGTTAAGAACATATATAGGGAAATCATACAAATATTAATAGGAAAATTATAAGGAGTAACAATCATGGTCCAATAAGAGTATAGTGATGCTGACTGGCTAGAAGGAGTAAAACAATAAGAATAAAGACCGAACCTAACATTCATAGGCTTTGAAGCAAAGTATGGATAAGTTTGATCAAAATGTTTCCACGGTTCTCCATCTGAAGGGTGACACAAAACACCTTCTTCCCTAATATTTTTAGAGTGCCACCTCATGTGCTCTGCAAATTGAGTTGACGAATATAGTCGTTGAAGCCTAGGAATAAGTGGCCGGTAATACATAATCTTGTATGGAACCTTTTTCCTACCCTTTTTTCCTACTTGTTCTTTATAGCGTGGTTAATTTATAAAATTACATTCTATCATATCTTGATCACCTTTGTAATATAACATACATCCATTAACAAAACAATTAATCATTTGGCTAGATAAACCAAGCCCTGCCACTAACTTCTTTGCTCGGTAGTAATCAAGAGATATCATATTGTCAGGATAGTTTTTATATTTCATTAATTGTGCCATTGCATTAAAACAACCATGAGACATATTGTATTCAGATTTAATTCTTATCATTCTAATAGTTGTAGACAACTCTGTATATTTACATCCGGGCCACAAGGGTTTTTTTAGATGAATTCAACGTTTTATAAAATTTGATAGCACCCATATTTAGAGACTCTTCTATAATACTCTCAACATGATGATCAAGTTCTATGCTAGCAACATCATAAACCATACCTTGATACCTATTTACATATTCAGAGCCTTTCGCTAGAATGTTAATTTAACTATTTGAAGGCATGTCAAAGCTACATCCTTGATTACTACTTGAAGCACTTGAATGAACCAGTTAAAAATATAATACCTAGTACTTCAGAAATAAGAAAACCAACAAATAAATACAAAAGTAAGTTCAAAAGATATAATCCAAAGGATGAATATAATAAGTGGACACCAAAACAAATAATTAATTACAACCATTTAGATTTAGATTGTATAATAGACACAAATAAAATAATACAACTATGGGTAGGATACATGTCAAAACAATTATTAGATAATAAAATAGATACAATAAACACACCAGAATACATAGAAAAGACATTAATAGGAACAGTAAAATTATGATTTTTAAACCTAGCCGAAGCAAGTTAAAAAGTATTAAGATCTGATAATAAAACAGAAGGAACATCAACAACTGCTAAAATATCACCAACATCAATATTGAAAAAGTATGAAATAACTATAAGAGGAATTTAGTAGTGTAACAACAGAAGAAGAAGAGCAAAATAAAGAAAAAGATACGAATAAGAATTTAATGTTAAAACTAGCAATATGTAATATGTGCTATATAGATGAGTATACGTGCGCATTTAAAGAATATTATTATAAAGAAACATATAATACAAAAGAAATTAAAGAAATAAGAATATTATATTTTAGTAAATTACCCGAACCATTTAGTTCAAAAATAATAAAGAGTTGGGATGAAGCAAAAAAAGTAGATACCCTAGGAGCAAGAATAAAATTTTTACAACAATGGTATAGAAATCTATGTGAAAAATATAGAGAAGAAATAAAAATGGAAAAAACATTTATAAGAAATTTAGCATGTTTCAAAGATAAAATAGCACTTCAATTTGGATGTGAAGGAAGATATTATAAGAAAAGAAAAAGACATAAGAAATATAAAAAATACAAAAAATCAAAATATAAGTATAAGAAACCAAGAAAAGGATATTATGTAAAAAAAATTATAAACATTAAAGACCATATAGGAAAAAAAATCTATAAAATAATGTACTTGTTATGATTGTCGAAAACTAGGACATTTAGCTAGAGATTGTAAATTACCAAAAAACCCAAAAAAGAAACAAATATTAAAAATAAAACTAGAAAATACAGAATATTTACAGATAAATTATATAGATTATGAATTAGAAAGTGAAGATAGCATATATGAAATTTTGGAGAATGAAACAGATAATGAAATAGATAGTGAATTAGATGAATCAAATAACTGAAGAAAATATAAAAATGAACTTAATAACTGAAGAAGATATAAAAATAATAACAAAGGAAGAAAATTTAAATAAAGAAGGAACTGATCAAGAAAATAATATTTGATAATAATATATTTGATGAAATAAAAGGAAAAGAGTTAGACTTAAGTATAGAGAAAAATATTTAAAATACCAACAATAAAAAATATATTTAGTAGAAAAAAGGAAGAATAATACGTAGTAAGTCAAAAAGAACATGTAATAGACTGTAGATATGCAAAAGGAAGAGCTAGTATACAACTAGTAACAAAAAGACTAATTAATAAAAAAATAAACGACATAAAAAGTAAAGACCCAATAAAATATGTACACCTTGGAGGAACAGAGATATTAATAATAGCATATTTTAGAGAAGAAATAGATACACCAATAGAATTATATTTAGCAGATGATAGAATTATAAAACCTATAGAACAAAGTATAATAACTGCCATAAAAGGAAATTTAATATACCCAAAATTTAAATTTATAATAAGTGTGAATTATTCAGTAGCAATAACAGATAAAAATATAGATAAATCATTAGTATTATATTGGAAAATATCAGGAATAGAACTAACCCCAGGAAGTAAAATATTTACAGCAAGATATAAAAATCTATATGTATTAACAACAAAACATAAAATAACAGAAAATAATAAAATTAATAAAATACAAATAGAAAGTCCTTTTGAACAATTTGTAAAAAACAATTGATAATAATGATTATAGTTATAAAAATATAGACATAGAAGAAGATTTAGAAATAATAAATGATAAAATAAGTACATCAAAAAGAAAATGGTTCATAACGATCCTAAAACCAGAAGAATTACTAGTCACAAGATTTATTACGAAAGGAGTTATTTCAGATGAAGCTATGATTCAATTCTATAAACAGGTTGGCCAAAGATACAATGACCACATATGCAGCAGATGTAGTGGAAGACATAACTTTATTCTAGATATGATGCTACAATAGCAAGAAGATAAAAATACAACAGATACGACAAGAATAAAATAACAACAAATCAATAATATAGAAATAAAAGGCAAAGGAGACAAGTTAGAAACCGACATATGAAAGAATAGTTAGTTTTTCTTAACTTATTTTACGTAAAATTTATAGCATTATCTGAGTGCAATTATTACTCTTGACTTTTTGGCACCTATCATTACTAGTCTTAATAGCCTTTAAGTCTTTTTGATTTCTACTTTTTGTAAAGTAGTTTTTGTAGAATTATATTAGCACAGGTGTAAAGTAAAATAGTATATGCGTTTTCATTTTTAGGTTATAAATAGACGAGCATCCCATTGGATAAACGGCAAGTATTCATGAGTTCAAGCAAAACCCTCTCTTGTACACAAAAAACTTTTAAATTATTTAATAAAAATAGGTATATTTCCAAGGAAAAGATATGAATCACCAAACAACTATGGAAAATCTAGAATTATCTGATTTACCAGAACAGGTATTTATATTTATGATTATGAATAGCTAAATTCATAAATTCCTGATAATCATGATATGATAAAATAAGTTCATGCTAGTTAGTTTATAGTAGAATTGTTCAAAAAATAGCATGTTAAGAAGTTTATTAGCAAAGTAGAAAAGGAGAAAAATATCTAAAGAACTATGACATCCTAAAGCTAAAACCGGTGAGGCAAGAAAGTCGTGATAGGGGAGTAGTCAGAGTAGAGGTGTTGTTTGAGGGAAAAGTATCCAAATTATCATGCTAATAGTGATCGAAGAACATATTATTTAAGAATAATCTAGTATATAGTAATATAAAATGATCATATTTTGTTATTTGTATGATTGAAGGGAATATTTTGAAAAAAGCATCATATAAAAAATGAATACTTATTTATCTGACGAAATGGTCTATAAATTCAAAATACTTGTTTTGTAAATACTTAAAGATACAGAAATTGTAGATGTAAGAAAAATCATATTGGAAAAAATATTTGATAAATACTTTATGACTAGAATAAATTATATACCACACCTACCTACCTACTCTTACAAATTCTTACAAATCAAACCTACACATCAACCATGATAAATTACGAATATTGAAAAATGTATATGAAAAATATACAATTAATAGAAAAACTAATGAAAAAAAATCTAGAAAAATATGTGAGAACTAAAGATATAAAATATATAGAATTCCTTAATGAAAACATACATGAATTATTAAGATTAAAACAAACAACTAATAAATACTATGATATAACACTTAATTACTAGAATCCAATTCCAAGTTATCCAAGTTATTCGTAGAAACCTAAGCATAATATGAATAATATGACAAGATATATATATATATATCTGATGAAACTAAGATACTTGTTTTATATATTATAGAAGACTTAGAATTAGAAGACATAAAGAAAATAATATGGAAAAAAATATTTGATTTTGAAGATGAGTTACTAAATACTAATTGGATAGAAGATGAATTAGAAAATATAGATTTCTATGGTAGAAATAATTCAGATAGTTATTATTTAGATGGATATTATACAGATAAAAAATGTTAGAATATATTAACAGAGTTAGAGAAAAATAAAGTTGGCTATACGAAAAAATTAATTATAGAAACCAGCTTAGAAGAGGAAAGAGAACAATTGAAAGAAAGATTAATTTGGATAAATAAAACCATAAAACAACTAGAATTAAAAGACAATTTAGAATACGATTTAGACATAGAATTATTCATAGAAGAAACAAACAGGATAATTAATGAAATAGATAACCGAGAATTTAATATCAAATATAGTACAATTAGAATAAATTATTACCAAGAAATTTGTAGTATTACAAATACCTTAGGATAAAATGATAGACTATGAGTATTTACAATATTGGAGACAAGATATGGAAGAAATAAGTTAACAGAAATACTTAAGAAAGAGAATTTAATTGAATATTTTAGAACAGATGATATAGAATATTTATAATTACAAAGACTAAGAGAAAAAACTAAAGCATATTAATCAAATACCATCCAATCACCCCCCAAGACATGAATATGAATATTAATAAAATTAAAATAAATAAAAGAAAAATAAAAATGTTTAGAGAAGTAAAGAAACACCCACACACAAATAAAAATAGATCCATTAGAGCTATAATAGATCTATTTAAGTTACTCAAGTTATCCGCACCCCCTACAATTGGTATCAGAGCCTATGTTATTTAAAGTTACGGAAGTAGTATGTATTTGGATTTATGGATTTATTCTTGATCCTACGGTATCTACTTCCATAAATCCATAGAAAAAAAAATATAAAGAATTAAAATAAATAATATCTGAAAAACGTAAAGAATTAAAAATAAGGATAGAAAGACTATAGTATAACATAGTTGTTGGAGTTAGTAAAAACTCAATAAATGCACAAAAAAAAAAAGAAATATCAAATTTAGAATCAGCAATAGACAGTCTAGAATATATATATCAACATAACCTATATACGTTTACATAAAATGAACAAAGAAGAATTTTTAATAGATGAAAAAACATATGAAAATCATGAAAGATTAAAAATAAAAATAGTATTCTCTAATTTAGGAAGAAGATATAAGAAAATAGGTGAACATTTATATTTAATGTTAGAAACAAAAAGAATTAAAATTAGAAGATAAGTTGACAGCCATGGTAAGAATAGAAAGAGAAAGACAGAAAAAAGGAAATAGATAAAATAAAACAACAAACCATAGAAGAAATACGAAAAATAGAAGAAACTAAAAATAGTAGGATAGTTGAATTAGAAAAAGAACTACAAATGCTAAAAGATTTGCATAAAAAAAGACAGAAAGAAAAAAAAGAACAAAAATTATTAATTGAGATATATCAATTTAAAGAAAAATCAGAAATAAAAAATAAAGAATTAGAAACAAGTGAATTAGAAATAAATACAATAAATGCTGAAGAAACATATAATTATGATTCGAAAGATAGTAAAACATATACAAAAATTCTAGAAAACATAGGATAACTAGAAATTAATGAAGAACAAGAAGTAATTAATAAATAAAATCTATAACTAATAAATGCAGAAGTAAATACTCTAGATAAAAATATAATACCTAGTACATCAGAAATAAGAAAACCAACATATAATTAACAAAGTAAGTTCAAAAGATATAATCCAAAGGATGAATATAATAAATAGACACCAAAACAAATAATTAATTACAACATTTTAGATTTAGACTGTGTAATAGACACAAATAAAATAATACAATTATGGGTAGGATACATGTCAAAATAATCATTAGATAATAAAATAGACACAACAAACACACCAAAATATATAGAAAAAACAGTAATAAATTATTGTTTTTAAACCAGTCGAAACAAGTAAAAAAGTATTAAGATCTGATAATAAAAGAAAAGGAACATCAACAACTACTAAAATATCGCCAACAGAAATATTGAAAAAATATGAAATAACTATAAGAGATGAATTTAGTAGTATAACAACAGAAAAAGATGAGCAAAATAAAGAAAAAGATACAAATAGTAATTTAATGTTAAAACTAGCAATATGTAATATGTGCTATGTAGATGAGTAAGTCCCAAGACTCAAACTTTTTTTATAGGTCAAGAAACTTCAGGTATGTGGGGTTTATGAAAAAGGTTATTCTTTCATCCTTATGCCTAAAGTGCATGAGATTGAATGCTTGAAACATAAATTCATGTTTTAACTTATAAGATTCATACTGTGATTTGAATTTTATTATCTTGACTAAACTATTGTTGAAAGATTTCAAGATGATTATTTAGCGTGATGTTTTGTTATGAATCTCTATGAACTAAAGCATGAATTTCAAGTCCTAAGTACAAGTACTAATTTTACAAGAAGTTTATGCTCTTATGTTCCATTGATATATTCTATAACATGGTTTAAATAAAAGCTTGATCCTTTGATCTAGAGATAAGACATGAAATCCACAATAATTCATCTTAATTATGATTTAAAGTAAGGAAAAACATAACTGGTTATTCAATCTATAGGCCCTTATGCTATTTTAAGGTGGATTTCTTAAGTATGAGGATATACGTATTCTGGGAGTAGTATTAAGCATCAAGAAGGAAATATGGATAAGCGTATCCTAAATTTCTAGAAACTACGAGCCATTGTAAGTTAAGCTTTTTTCCCAATATGAATGAAGTTTAGTGATAACTTAAGTTAAGGTTCTATTTTGATGTCAAGGGTAGAACCACTCTCCCCAATATGGGTAAGACTTTGGACTCTGTGGTAGGTCACATATTTTATGTTGGTTAGAAGAATCTTCCAAAGAAAAGAACAAAAAAGAAAGATTTTAGAAGCTAAGTGTTATGGATCACAAAGTTTATTCTTATGCTTTATTATTCATGTTCATGGTTTTGCAGTGTTTGTTTTATTCAAGCTCAAGGTGAGTCATTTATGTGTAGCATGCATCATTTGAAAGTTCATATAAATATTCAGTTATCGTTTTACTTATGTATTCACACCTACATACTCAGTACATTCAAGAGGTACTTACCCACATATATGTATATGTGCTACATTGTCTTATAATGTAGGCTCTGGTGTTCGTTTCTAGTAGCACAATTGACGAAAGACATTATCTCCTACATCCTGACATTTGGTGAGTCCTTATAGTCTGAGGGCACAATTTATCATATTTCTATTCATAGATGAAAGTGTTTAGTTATTTTACTTTAGTTTTTGTTCGGGTCAGCTGGGGTCTGTCCTAGTGGATCTCTAGTCAGGATTAGAGGCTTGTTAAACTTTTAAAGTTTTAAGTTGAAAGAGTGGTTTTAAGATTTCCAAGTTAATGACTTTTATTAAGATATGTTATTATTTAACTTCAAGTTTTTTTTCATGTTAGTTCACTTTTTCACATGAGTTTCAAATTAAGTAAGCTTTATGGGATATCTTGGGACTACTCGTAGTCTTGAGCATCGTGTGACATCCAGGAAGTACTTCTGTGGCATTAAAAATAGTTAATTGTAGGTTTGTATAAGAACACTAGAAAAGTATTAATTCTATATATATGAAAGATGATTTGGATCTTGTCTTTTGCGCTCAACTTTATTTTGTTTAGCTATGGGCTTGTAAGAGATTTACCAGTTGGTAGCCTAATACTAGTACTGTCATCTACTCTAGGGAGCCAAGGGTATCTGGATGGCATAAGGTAAAAAAACTAGAACGTGTGAATCCAAGGTGTGAAATTATTCTGTAGTAGAACGTCAAAGCAAAGTTGTTTAGAACTCATGAAAAGATGAATGCCTTTGTATCTTTGCAAATTTTGAGTAGTAGTCCTGCTAAAATTTTTGAGTACTACTTCTGCTAAAACTTTGCAAATAAGAAAAGCTTCATTGGAAACACTGGAGGTAAAAACAACTTGTGCAGACACAACTGAAGGAAATATTAACAACCATGAGAAAGAGAGTAGGCGATTTGAAATAATCGATATTCTGAAACTTGTGATGAGGATTAGAAACCTTGAACACATCAATGCTGGAAAGGTTCCATGATTCAGGACAAGGTGAAAACAAGAAACAACTAAACTACAGTGCTAATGCTTCTACTATATATAGTTACTACTAATAAATATATATAAACAGATCATTCATTAACTGTTTAACCATTTTGATGAGACATTACACGTAATTCAACAAAAAGAAAAGGGACTCAAAAATTGAAGCATCGCATTTAATATTAGTTTTGATCAACCAACCAGAGTGAGTTGTCTCTCGTTCTTTAGAAAAGGAAATTAAAATGAAAGATTTGGAAGGTGAAAGAGTCTAGTGTGAGAATGATTTGTCAAGGTGGGAGGGGGGGGGGGGGGGAATGAATAGTTAATTTTCACATTTCCCCCAAAATTCATGTTTCTACTTATATAGTTTTATTCCTTTTTTTTATTTAATTGTTTTCTTATCCTACTGCTAACTCAAACCTTTTAAAAGACAAGTAATGTACACCTTTATACATAGGATTGCTTAGTTTACATACTAACCAGTGGGGTTTTTGTGAAACAACAGAATAACATCTGATAGAAGAAAAAGAAGGCACTATTTTTGGAGTATAGTGTAAAAGGCTACAAGTTGGTAATAATTTTGTAGAAAATAGAAACGGATTTTGTATTATAAGGGCCATTGAACAATGAAAAATGATGCATGTCTGGTTGCTAAGGTTTAAGCCAATCCGCTAGACCAAATACATCTGTCTTCTTACAACAAATCGGGTCGGGTGATATGGAAAATGGATATTTCATTTGAGCCCATTGAGTTTTGAAACCATTCAAATATACACTTTTAAGGGAGAATATATAAAAGTGAACTTTAAAATATAAAAACCTTAATTGGAATTGTAGTATGATGTGTAAAATATATATTTAAAAATAGATACTTAATAAAAAGTATTGAAAGTTTAGAGCAGAAGAATATAAGGGATTTTTTTGTTAGGAACAAGTATTTTTAGGATTAAATATCTCGGGATAAGTTATCTCATCATTTATATAATTCTGAAACTACCTAATACTTTCAACTCAATGTAAAATAAAATAATTCTTTACTCCCTCCGTTCCAAAATAATTGAATTGTTGAAGTATTATTTATAGTTCGAAACAATTGAATTGTTCATTATTCATGATAGATGTTGAATTTTTTTCCAATATTACCCTTCATTAATTA
This sequence comes from Capsicum baccatum var. pendulum, assembly GCA_030864225.1. Classification (NCBI taxonomy): domain Eukaryota; kingdom Viridiplantae; phylum Streptophyta; class Magnoliopsida; order Solanales; family Solanaceae; genus Capsicum; species Capsicum baccatum. The sequence continues at coordinate 246,103,788 of CM061552.1, read as the reverse complement.
AATTTTCATGGATGAGTTTCAGTGTTCACTACTAATATATTGGAGTTTGAAAAGGGCAAAAATTGAAAAACATGACTAATTTATGTTTCTGTTTTTTTTTCTTAAGATGTGTGTCATATTCCAACAATTCAATTATTTTGGAACGAAGGGAGCATTTTATTTTGTGATTATTATACCTTATATCTCGCACAAAACCTCTTAAATGTATATTATATTGCTTTATTATATTGTCTTGCTTAGAATTATGCCTTTCAATTATATTAAAGTTAACCAGTAGAAACCAATAAAAAGCACGCTCTATTTGAGCCCTAAGTCATTCTTCTCTTCTTAGGCCAACAAATTTTCACGTCTTAATTTCTTGGCGATAACCATTATTTCTTCGATATCTCAATAACGAGTCAAGCTAAGGTTTATTCAGCTCGAATACATCTGTGATACCATCAAGGTCAATAAATTAATTTCCTTGAGCACCTTTTCCTTGATTATACGTGTCCACTGATTTAATGCCTATTGTCTTTTTATTTTATGTTTTTTATTCATCAAGTTTATCCTTTTCCTATTTAAATTTTTCAAGTCACAAAAATCCTACGCAAATCCACAAGAAATAATATTCAGTAAAATTCGTAGCAACACAATCCCCTAATAATTTCCTAATTAATAATTTCGTAGGTAAATCTCCAAGAATAAATTTTCAGCTAAATTCGCATCAAATAATCCCCAAATAATTTTCTAGGTAGTAAAATCTACCATATAATTTGTCACTAAAATATCTCTATGTAAATCCGTAAAATAAATTGCCTGGAGATTTTTCTATGAATTAAAAAAATATATATTTGTCTATATACCTATAAATTTACCTAGAGATAATATACCTGCCAATACATTTCTCTAGGTAATGTCACAACTATGAAAATTGAGCAATATGGTGCCAAACTAACCTGTGGAATTTGTTGCAAATATATAGTTCACAGGTAATATATTTTAATGTTGAGGAATTTAAATTTTCGCAGGTAAATTCGCATGTATTTCCTGCGATATTGTTCACTAGGTAAGATCCACATTTAATTAATAGTTTTCTAGTAGGGTTAGAAAAAGATAGTTAATATGGATATCATTAGACTCCACTTGATGTAGACTATATTTTTGATAGATTGGGTTCATTTTGAGACCACATGGAAAAGAAAAGCTCATTATAGAAAGTTTCAAGCTCATGGTTCATCTTTTAAAGGTAGGTTATGGCTTAAATTTCTTAAGACCAAACTGAGTAGTTAAAGATTCATGAAAATTATGCTATGGGTTGGGGATTTAATCATAAGATTCACCTCTTGAGATCATTAATTTATTGTGTTACCTATGTTGGGGCTTACAGGGATATTATTATTGACTGAGAGACTATTATTATTGTGATGCCTGTGTTATAGATGGTATTGATCCTTTTTAACACTATTTGCCTTTATTATTACTATAATGTTTGATGTCAACCAAAACTAACCTCTAAATAAGTATGTTGCGGTTGATTTAAAATATAGTAACCCAAACATAGTTGGGGTCGAACCCATCGAGAATGCATGGAATTATATCTCAAACTTGATGAATTCATGGCCAGAACGGAAAAGTAAATGGGGGATGTAAAAGTTACAATAACACCTAACTGAACATGAGTGCTTGAGGTTGTAAATAATAGAAGATGAACACTAGGAATGTGCTCCTCTGGCTTCTAACTCCATAAGTTTCCTGTGTTCAATTCATTTATACCACTACTCTGCATGCAAAGTTTGACAAGTTATGTATTATCAACCATCTTGTGAACGCGTTGATAAATCTCACCCTTTACCTTTTGAGTCTAGGGGCATCGCCTTACTATCCCCTATCCTTGACCTAGTACAACTATCACCTTTTGAGTCTCAAGTTGATTAGACGATGGTGGATAGCCTCAAATCACAGTTGTAACCCCCCTTTTCCAATCTCAAACTCCCTTGTGAAGTGATCTTAAATCTAGGCAATTTCCAAGCTTCTGTAGTATCTTAGGACACAATTAATATGAACAAGACTACAATACAAGTAGTCACAATAATCTAGATGAATTTCCCACTATGCCTACGTTGTTAATTCACTAGGATTCCTTCAACCCTAGTTAAGGAATTTAGTTGTTCATGGTTCTCCAACAATCTAAGAAATTTAAAGAAGAAAAAATTGCATCAATGGAACAAGAATGAAAAAAATAAAATCCAAAATCTCCAATTTATTAAGTAACCAGAAACCCAAAAATAATGTATTAAGAGTTCATAACCTAATAAAATACTAACCCAAGGGTATTTATAACTTCTCTAAATAATAAAGAAAACCTAATTAAAACATAATAGGAAAACTATGTTGGCAGTGGTTATTTTTGGCGATAATTTGTTAGCACTGGTCACGACTCGTTGCCTGCTGTCATAGCTCTTTTCCATCTTCAGTGGTCATGAATTTTCATGTGTCTTTACGAGCAGTAGGCTTCTAGTCATAATCACTCTAGTGAATTTCCTTTTTCAGGACTTCTGAGTCTGTTGTCAAGACGACTCTTCACTACTATTTGTAGTCTATCCTTATGACTCATGGTCTTGCTCGTTACCACTGGGACATCACTTTGTAAATCTTTAGGAGTTTTGTCTACTATGCTTAGTACGATTGTACACCACGACCCGTAGTCACTCCTTACTAGTCGTGGTAAGTCTATACTTCTTCAGTCCAGTTTTTTCTAATGTTAGCATCACGGTCTCGCTATGGGTTGTAAAGTGTCTTAACAACTCATAGCCTACGCAGTACTTCAACTTTTCAGAACTTTAAATTTTTTATTCTTCTATTTTTTTTAATTCCAGGCCACCTCCAACCTAATTTACCTGCAACACATACAAAACGCACATCATATCCGACTAAACAACCTATGTTAATGTATATTTTCAATGTTTTAAGAATCGAATGTGTCATGAAACCATGACACATCAACACCCTCAACATAGAATATTTGCATTTCCTCAAGAAAAAACATAAAACAAAAACACATCCGATGCTTAACCAGGAAGATCCTAAGATACCTTTGGTAGTCAACTTTTAAGTATTTCTCAAAACACATTACCTTTTCCTATTTTTATCCATTCATAACTCAATTATGTGACCGATGAAGTACAACTACGTGACATAGAGGAATAAAGTGATGCCATTACATTAGCAAAAAACAACAATGCATATACAAGTCACATTACCTGAACAGATGAGCAACCTAACAATGCAACCCATGTATTGTCACAATCAAAGAAGTTCGAATCACTCATCTAGATAAACATATTAATTCTGGCACGGTCAAGAAGTTCTCTCACTCACAAAGAAGTTCCAATTAGCGTGCACAGAATGTCACAGGCTTGTCCTTAATTTCTTTATCAGAGTTTTTGGCCAGTTAGGTTAGGATCACTATGGTAATTTATTAGGCTTGTAAAGTAGGCTTGGGGGTTGGTATAGTGCATTTGGGAATTTTTTTTAGTGAATTAGCCTCCTTGGTACTATGATTACTTTGGGGTTCACTCATTTACCAGCATCTTATTCTTTCCGCCTTTATTTCTCCCCTTTTATTTTTTTTCTTCTCCTTCAAATTGTATGTGGTTTCTTTTATTCTTTCTTTTTCTTCTTTTTACAAATTTTTTGTTTTGTTCTTTGGTTTTCTTTTTATTTTTCTCTTTTTACACCACACCCAACCCTACTTTCTTTTCTACTCACACCCTTTCTTCATGCCAACTTCTACTTGTGCACCCCTATGATAGCCACCCTCAACTTAAGTGATTTTATTGAGTTAGGGTGCATAGTGTCCAAGGAGGACCATGGCCAATACATGCTCATTGTAGTTAAAATCGAGAATGTGAATTGTGGTAAATAAAAAATAGGTCTATTAAGTCCCAAATTCAGGATCAAGGGATACTTATAACATTTGGTTGGTTATTTTATGATAAAATGGACTAATCTATAAAACGACCTATAATCCTTTCCTAACAAACTATCCTATAACTTAGGCAATACTAACCGAGCATGTTCTAGATTCTCCACACATAAGGAACTAGGTAATGCCTCACACAAATATTGTACAGGGTCACATCGTATGTTATTATCTATTCGGTTCAGGCAATTATTTTCTATGGTTAATTCATTCCTAATTCTGATGTTATTACAAGATTTACAGTGGTACATGCATACACACATCACACAGTTGTAACATAAATTTTTAGCAGGGGTGTTTTTTTAAAAAATTGTTTCAGCGCAACTACACAAAATTAGTCAATTGACTTTGGCATTAATTTTCATCCTAATTAAACACACACCCATAAAAAAATCATATTCTATTCTATACATGCCAGTTTTGCGTTCAAAATATAGCCAATGGGAAAACAATCATGGTAACAATATCCCTCAGCGGCTATGAGGTATACTCCCACCCCAACTAAAAGCATATGCCCTATCCCCAATGCATATAATAAGTAAAAACAAGGGATGAAGACATACCTAGGTGTACTAGGCATAAGATCAAATAATGTCAGCACAAGGGACCTTAGAATGACACCAGTCTCAGTATCAGTGGTCCCAGTAGGGGTTGGGATTCTCATATCAATAGTGGCCCCTATTATAGCTGATGCACTCAATGGTGGATCTAGCATAGGGGTGGTACTGCTGCTTAGATCAATAGTATTAGCAGGTTAAGAACTACCAGCTCTTCCCTCTATATTAGGGACCCTCACCTATCGGTCTAGCTCATCTTAAATACTGGTTGCTTTTATAGTATCAACATTCTCCTTCTCTATTCTATTTTTTTTTCTTTTTCATTCTTCCTTTCTAACCTCCATAAACATCAGCAGTAGAGGTGAGCCTCCAATACCTCAGTTATCCTATGCCTCCTTATCATCTTTGATCTTCTCTATAATAGGCATTGATAGGATTGGTCTATTATATGGATCCTTAACCGCCTTTCTAACTGCAGCCAACTTAGCATGTACATTCTCCAAATATAAGGACTGGATACCCTTCAGCCTCTGGATGATACGCTTCTCAAACACATCAAATATGGTTTGCATCATTCTCTTATCCTCTCTAATCTATCTATAAACCCAGGGATTCACCCCTTCCTTCATTAGTCTTACCTTCATCTCCACTATACCTAATCTCTTTTTCACCTTTGCGAAAAATGATAGCAATATAAAAACATAACTGGCGGGGGCTGATCTAAAAGTAAATGGGCATGGTAGCACAGTAGGTAGTGAATTTCGAGTCTAGAAGGTGCCTGCTACATCAGTAGAGGTTTGAGGCTCGCATTGGGTAGTATTACTCCCGTGACCTCTAGCCTCGTATGTGTCTTTAATCATTGTGGCTCCAATATTTTCTACCTCGGAGGTAGAGTTATCAATATCTCTAATCAAACCCAAGTTTGCCGTGGTTTGGGGATGGATTAATTTATCAATATCTAGTATCTCTTAAACTCCCACATATAGACATATCCATGTTAGCAAAGATGGGAAAGCCATGCCATAATGCCCATAATTAGGGATGCTTTATCAGGGATCAACTTATTGTCCCCATGAGTGGGACTCAACCTATGATTAACAAGAGTCCACCATGACTTAGCAATGAAATTCAAACTGCCCTTTTTAATTCATGATAAAATACCAACACCTCCAACTACCCAAATAGCCTCCTTCTGGTCTTCAATAATAGTCCCAACCATCCACCGGAAATGAATAAGCTCTTTTGACCAAATATGTTTCATCTTCACCTTATACCTCTCATCTACCCTATTATCAAACTCAACAGTGATGATTGAAGGTAGAAATTCTGGCTTATGGAAGACTTAGGAGATGGTTTGTATTGAGATGTGCACCCGAACACCTTAAATTACCAAATTGGTCAGTGGGTCACCACCCTTCTACAATCTCCCTTGTAGATATAACCTCTTTAACCCCATTTGGTATGTAACTAAAACTCATGGACCAAAGCTAAACTGTACTATCATAGAGCCTTAGTCATCTACTCTAAATCATACTATTTGAATAGAGCATCAAATGCAGGCATCTCACACATGCCTACGGTGGTCAGCTTTCTCTCTAGATAAATGCCTCTCTGTAGTTTTCCAGTAGAGGGGTTTATGGTGATATCTTGCTTTTATAGGGACTGTATTTTGGGGTAACCCCACTATTAAATGACGGGCACCATAGCAGGCTGGATGGAAACTGGACTGGGAGGTAGTCGTGGTGGAGAAATTTAGACTAGGGTGTCACTCTCCTCACTTTCACCCTTACTTTCAGACTCAGACCCATCATTTCTTCAGCATTCACCACCCCATTCTCCTACTCAGAACTAGATTTACCCTTATTATAATCATCACCTTCAATATCATCATCATCTTTACCATCTCCTCATACTGAGACGGTGAGGATAGTGATGATGTGCTAGGATTCTTCCTTCTAGGTATGGTCCTGGGTGGTGTGACCTCTTCCAAGGCTGCTTTGGCTCCCCAAAGTAATCTTTGGCATGACTCCACTGCCTCTCTAATTGGATACTCTTTCCTTAATCGACACAACTCTTCATCGTCAGTGGCTTCATTCCTAAGTTAATGCATCGAGGAGTAGACTAGCTTTTTTAGAGTTTTCTTCCTTGTTGAATCAGTTTTTTGAGCCATTGGTACCTATTGAAACATACCCATTAGTAAGTCCTAAGAATAAGAAAGAAAACAAAAGAATTTATGTCAATGTGGAAGGTCTGGGTACTTTATGACTAGAGAGTATGAGTCGTACCCTCTGGTCATGAGTCATGGTGAGACTCATGAAGTGGGTTGGTACCTACAGTTTAATCACTAGTCAAATAACAAGCCCGCCTAATAAGTCATTATGCTAGACTATGACACGTTACCAATACTTATTATTTGACCAGAAATAAAATTCTTATACACTAGCCTTCACAGTTATTATGATTTCATACCATGAGTCATATGGTGTGTCTAAAACTCGTGACATGAGTCATGATGTTAATAAAATCTACATTATTCTAACCAACCAAGTTACCAGTGGTTACGAGCCATATAACAACTCATGAGGTGACCCTATGAATCATCACGAGTCCCATAATCACTGGTATATCAATGGTTGAAGAAGTTAACATGAAAATCTCATCCATAACACAACTATATGTATTTGAACAATTTCCATACTTCATATTTCATCCCTAATAAACAATTTATTGCACAGAGTCCGTGTTTACTCCTATTTTTACATTGCATTAAAAATTACTTAATAATAGGGCTCGACTATTTTTATGTGCATATATTTCTATCAATAAGTATATAGAAGTACCAACTAAGTATATAGAAGTACCAACTAAGTATATAGAAGTTTTTAGCACAAACTACTTACTTGATTAGTTGACTTGGTTTTCTTAAAGACTTTGCTTTAACAATTTTGCTCTAGTTCTTAAGATTCTCAACATTGGTAATTGTCAATAGTTTGATTTTGATTTGAAAGAATGAAGTTAGGGTGTATTGGTAAGTTATGAGAATACATAGAGTCACCAAGTTTTAAAAAAGGAATGCGAATCACTTGCTATTAATTTTCCTTATTTAACCCATTGATACCGAACCGCGTTAACCCCTTAGGCCTATGATGTCAGGCCTAGTCACGAGTCATCTTAATGATTCTTTACCACTTACTACGAGTCATAGACACCCTTGTAATGATTAAAACCTTACCTGGGTTTCCTATCATCTCAACGCAAGGTGACGAGTCCTAGTCATTGACTACTACTCGATCTAAGAGTCGTAATGAATCCAAAAAGAAAATACCTAGAGATGGCCTGAGTTCCAGAACCCTATGACTCTGGTGATGATTCCTAAAGTGTGATCATAACTCATGAAGTGGGTCATAAGGCCTAGAAGAAGAAAATTTTTCTGGTCCTTTTTTGTAATCTCCAGCCTAGAACATTGAACATGCAAGTTACCCTATAATCAAATTAGTACAAAACATGTGTTGCCTTCTACATTATTCTTGATTTAATGTTATGGTATGATTTGGTTAGGTTGGATACTCAAACTTCACCAACCACCCCCTAGGTTGCCTCCCATGCAACTCCTGCTTTAATATCACGGCATGACATAATTGCCTTGGTAACTTCATACTTCATCAAGGATCAAATAATCAACCACTTTCACTTTTGCATTGTTTCCTATGTAGTGCTTCACCTTTTGTCCATTCTCTATGAATGAAACTTTACCATCATGCTTCAGGTCTATAGAACTATATGGGAGAACCCTATTCATAGTGAATGGTCTATAATGCCTAGACTTTAAATTATTGGGAAATAAGTGAAGTATTTAATTATATAACAAGACCAAATCACTAGGCTCAAAATTCATTGTTGCAAACTATTTTGTATGTAGCCCAATCTCTATTTTAAGTTGTGCAACTTCTTGTGCTACCAAATCAGCACCAACTCAGTTGTCACTAGAAGCTCTTATGGAATAAGTACAAGCACCTCTCTCGGCCTATCGAGTATGCCATCCTTGGTTAATGATAGAGATGTAGTCTAACATGTCCTGTACTACCTCCCCATGAAAATGTAAAAATGTACCTCCAGATGTTGTGTCTTCCATTTCCCTAGAGCAGATAATCAGGGATCTATAAATATTTACAAAATATTAGACCCTAGAATTTGGTGATTAGGTACCATGCTTAACTTCTTTTTGAACCAAAATGATGCCTCATAAATTAAATCATTAGGTAACTGCCTGCATTTGTAAATCTTATATTTTAACTACAACGTCCTACTAGGAGAAAAGAAATAGTTCAAAGACTCTAACATATCCTGTACTACCTCTTAGAAAAGAGGCATAAATGCACCTCTAGATATTGTGTCTTCCATTGACCTAGAACTTATAGTCAGGGATCTGTGGAATATCTACAACAAATTTGAACCTAAAATCCAATGATTAGGTACCATCGTTAACTTCTTTTTGAACCGAAACCACGCCTCAAATAGGGGATCAGCAGGCAATTGCCTGGAGTTGTAAATCTTATCTTTTAATTATAACATTCCTGTAGGAGGAAAGAAACAATTCAAAAACTATCTATGCAACTCATTCTGGTTGAGACTCTAGGAAGTTCCCCTAACCACAATAATACTTTTCTGGTCAACTAAAATAGGAATAACCTTAATCTCAATGCTTCTAGAACTACCCCCGAAATGGTATATGAAGTGCAAATCCTAATAAAACTAACAAGATGTATGTTTGTATTATTTGTAGATGACCCCAAAAACAAACCCTTTAAAGTCAATAGCTAGATCATTGGACTCATGATATCAAATTTAATATTTAGGGATAAAGGAGGAGGAATGACGGTTCCTATCTTAGTAGGCTCAATATATCCCATATTTTTATAAATGGTAGATAGTGATATGCCAGGATCAATTGAGCTCTTCCGCCTTGATCTCTATATCGATTAGCATCTAGTACAGCTCGATGATCAACTATCGATTTGTCTTAGCTAGCTCTTCATGCTGAGTCAAACAAGCCTCTTTGGCTTTTTTTCTCTGTTTAACAGCTTCTGCTAACATCTGCTTTATTTGTTTATTAGAAATATTTTGTGGATCATTTGAATTAGGGGAAGGTATTGCATATGGATTATCCCAAACTTCTTTTAAATTGCCAACACATATTGGTTCTGTCATTATACGATTAGGCTATAAGATTTTCTCTTGTTCAGAATTTAGTTGGTGTAAGGGATTACCTTGATTCTTAGTGTTAGGTATGCACCAACATATACACAACAAATACCATAAAGTAAAGACCCAAAAACTTTAACAAACTTCAATCAATAAGCAACACTGTATTTACTAGCAAAGGCGCTAAAATTTGATGTCTGTTAAAACTAACATCTAAAGTATTATGTTGCAATTGATGTCCAATATAATAACCCAAACCAAGTTGGGGTCAAACCCACTAGGAATGCATGGAATTATATCTTAAACTTGATAAAATCATAGGTAGTACAAAAAAGTAAATGGAGGGATTTGAAAACCATAGTAATACATAACCAAACTTGAGTGCTTGAGGTTGTAAATAATAAAAGACAAACACTAGTACTATGTTCCCCTTGGCTTCTAACTCCATAAGTTTCTCATGTTAAATTCACCTATCCCACTACTCTCCATGCAAAATATGACAAGCTATGATTTAACAACCATCTTATGAGTGAGTTGATAGATCAAACCCTTCACTTTTTGAGTCTTGGGGCGTCACCTTTCTATGCTTTGTTTTTGACCCCAGTACAACTATTACCTTTTGAGTCTCATGTTGATTAGATAAGGGTTGATAGCCTCAAATCAATGTCTTACCCCCTTTCCCTAATATCAAACTTCCTTGTGAGGATGATCTCAAATACAAGCAATTTCCAAGATTCTGCAGTATCTTAGGAGACAATTTATATAAAGAAGATTACAATACACACAGTTATAAAAATCTAGATAAATCTCCTACTTCCTCTATATAGTTAATCTGTCGGCGTTCTCATAATCCTAGTTAATGAATTTAGATGCTCATGATTATGCAACCATCCAAGGAATTCAAAGAAACAAACATTGAATCAATGGCAAAAGAATGAAATGAATAAAATAAAAAATCTCTAACTAATTACGTAACTAGAAACCTAAGAATAAAGTATCAAGTAGCAAAGTACGTGAAAGTATGTATAAAAATATCAAGACTGAATAACCTAATTAAAGACTAACCCAAGGGTATTTATAGTATCCCAAAATAATAAAGGAATACTAATTAAAAAAAATAGGAAAACTATGTCGGTAGTGATTACGCCTCTGGTTACAAGTTGTTAGGACTGGTCACGACTCATTGCTTGCTGTCATAGCTCTCTTCTAACTTTAGTGGTCACAACTAGTCATGGGTCCTTATGAGTCATTGGCTGCTAGTCGTAGTCACTCCAGTGAATTTCCACTTTCTGGATATTTTAGTCTGTAGTTAGGATGACTCATCACCACAAGTTGTAGTCATCAATATGCGAGTGGGGTCTTGGATTGGTATTAATAATTTCTTACATAACTCTTTGCTATTAGGTTCCATGTAATGGCTTATATCAAGATTTATTGAGATTTGAGATGATTTAAGCTTATTTATACCATTTTGAGTTGATTCATTACATAATATTTATTTTTTTATGAGTATGTATCCTTATTTTATTCATCCATATTTATGGAATTGGTACTATTGAAAAACACTAATTTTAAAAGAAAATAATACACTTTATAATATTCCTTGACCAAGAAATATGATGATAAGGTTGTTTGATGAGATTATGATAGTATATTGATTGAGAACCCCCCATAGGTCTCAAAAGGTATATACTAGGTGATATTAAGACATTCCATTCTTATCATACGAATTCATTACATCATTTACATTTCACTTTTGTTGCTTGCAAGTTTTGTAAAGCCTTCATTTATATATTTATGTGTGGTTATTCATAAAATGTTATTATACTTGTATTATTTATACTGTTATGAGATACAACTTGAGCCATTTGTTGGATATTTTTATATGTAGATGGAAGCATGCTTATAGAATCTTTTATATGCTTTATTTCTAACTTAGCTCAATTAATCGATGATGCCTACTAAGTACAAGTGGATCATACTCACTCCTACTTTCTATACCCTTTCATTATAGATCCCAGTAAGAATGTGACCTACTGAGCTAGAGATCATGTAGAGTTAAGGATATCTTAAAGTATTGGTGAGCTCCCCATTTAGATCCTAATTCCAATCTTCATCATAACTTTATCTTATCTTTATTTTATATTTTAGATATAGATTTATGTATTTTCATATAACAATAATTAGTGTCATTAACCATGACACTAGATTTTGGGATATGAGTTATATTTATTGAAATTTTTAGATTATTTATATATTTGCCCTGACTTTATTTTGAACTCTCATATTTGAGTGCTATTAATATTCTTTCCACATTTTTATCTCTTTTGGGTTTTGGACTTACCTGCCAAGGTTGGGATAAGGTAGGTGCCATCATGACCTTAAATTTTGGGTCATGATGAACTAGTATCATGAAAAACCCTGGGTTTCTGGCCCTTAGATAATTTCCTGGATTTATTATCTTTGGATAGGATATGACTAGGGAAAATAACTTGTACATTATGATATGAGTGGTATGGGTTACTCATAAGCTGGCCAGTATTGGTTAGTGGGTCAGATTTGGTTTCATGAATAAGTTTGACTTGGGCGGTAAGAGTCGTATCAGTGGATACAGGTTGTTTGGGTACTTTAATTAATATAAGAATTCGTAATTTAAGTTTTTTCTAAGTACGAGTTGATTACCAAAAGTCGTAATCTAGGGTACGTGCCGTACGATAGACTCGTATGGTGGTCAATGTTCAATACTCTTGGGATTCTATTCTGCCAGGTACGGATCATGGGCACTAGTCATATACTTGGACATGACATGGTTTGTGGTGATTCATACCTTGGACAGTGTTGGGTCTAAGAAAGATGGACTTGGGTACGAGTGGGGAGTACCACTTGTACTGGAGAGTACGACTGGTATGGATAGTCGTGCCCACCTGACTGGATTTTTGGGAGTTTTAGTGAGGGTAATCTAGAAATATCCCCACTTAATATAATAAATCCCCATGACTTATATTCCTATTGGGAGGTTATTTTCCCTATTATTCTATTCATTAACACTTAGAAACTTTTCTTAAACACTCTATAATTCTCTCTAAGGCTTTTGGGTAAAGGAAGGAGAGTGTTTTATCTTAAGAATTAATTTGGGTCTTGTGTTGTTGATTTATCTCCATTGTTAGTTTAAACTAAAGGCATGGTTTAATAAAATGTTTTCATAGTTTGATTATTGTATGGTTTTGCATTTTCAAATATAATTGGGGTTTTTGGTTATAAAGTCTTGTTTATGGTTTTCCCATGTTTTAATTATGCTTTTATATGCTTTAATGGTGGTTTTGGATAATTGGTTGCATGGGAATAATTATTTGGTAATTGTTTTTGGTTTTAGAAATACTATACCCCCAATATGTTAGATAAAATGCCTATGAGAATGTTTTCACTACATTGATGGATTTTAATGGAACTATTGTATGGTTTAAACTTGGTAATAGTACCCTAAATGGTTAAATGGTTTGTAATGGTAAAAAATGGAATGGTTTTGGTTTAACCATCATTCTTGTGGGGTACAATAGAATCCCCCCAAGTAATCATAATAATGGAACACTTGTGGGGTACATGGGACTCCCCTAAGTTAATTGGTAATATGATCTATGTATACATAGGACTCCCTTGATCTTAAAAGGGTTTGGTTAAGGACAATACTTTTAAATTATAATTGGTATGGCGATACCGCTATGTATAGCCTCGGTTAATAATAATGGTTTAGTTGGTTGGAAATTATTTTTATTGGGAAATAATGGTGTGGTGTGATAGCTAATCGTGAAAGTAGGAGTTTAATGAATGAACAAAGGAAACTCATGTTTTCCAATATAAGGGGTAGGGCATGGCGACCCTTTTATGATACTATGAGGTACTAAGGAATCCTATAAGTACATTATACATATGTATCATGGAGGGTGAGGGTACTTGGGAAATCCTTACTATTATGGTATCTCCATTTCATGCGACAACATGTATCGGGGCCCGTTCAGGGGGTTAACTCAGACCTATATAGCCCATGGGTGGTTAAGAATGGTTAAGCTACACATACCCAGGTTAATGGTTCTAAATGCATTCTAAGCCCGATTCCCTTTCCTGGTACGGTTGTACATATGTATTTGTTGTATTTATATGGATAGTTAACTTGATCTTGTTAAATGGAATTATTTCACCCGCTAACCCATCTTCGGTCGGCTATATCCCTACGCAATGCGGGAATCGACTATTCTACTCTTCCTACTTAGATATCAGACATTCGAGATTAGCTACTGGATTGAAGTGCTGAGCTTGCATCTTTTAGGAAGGTTCTATTTCATGGATGTTACTTCATACTTTGGTTTATTTATGGATATTTGTTTTTCCTATAGTTGGGGCTATGTTCCAACCAGATTTTTGTACTCTTTTGTTTAGAGGCTTTTGTGGAACTACTATAGGTTGGTATGGGTAGGATCGGTATTAGTGTAAGCCTTAGCATTGGTATTTGTATTAGGGATGACATAGGCTGACTGTATTGTTAGTTGTTCTATCCTTTTTTATTCTGGGAATATGTATAACTATTACAAAACATATATGGTTATGGTTTTTTATTTGGTTCAGCCATTGGCTGGGATCCAACAGTTGGATTTGGTTGTCTCAATAATAGAACTATGCCTATGACTATAATCTAGATAGTTACACTATGTTGTTATATGTTTAAAATTCTGCCAACTTAGGGAAGATGGCTAGAGGTTTTATTATGTAACCAATGTGGTCTCTGATCCCGGTTGGACTTAGGACACCAATTATTACAAAGCCCCAGGTTGGGTCGTGTCAAGTTGGTATCAGAGCTTTAGGTTCATGGACAATTGGGAGTCCACAAAGCCATGTCTAGTAGAGTCTCTTTTAGGGGTGTATAGTACGCCACACTTATAAGAGATAAGTTATAAGACATTTAGGAATGTTTTACTTTCTTGGTATTCCATTTTCAATCTTGGAGTCTAAGTCCTGGAATTTCCTCTAATCATTAGTTGTTCACTTTTTAGATCATGCCTCATCGATATGGAAAAAAGAGAAATCCTTCTATTCAATCTGGGGATGATGTTGAGGGAGTACGCCCTACACCTAGAGTTCACAATCGATCTTAGGGTCCTATCCCTGATTATTCTGGAGTTCCCCCGGTTCCTACTAGTCCTCTTTAAGGTGAGGTGACTAATGTAGAAATTTTTCGGTCGATTTATACTATTGCTCAATTGGTTGCTGCTCGAGCTGAGGGGGATGCATCTAGTGTTCTATCTGTTGAGGCCATAAGGGTTGGCCAGTTCATAAAGATGTATCTTCCTAATTTTATTGGTAGAAAGATAGAGGAGGATCCTTAGGATTTCTTAAATACAATCAAGAAGATATTTAGAGTGATGTAGTTAACTAATATAGAAGGGTGAATTTTATAGTTTATCAACTCAAAGATATTATGTACCAATGGTATGAATAGTGGGATAGGGATAGAGGTGATGTTAAGGAGTTATCCTTATGGGAGACCTTTTCTAATGCTTTTCTGGATTGCTTCTTTCCTTAGGAGCTGAGGGAAATAAAGATAGACGATTTTGTTAATTAAGTACGAAAGAATGTTTTTCAAGGAGTACACCTTGAAATTTTATCAGTTGTCAAGGTATGCTCCAAATTTGGTGGCTTATATGAGGAAGGGGGTGAGGAAGTTCACTTTTGGGATATCTCAGTATTTGATCCTTGAAAGAAAGGATTTTTTGTTGATTAAGGACATAGATATTTTAAAGGTTTGTTGTCCATATGCAGTGGGTGGAGAATTAAAATGGAAAATAAGCATAGTATGGGAAAAGGCAGGGTAAAAGGAGACGAATATCTAAGAAGTGTGGTGTTGCGCAGAAGAGTGGTCGGGATAGCGAAAAATGGATGAAGAAAAAGTGGGGTAGTTCTAGTTCCTTCTATACTGCTAGTGCTCCTTACCCAAAGCAGTCGGGTGATAGGTGTCAGTAAGGTGGTGATAATTTTTAGGCATAAGGTGCCCAATCTTAGGAGAGTGGGACACAATCAACTTCTTCATACCCTTCTTGTCGGTTTTGTAGTCTTATTCTTTGGGGATTTTGTGATGAAGGGAGGGACATGTGTTTTAAATATGGACAGCTAGTCCATATACTCATAAACTATCCAGTTGGTAAGGGTTCTTTGAGAGCAGTCAAGGCTATGATTGCTTCATCTTCTACTGTTGTACCTAGTGGTGTTGCTTCTGTGTCTGCTCCTATTTTTGGTACTGATGCTGGCCGAAATAGATTATATGCTCTTGAATCTCAACAGGAATTTGAGGCATCACCTGATGTCATTACTTATACGGTATAACTCTTTTCTCATGATATATATTATCTGCTTGATCCGGGGTTCACTCATTCCTATGTGACCTTATATGTGGCTGTGTATTTTAGTTTTGATCCTGAGGTTGTTTCAGATCCTTTTTCTATTTCAACCTTGATAGATGACTCAGTTATTGCTAAAAATGTCTATTGGGTGTGTGTGTGGAATCTATTGGTAGCAAAAAGACCTTGGTAGATCTGTTTGAGCTTGATATAGTAGATTTCGACATTATTCTAGGGATGGGTTGGTTACATTTTTGTTACACATCCTTAGATTTTTGAACTCATAAGGTTGTCTTTAGGTTATCTTATGAACCTGTTATAGAGTCGTAGGATGGTTCCCTAGCTTCTAGGAGGAGGTTTATTTCTTATCTTATAACTTGGAGATTAATCTCCAAAGGTTGTTTTTATCAATTGGTCTGGGTTATAGATTCTAACTTGAATGGTCTTTGGTTTAACTCAGTTCTGATGGTAAATGAGTTTCCAAAAGTTTTTTCTGATGATCTTCCTGGTGTTCCTCCAAATAGGTAAATTGAGTTTGGTATTGATTTGGTTCCAGACACTCGTCCAATATCTATTCATCCTTATAGAATGGCTCGGATGAGTTGAGAGAACTCAAGGAACAATTTAAGGATCATCTGTATAAGGGGTTTATTCTTCCTAGTGTATCCCAATAGGGTGCACCGGTGCTGTTCGTGCACAAGAAAAAAAGTTCCCTTCAGATGTGGATTGACTATGTCAAGAAAAATTATCCTCTTCCAATTATAGATGACTTGTTTGATCAGTTGCAAGGTGCCAAGTTTTTTTCTAAGATAGACCTTCGATCTGGGTATCATCAACTTAAGATTAGGGAGGATGATATCCTTAACTTGACTTTTCATACTCGGTATGGGCACTTTGAATTCTTGGTTATGTCATTTGTCTTGACTAATGCCCCATCAATATTTATGAATTTAATGGCATGGTTTTCAGGTAGGTCTTGGTTCTTTTTTTCATAGTGTTCATTGATGACATCTTGGTGTATTCTTGAGTGAGGTAGATCATGCCAATCACGTCAGTGTGGTGTTGCGGGCCTAGAAGGAACAACAGTTGTATGCAAAGTTCTCTAAGTATGAGTTTTGGTTGAACACTGTAACTTTCTTAAATCATGTTTTTTCTAGTGAAGGGATCAAGGTGGATCCTCAAAAGGTGCCCTAGACCCAGAAGGAGGCAAATCTCAGGTAGAGGAGATGGTTGTATCTTCTTAAGGACTATGATACTAGTCTTTACTATTATCTAGATTAGGCTAATTTTATTGCTGATGCTCTGAGTAGGATATCCATGAGGATTTTAGCTTATGTGAATAAGAAGAAGCGAGAATTGGTAAAGGATATTCCCTGCTTGGATAATCTTGGAGTTCGTCTTTTGGACTCCAAGATGGTGGTGTATTGGTATAAGAAGCAGTTAGATCGAATCTCAGTGCAGAAATAAAGGAGAAAATAGTGCTAGATCCTATTTTAATAAAAATCAAGAGTGATGTAAATGGGCAAAATGTAATGGTAATAATTAAAATCAAGAGTGATGTAACTATTCCAAGGAAGGTTGTATGTTCCTAACGTTGATGGGTTGCTACAAGGGTCTTGGCTGAGGCGCATGAATCATGCTATGTTGTTCATATCGGTTCTTCGAAGATGTATTATGATATCAAAGAGATATATTAGTGGAATTGTATGAAATCAGATGGGGTTGATTTTGTAGCCAAGTACATGGCGAGTCAACAAGTTAAAATTGATAACATAAGGCCTGGGAGGTTGTATAACTAAATTGATTTACCTACAAAAATAAGAGGTGATCAATATGGATTTGGTTATAGGTTTTCCTTGATCGCGAAACTAATTAGGTTCGATTTAGGTCACTGTGGATATGATGACAATGCTCACTTCTTGCCAGTGTGGACTATCTTTTTAACAACGGATTATGTGAAGTTGTATCTTTAAGAGATTGTGAAGCTACATAAGGTACCTGTTTTTGATTATATCTGATAATGGTATGCAGTTTTTATCTCATTTCTGGCAGTCATTTCAGAAGGGATTGGGTACTATAGTGAGTCTGAGTATTGCTTTTCACCCTCAGATAAATGGGAAAGAAGAAAGGACATTCATACATTAGAGGATATGCTTCAGGAATGTGTGATTGATTATAGTGGCAATTGGGTTGAGCATCTAACTTTGGTAGAGTTTGCTTAACATAATTGCTATCGTTGTGGTATTCAGATGGTTCCTGTTAAGGTATTGTATGGTAGGAGGAGTAGATCTCCTATTGGTTGGTTTGACATGGTGAGGCGGACATGTTTGGTCCGAATTCTATTTCTCAGGCAATGGAAAATGTGAAGGTGATTTGGGATAGGCTTAAGGCTGCCTAAAGTTGTAAAAATTACAATGGGGTTATAAGGCGTAGAGACTTAGAGTTTGAGTTTGGGGATAAGGTATTCCTCAAGGTGTCTCCCATGAAGAGATTAATGTAGTTTAGAACGAAGGGGAAGACCAGTACTAAGTTTATTGGTCCTTATGAGATTTTACGGAGGATTAGCAATGTTTCTTATTAATTGGAGTTCTTTCTAGTTTGAGCTCCATTCATCCGACATTTCATGTCTCCGTGTTGAGGAAGTGTCTTGGTGATCCTTCTTCGGTGATTTCTTTGGAAGGGTTGGATATCTCAGATTCTTTATCTCATGGAGAGGTCCCAATTAAGATACTGGATCAGTAGGTTTGTCGGTTATGGACAAAGGATGTGGCCTCGGTTAAGGTTCCATGGAGGAACCACAAAGTGGAAGAGGCTACATGTAAAATGGAGGAGGACATAAACTCTAAGTATCTGTATCTATTTTTTGCTCCAAGGATTTATGTGGAAGGCATGTATTCTTGAAGACATCTTTATTTTCTGAGTTTTTTAATGTAAAGATTAATGTCTTTGCATCTATGATTCCTTAATTGGTTAAAGGTTTGATTGATATTTGATAATGAAAATAAATCGTGCTTGTAATTACCATACCTTGTCCGTCATTCTGATAAGAATATTCCTAATTGGGGAGACTGAAACACCCTAGATTTCTAGACCTTTGAAAATATCTTGGATTTTGGTCTCTTTATAAGATATGACTAGGGGAAATGACTAATATACTAGGATATGAGTGGTATGGGTTTGTCGTATACTGACCAGTGTTGGTTGGTGGGTTAGACTTGGTTTCTGGAATGGGTACGACTTGGGTGGTAGGAGTCATATCGTTGGATATAGGTTGTTTGGTTACTTCAATTAATCTTAGGTTTTGTAACTTAAGTTGTATCCGAGTACGAGTGGCTCACCAAGAGTCGTAAGTAAGGGTACGAGCCATACTATGTACTTGTATGATGGTCAGTGTTCACTTCTCTTGATATTTTATTCTGTCGGGGATACGAATTATGAGTACTAGTTGTATACACGAGTACGACATGGTTTGGGGTGAGTCGTACATTGGACAATATTGGATAAAAGGGATATGTCCTTGGGTACAAGTGGTGGGTACCACTCTTATTGAAGCATACAACTAGTATAGATTGTCGTACCCACCTGACAGGATTTTTGGGAGTTTAAGTGAGGGCAATCTGGACATTTCGCCACTTAACCTAATAAGGCCCCAAGACTTATATTCCTATTGGGATCTTATTTTCCCTATTATTATATTCATTAACACTTAGAAACATCTCTTAAACACTCTACAATTCTCTCTAAGGCTTTTTGGGTAAAATAAAGCTAGTGTTTCATCCAAAGAATTAATTTGGGTCTTGTGTTGGTGATTTTCCCCATCATCTTCTTGGTTTAAGGTATTTTCTCTTCCCTCGTTGCTATTTCCAACTAAAGGCATGGTTTTATACAATATTTTCATGGTTGGGTTATTGTATGGTTTTGCATTTTCAAATATAATTTGGAGGTTTTAGTTATAAATGCTTGTTTATGGTTTTCCCATGTTTTAACTATGCTTTTATATGCTTTAATGATGGTTTTGCATAATTTGTTAAATGGGAATGGTTATTTGGTAATTGGTTTTGGTTTTGGAAATACTATGCCTCCAATATGTTTGATAAAATACCTATGAGAATGCTTTCACTATATTTTTGGATTTTAATAGAACTATTGCATGGCTTAACCATGGTAATGGCAACCTAAACGGTTAAATGGTTTGGAATGGTCAAAAATGGAATAGTTTTGGTTTAACAATTATTCTTGTGGGTTACAATGGGATCCCCCAAGTAATCATAATAATGGAACACTTGTAGGGAACATGGGACTCCCCCAAGTTAATTGGTAGTGTGATTTATGGGTACGTGGGACTCCCTTGATCTCAAAAAGGTTTGGGTATGGATAAGACTTGCAAGTTATAGTTGGTACAATGATACCACTATGTATAGCCTCAGTTAATAACAATAGTTTAGTTGGTTGTAAATGGTTTTAACTGGGCAATAATGGTTAGGTGTAATAGCTAACTGTAAAGGTGGGATTTCAATGAATGAAAACTAGAAAATCATGTTTGCCACATGAGGGGTAGGGCATGGTGACCCTTTTATGATACTATAAGGTATGCGGGAATCCTCTAAGTACATTGTACATATGTATTTTAGAGGGTGAAGGTACATGGGAATCCCTTAGTCTTATGGTATTTCCATTTCATGCGGCTACACCCATCGAGGCCTGTTTAGGGGGTTACACTGGACCCATATAGCCCGTGGATAGTTAAGGATGGTTAAGATACATATACTTGAATTAATGGTTTTAAATGCATTGTAAACACAGTTCCCTTTCCCACCACGATTATATATGTGTGTGTGTATGGGTTGTATGTATATGGATGGTTTACTTGGTTTTGTTAGACGACATTATTTTACCCTTATCCTGAGTTCATGCTAGAGTTCACCCGCTAACTTATCTTCGAGTTGCTATATCCCCATGCGATACGAGAACCGACCATTCTACTCCTCCCGCTTAGCTATCGGACATTCAGGATCAACTACTATATTGAAGTGGTGAGCTTCCATCTTTTGCAAAAGGCTCCATTTCATGGATGTTATTTCATACCTTGGTTCATTTATAGATATTGGTTTTGGCTATGGTTGGGGGAATGTACCAACCGGATCTTGGTATTCTTTTGGTTAGAGGCTTTTGTGGAACTACTATGGGTTGGTTTAGGAGGGATCAGTATTGGTGTCGGCCTTAGCATTGGTTTTTGTATTGGGGCTGACATCGACTGACTGTATTGTTGGTTGTTCCATCCTCTTTTATTTTGGAATCATATTTAATTTTTATGGAACTCATATGTTTATGGCTTGTGGTTCGGTGTTGCTATTGGTTAGGTTCGGATGGTTGGACTCAGTTAGGTCGGTTTCGGTAATAGACCTATCCTAGAGTCCATAATTTAGATAGTTATGCTATCATGTTATATGCTTAAAATTTAGCCAACTCAGGGCAGGCGACTGGAGGTTAGCTTTGGTAGCGAGGGTGGTCTCCAGTCTCGATTAGACTTAGGACACCCATTATGACAAAGATTCAGGTCGAGTCATGTCATATTAGAGAACTAGGTTAACCGTTATTATGAGCAAAAGAGTAAGATGTTCAAAAGAGTCTTGTGGATCAATATATTAATATGTGTATCTATCTTCCGGAGGCTATGTGATAGTTTTTGGAAAAATTAAATAACATAATTCCTTATTATGTGTGTTGCTTAGCCTAGTGTTCTAAACTTATATTTCACTCTTTGTGGAATAGATGGTGAGAAGTAGATTCGAAGTAGTTGAGGAAGCTTAGACAATACCCATTGCTGAAGCCCCAATCAGGATGGGCGAGGTAGGGGTCATAATAGAGGTAAATTTAGAGGCCAGAGACAAGTAGCATCTGTAGCTAGAGGATGAGTTAGAGAAGCCTTCTCTAAGTCCGAGATTGAACATGATGAGGAGGTTTATTAGACATAGCATGTGGGACCAGCCTAAGCCACTCAGGGTTTCATCGTTGCTCTTGTATCATAGGATCTCTTGATTCGTCTATTGAACTATTTAGACGGAATTTCCTCAATAGGTTTTATCTGGGTATAAAAGATGGCTCTCAAACAATGGGAGGATTACAAACACTAGGGTGCTATCCTACTCATGGTTCTTGAGACATTAACTACTAGACTATTTGTTCCGATTAGAGCTCCTGGTCCCATAATTTCTAGTAATGAACAGGTGAGATTCAAATTTTAACAGATTGACCCCTCTTTAGGTTTGTGGTGTTATTGGCGAGGATTTTTATGAGTTTATAATCAATTGTCAGGAGAGATTGCATAATCTTTATTTTCATTTAAGTCCCATGATATTAGGTAGTTGTGGAGATCTCTTGTTAGTTTTGGACTGATAGTTTCCCCTCCTTAGACATAGACCCAATTTTTGAGACTTTTCTAGAGAGGTTTGTGATCTTTAAATTAAGAGACCAGTGAAAAGATGTTTTTGATCATTTAGAGTAGAGATCTATGACTATTATAGATTATGAGACTCACTTTCATGCATTATCAAGATATCATTTTCATAGAGCTTGTGAGGATCACGAAGTTTGTTAAGAGATTAGCTTGCGAAACTGTTTTTGATGGCTCATTTAGTTGTTTCTGGTGGTTCTTTTCAGAGTATATTAGATCATGCCAATATGATTGAGGCTATTCACTGGTATACAAAGTGCTAGTCCAAATAAGACACATCAGTAGGGCGATTTCAATGGTAATTCTTCCTGAGGTAGGATTTCTCATATAGAGGTTCTCATGATTACCATGGAATACTGGTTCAGAAAGACTTGCACAATTCAAATAGTAGGTTTTCAAGTTTTAAGACCTCAAGTAGTTAGATATCCGGTCATGTAGGATGAGGGTCTTGTATTGGTTCATTAGGTTATGGAAGGCATTCTGGTTCTTCTAGGCCTCACAATATGATTCATCTGGCAGAGAATGTTTTGTATGTGATAAGTTCGAAGAATTAGAAAAGAATTGTCTTTAGCGCACAATTGGACCCCGTTAAAATGGATCTCAGCTTTAAATTTGCCTGACTTCAGTGCCAATATATAGAGGAGGTGCACAGGTTAGTAGAGAAGGTTCTAGAGATACTAGAAGTGGTTCATGGTAGTGGACAAACAGTCACTCAATTTGGTAGCAGGTGTGGTAAGTACCATGATTTTCATGGTGGACCTGAGTTAGAGGCCTCTAATGAAGTGATTACTGGTAATCTTCTAGTTTGCTATTGTCAACCTTCAGTACTATTTGTTTTTGGGTCTACATTCTACTATGTTTCTGCATATTTTCCACTAATATGGATGCTACATGTGAATTTGTTTTCATGACTATTTGTGTTTCTACCCCTATATGTGATACTTTAGTGATAGATCAGGTGTACCAATCAAGAACACAATCTATAAATAAACAAAGTGTTCTAGTCCCACGACCTGGTAGAGCCTGTACAAGAACATTTAACAGTATCAATACAACTTAAAATATCTAGGAATAGTTAATACATCAATCTTGAAACAAAATACTAAAAAATAAAGATAGAGAGAAATAAGACACTCGAACTCAAATAGCTCAACCTATCTCCGGAAACTAATCACCGCACGAACATTGATCAACAATGACAACTAGAACTTGGACTGCACCAAAAAGGTACAAAACTATAGTATGAGTACCAAAACAACGGGTTATCATTAGGCATCATCAGCTGACTGAGCTAAATCATGATATAAGTATGAAAAAAAGCACGATGACATAGCTAATTCATGGTACAAAAACGACCTAGATCATCTCCAACACTATTGTACATAATAGGCAAATAAAATGAAATGATAACATAATGTAACATAATATAACAAAAAATCACAAACTACAAAATTGGCTGCCATACGCCAATTGGTCCAAAAAGTAAAGAACTTGTCACAACCATCCATACGACTTGAGAGTACACTCATGAGAAGAATAAGAAATCAACAGACATTATAACTAACTTTTTTTGTCATTAAACCATTATTCCTCAATTTACCCACATTCCACCATTGTACCATCATCTAAAAACTTACTATCGTTTCTCACTAATCAATATTTATTTTTCAATCATCACTTATTAACCAATCTATTCAATTACTAGAATCCATTTATGTTATACCATATTATAACCATTTTCTCAATTTTCAACTCAGCCAAATTACAGCTATTAATTTCACACCCTAATTTCATTGATCATAAAAAAAGTATATCATCATATCATAATATGCATATCTGATCTCAAATTGATAAATATAATCAATATCTAGACTTTAACAAATAAATAATCAATGGACGAATTGAATTAATAAGTATAACCAATATCCGGAATTGAACCTGTAAATATAATCAATCTTCGTACTCAAACTAGTAAATATAATCAATTGTTCCATAATCATCCTCCAAAATTGAATCGGGTATCTATATATGTATGTGTATATATATATATAACCAACAACATAACCACCATTCGGACACGAACCGGATAGCCATTAGGCATCCACCTCACACTAACCAACATATCCATCAAGTATCAAGAGTTCCCAATATTACTTCAATACACATTTCCAAGAATCTAATAAATGTAAATGGTTTAACCAAAGCTAACATGTGTCATAGCCTAAAGTGGGTTAAGATCCACATCAAATTCTCAAGTTCCATTTTAGGCAAATTTCTACCCAAACTAGGCTTAAGGTATCTAAATCCACATTTAGTTTTCAAAAAAGCCACAATTAGTCCTAAGGTAGAGATTATTCCCAAATACATTAACTAAGTCCTCTAGAAACTAAGACAACCTAGACTAATATAATCAACTAAGCCCAAAATTACGCTAAACATGATTTACTAGGTCATTTAAATTAATCTTGAGTAATCTAAGGCATTCTCATGATAAAAATAAGTAATGAAGTCTAATCTACCTAAGGCATAAGGAAACAAGTTAACTATTTCAACTCTACAGTTTAATAATAGCCTATAAGGTCTAATTATCTAAAGTGTTCCATTTTATTTATCCAACACATAAAACCTATCCAAAATATAATACGTTATTAAAAGAATACTATGAGATATCTCAAAAAAACAAGGAATAAACCTAGCCTACCTCTACACCAAAAAAAGCTCAACGAGCGGCCAAGCCTTTGCTTTTCCCTTTCGACAAGCCTCTTCAAGATGCCAAGTTACATAAAAAACACATTCTACTCATCAATACTAGAATATAGTTATCCATATTGCACCATTGTTCTTTGGGTTCATAAATCACCTTAAAATCTAAAGCTAAAGGAATCATTACACTCATAACTGGGTAAAAACCATGAAAATTTGGGGCTAAAATCATGCCCTAAGGTTTTGGAGCTTTGAGCAAATAATCAAGAAATTTCACCAAGAAAAGTGTGAATTCATACCTTAAATCTATTGAGAATCAAGAAATGCATGTTAATATAGCTTACCAAGCACACACAAGCTTTAATTTTATGCTATCAAAATTTTAGGGTTTAGCTCTCAAGGTGGAAGATGAAAAATTCCGAAATGTATGGAAAAGGATCAAGTAATACCCAGTCGCGGGATATGGCAATCGCTATCGTGACTAGCAGGTGTGCGATCACACTACCTCTTGCCTGCCATCTTAGTTGCAATCATAAAAGGCCACTGCAATCGTACCATCTTCCCTGCTAAGGGGAGCATGTTTGTGGCCCCTATCTAGTGATCACCGCTGCACCAAATAACATCTTGGGATTCATTCAGTATTGTGTATGAATAAATGAACTATTTAACCATACTAAATTCAATGTTTCAGATGCAATGGGTGCTTGCAGATTTTCCATTTGAAGTTATTTCGACCAAATGTGGGTCCCACACTTATATCTAATTATCTTAACATTTCGAACAATAGGTAGAAAGGATCTTGGGTGCCTCAAGATCCAAACCAAAGATCTACGTTGCCTAAATCTATAATACAGAGCTATTGGTGCACTAAGAATTTGTATACAAGATCATTTTACTGAAGTTTTGTCCTGTGGCCATTTTGATCCAACGAAGACTTCAAATTAGGGAAATAGCTCTAAAATAAAAATGAACAGCCCGGTAATAGAACTGCCAGTCTCAACAAGTCATAAATTACTTTGGGAAACTATGGAAAAGCTCTAACTACAAAAATAAGAGGACATATATAAAATGACCTGAAGGGTCATTACAATATCCACTACTAAATAAACTTTTGTCCCCAAAAGTTAAAGAATAGGATGTACCTGAAGTCTCGAATAGGTGAGCATACTGGGTACACAACTCATTCTTAATCTCCCAAGTGGCCTCCTCCACTGGGCGGTTCCTCCACTAAACCTTAATTACAGAAATCTCTCTAGTGCATAACCGCATGACATCACTAGCCAAAATGAGCACGCTCTCCTCTACAAAGGTCAACACTCATCCAACTGTATTGAGTCCCATCTAAGAACATGAGACAGACTAGGATTGTACTACTACAACATAGAAAAATGAAAAATTAAATGAACAGTGGCAAAATCTTGAGGTAAGACTAACTCATAAGATGCCTCACCAACTGTGCAATGAATCTCAAGAGGTCCAATATATCTAAGATGTAGCTTGCACTTCCTTGTGAGCCTCATCACACCTTTCATGGAAGATACATAGAGGAGTACATAGTCACCAACTCCAAATTTTAAGACACAAAGCCTATGATCTGCATAGGCCTTCTGCCTACTCTAAACCGCTCTCAACCTATCCAAAATCACCCTGACTTAATGTAACGTCTTATAAGTAGATACATACCACAGGGCCTAACCTTGGAAGTCTTAAACCATCAAATTGGAGAATGACATCTCCTACTATACAAAGCCACATAAAGATCCATCTCCTTCCATGGCTAAGTTCTACTCCTACTAGACTTCAAAATCCATAACATAGGCTCAGAGCGTACACTCACGCACCTAAATAGCCTACTTGTACTAACTATCTATCTATGGATAAATAGTTGTACTAAGCTCCACCCGAGTACCCAAATTCTCCTGAAAAGCCCTCTGAAATCTCAAAGTGAATACAGAACTATGGTTTGAAATAATAGAAATGTGCACACCATACAAATGGACTATCCCCTAAACATAGATATGGGCTAATATCTCAGCACTAAAGGACATCTGAATAAGAATTTAGTATGTTGACATGGTCAAATGATCTAAAATGACTAAAATACTATCAAAATTATGGGAAGTGTAAGGCAAAACACTAATGTAATACATGGCAATCAGTTTCCATTATTACTCGAGAATGGGTAACCTCTGAGTTAATCCACCTGGCCATTGATGCTCGGTCTATAGCTATTGACAACACAGGAAACGTACCATAAAATTTGCCATGTCTCTCTTCATACCACTCCACTAATAATGTTATCTCAAGTCTTTATACATCTTAGGTGTGCCGGTGTGAATAGAATATTTTGAGATGTGAGCCTCATGCAAAATCAACTGAAGAAAGTAATCAATCTGTGAAACGCATATGCAAACATCAAATATCAAAACATCCTCAAAATCTATAATAGCCCTATCAGACTCACCACTCATCACCTGATCATAAAGGAACTAAAGCCTTCTATCCTCAAACTAACAATCTCAAATCTTCTCAAATAGTAAGGACCTAGACTCTACATTAGCCAAATTTCTCATATGACCTAAAATATGAAGGTTTGAACCATTAAATTGGCTAAGTACTGAATTCCACATGGTAATGCCCCGAAACCTAATTCGGATTTATCATAAGGTGCTCAAGACTACGAGTAGTCTCAAGCTAACCCTATAAGCTTGCTACTAAGTCTGTAACTCATAGAAAAGTAATTTAATCTAATATAAATGATAAAATACTAAATATTATATAAACTATCTGAGATTAACTAAATGTACTGTCTAGATAACTAATATAGAAAGTTTGAATATAATAGCTTGTAGTCCGACAAACCTCTACTACTAAGAAATTAGAGAGCCATTGGGACAAACCCCCAACTGACTAGGACTAAACCGAAAAAACTACTCAAATACTATGAAAGCTAGAAATTTGGATAAATGGTCCCTCAAACCATGAGTACTCACCAATTGTCAGGATTTAGATAAAGATACCCAAAATTACTCACGCTACTGAGATGAGCACCTGAACCTACATTATAAGACAATGTAGCATATAGGTGTATATGTCTATCAGTACTTGGAGGATGTACTGAGTATATGGTGGTGAATACATAAGTAAAAGTAATATCTCAATGTTATTAAAACTCATAGAATAGGCATGGTTTATGTAATGACTCACATAGCTGGAATAACTGAAAGATGGAAATTGTAAATCATGAATAATAACACATGCTGCATAAAACTGGTGAGCCATCATATTTCAAGTCTAAAAACTAAAGTATTGTCTGACATTCTTTTCTATTAGACTGTAGAAAATTCTTGTAAAATCTATTCTCTTAGGATTACTCTTTTCTGTAGGGAGGTTCTTCAAACAGACATAAATCATGTGAGATATCATGGAGTCCAACGTCTTATTCCCCTAAGGGAAAAATCTCACGTTGGGGAGAGGTGCCATACTCTTGCGAGGGAGTATAACCTGAGCTAAATGATCACATCTGTAACTGTCATCCATATAAAAATAGGAATACTGAACTGTACCTTCTTTGGTTTGTAGTTTAGGGAAAGTAGGATATGCTAACCACACACTTTTTGCTTTGTTCTAAATACTACTCCCTTTTATCTGTATGCTTATTCTGTAGGAAATCCACTTTTAAAACTCAAAATATTTTATATTGAAAGCTAACTGTGTATCTGTTCAGTCAAAATTAAATTTAAGTTGTAAAGAGGATTTCATATCTTAGCTAAAGATTAAAAGATCAAATCTTAATTCAAAACTGTCTACAAACATATCATAAGATGCGTAAAAGCATAATAATTCTTGAAATAACCTCATTCAACTAGGGCTTGATAACCTATGCTTAAATTTCATGTTAAATCATCATAAAGTTCATGCTTAATAATGAAAATATTCATAATTCAACTTAAAATCTGGAAAATTCGGTCATACGCATAAATTTACAAAAATAGACATGTAGTTCAACACCCAATTTACTTTAAATCTCAAAATCGTCAATTAACAATAAATGGGTATAAACCCTAAAGTAAAATTCATGTAAAATCATGTGAATTTATAATTAAAAGCTAGTTTTGGGCTCAAGGATGAAAGATTTATCCTTGTTCAAAACCGCATATACCTTAATTGTTGATTTGATGAAGAAATTAGAAATTTGAGAAGATCTTGAATTAGAAATCGTTAATTTTGAACTATCTTGGAAGAATAATGGAGGAAATTGGATTTCTTAGAGACTATGTTTTGAGCTCTAGGGTTTTATTGGATAGTAATTTGATGAAAAGTGAGCATAGAATGCTTAGAATAGGATTAATCTTATATTTTACACGATTTGGGTCTTGGGAAAATACCAAACTACCATTTTAACATTAATTCGGGAAACTGAAATCTCGATTTTCCAAACCATTGTGACACGCCATAATCATGGTGGATCACTGGTTAAATGACCATTTGAAACTGGAAAGTCAACGTGACACGGAGCTATTGCATTATGCTACTGAAATGCCATTAAGGCCATCACTGCGACACTTCACTATCACAGTGTGCCACTGGAATTTGACAACTGGGAAATGGGACCTCACCATAACATGGGCCTATTGCGGAGTTCCACTGGAATTTGACAATTACGAAATTGTCCTTCACCATGATGTGGTGCCTGTCAAAATGTCATACAATTTTTCTAAAAATGTCATAACTTCTCAACAGAGTATCGAATTAAGGGGAAATCGGTATAGTTGGAAAGTTGAGTCAATTATCTACACATTGGTGGGTATAGAGTTTGAAAATTCCACATATACCAAGAGTTATTCATTTTTGAAGCTAGTCCTTGACATTCTACGGGCTAAATTTAGCTAGGAAAAGTATAGGGTAGTACATTATCTCCCCTTTGGGAACATTCGTCCTCGAATGAGACTAGTTAAGCTGAAAATTCTAAGGAACTGAGGCTATATGGTGACATGCATAACTTAAACGAGTTGTATGACTAAATCTAAAATATATTGAGTGACTGAGCTAATCTGCAAATGCATGAATTTACATGAAAATAGCTATATGGCTAAATTTGAGACTGGAAAAGAACTAAATTTAGAAAGACTATCACCTTCGACTAAATTTGAATTTGTGGAGAAGAGATGAGGATACTTGGTATGCATGTCTACTTTTTTTCCCAAGTAGAGCCCTTAACAGACTAATTTCACCACAAAACTTTGACCAAGGGAAATTCTTTGTTCCTTAGCCTACTAATTTGATAACTAAGAATCTCTACTGGAACTTCTTCGTATGAGAGGATATACTGAATATCTGTTCTTTCTAGAGGAACTACAACAGCTGAATCATTTATGCACTTTCTCAATAAGGAAACATGGAACACTGGATGAATTGAGGACAAGTCTGCGGGTAGCTCAAGATCATAATCTACCTTCCCAAAACAATTCAAAATCCTGTAGGTGCTTACATATCGTGGACTAATCTTCCTCATCTTACCAAATCTAATCACCCACTTTATGGGTGAAACTTTCAAATACATAAGGTCATCTACTTCAAACTCAAGATCTCTTCTTCTACATATGATTTTTGATGACTCTGAGCTACCTTCAATAATTTTTGAATTAACTAAACTTTCTCCATAGCTTCAAACACCATATCTGGTCCAGTCAAAGTGGACTTACCCACTTCAAACCAACCTATTGAAGATCTATATCACCGCCCATAAAGAGCCTCAAATGGGGCCATCTTATAGATGAACTCAATCAATGAAAAATGTTCATCCCAACTACCTTTGAAATAAAGAAAACAAGCCCTCAACATGTCCTCGATGGTCTGAATAGTCCTATTTACTTGACTATATGTTTGCGGATAAAAAGCTGAATTGAGATGAACTTGGGTACCAAGGCCCTTCTGAAAGGCTTTCCAAAACTGAGAGGTAAACTAAGTACTCTAACCTGAGATGATGGACAAAGGAACTACATACAATATAGCTAACTCTTTGATATATAACTTAACATATTCTTCTATTGTGTAGGACGTGTGAACTAGCAAGAAATGAGCTGATTTAGTTAATCTGTCTACTATAACCCAAATCAAATCATGTTGACGATACAAATGGGGTTATTCTGTCACAAAGTACATATTTACTTCTTCCCACTTCCAAGTAGGAATGCCAAACTCCTACAACATTCCACCAGGACTTTAGTTCTCTACTTTCACTTGTTGATAAACTGAACACATTTAGCTATAAACTCTGCAATATCCTTGTTCATACCACTCCACCAATAGATTTTCCGTAGATCACAATACATCTTGGTGGGTCCTAGATAGATGGAATAGCACGCACCATACGATTCTGCCATAATCCACCACCTTATATCATCAACACATGGCACACAATCTACTCTGGTATTGAAACACGCCATCTCCCCCTTGGGAGAAAACTTCTACCTTTTGGTCTTTAACTGAACCCTTCAGTTTGACCAAACTAGTATCCCTATCCTGTTTATCTTTCACTTCAGAAACTAGAGAAGCTTCTGAACTACTCTGAACCCTAACATTCCCTTTAGCTGAGTCAACTAACCTCACACCCAATCTAGCCAACCGGTGAACATTCTGAACTAATTCTTTCTTATCATTCTCCATGTGAGTAACACTACCCATAAACAATCTACTAAGGTCATCTACCACTACATTGGTCTTGGCCTGATGATATCGTATTCCTTAATAAATTCCAATCGCCTTCTATGATGAATATTTAACTCCCTATGAGTGAACAAATACTGCAAACTTTTGTGGTTCGTAAACACATCAACATACACCACATGAAGATAGTGCCTCCAGATTTTCAATGTAAAGAGAACATCAGTTAACTCAAGATCATGGGTAGGTTAGTTCTTTTCGTGAGTCTTAAGCTGCCTAGAGGCATAGGATATGAATTTACCTTAGTCGATCATGCAGGTCTAGCCCAATAACAAATCGACTCAATCTTGGATGGGTCTACCGTTATCCCATCCTTATCCACCAGATGTCCAAGGAATGTCACTAACTCAAGCCAAAACTCATGCATAGAAAACTTAGGAAAAAGCACATGATCTCTCAAAGTTTGGAGCACGATCCTTAATTCTTGATAAGATGAGGAAACTTAAACTTTGAGTTCCTATTGATTATTTTTAAGATGAATACTTGAAGATCTTGAATTGGAAATCCTTAATTTTGAATTATCTTGGAATAATAATGGTTGAAATTGGATTTTCTAGAGATTATGTTTTGAGCTCTAGGGTTTTCTTGGAGAGTAATTGGATGAAAAATGAGCAAAGAATGCTTAGAATAGTATTAATCTTGTGTTTTACACAATTTGGGGGATTGGGAAAAGACAAAACTGCCCTTTTAAAATTAATTTCAAAAACTAAAATCCTGATTTGGCCACCCACCGAGATGCGCCACATTGGTGGTGGCTCACTGGATAAGGGACCATTGGGTACTGGAAAGTCAACGCGACGCGGAGCTATTACGGCAAGCCACTGGAATGCTATTTAGGCCAACACCGCAATGCGATACTATCATTGTGAGCCACTGGGAAATGGGACCTTATCACGACGTGGGCCAATTGCGAAGTCCACTTGAATTCGACAATTGCAAAAGCATTCTTCACCGCTATGCCTGTCAAAATGTCATAGTGTTTTACTAAAAAATCAATAACTTCTCAATCGAGTATTGGATTAAGTAGAAATTGGTATTGTTGTAAAGCTGAGTCAATTATCTACACATCGGCTGGTCTAGAGATTTAAAATTCTACATGTACCAAGAGTTATTCATTTTTTGAGTTAATCCTTAACATTCTAGGATTTAAATTTTGCCAGGAAAAGTATGAGGTATTACACACGTGCCAATGGCCTTTGAGAAACTAAAACACAAGCCAAGCAACCCATACTAACTACCTTCTAGCTCAAGGTATCTGCTACCATATTTACCTTGCCTGGACGATACAAAAGAAAATACGATAGTTCTTTAGTAACTCCATCTATCTAAGTTGTCTAGAATTAAGCTTCCTCTGGATCATAAGATACTGAGACTGCGATGATTGCTGAAAATCTTACAATCCACACAATAAAGATAAGTCCTCCAAATCTTAAGCGCGAAAACTACGTCTGTAAACTCCGAATCATAAGAAGGGTAGTTGCGCTCGTGCAACTTAATCCATCTTAAAGCATAAGTAATAACATGATCATACTTCATCAATAAATAATTTAGAACAACACCAAAAACAACAAAAATCATGGTGAATCCCATACCCTAAAAAAAAGAGCTAAATAGGAGCTGAAATGAGAAAATCCTTGATCTTTCCAAGGCTCAACTCACACTCCTCAAACCATCAGAAAGGGACCTCCATTAGAGTCTGTCTTGTCATAGGCAGTTATATAGTAGCTAAACCCTCGACGAAGCATCTATAATAACTGGACAATCTAATGAAGCTACAAAACTTAGTCAAACATATAGGTCTATCCCGAACATGTATCTACTCAATCTTGGCTAGGTCTACAATTACCCCATCTTAGACACCACATGTCCAAGGAATGTCACCAACTCAAGCCAAAACTCACGCTTAGAAAACTTGGGAAAAAGCACATGATCTCTCAAAGTTTGGAGCACGATCCTTAATTGTGTATTGGTTGAAGAAACTTAAACTTTGAGAACCTATTGATTCTTTTGAAGATGAATTATTGAAGATCTTGAATTCAAAATCCTTAATATTGAATTACCTTGGAAGAATAATGGAGGAAATTGGATTTCTTGGAGATTATGTTCTGAGCTCTAGTATTTTCTTTTGAATAATTTGATGAAAAGTGAGCAAAGAATGCTTAGAATAGGATTAATCTTCTGTTTTACATAATTTGAGACCTTGGGATGAGACAAACTACCCTTTTAAAATTAATTTTGAAAACTAAAATCTTGATTTAGCCACCCATTGAGATGCGCCACAATTGTAGAGGCTCAATGGATAAGGGACCATTGGGAACTTGAAAGTCAACGCGATGTAGAGCTACCGCAGTACGCCACTGAAATGCCATTTAGGCCAACACCGTGACGCGTCAGTGGAAATTGACAATTGGGAAAATAGGACCTCACCATGATGTGGGCCAATCGCAGAGTCCACTGGAATTCGACAATTGTAAAATCTTCCTTCACTGTGATGCAGTGCCTGTCAAAATTTCATAGAGTTTTACTAAAAATATTATAACTTCTCAACCGAATATCGAATTAAGGTGAAATTGGTATCGTTGGAAAGCTGAGTTAATTATCCAAACATTGGTGGGTCTAGAGCTTTAAAATTCTACATGTACCAAGAGTAATTAATTTTTAAAGATAATCCTTGACATTCTAGAAGTTAAATTTAGATATGAAAAGTACGGCGTATTACACACGTGACAATGGCCTCTGAGACACTAAACTACAAGCCAAACTACACATACTAACTACCTTCTGGCTCAAGGTATCCGCTGCCATATTTTCCTTGCCTAGATGATACAAAAAAGAAATATGATAGTTATTCAGTAAATCCATCAATCTATGCTATTTAGAATTAATCTCCCTCTAGATAATAAGATACTAAGACTGCAATGATCGGTGAAAATCACACAATGCACACCATAAAGATAATTCCTCAAAGTCTTAAGCGTGAAAACTGCTATCGCCAACTCTAAATCATAAGAAGGGTAGTTACGCTTATGTAACATAAGATGTCTCAAAGCATACGTAATAACATGACCCTATTGCATCCATACATAATTTATACCAACACCAAAAGCATCACAAAACACGCTGAATCCTTTACTTTAAATAGAAAGAGCTAAATACAAGCTGAAGTGAGAAAATCCTTGATCTTTCCAAGACTTGACTCAGACTACTCAAACCATCAGAAAGGGACCATCATTAGTCAGTCTGGTCATAGGCTATAGTAGAAAAACCCTCAAAAAAGCATCTACAATAACCGACCAACCCAATGAAGCTTCAAACCTTAGTCGGTTATATAGGTCTAGCCCAATCATAAATCGACTCAATCTTGGCTGGGTCTACCATTATCCCATCCTTAGACTCAACATGTCTAAGGAATGTCACCAACTCAAGCCAAAACTTATGCTTAGAAAACTTGGGAAAAAAAACATCATCTCTCAAAGTTCGGAGCACGATCCTTAATTGTTTATTGGTTGAAGAAACTTAAACTTTGAGAACCTATTTATGCTTTTGAAGATGAATTCTTGAAGATCTTGAATTCAAAATCCTTAATATTGAATTACCTTGGAAGAATAATGGAGGAAATTGGATTTATTGGATATTATGTTTTTAGCTCTAGGGTTTTCTTGGAGAGTAATTTGATGAAAAGTGAGCAAAGAATTCTTAGAATAGGATTAATATTGTGTTTTAAGTGATTTGGGGGCTTGGGAAAAGACAAAACTACCCTTTTAAAATTAATTTCGAAAACTAAAATCCCGATTTAGCCATCCACCGAGATATGCCACAATTATGGAGGCTCACTGGATAAGGGACCATTGGGAACTGGAAAGTCAACGCAATGCAGAGTTATTGTGGTAAGCCATTGAAATGCCATTTTAGCCAAACACCGTAACATGTGACTATCGCGGTGAGCCGCAAGAAATTTACAACTGAGAAATAGGACCTCACTGTGATGCAGGCCAATTGCGAAGTCCACTGGAATTTGACAATTGTGAAATCGTCCTTCACCGCGACGTGGTGCCTATCAAAATGTCATAGTGTTTTACTAAAAATAAAATAACTTCTCAACCGAGTATTGGATTAAGGCAAAATTGGTATTATTGGAAAGCTGAGTCAATTATCTACTCATTGGTGGGTCTAGAGATTTAAAATTCTATATGTACCAAGAGTTATTAATTTTTGAAGCTAATCCTTGAGATTCTAGGAGCTAAATTTAGTTAGGAAAATTAAATGGTATTACTCACGTGACAATGGCCTTTTTGAAAATGAAATACAAGCCAATCTACCCATAATAACTACCTTCTAGGTTAAGGTATCCATTACCATATTTGCCTTGCCCAAAGATACTAAAAGAAAATATTATAGTGCTTTAGTAACTCCATCTTTATAAGCTATCTAGAATTAATCTCCCTATGGATCATAAGATGTTTAGTCTATGATGATAGGTGGAAATCTCACAAAGCACACCATAGATATAATTCCTCCAAATCTAAAGAGTGCAAACTATTACCGCCAACTCCAAATCATGAGAAGGGTAGTTGCGCATATGAAAATTAAGCTATCTTGAAGCATAAGTAATAACATGACCCTACTTCATTAATATATAATTGAGACCAACACCAAAATCATCACAAAACGTGGTGAATCCCTTAACTTAAATAGGAAGAGAAAAATAATAGCTGAAGTGAGAAAATCCTTGGTCTTTCAAAGGCTCGACTCACATCTTCGAACCATCATAAAGGGACCTCCTTTAGAGTTAGTCTACTCATATGCACTAATATAGTCGCAAAACCCTCGATGAAGTATCTACGATAACTAGCCAACCTAATGAAGCCGCAAACCTTAGTTGGAGATGTAGGTCTAGCCCAATCATGAATTAACTCAATCTTGGCTGGGTCTACCATAATCACATCCTTATACACCACATGTACAAGGAATGTTACCAACTCAAGATAAAACTCATACTTAGAAAACTTTGGAAAAAGCACATGATCTCTTAAAGTTTGGAGCACAATCCTTAAATACTGCATATGCTCCTCTCTACTCCTGGAGTACACAAGGATGTCATCGATGAACACAATGACAAAGGAATCAAAATATGTCTTGAATATTATGTTCATCAAATCCATTAATGATGATGCATTAGTCCACCCAAATGACATCACTACAAACTCATAATGCCCATAACAGGTCCTAAAAGTTATGTTTGGGATATCCTCAGCTCGAATTTTCAACTGATGGTAGCCAAATTTCAAATCAATATTAGAAAACACTTCCACCCCTTAAGTTAGTCAAATAAATTATCAATGTTAGGGATAAAATAACATTTCATCTCCTTCATCTTATTAAGCTTCCTATAATCAATACACATACTCATGGAGCTTTCTTCTTCATAGAAAACACAAGAGCTTCATAATGGGACATATTCAGTCTAACAAAACCCTTACCAAAAAGATCATGAAGTTGAGAATTCATCTCCTTAAACTTGATAGGAGCCATACAGTAAGGTGTCATAGAAATAAGTCGGGTTTTAGGCTCAAGATCAATACCAAATTCAATTTCACGAACAGGAGGAATACCTAGTAGGCCGGTAAGGAACACATTAAGAATCTCACAAACAATAAGAACAAAGTCAAACAATGGACTCTCCGTACTAGAATAATAAATATAAGTTAGATAAGACTCGCAAATCCTCAAAATAAGCCTCTTAGCACAAGCATAGGAAATAATCCTTATCGGATCACAGCTAACTATTCCCAACCATATGACTAGGGGCATGCAGGTCATGGCCAAGTGTAATACCTTGGAATTTTGGTATTTGAAAATTTTAGAAATTTTATCCTCATTGTCTTGACTATGACTTACTCTACGAGCCATACAGAGTTTTAAAAAGTCATTGGACCCAAATTATAGCATAACCTGTGTGTGTGGCCAAGTATTCTACTCTGAGTATGAGTGGCTTACTACGAGTCATGAGGACTTATTATGGTCTGTTGTGTGCAAATCATAGGATATCCAGTGTATACCAAATGGTTTCTATGTTGACTATAATTGGATATTGTAAGTCGTAAGGGCTCTTTGTGAGCCATATTATAGTTGTAAAGTTAATATTTTATGTGTGTGTTGATAATGTCTTGACAACGACTAATGCAGACATGTTATAATGAGTTGTTATGAGACCCGTAATGACCGGCGGCTTATTTTTCCAACTTTATTTAAATGGTGGTATTCTAGACATTTCCTCTTATCCCAATAATAAGCAATGGTATATAAATGTACTTGGGGCCTTAATTCATCGATAACACTATAAGACCCCACAAAATTCCAAGTTTAAATCAGCTGTTAGAGCTTGATAAGGGGTCCCATGCTTGGAAACTTTGGCTAAGTATCTAGACTTACAATTATTTTTAGCCTCATAGGTTAGTGATCCTCTTTATTGACCCTGAAGACCTTAAAGTGTGGATTTTTAGGTTGATTTATGATCAAGTATGTTATTAGGTGTTCTCGAAAAAGTTTTGGATATTTTGAACATCATTTCAATCATATTTGGAAATCTAAACTAGTGGATCAATGCGATCTCAACATGCCACATTGCATATCTCATTGATAAATGTTTTTTCCAGCTTCGAGTGTCAATTTCTAGTGAGTCGATATGGACTCGATGTGGTGCTTTGGCCATCGCATCAACCCCATCGATGCGACACGTCGGGCTGTGCGTCACTGGACCTATTTTAAGTTATTAAAACTCCGCATCCATGAGAGTTGTTGGGTCATTTTCCCACCCCTATTCAGCATCAAAAACATGAAATTAATTACTCCTAAGGAAAAAACATTCATTATTTCTCTCAAATTACTCAAGAAAAAAACCCTAGGAGATCTAATTTCAATTAAAGCTTCAAGCAATTTACTATCAACCTTCATGAAATTTCCTATCAACCTTCATTAATTCAAGTACCAAAGTATGTGAAGTGTTCACCCAAGGGTTCCCTTCCACCCTTGGATTTCAACAAACTCTTTTTAATTACAAGTTAAATGATTTCATAGATTTCATGTTGAATTTGAATATAATCTTTATTATGATGTTAAATGGGTTTTCAATTTCTTGATTTATCACAAATTCCATGAAACCTTGTTAATTATGGATTTAATTATGTGAACTTCATATTTAAATCTTGAATTACAAGTTGAATATAGTATCCATAATAGTATTGCATATTTATTGATATGTGAAATAGATATGCTCCCAAAGTATTTGTCAAAATTCTTATGTGAATGGACTAGTGCAAGCATGACATGTTATTATGTGATTTCATTTATGCACAAGCTCATGTATATTAAGTTTTTGACCAAAATGTCTAAATGAATGCCTTATTAGAAAGCAAGTACTATTATGCTGCTAAAGTCATGCATTATGTTACTTTTCATATTATTGAGTCTTAGGGGTATTCAATACTCGAAAATATAGCTGTTTACCTAGAGTTACAATATTTACTGAACAATCTTAGTAGTGTCACAAATAGTAATACTCAGTAATCAGTCGCAGTCTCTATTCTATAGTCAGTTCAAAACTTAGTAAACTCTATTCAGTTCAGTTAGACAGTACGATCAGTAATAGTTCAGTCAAGCCTAGTATAGTTTAGAAATCAGTTTAGTGTCTATTCAGTTGAGAGTGGGAATCAGCACAGAGAGAACCCATAGATGAGGGCATTTCTCCCAGCATAGGGTTTGGCCTTTAGTTGCAATCCATGAGTTATAGAACTACATATCCAGTGTAGGTTGAGATATCTTCCTACCATACTAGGGTTGATATATCTCACATGAGTTTTCCTGCTAGCGAGGGTTAACGAAAGTTCCTCCTATCAAAGAGGGTTAACTCAGAACTTATGTTTACCTATGGCACGGTATTGACACCCTTAGAAATGGGTTATAGATTGGACCCTAATCCATTTGGAGAGGTTAATGTTTCTTATATAACTAACTCCCATAGTTTTAGTTTCATTCTCAACATAGAACTTAGTTCAATTCTACAGATTTAGGACTATCAGAAATAGTCACCTAGCTCAGTATAGAACTCAGTTCCGGTCTATAGAATCAGGAATGTCAGAAATAGTCACTTAGTTATTAGTACTATAATATCAGTTAATCAATATTCTGAACTCAGTATCCAATGTTAATATGATCTCAGTTATAGTTTATGTATTCATGCATATACTTCATTCAGTTACGTCCATGATACTTAGCTAGTTGTTGTCCATGAATATGAACCCATACATATCAGTCTACGTCACTTAGAACACCAGTACATTCAAAATACTAACATATTCTTTTTTTTTATGCTATGATGTCTTATATCATAGGTTCAGACACACGGGCTCTAAACCGTACTTAGCAGCCCAAATTATCAACACCTAATTTTAAGGTGAGTCCTCATAGTTTGATAACAATGTTACCTTTTAGTATTTCAGTAGTTAACATTTAGTATACGGAGTTATTTCGGGAATTTTCCTATCAACTCCATATTAAGAAAGTTAGAGGCTTTAAGATTAGAGTATTTCAAACAAATATTTAGTTTTAAATATTTATTTGCCAATATTTATTATTTAGTTTTAGTTGAGAACTTTATGGTGACTTCAGCCTAATTTTAGCATTTATTTCAGTATTATTATTATCATGTGATTATTCAGTGCTTACAGCAGATATTAATTATGTGTTAGCATGTGATCCTTCGGGGTCGTAAGCACCATGTAGCATCCGGTGTACAAACTCGGGTTGTTACAAATTTGTTTCAAAGACTAAGGTTTAAAAGAGTCCTAAGAAGTCTGAAAGCCACATATAGTAGAGTCTTGTACATAGGTGTGTAGTGCACCACACTTATGGACATGGGGTTATGAGATATTTTTTGGAAAAGTTTTCCTTCTTTCAGTATTCATGTCGTGCAAGTGAGCATGAGCTTCAGTAACACTCTCTATCTAATCCTTTTCTTCCTTCCTATTATTAAACATTCCTCCAAAGAAAAATAGAAGAAAAATAGGAAATCAGCCATCCCCTCAGCCCGTTCACGCAGATCCTCTTGATGAGCAAGTCTCTCATGTGGAATTTAAGGCTGCATTTACTACTCTAGCCAATTCTGTAGTATCCTAGAATGAACTCCTAGCTGTTGTTCCAGCCAACTCAATGACCAATACTAT
This sequence comes from Capsicum baccatum var. pendulum, assembly GCA_030864225.1. NCBI lineage: Eukaryota > Viridiplantae > Streptophyta > Magnoliopsida > Solanales > Solanaceae > Capsicum > Capsicum baccatum. The sequence continues at coordinate 246,062,575 of CM061552.1, read as the reverse complement.
TATGGACAGGATTCAAGACTTCACCCAAATGAACCCTCCATCTTTTACCAGGTCTAAATCAAATGAGGAACCATAGGACTTTCTCGATTAGGTATAGAGGGTTACAGATATTATGGGGGTGACTGCAAGTGCAAGTGTTGAGTTGGCCACATAGTTATTACAGGATGTGGCTCAATCATGGTTCAAGTAGTGGAAGGCAGAGTGTGTCACCGATGCGGGGCCCATAGAGCAGGAGGAGTTTGACACTTCTTTCCCTGATAGGTTCTTCCCACTGAATTTAAGGGAAGCTAAGGTTTTAGTGTTTATTAATCTGAAGCAAGGCAATATAATAGTGTAAGAGTATTCTATTAAGTTTACTTAGTTATCCAGATATGCCCCTCACATTGTAGTAGATAGCGGATCGAAGATGAGTAAGTTTATATTGGGTATGTCTAACAGTGTGGTAAAGAAGTGTAGGACCGCAATGCTAATTAAAGAGATGGACATATCCAGGCTCATGGTCTATGCTCACCAAATAAAAAAGGCTAAGAATAAAGAGAAAGAGAGGAAGAACAAGAGAGAAAGAACAGGAAGCTTCAACTACACTCAGCCTAAGTCAGATATTGGTAATCATTCTAAGTTCTCCCTGAAATCTTTAGTTCTAGCTCCATCCTTAGCCAGTGCTCTAGTGACAAAATTTAGACACAACAATAGAGATAGAGCATCAGGACCTAAAACCCTAGGTAGTGTTAGCAGTGCCCAAAAAAATCCTCTTTGCCAGATATATGGCAGAAATTATTAGGGTGTCTACACAGATAACAACGATGTGTGTTTATGTGGCTATCCAGGATATAGGATCAAAGATTATGTTTAGGTGGGTTCTCAGAGTCAGTAAAATTTCCCCCCAGCTTAGTTCGGTCACCCAAACCAGCAGGGTGCCATTTCTAGTACCACCAGTAGGCAATGCCCAAATAGACTCTATGAACTATAGTCCTAACAAGATCAGGAAAGTTCTCCTGATGTGGTCACTGGAACGTTAGAAGTTTTTCATTTACATATTTATTCTTTGATAGATCCAGGAGCTTCTTTTTCCTATGTAACTCCTTATACAGCCATTGACTTCAGAGTAAATCCCTAAATTCTAGCAGAGCCTTCTCAGTTTCAATCATAATGGGTAAATCTATCATAGCTCGACAGGTATACAAGAACTGTCCTATTATGGTATATCAGAAAGTTACTTCAACAGACATAGTGAGCTAGACATGACATATTTTAATGCCATTCTCAACATGGATTAGCTTTATTCATGTTATTCTTTAGTTTACTGTAGAAATAGAATTATTCAATTTTAGTTTTTGAATGAACCTATCCTATAGTGGAGGGTTAGTACTTCAGCACTTAGGGGTTAGCTTATTTTGTACCTTAGGGAAAGGAAAATTATATATAAGAGATGTGTCTATTATCTTGTTCAAGTTCAAGACTAGTTTAGAGACCCTTAATCTTGAATTAGTGTCAGTAGTATGTGAATTACCAAATGTGTTTCACGAAGATCTTCCCAGAGTTCCTTCCGAAAGGAAAATTGACTTTGGAATAAACCTTTTTCTAGATACTCAGCCCATGTCTATCCCTGTATATAGAATGGCTCTAGCAGAACTCAAAAAATTAAAAGAACAGTTGAAGGATCTCCTAGATAAGGGATTCATTAGACCAAGTGTATCCCCGAGGAGTGCACCAGTACTATTCTTGCCTAAGAAAGATATCTCTCTTAGAATGTGTATAGACTACCGTTACCTAAACAAAGTCACAGTCAAGAACAAGTATCCACTTCCCAGAATAAATGACTTATTTTCCCAACTTTAGGGTGCCAACTAATTTTCTAAGATAGACCTCAAGATAGATTTTAGAACTCGGTATGGTCACTTCAAAGTCCTAGTGATGTGATTTGGTCTTACCAATGCCCCAGCAGGTTTCATGGACTTTATAAACCCTGTGTTCGAGCAGTACTTGGACATCTATGTCATAGTCTTCATTGATGATATTCTTTTCTACTCTCGCAGTGAGCATAACTATGAAGACCATCTCAGAATAGTGTTATAGATCCTTAGAGCCCATCAGTTGTTCACCAAATTCAATAAATATGAATTTTGGCTAAGGTCAATAGCTTTCCTTGGTTATATCATTTTTGGTGATGGCATTAGAGTTGGTTCACAAAAGACCAAAGTAGTGAGAAACTAGCCCAGGCCCATCTCTCCATCAGATGTCAGAAGTTTCTTGGGCTTGGATAGCTATTAACAATGGTTTTTTGAGGGATTTTTTTCTATTGCATCCCCTATGTCCAAACTAACTCAGAATAAAGTCAAACTCCATTTGTCAAATTCTTGTTAAAAGAGTATTTAGGAGTTGAAGACTCAACTCACCACAACTCTAGTCTTGACTCAACCAGATGGTTCAGAAGGGTTTCTGGTATATTGTGATGCTTCCACAGTGGGCTTGGATTGTGTTTTGATATAGAGAGGTAAGGTTATAGCCTATGCCTCTAGACAGTTTAAACCTTATGAAAAGAATTATTCGGTTAGTATAATTCAGTTTGTGTCATTATTAATAGGATGACCAAATTAGCTCATTTCTACTGATGAGTATACCAAGCTCTATGTAGAGAGTTGGTCAGATTATACGGAGTTTTATTGTACATCATATCAGATAAAGGTACGCAGTTCACCTCTTATTTCTAGAAAGCCTTCCAAAAGGGTCAAGGTACCCAAATTCACCTCAGTATAGCCATCCACCCTTAAACAGATAGTCAAGCAAAAAGAACCATTTAGATTATGGAAGATATGCTAAGGGCGTATGCCATTGACTTTCAGGGTAGTTGGGATGGCCACTTTTCTTTGATTGACTTTGTGTATAATAACAGTTACCATTCTAACATTTAGATGGATCCATTTGAGGTGCTCCATAGGAGGACATGTAGATCTCCAATTGGTTTATTTTAAGTGGGTGAGGCCGTAGTGCTAGGGCCTGATTTTGTATTTGATACCTTATAATAAGTTTAGTTGATCAAGGAAAGACTTAAGATAGCTCAGAGCTGGCAGAAATTGTACACTGATGAGTGAAGAAAGGATCTCGAGTCTGAGATTAGGGATTTTATGTATTTGAAAATCTCTCCTATGAAAGGAGTGAAGAGGTTTGGAAAGAAGGGGAAGCTTAGTTTCTGGTATGTCAGTCCTTACCGAGTTCTTAGCTATTTTAGAAAGGTAGCTGAACAACTTTAGTTGCCTTCAAATTTAGCTTCAGTCCATCCATGGTTTCATGTCTTCTTGCTAAAGAAATGCATAGGTAACCCAGCAGCCGTAGTCTTTATAGTGGGCATAGATGTTCAGAACAACCTCTTTTATGAAACAATCCCAGTCAAAATCCTTGATCGTCAGATTTATAGATTGAGGAACAAATAAATCCCTCTGGTCAAAGTTCTTTGGCGGAATCAGTCTGTTGAGAGAGCTACTTGGGAAGAAGAAGCAGATATGCGGGCCAAGTATCCTTGAATTTACTCAGTTCCATATTTAGATTTCCTATATAAGTTAGATATCAGTTCAGTTACATAGCATTCTCATATCACGCATACCCTCACGAAATAGGTCAGTCATATGTTATGTCCTCAGAATTCAATCATGTTTCAGTCATGTATGTTCAGTATGAATATTCAGTATGTCAGTAGTTTCAGTCATGGAATCATGCTTTAGTTATGCATGCTCTGTAAGCAAGTTTAGTCTATCATTATTCTCAGATTAGTAAATATCATTTGAAGATGAATGTTCCCAAGGGGGAGTTATTTTAAGACCCCAAAAAATTCTAAGCTTAACTCAAACCTTAGAACTTGCTAAGAGGTCCGATACTTAGAAATTTTAGCTAAGTGTCTACACTTAGAATTATTTTTAGCCTCATAAGTTGGTGATCCTATTTCCCGACCCTAAAGACCTTAAAGTGTCATTTTTAGGTTGATTCATGATCAGGTATGTCAGTATGTGTTCTCAAATAAATTTTAGATTTTTTGAACATTATTTGAATAACGTTTGGAAATCCAAACCAGTGGATCAATGTAATCTCGACATGCCATATCACCTATCGCATTGATAAATGTTTTTCCCAGCTCCTAGTGTCAATTTCCAGTGAGCCGACATGGACTCAACGCGACACTTCATCCATCACATCGACCGTATTGATGTATTGCATTGGGCTACGCATCACTGGACCTATTTTCAGTCATTAAAACTCCGCATCAATAAGGATAGTTGGGTCATTTTTCCAACCCTATTCAATCCCAAAAGGCAAAATTAATCACTCTTAGGGAAAAAACATTCATTATTTCTCTTAATTTACTCAAGAACAAAACCCTAAGAGATCTAATTTCAATCTAAGCTTCAAGAAATTCACCATCAACCTTCATTAATTCAAGTACCAAGGTATGTGAAGTGTTCATCCAAGGTTTTCCTTCCACACTTGAAGTTCAAGAAATTCTTTTCAATGAAAAGTTAAATGTAGTATCGAGGATAGTATTACATATTTATTGATATGTGAAATACCCATGCTCCCTAAGTGTTTGTCAAAATGCTTATGTGAATTGACTAGTGCAAGCATGACATGTTATTATATGATTTCATTCATGCACAAGCTCATGTATATCAAGTGTTTGACAAAAATGCCAAAATGAATGCATTATTAGCAAGAAAGTACTACTATGCTACTAAAGTCATGCAGTATGTTACTTTTCATACTATCAATTCTTGGGGCTATTCAATACCCAAAAATCTAGCTGTTTACCTAGAGCTACAGTAGTTTTAGAATAATTTAAGAAGTATCACATATAGTAATACTTAGTAATCTATCCCAGTCTCGATTCAGTAGTCAGTTTCAAACTCAGTGAACTAAGTTTAGTTCAATTAGACAGTACAATCAGTAATAGTTTAGTCAAGCCTATTACAGTTTAGAAATCAGTTCACTGTCTATTTAGTTTGGAGTAGAAATTAGCACCGATCAAACCTTGGTATAAGGGAATTCCTCCTAGAATAGGGTTTGACCCTTAGTATAAATCCCTGAGTTATAAAACTACATATCCAGCGTAGGTTGAGATATCTTCCTTCCAGACTAGGGTTAATACATCTCACATGAGTTTTTCTTACAGCGAGGGCTGATAAAAGTGCTTCCTGTTTGAGTGGGTTAACCACAGCTTGTCTTTACCCATGGAACGGTATTGATACCTTTCCAACTAGTGTTACAGGTTGGGCCCCAATCCATTTGGAGAGGGCATATCAGTTAGAGAACTACTTTCCACAGTTTTAGTTTTAGTCTCAGTATAGAACTCAGTTTAGTTCTACAGATTCAAGACTGTCAGACACACAGTCACCTATCCCATTATAGAACTCTGTTCTATTCAAAAGAATTAGGACTATCAGAAACAGTCACTCAGTTATCAATACTAGAGTATCAGTTAACTCAGATATCAATTTATTAGTATTTAGAACTCAGTATCCAGTGTTAACATGATCTGAGTTACATTTTATGTCTTCATGTATGTACTCTAATTCTATTACGTCCATGTTACTTAGCTAGTTGGTGTGCATGCATATGGACCCATTCATATTAGCCTACCTCACTTTGCATACCAGTACATTCTAAGTACTAACACATACTTTTCTTTTGTGCTATGATGTCTTACATCATAGGTTCAGATGCACGAGTTCCTGACCACACTTAGCATCCTAGATTATCAGTAGCAGATTTAGTGGTAAGTCCTCATAGTTCGAGGACGATTTTATCTTTCAGTTTTTAAATAGTTCATCTTTCAGTAGACGGAGTTAGTTGGGGACTTGTCCCATCAACTCCAAATTCAGACTGTTAGAGGCTTTTAGACTAGAGTATTTCAGACATATATTTAGTTTTCAGTATTCATTTATCAGTATTTAGTATTGGTTTCAATTGTAAACCTTATGGCGACTTCAGCCTAATTTTCATATTATTTTAGTATTATTATTATCGTGTGATTATTTAGTACTCACAGCAGTTATCAGCCATGGGTTAGATTGTTTTCCTTCAGGGTCGTAAGCCTCGTGTAGCATCCAGGGTACAAACTCGAGGAATTACAAACTCACTCTAAACCCTTATTATTCTCTCTCAAGTCTTTCAAGCATGCATACATAGGGTTTCCTAGAAATAGGTCAAGCAGATCTTCAAAGGTTGAATTCTCTCCAGAGTCTTAGTTTTTTCAGGCATGTTACTCTTCCCAAAATATTACGTTGGTATAAGCATGTGTTTTAAAGTACTATTCATATGATTTTGATGTTGTTTTTTTTACACGGATTGGGGGTTTTGAATGATTGTTGTTTATGTGATGTTTCATGTTTGTATATACATTGGTTATGTTTAAATAGTGGTTTTGAAACTAATTTGATGCATGTGTATGGTGAATAAGCTAGGGGATTGTGGATTTCCCATATTTCACTAACATTGACAGTTGAATTGGTAAAGACCTCAACCTCTATTGTAAAATATGGTTTGAATATGAAAAATATACATATGGAATTACTCTTAAACTATTGAATTATGTGAAGAGGTAATGAAACATAATGATTTTTAATTGAACTTATGGGGTTGTGTAATTTTAACGCCCTAGAAGTACTCCCTGGACGTTACACAGTGCTTAAGACTACGAATTGTCCTAAGCTAACCCATGATATATTTTTAGCTTGAAACTCATATGAGAAGTGAACTAAAATATGTATAGGAACTTGAATGCAAATGAATTCATATATTAATAAAAGTCCTTAACTTGGAAATCTTTAAACAAATCTTTGAACTTGAAATATAAACAATCTGACAAACCTCTACTCACGACTAGAGAGCCATTGGGATGGGACTTAGTTGACCTGAGCGTAGCCAGAAATGACATAACTAAAATACTTTCAACAGCTAATAGGTATAAAAGAACTGGTTCATCGGATTATAAGGACTCACCAAAATTCAGGATGTTGGTGATGACGCTCGTAGTCAATCGTGCTGCTGGAAACGAATACCAAAAACTATATTATAAGACAATGTAGCACATAGATATACATGTGGGTCAGTAACTCTGGAATGTACTGAGTATGTAGGGGTCAAAGCATAAGTAAAAAAAATAACAAAATATACATATATACTTTCAAATGATGCATGCTAAGTGTAAATGACTCACCTTGAACTTGAAACAAATGAAAGATCGCAAGATCGTAAACATGAATAAAGAAGCATACGGATAAACTTTGTGAGCTATAACACTTAGTTTCTAAAAGTTTTACTTTTATTCTTTCTTTTAGGGGATTCATCTAACCAACATAAACCTTGTGAGCTACCATGGAGTCCAATGTCTTACCAATATTGGGGAGAGATATTCTATTTGTCCATACATATTGGGAAAAAGCTTAACCTATGGTGGCTCGTAGTTTCTAAGAATTTAGGATACACTCATCCGCATTCCCTTCTCAATACTAAATATGACCCCCAGAATACATTTATGCTCATACTTTAAAAAATCCACCTTAAAATAGTATGAGTGTTTATAGAATGAAAACCAGTTATTCTTTTCTTTACTTTATATCTTAATCAATATGTATAGTTGTGGATTCCATGTCTTATCTTCGGAAGAAAAGATCAATTTTTAAACTTCCTTTTAAACTTAATGCTTGTTCCATAAGACTTAGAAGTCCTGCTTTATTTTATAGAAATTCATAATAAAACATCATGCTCAATAATAGCCTTTAAATCTTTCACCAACATCTAGTCAAGATAATGAAATTCAAATCATAACACAAATCATACAAGTCAAAACATGAATAAATGTAAACCTTGGTGCACTTAAAGGTTTCAATCACATGGTAGTATCATACTTTAAAAATATAACAATTTGGGTATGAACCCTAATTAAAAACAATTAAACTAAATCCTCAAACCTTAAACTTTGTTCACAATGATAAAAGAATTTTCTTGTTCATAAACCCCCCACACCTCTATTTTCTTAACTTGTAAAGAGAGTTTGAACCTTGAGACTTGAAGGATGAATTTGTATGAGGAATCCTAATCTTGATGTACTTAAAGATAGAGGAGGAAGGTGTTGTTATTTGATTGAGGAGTAAAGGAAAATAATGCCTCTTTAAGGGTTATGGGTCGTGGGTTAGGAGTTATTAAAGTAGAAACGACAAAAAAGCCCTTTAATTGAACTTTACAAAAATTATTCGCCAAATTTTATGAGTCAAACATACGACTGGTATGGAGAGGGTATGACTAGGCCTATCAACTAGTCAGCTTCACAGAATCAAATATGGTGTACACTAATCATCATATGAGTTGTAAGATACGACTAGTAATATCTCCATACGACTTGTAGCGACCCACTCGTATCTTGGACAAAATAATAGGGACCCTACGCCGATAAATTGATGACTAACTTTCATACGAATCGTATGGTAGTCTTTCGAATCTAGAGGTTGAGTCGTATCTATAATAGGATGTCCAAAACTCCATACGTTTTTGAATGCGACTACAATAGACCACTCGTATGTTGTATGTACGACTCAAAGGGATGAGACATATGATAGACAAAAATTTTTATACGTGGGGTATTACAATATCTTCCCCTTGGAAATATTAGTCCTCAAATGTGATTAATCTATGATTGGGAGTTGGACAATAATCAACACCTCCATAATAAATTTACAACAAAACTTACCACTACTATATGGATTAGTTTCTCAAAACATAATATACAACATAGAAACACTTTAACGGACTTAAGGAGAAGGAATTTTCTAGAAATAACACTTTACCCTAGGTAAGAACTGAATCAGAGGAAAAGAAATGAGGATACTTGGTCATCATGTCTGCTTAAGCTTCCTATGTTTCCCTTTCAACTAAGTGGTTTCTCTAGAGAATTTTTACTGAAGATAATTCGTTATTCCTTAGCCTTCGAACCTGCTTATCAAGTATCTCTACAGGAATCTCCTCATACGACAAGTTATCTTTGAGATCAATACTATCTAGGGGAACTACAAAGGACGGATTTCCAATACACTTATTAAGCATTAAAACATGGAACACTGAGTGAACCACAACTAACTCTGATGGAAGATTCAATTAGTAAGCAACCTTTCCTACTTATCTCACTATCTCACATTGACCAATAAATTGGGGACTCAGCTTTCCCTTCTTTACAAATCTCAAAATTCCATTCATAGGTGACACCTTCAAGAATACTGAATTGCTCACTTCAAACTTAGGATCTGTCCTAGTTATATCAGCATACAATTTTTTATGTCACTGAGAAATTTTAAGTATCTCACAAATCAACTGAACCTTTTCCATAGCTTAAAAAATAGAGTTAGGCCCAATCAAAGCTTCTTCACCAACCTCAAACCATCTTATAAGTGACATGCACCTACATCTGTACAACGCTTCAAATGGAGCCATCTGAATGCTAGTATGATAACAACTATTATAAGCGAACTCAATCAAAGGTAAATGATCATCCCAACTTCCATTAAAGTATAAAATGCATGCCCTCAATATGTATTCTTGTTTGAATTGTTCATTCAGCCTAACCATTGGTCTGTGAAGGAAATACAATACTAAACTTAACCTTTTTACTAAGTTCTTTCTAAAAAGACAACCAAATCTGTGAAGTAAACTGCATTCCCCCTATCTGAAATAATGGATAAGGGTATACCATTAAGCCTTACTAACTCATGGACATACATTTTGGAATAATCCTCAGTAGTATCTGAAGTCTTAATAGGTAGGAAATTGGTTGAATTAGTCATTCAATCTACTATGACCCAAATTGAATCATGCTGATGACTTATACGAGGCTACCATGTGATGAAATTCATATTCACTACCCACCACTTCCATGAAGAGATACTAATCTCTTGGAACTTACCACCCATTCTCTATTGTTGAACCTTAACTCACTAACAATTGGGATACTTGTCTACAAAATCACCTATGTTACTCTTAATACCATTGAACCATAGATCTCTTGTAATTTGCGGTACATCTTATTAGCATCCAAATTAATGGAAAACATCAAACAATGAGCCTCAACTAGTATCCTTTCCTTAAAACTTTCTACCTTCAGAACACAAAGTGTACCTTGACAATAAAGTGCACCATCTTCCCCTTGGGAGAAAATCTCAACCTTTTTCTATTGGACTGCTTCTAATTTTTCGTCAAGTATGGGATCATTTTGCTGGTTCTCCTTCACTTCGACTGCCAAAGATGATTTTGAACCATTATGAACTACTACTCCCCAAACATCAGAGTCGAGAAAACATACTCCCAAATAAGCCAACCTATGTGCTTCTTTAGCCAACTCCCATTCTTTCGCTTTCACATGGGACACATTACCCATAGACAACCTACTTAGTGCATCTGCCACTACGTTAGCCTTGCCTGGATAATAGAGCACATTTATGTCATAATCTTTCAACAACTTTAACCACCTTCTCTGATGAAGATTCAGCTATCTTTGACAAAATACATATTGAAAATTTTTATAGTTAGTCAAAAACATCAACATGCGCACCATAAAAGTAGTGCGTCTAATTTTTCAAGGCAAACACCACAACAACTAACTCTAAGTTGTGAGTAGGTTAATTCATTTAGTGATCCTTAAGTTGTCTAAAGGCATATGCTAACACTCTCTTATTTTTTATCAACACACACCCTACCCAACTCTGGATGCATCATAATACACTACGAATCTGTCTAACCCTTTTGGCTGAGCTATCACTGGTGTCAGCATCAATCTATCCTTTAACTCTTGGAAACTCTTCTCACACTTATACGACTATATAAACTTCACTTTATTTTTGGTCCACTTAGCCCATGGTGTAGCTATAGATGAGAACCAATCAACAAATCTTCTATAATACCCAGCCAAACCCAAAAAGCTCCTGATATTAGATGGAGTGATGGGACTAGGCCAATGCTTCACTGTATTAGTCTTCTGAGGATCTACCTGAATTCCATCCCCTTAAATTACATTACCCAATAATGTAAAAAATTCTAACCAAAATTCACATTTACCAAACATCACATATAATTGACTTTCCTAGAAGGTCTGCAACACTATTCTCAAATGGTCTGTATTTTCTTCCTTACTCCTAGAATACCCTTGTATGTAATCAACAAAGACAATGACAAATATATCTATTTTCATCAAATCTAAGTAATCTTTAAAGACCCTATTCATCAAATTTATTAAAGTTGTAGGAGCATTTTTTAGTCCAAATGACATAACAATAAACTCAAAATGGCCATACCTTATTCAGAAAGCTTTTTTCAGAATGTCTTACTCCCTAACCTTCAATTGATGGAATCCCAACCTAAGGTCCATCTTGGAGAACCACTAGGCAATCTGAAGATGACCTAACAAATTGTTAATTCTAGGAATGGGATACATGTTCTTGATTTTAACCTTTTTTCACTGTCTATAGTTTATACACAATCTAAGGGTAACATCTTTCTTGTGCACAGAGAGAATGAAGCACCCTATAGAGAAAAAATAGGTCTTATGAAACCATTATCTAAGAGGTCCTTAAGTTGCTCCTTTAACTCTTAAGTTTTTCTAGAGCCATACGATATAGAGGGGTACAAATAGGCTGAGTTTCAAGAAGAAAATCAATGTCGAATTATATTTCTCTATTTGGAGGTAACCCTGGTAGATCTTCGGGGAAAACCTTAGGAAACTCATTAAGTACAACAACTGATTGAACAGTTGGAGCTTTAGACTTTGTATCTTTGACTCCAACTAAATGATAGATACACCCTTTGATATTAACTTTTTGGCATTAAGATAAGAGATAAATGACCTTTGGGAGATATAGAAGTACCCTCCCACTCAAAAAATACCTCATTAGGAAACTAAAACTTTGTTAGTCGAGTGAGACAATCTATTGATGAAAAGAATGAATAGAGCCAATCCATGACCAGAATGACATTAAAATCTACCGTCTCTAACTTTATTAAATAGCCGTTTGGTCATAGAAAATATTTCCTTTTTTCTAGAAAATTATTTTAGTTTAGTGAAAAAAGTGAAAACACACTGCGTTTGGCCATGAATTTTCCAACTTCAATTCCGGAAAATTATTTGGAAAAGTGAAAAAAAGTTTTACTTATTTTTCACTTTTTTAACTCATGCTTCTCTCCAAAAATTTCAAAAACAACTTTAATTTACATTCATGGCCAAACATAACTCTAACTCCAACTACAACTCCGAAAAAAGTAATTTTTATGGCCAATGGAGCCTAAGTTCGGTAGTGTGAATTTATGAAGGACGGTGATAGGACGCTTCTTATAAAGTCATCTAGAAATCACTAACTCAACTACTAGCGTAGAAACTGAGTAGGGCTTTAAGAGATTTTTAGGACCTAGGCCAAAATTTACAACAACCAATGGAGTTACATAAGAGAGATTTAATCCCGGGTCTAATAACACATATACATCAAGGTGTAAGGTACCAAGGATACCAATAATAATGTCTGGTGAACTCTCCTGCTCTTGAGGGGATGGTCAAATAAAGAACCAATTCTGGCGATGACCACTACTGGTACTAGATGATGTGCCCTGTGGAGGGACTGAGGCTACCTGGATGAATTGGTGCATTAGTAACCTAAGTCTAAGGACAAACATCCCTACTTCCCTACTTAGCATACAAATACTCCTTAATTTTGTGGCCTTGCTTGCAACAACCATAGAAATTCACTTTGCCTCTCAAATACTCACTAGGATGGGTTCTACCATACTTTGCACATGTCAGGTAACTAGGGCCCCTAACTATACTATTCTGAGACCTGGAATTCGAAGTCCTACCCCACTGCTCCTTCCTAGTCCTGGGTGTAGGGGTGCTAGTTGAAGATGGCACAGGTAATGATGAATTACCTTGAAACTATGAATGGCTTCCCCCTCTAGACCCCGGTTGACTATACTCAAACTGTCCAGTTTTAGCCCTCTTATTTCTTTTCTCTCTTGCCTTCAACTTTCCTACCTCAATCTATTGAGCATAAGTCATTAATCGTGCAATATCCATATCTCCTATCAGCATGGTAGTCCTACACTTCCCAACCACTAAATCATACACCCTAGTAAAAACATTACGCATATGAGCTCTAGAGTCAGATAAAAACTTAGAAGAATAGTTAGACAACTGAGTAAACTTAAGGCAGTACTCCTTCACTATCATAGAGCCCTACTTCAGGTTCATGAACTTCTCCACCTTAGCCTCCCTCATCTCATATGGAAAGAACCTGTTAGAAAAAGCATTCTAAAATATTTTCCAACTTATAGGAGTTATATTCTCACCCCTACCTTTCTTCTTGTATGAACCCTTAAGATCTTAACTCAATCCAGCTTACTATTAAATGTAAAAGGGGTCCAAGAGTTAGGAAATTTCACTAAGTGTTAGGACTTAGTTATTTATAAATCCCCTAAAAGTTGATGATTTTATTTTTGACCTTTCCAATAATAGAAAGTTAATTTTTAAGTTGATTCATGATCAGGGATATCAAAGGCACATCTAGGCTGAGTTTTAAAATTTTTGAATGAGATTTAGGGCATATTTGGAAGTCTAAAATAGTAGATACACCGGGATAAGACCGCAATGCGTCCTCTAGTAAATTGCTAGGGTTGACAATGACAGAGCCTATGACGCAAGGCTTAGACCGCCGATCAAGAAACCACAGCGCCCGGCTCATCGTCCGCTCCTATTTTTCCATCTTTTGATCCCATTTTTCCTAGGGCAATTAGGTCTTTTTTCTTCACCCAATTGGTCTATAACACATTCTTAAAGCTCTCAAAAGGCATAATTGGTAATTGTACTCTCAAATTCTCTCACAAAAAAGCATTCTCTCTCAAGAACAAACCATAGCCTCTTAAAACAAAACAAGGGATTCAAGCTTAGTTTACAAGAAAATCATCAAGAACCTTAACAAATTCATCAATTAAGGTATGTGTGATATTCATTCATGGGTATTTTTCACCCATGGAGTCCAAGAATCTATTTTCAAGTTTAAAGCAATGATTTTTACATGTTATTTATGTGTGCGCATATGCTAACACATTTCTGGCTTTTAACAGAGAAAATTCCAAAGTCTTAAGCAACTTTTGTTATTTTTAATTATTTTATCTTTGATTTTGCAATGGAACTGAAGAGGTAAGAGAACTAGAAATGTTTGAAGTAAAAGAGTTGAAATCTGAAGAAAATAGAAGAGAAGTGTGGCTGATGACATTCCTGATAAGTGGTCAGTACTCAGACAAGTTATTAGCTTCATCGTCAGCCTTAAACAGAGAATGGTATTTAGTTGGAAGAAGTGAAGACAATATTTGATAAGCTATCAGCCTTATAATAATCCATCAGAGTCCCCATTAGCCTTAGAAAGAACATGGAAGCTGAGGTGGAGAAGTGACGATAATGATTGATATGTCGTAACAGTTTTGGAGCTGAGGTGGAGAATTGACGACAATGTTTGATATGTCATCACAGTTTTGATAAGCCATCAGGATTCATCGCCAGCCTAAGGCAGTGAATGTCAAAAGTGAATAGGATATGATGACATCTATGATATGTCGTCGGACTCTGGATTAGGCATCAGAAAACGTCGTCACCTATCGGAGAAATTATTGAACTCTATGATTATGTTTCCATAATAAAGGTGAACTATTTAAAGTATTGTTTAGGGTTTTATTAGGCTAGTACTCGATATTCTAAACCTATTTTGGAACACACATATTTTGTCATTTTCTGTCTAGTATCTTGGCTTGAATAAAACAATTAACTTTGAAGAGATTATCATCAATATTTTTAGATTTCTACTTTTATCTAATCTGAGAAACACTCATTTCTATTCATCTTGTTGTAAGTTCATCCGTCAAATTATGAATTCAACTTATTGTATTGATTATTACATTATGAGTGGCTAAATCCCTTTAACCCAAATTTTGGGATCTATGGGTTAGGTCTTGGGAAGTTGCTAAGTGTTTAAGATACTAAAGGTAATAGGACTCCTTGATAATTCCGAGGTTTTAATTATTTTCTATTGGTTGCAAATGATAGATAGCACCTACTTTGATTTGGTTGAGATAAGAAATCAACTCTAGTAGGAAGTGAATTATTGATAGGTACTTGGAAGCTACTAACCTTCCGTTTAAGAAATGATGATGTAATAAGGTTAATTAACCTGAGGTAAAGTCTGGTTAGTGAACATAAATTCCCTAAGTCTTAGAGGATTAGGCGATTAAATGCTTAATTAGGTCGAGAGACATTTAGACATAACTTCGATAAAGACAATCTGTTGTTCCTACCTATCATGAGAATCTTGAATCACTATTGGCATCTATTAAGTACAAAAACCCATAGTGAACATAATTATAGTTTTACCTAAACTCTTTATTACAAATACTGAAACTAAAGTGACTAACAGTTATTTGCTAAATTATCATAACCTCCATTTTATCTTTTCATATAATTTGTTTGAATTTAATTTGTAGATTTATTTTCAAACTAGTTTAATCGCCACTCACATTGTTCCCTGAGGGATTCGACCCTAACCTAGTTGGGTTATATATTGAAAATGATCGCTTATCTTCTCACATGAGAGATTTAGTTCGAGCATTATAAAAAATGGCACCATTATCGGCGAACAATTTGGTGTATTGAGTTAGTTTGGCATTTTAGTTTACTTGCTTGAATTTAAATTTGTAAGTATTTGTTTAATTTATTTTTTATTTTCTTTTATTTTTATTTTTGTCACATCTTTCTTGAGATATTAG
Organism: Capsicum baccatum var. pendulum; assembly: GCA_030864225.1. Classification (NCBI taxonomy): domain Eukaryota; kingdom Viridiplantae; phylum Streptophyta; class Magnoliopsida; order Solanales; family Solanaceae; genus Capsicum; species Capsicum baccatum. The sequence goes on along the minus strand of CM061552.1, from coordinate 246,046,747 downwards.
CCTGGATAAATGGTTTTTTGAGTGATGACAATTTTTGTGATGATTTTTGTTATTATTGTGGAGGACCATATTTGAGGTTTTCTTTCTAGATTTACCTGGAAGTGCATGGATGGGACCTTCACAATATGATGTGGATACTGTCCTACTTACTGTGACTTGGTGTTTGGCTTGTGTTCAAAGTGATCATACTGAAGATATGTGTGCTGTCACGATTCAAGTAAACAAATTGATGAAATGAATCTTAGAGAATCAAGAATAGCTACGGGCAAATATAAAAGAGTTACTACTCTCACCATGTTTACAGTGGCTAAACAAAGAAGAATATAAGGGGGACATTAGCCAATTTGAGGAGAAAACTCAAGAATCAGAACCACTCAATTGTCATTTTGATCTTGAGATTGACATTGAGAAGGTGAATAAAAGTGAGTGTGTAGTAAATAGTGTAAATTTTGAAGTAGAATTAGTTGGGCCTCACTCAAAGCATTTTTCCACATTATGTTTAGATGATATCTTGTCTATGGAATTAAATAAAATAGTAGAAGAGTGTGAAGATAAGAAACAAAAATCCTATATTCTTTATTATGCACTTGATAAGCAATATAAAAACACACCTTACTTTAAGGCCGAGTGGTTTAATGCGCTCAATCCATTATTAGACTTCTTAATTTTTGTACCATCCCCTATGATAGAGGCTAAAAGATGGAATCTAAGTGTGGATGAAATTCATATCCTCAATGTGGAGGAAAAAGCTGAGTTGGGTCATGCTGCGATATTAAATCAGGCATTGCTTCGGAGGAAACCCAAGGTATTTTGTTGTTTCCATTCATATTATATGACTGACATCAAATCTTCACACCAATGGTGCCACATATATGTTTCTAACTCTTTTGCTTTGGGTTGATACATTGAGGACATTGCATGATTTTAAGTTGAGGGTGGGGCTACATGTAGATGCTGATGTCCTTTTGGGTTTTTTGTTACCATGCCTCTTTCCCCGGAGTCTTGTTTTTAGTAGTGCCGGTATGTTTAGGTGTATTGTGATTTGATGTAAAATATTGTAGTTGACTAGGAGAAATACAAGTACCTTAGGAAGTTAACATGTTTTTGTTAATTTTTAAACACCTCCCCAATACTCTATTTTAGAACTGTGGGATATGGATATACGTGTGATCACTGTGCATCTTGTTATGTCATTAGTACTAGTGACATGATAACCATTGCTAAATAATTGCATGAACCGAATGGGTAATAGCTTGTAATGTACCTTTGTGCCACATGTGTGTGAGGTACTACCTAGTTCCAGTTGTGTGTTAAATCCAGAACTTGCCCGGATGGTCTTGCCTTGGTGGTAGGATAGCGGTTAGGAAAAGATCATAGGCCGTTGTTGATATTAGTCCACTTCAGCCTAAATGACCTTCCATGTGTAAATAATATCCCTAAATTCTAATTTTGCACCTAAATGTCTATTTTTTCTATTACTCCTATCACCTTTCCATTTGTATCATAATGAATCTATTTTAGCCCTGGTCTTCCTTGGACATTGTGCACCTTGACTTAGAAAAATAGCCTAAGTTGAGGGTGGCTTTCATCTGGGTGAATAATGTAAAATGAGTATGAAGAAAGGTAGAATAAAAGAAAAAAATAAAAAGTTGAGTGCGCTAGAAAAGAATAAGAAAATAAAAGTTGTGAAAAAAAAGAAGTGATTGTACAAAAGAACCGCACCCATCCTGAATAAGTGTGATCAAGAAAAGAGAAGAATTGAAAAAGTCTAATAAGTGAAACCCCAAAATCTAGTGTGGTGTCAAGGAGGCTTAGTCACTTTAAATATCATTGAGTATTATACCAGCCCTAAGCCTACATTACAAGCCAAAGAGAACACCTATAGTGATCCTAGCTGACCTGTCTAAAAGTCTTGGTAATAAAAATAATGGCAAGCCTATGGTATTCGGCATACATTGATTGAAACTTCATTCTAAGAGTGAGTGTCTGGTGATTGTCCCTATGGTTACATATGTAATGTCTAGTATAAGTGAAGTGGGTCTTTTTTGGAGTGAGGGCACACTGGTTACGTTGCAAGTTGCTAACCTGTTTGGATAGTGTAACCTTGATACATGCATGGTTGTTTTTATTAATTTGATGCCATATCTTGATTCCTGTGAGTCATATTATTGCTCTTTAATAACATACACAGTTGTTTGTAAATTGATTAACCTTGGAGATGGTGAAGATGTTTTAAGATAATATGGATGGTTGACTACTAAATATATTCTATATTCTCTTGGTTGTGTTTTAGTTTCTTGAGTACAATCAATTATTTTAAGTTGAGGGTGTTGATGTGTGAGAAGATGGTAACATATTTAAGGCTTTTAACTAAGAATAATTATAAAATATTAAGCAACTTTTGACATTTTTGAATGTTTTATCTTTGATTTTGCATTGGAAGTCAAGAGGGAAAGAACTAGCAATGATGGAAGTAAAAGAGTTGAAATATGAAGAAAATAGAAGAGAAACATGGCTGGAGACATTCCTGATAAGTCATTAGCACTTTGATAGGTTGTCAGCTTCATCGTCAGCATTAAACAGAGAATGGGATTAAGTTGGAACAAGTGACAATGACATGTGATAAGCTGTCATCCTTGTGATAAGTCATTAAAATCGCTTTCAGCCTTAGACCGAACATGGGAGATGAGGTGGAGAAGTAACGACATTGTCTGATATGTCATCACAGTTTTGATAAGCCATCAGGATTCACCGCCAGCCTATGGCAGCGAATGTCAAAAGTGAAAAAGAGTTGGTGACATCTGTGATAAGTCGTCAGAATCCTGATAAGGCATCACTAAACGTCATCACCTATCCAAGAATTACTGAACTCTGTGATTATGTATCCATATTTAGGGTGAACTATTTAAAGTATTTTTTAGGGTTTTCTTGGGCTAGTACTTAACATTCTAAACCTATTTTGGAACACATATTTTTGTTATTTTCTCTCTAGTTTCATGGCTTGAACAAAACAATTAACTTTGAAGAGATCATCATCAATATTTTGGGATTTCTACTTTGATCTAATTTAAGAAACACTCATTGCTATTCATCTTGCTGTAAGTTTATCATACAAATCATGAATTCAATTTGTTGTATCGATTATTACATTATGACTGGCTAAATCCCATTAACCCGAATTATAGGATCTATGGGTTAGGTCTTGGTAAGTTGCTATGTGTTCAAGATTCTAAAGGTAATAAGACTCCTTGATAATTCCAAGGTTTTAATTATTGTCTATTAGTTGCAAATGATAGATAGCACCTGGTTTGATTTGCTTGGGATAAGAAATCAACTATAGTAGGAAGTGAATTATTGATAGGGACTTGGAAGCTGACAACCTTCCGTTTAATAAATGATGTTGTAACAAGGATAATTAACCTTAGGTGAAGTTTGGCTAGTGAATATAAATTCCCTAAGTCCGAGAGGATTAGGTAATTAAATACTTAAGTAGGTCGAGAGACATTTAGGCATAACTTTGATAAAGACAATCTATTGTTCCTACCTATCGTGAGAATCTTGAATCACTATTAGCATATGTTAAGTACAAAAACCCATAGTGAACATAATTCTAGTTTTCCATAAACTTTTGATTACAAACACTGAAACTAAAGTGACCAACAATTATTTGTTGATTTCTATTAACCCCCATTTTATCTTTTTGTATCATTTGTTTGGATTTAACTTGTAGTGTTAGTTTCAAACTATTTTAATCGTCACTCACATTGTTCCATCTGGGATTCGACACTAACGTAGTTGGGTTATATATTGAAAACAATTGCTTGCATTCTCACATGAGAGGTGTAGTTTGAGCATTATCAGTTATTATGAGTTATCTTCAAGAAGCTATGATGAACTTTGATTTCAATTATGTTTACCATGTGTTTTCATTGGAATTTTCCCTTGGAACATTTGAATGATAATTTTTGCATGTTACATCCTCAACCCATGATTTTAGTATTGTAATTATGTTGTTATCATATGATTTAACTATTCCCATGCTTTAATTTATAACCATTATATGTTTGATGAAATGCCTAAGTGTTGAATGTTAAGCAAGGATTCCCCTCTATGGTTTTAAAGTTTTTATTTGGTTGTATTGTTATTGCTATCGAGTCTTGGGGTTTATGCATACCTAAAATTTAGTTGTTTACTTAGTATCAGTATTTTCAAAATGGTTTCAGATATATATTAGCATTGCCAGTTCAGTCAGTTATCATGTTAGTCAAACTTAAATCATTTATTAATCAATGTCATTTTAGTTAGAAGTAGGATTCTACACTGAGTGGACCTAGGGATGGGGGCTCACCCTCTAATTAGGACTGGGTCCTTAGTAGCAGTCTGTATGTTCCAGAACTACATAGTCAACATAGCATTAACAGATGTCACTCACCAGTTGAGGACTGACATTCTCACAGGGATCACTCGCCAGCATAGGGATGATCTCAGAGGTTAGCCGCCAGTTTAGGAATTACTCTATAAATATTGTTAGTACCCGTGTCATAGTACTAGTACCTTTCAATCTAGGGTCACTAGTTAGACCCCTATCAGCTAAGATTTGGGGAATGTCGGTTAGATGATACCTCATACAGTTTCAGTCTCAGTTTTGGATTCTGTATAGAATTCAATTTCAGGTTTGTTTGACCACAGCATACAGCTATTGTTTATTCAGTTATTAGTATTTCAGTCTACAAAATAATTCAAAATTGATTATATGCTTAGTCATGCATTCTTAGATTCTTTAGATTTCATGAATGTAAACTCAGTTATCTCATGATATTTATTCAGTCATTATCTCATACACATACACCCTTGTATTTCATCCTAGCCTTATCTCGCATACTATTACATTTAAAGTACTGATCACGTATATTTTCTTTGTGCTATGATGGCTTATATCATAGGTTCAGATGCTTAATTTCGTGACCACACTTAGATAGATCAGCCTATCAACAACAATATTCTTGGTGAATCCTCATATATAAAGAACCATTCATAATTATTTTAGTATTTTAGTTCAGTAGTTAGTCAGGGGATTATCCGATCTACTCCCCAATCAGTTAGAGGCTTTTCAAACTATTTAAGACAGTTATCCAGTTTATCATTTGCCATCATCATTTTTGTTGGTATTGTTTTTAGCCATTTATAAGAAACTATGATTTAAATATAATGTTTAAGAACTTGAAACCTTTTGCATTATTACATTAAATTATGCACTTGTTCTTTTGTTATTAGTTTTATTTAGTGCTCACAGCAGGTACCAACTCATGGTTTAGCCTGTGGTCTATAAAGATCGTAAGCACCATGTGGCGAGTAGGGTGTACTCTCGGGTCATTACAAACTTGGTAATAGAGCTTAAGGTTTTAAAGTATCCTATAAAGTCTAAAATTCATGCTGAGTAGAGACTTATGTATGATTGTAAAGCATGCCAGACTTTTGGATAGAAGTCTATAAGACATTTTATGAAAAGTTTCCCTTCTTTAAATATATATATTGTGCAAATAAGCATGAAATCTATTTAAACTCTATTCCTTCTGTTTACAGAAAATGCCTCCTAGAAAGAATAATGGAAGAAGGAATGGGAATCATCCTGCTCCTCCGTCTATTCAAGAATATCTGCTGAATGAGCATTTCTCTCACACTGAATTCAGATATGCTTTCACTACCTTAGATTATTTAGTAGTTAATCAGAACAATTAGAAAGTTGTTGTCCTCTCTAGACTTATGGGTATTGCTCAACATATTAAGGGGCAAAGTGTAAGGAGAAAGAAGAAGAGAGTAAGAGGGCCAGAACAAGTAGTTTTATGCCAAGGTCAGAGGGTGGAGACCATTTTGATTCTATTAGAAATTCTCATCCCTAGCTCTGCCTACAGCTAGCATGCCAGTGCCTAAGTTTAGAAATGTCAGTTAGGATAAACCACCAGGCTCTAAGTCATAGGATAGTGGAAAAAATATTCGTACTAATCCACTTTGCAATGAATATGGTAGGATCCATAAGGGTGTGCGTTTAGCCAGCAGTGATATATGTTTCGAGTGTGGCAATCCAGACCATAAAGTCAGAGATTGCCCAACGAGTGGTCATCAGAGTAAGTCCAACAATCTTTCAGTTCCATCTAGTCGCCTAACCCAATATGGTTCAACTTCCAATGCCATGAATAGTTAGCACTAGAATAAATTGTATGCCCTCCAGACCCATCATGATCAGAAAAGTTCTCTTGAGGTAGTTGTGGGTATGTTAGAGGTCTTTTATATACCTATGTATTTTTTTTAGATCCTGAGGCTTCACACTTTTTTGTAACCCCTTTTATAACTATTAATTTTAGAGTCAGTGTCGAAACCTTAGTAAAACAATTCTCAGTGTCTAACCCAGTAGGTGTCTCTATTATAGCTAGATGGGTATACAGTGATTTCCTGGTTACCATAGCCCAATAAATCTCTCCAGTTGATCTTAGAATTAGATTCATTCAATTTCAGTTTCCCAATGAACTAGTCATCGAATAAAGGGGAAGTAGCTCAATGCTTAGGGGGCAGTTCCCAATGAACCCCAAGTTTACATGTACTAAACCTCTCAACCTTTCTTCATGAAATAATATCCAACATGAAGTAATGGGTGTTTGTAAGTTGACTTTCTCATTTTTATCTAAGCCTTAAAACCATTCTCATGTCGCATGTATTCACGAAATAAGTTCATCCATGTATCATGTTTTAGACTCAGCCATGTAATCATGTTTCCAGTCATTCATGCTCAGTATATGATCTCAGTTCCTTCAGTACTCTCATATTAACTAATATCATTCGAGGACGAATGTTCCCAAGGGGGATATATTGTAAGACCCCATAAGATCTTAGCTAAATCCAACTTACTATTGTATGTAAAAGGTGCCCAAGAGTTAGAAAATTTCAATAAGTGTTAGGAATTAGTCATTTCTAAATCCACTAAATTTCAATGATTTTATTTTCAACCTTTCCAGCATTAGAAAGTTAATTTTTGAGTTGATACAAGATCAGGAATGTTAAATGTACATCTTGGGTGAATTTCAGAATTTTTTGAAGAGCATAAGGGCATGTTTGGAAGTCCAAAATAATAGCTGCACTTGGATAAGCCTGCAGTGCACCCTCCAGTGCACTTCTAGGGGTGCCCATAGCAGAGCCTGCAGTGCGGGGCTTAGACTGCCAGTCCAGATCCCGCTGCACCCGGCATATTGGCTGCCCTAATTTTTCCAGCTTTTGATTCCATTTTTCCAAGGACAATTAGGTATTTTACCTTCACCCAATTAGTCCATAACACGTGATTAAGGGTCCCAAAAGGCATAATTACTCATTATATTCTCAAATTCTCTCAAAAGAGAGCATTCTTTCTCAAGAACAAACCCTACCCCTTTCAAAAGAAACAAGGGATTCAAGCTTAGTTTTTAAGAAAACCATCAAGAACATTCACAATACATCAATTAAGGTCTATATGATGTTAATTCATAGGTCCTTTTCATCCATGGAGTCCAAAATTCTATTTTCAAGTTTAAATCCATGATTTTTACATGTTATCATGAGTTATCTTCAAGTAGCTATTATGAACTTCGATTTCAATTATGTTTACTATGTGTTTTCTTTGGAATTTGCCCTTGGATCATTTGAATGGTGATTTTTTAATGTTACATCCTCAACCCATGATTTTAGAATTGTGATTATGTTATTATCACATGATTTAACTATTCCCATGCTTTAACTTATGACCCTTATGTATTTCATGAAATACCTAAGTGTTGAATGTTGAAAAAGGATTCCCCTCTATGGTTTCAAAGTTTTCATGTGGTTCTATTGTTATTGCTATTGAGTCCTGGGGTTATGAATACCTAAAATTTAGTTTTTAACGTAGTCTCAGTATTTTCAGAATGGTTTAGACACGTATGCGCATTGTTTGTTTAGTTAGTTATCATGTCAGTAAAACTTAGATTAGTTCAATAATCAGTGTCAGTTTAGTTGGTAGTAGGATTTAGCACCGAGTGAACCCAGGGATGGGGGTTCATCCGCCAATTAGGACTGGGTCCTTAGTAGCAGTCCCTAAGTTCAAGAATTATGTAGCCACCATAGGATTAAGAGATGTCACCCGCCAGTTTAGGACTGACATTTTCTTAGGGGTCACTTGCCAGCTTAGGACTTATCTCCGGGGTGACCTGCGAGTTTAGAATTTACTCCATAGCCAATATTAGTACCTATGGCATAGTACTAGCACCTTTCAATAGGGTTCATAGGTTGAATCCCTATAAGCTATGATTTAGGGCATGTCAATTAGATAATACCTCCCACAGTTTCAATCTCAATTCAACATTCAGTATAGAATTCAGTTTCAGGTTTGTTTGACCATATCATACAGTTATCGGTTATTTAGCTATCAGTATTTTAGTTTTAGTCTAAAAACTAATTCAAGAGTTAGGTTATATCCTTGGTCACACATTCTCAGATTTTTCAGCTTTCATGTATTTAAACTCAGTTATCTTATGTTATTCATTCAGTCATTATCTCATGCACATAAACTCATGTATTTCAGCCAAACCTTATATCACATAGCATTACATTCAAAGTACAAATCACATATATTTTCTTTGCTCTATGATATATTATATCATAGGTTTGAATACTCAATTTCCTGACCACACTTAGATAGATAATCCTATCATCCGTAGTAGTCGTTGTGAGTCCTCATATATCAAGGATCATTCATGTCTATTTTAGTATTTCAGTTCAGTAGACAGTCTGAATTAGTTGGGGTTTTTTACCATCAACTCCTCAGTCATTTAAAGGTATTTTAGACTATTTTGGATAGTTATCCAGTTTATTAGGTATTATCATCAGTCTTATCCGTATTATTTACAGAACTATGAGTTGAATCGTAAGTCTTAGAATCTAAAACCTTTCTTATTATTCAGATAAATTCCGCACATGTTCTTTTGTTATCAATTTTATTCAGCAAGTACCAGCTTAAGGGTTAGCTTGTGGTCTCTTGAGACCATAAGCACTGTGTGGTGACTATGGTGTACTGCGGGGTCATTAAACATCCACATAACAACTCAATCATAAGAAACATCCTTCACCCTATAGGATACAAATTATACGCTCTCTTCTTTAGTATCAAGCATAATTTGAGTAATATTTCTCAACTTGTGAATAAACAGTTAAGGATGCTCATCCACTTTGACCCATTGAACTGATACCACTCAACTTAAGCGTCAATTTAGTGCAAGGAGGTCGTCGTTAATATAATTACCCAACTTTGGAGTCGGGTTCAAATCCAGAAGGAACAATGAGAGTGACTATTAAACTAATTTAAAACTATAGCTCCAAGTTAACTTCAAATAGATGATACGAAAAGATAAAATGGGGGTTTTCAATGGTTGATAAAATTTTCGACTTGCTTTAGAGCTCAAAGCTAAAATTTCAATGGTTCAAATCAATGATATAGAGAAACTAGGGTTATGATCACTACAATTACTAACCCCTCATTGAATAATAGTTGTAGTATTGGATTCTTCATGACTTATGGGAAACACCAAATTATCAGTATCGATAGTCCATCTAGGTGTTTCTCAACCTACGTAGATATTGTGCTCCCTAAAAATTCAGCTTTTTGCTCCTTTAGCCGACGACATGTCTGATAGCTTATCACAAATTTGATAGCTTATCAGAGAATGTCGTCAGAATTTTTGCCCATGTGTGATGAATTATCACAAATCTGATAACTTATTAGAAGATGTCTTTAGACCTTATGCCTATGTGTGACGACATGTGTGATGACTTATCACAAATCTAATAACTTATCAAAAAATGTCATCAGACCTTATGCCCATGTGTGACGACATGTCTGATGACTTATCACAAATCTAATAACTTATTAGAAAATGCCTTCAGAAATGCTTCACATGTGTGATGACATGCATTATAACTTATCACAAATCGGATAACTTAACAAAAAATGTCTTCAGAAATTCTTCACATGTGTGACGACATGTGTGACGACTTATCACAAATCTAATAAATTATAAGAAAATATCATCAGAAATGCTTAACCTTTCTTGTTCTCTGCCTATGTATTATGACATGTTCTGATAGCTTATCATAGATCTGATAGCTTATAAGACAAAGTCATCAGATGACTTTCCTATATGTTTATGCATCTTGCCTTTCCTACAAAATTACATTAAATATAATAAAAAAACAACAGTAATTACATAAGAACTTACAATTATTTAAAGTTAAAAGTATTAAATGTGCTAATAGAAGGCTAGCACATCAACACCCTCAACTTAAAGCCATTTCTTATCCTCAAGCAACTACATAACACCATACTACGATGTTTAATAACAATAAAAATAAAATACCTACGATAGTTGATTATCAATTTTTGCTCAAAACACATTACCCTCTCCAATTTAAATCACCTTCAAACCCAATTGTGTATATCAATGAAGATCAACAATGTGACACAAAGGAATCAAGATATGGCATCAAATTAGTAACAATAACCATGCATATGTACAAGTTACACTACCCAAACAAGTAAGCAGCTAGCAATGCAACCAATGTTCCCTTACAACAAAGAAGTCCTTCTTCACTCATATATAAAATCAAGCACGTAAATGCTGGGATGATCAAGAGACACTCACTCTCAGAAATAAGTTCTAGTCAATGTATGTCAAACACCATAAGCTTGCCCTTGTTTTCATCACCGAGGCTTTTAGACAGTTAAGCTAAGATCACTATAGAACTTTTCTTCAGCTTATGATATAGGCTTGGGGCCGGTATTATACACAAGGATATTTAAAGTGACTAAGCCTTCTTGGCACTACACTATTTTTGGGGTCTCACTTATCAACCTTTAAATTATTTCTCCCTTTCTTTATTGAAGCAAATTCAGGCTGGATGCGATCCTTTAGTTTTCATTTTCTCTTTTTCACAATTTTTCTTTTATTATATTTTTTCTACCATACCCAGCCTAGGATTTTTTTAATTTTATTTTACCCTTCTTCATACTCACTTTACATCACGCACCCCTATGATAGCCACCCTCAACTTAGGTGATTTGCGCAATTCAAAGTGCACAATACCCAAGGAGGACCAAGACCAAAATAGGTTCATTGTGATACAAGTAGGAAGGTAATAGGTTTAACAGAAAAAATATGTAGGCATTCAGGCTCAAAATAAGGATCAAGGTATATTATTCAAACATGGAAGATCATTTAGGCTAAAAGAGAACTAATATAAAAAATGGCCTATGATCCTTTCCTAGCCACTCTCCTATAACCAAAGCAATACCAATCGAGCAAGTTCTTGATTTAACACATAACAGAAACTAGGTAGTATCTCACAAACACAAGACACAAAGGTACATAACAAGGTACTACCTATCCGATTCATGCAATTATTAGCAATGATTATCATGTCCCTAATACCAATGCCATAAAAAGATTCACAGTAGTCGCATATAGATGCACATCACACAGTTACAAAATAGACAATTGGTGAGGTATTTATCATTCCTAAAAATCAACAAAAAAAATACGTCAAATTCCCCGAATACTTATTTTTCTCCAAATTAACCACAACACCTCACAAAATAAAACACAGTATACCTAAACATACTGGCTTTACTAGGAAGAAGACTCTATGGAAAAGAGGCACTGCAATAAGAACCCTAAGAGGATATCAACAACCACAAGCAGTCTCACTCTCAACTTAAAATCATGTATTGTCCCCAATGCATCCAACTAAAACAAGAGATTTAGAAATATACCTATTGCACCATAGGTGCAGAGATCTGATGTCAATCACATAATTCAAATACAAAAAATAAAATGCCTTGGTTTGCCTCCCAAGCAGCGCCTGATTTAATATCGTAGCATGACTAGGTTATCTTGACTAATCAGAATTCATCCAGATACCTTGAAAGTGCTTCATCCTTTATCCCTCCACTTAGACGATTTGATTCTTTTGCCCATCTTTCAATCTTTACATCTTTTAGGAGCATTAGTAAAATAAGAAAGCATGATAAGGAAAGTTGTATCACGCCACTACGAAGACATGAACCGCTTGCCCAAATTTTGCATCGAACTTTTATGTGGTCTCATTGGAAACGGTGTGAATCTTAAAAAGACACTAAATAGACATCGATGTTTAAGATTCTTAGCCTTTAAGATTGGGGTTATATTATACCCTTTCGGAAAGACATACTCCAAAATATAGGAAGTTTCCTCTGTATTTCAAAAATTCATCATTTTCTTGGGTGATTCGACTTTCGTCACATACACTAAGCATAATGTTGAAAAGTGATTCACATGAGGTATTTTCCCTAATTTGATAGTTGCATCCTTCTCGACCTCATCTCCCTAAATTGGGCTAGAGTTTTTATAAGAGATTGGCTTGGTTTCTTCTTTTGCCTCTAGTACAATTTTCTTAATCTTGGCATCATCTCTTACGGTTGGTTCAGTAGGTTGGGAAATCACCGACGGTTTCTCATCATCAAGCTCAGCATCAATATAGGATTCTTTCTCCTTATCTTCACACTCTTCTATTGTTTTAAATGATTCTACAGACAAGATATCATTTAAACATAATTTTGAAAAGTGTTTTTAATGATTGACCTCTATATCCATCTCACCTATCCTCTTTCTTTCCTCTTTCTGTTGTCTCATGTCTTGAAGTATTTCTTCCTAGCTATCCAAAATTTCTTGAAACATAACTTTAATGCAACTCGTTCTGGTTCTTCGTTCTTCCTGTTCTTAACCATAAGACCTATCAAAATCTTAAGAAGAACTAGAATTTGGGTTAGCATAATAGGGGGAGGGGGCACTTGAACGCTCCCTCCAATGTCTATCTTCACCACCACATAAAGAACAATCATCCTCCCAGTAGGATGGAGATGGTGCATACATCATTCTCCAAGGAGAATATCTAAAATCTTTTCAAAGGTGAGGTCCATCAAAATATACACATGGATTATCAAGATAGAATTTCCAACCATAAAACTCACATTCATTCCAAGATGCCATAATAATAAATAAAATAAAATAAAAATCTTCCTAACACAAGAAATAACTGAAAATTACAAACCAATATTTACAAGTTTGAATTCAAGTAAGTTAGCTAAAACTCCAAACCAACTCAATATGCCAAATTGTTCCCTAGCAATGGCGTCATTTTTGATAACGCTCAACTTACACGTCAATTTAGTACAATGTGGTCGTCGTCAATATAATTACCCAACTTTGGAGTCGAGGTCGAATCCACGAGGAATAATGTGAGTAGCGATTAAAATAATTTGAAACTATATCAACAAGTTAACTTCAAACAAATGATACGAAAAGATAAAATGGGTTTTTTTAATGGTTTATAAAAGTTTTGACTTGCTTCAGAACTCGAAGCTAAAATTTCAAAGGTTCAAATCTATGATAGAGAGAAACTAGGGTTATGATCACTATTTTTACTAACCCCTCATTGAATAATAGTTGTAGTAAAGGATTCTCATGACTTGTAGAAAACACTAAATTATCAGTATCGACAGTCAATCTAAGTGTTTCTCAACCTACCTAGATGTTGTGCTCCCAAATTCGCTCTAACTTAGGACAACCTTCTATTCACACTGATTTTATATCGATTTGATTAATCTTGTTACAACATTAATCATTAGATGAAAAATTAACCTTCCCAAATCCTCTTTGATAATTCACTAGCTTCAATTTATTTCTCAGTTCAAGCAAGCAAACATAAGGCTAGATCTATTATTTCAAACCAATAGAAAAAATCATTAAAAAAGAATTATCAAGATGTTCCCACAATCACTCAAACCCTAACCAATAATTAAATCCATGGAAGAATAATCATAAATCCCATAACTCTAGTTATGGATTTAAGTTTCACATGAGAAAGAAAGGGATAGCAATAATTGTATTCATTATTCAGAGTAATTAAACTTATAAAAGATGAAGTCTGAGGTTGATGCTCTTCCAAGTTCAAGAAAAATCTCCCACAACTTAATGAAAGAATTGAAAATTGAATTCAAAGTTAATAGACCCAGAAAAAAAAGTAAACTAGCCTTTGGAATAAGTTCCAGATCCTTCATGAAACCCTAAAAGCTACTATTTATGTCCGTACTTTAAGAAAAAATTGAAGTTAACAATTCAGCTTTTTACTCTTTTAGTTGATGTCATGTCTGATAGCTTATCAGACAGTGTCGTTAGATCTTCTGTCCATGTGTGATGACATTAGTGATGAATTATCACAAAGCTGATAACTTATCATAAAATATCTTCAGACCTTCTGCCCATGTATGACGACATATGTGATGACTTATCACAAATCTGATAACTTATCAAAAAATATTTTCTAACTTTCTGTTTATGTGTGACGGCTTATAAAAAATCTGATAACTTATCAGAAAATATCTTCAGAAATCCTTCATATGTGTGACGACATATGTGATGACTTATCACAAATCTGATAACTTATCAAAAAATGTCTTCAGAAATGCTTCACATGTGTGATGACTTATCACAAATCTGATAACTTATTAGAAAATGTCGTTAGAAATGCTTTACCTTTCTTTTTCTCTTCCTATGTGTGATGACATGTTCTGATAGTTTATTACAGATATGACAGCTTATCAGACCAAGTCATCATATAAAATCTCCAAAACATAATTGTTTGTCTCTTTCACCAAAAATTGTCCTTCATAACGTAGCTTTCATATATGTTCATGTATCTTTACTTTCCTACAAAATCATATGAAATATAATAAAAAACAACAGTAATTACTTAAGAACCTACAATTATTTCATGTTAAAATTCTTAAATATTATAACAGAAGGCTAGGACATCAGTAAATCAAGTGGATTTATTCTTATAAAGTCCCGAATCCTGGTTTCTTCTAAATTACCATTTTGCTGAAGTGGAACCCAACTAAATTATTTTTGTATCTCTTTTGATATTAAACTAGAGAGTCTTTTCTTAATTTTTTTTGAGAGGATGGAGAAATATAGTAGTTTGATACAGTAGTTTTATCTTACTATAGCTCTTTCATAAACTGGCGATTCAGTGTAATCTTTGAAACCCTTAAAAAGAGAATTTTCTACACTATTTTTTGAATCTAAAACTTCTGTTTATATTTAAAAAATATACTTTATTCTTCCATGAATTACCACATAGTATTTTAATTTATTTTATTAAAAAATACATTTATGACTGCTCCAAAAAAACTTATTATAATTTTACTATAAATAATTCACTAATTGTAAGCACCTCTATTTATATCTCTATTATGTATTTTTGATACTCTAAATGAGTAGTTAGATTTTAGATAAAGTATTAATTTTCAAAAATATTCTCTTCATAGTCTCTATAACTAACATATATGGTTTTAAGAAAAAATATTATCTAGAATTGTTTGTGCATGCCTTTTCCCTTGTCAGCAGGTTTAAGTAATATTGGTCTAGTGCTGAGAGATAAACATGTTTATTAATTAATACATATTTTCAGCCTACTTAGACTAAGTAATTTAGTTAGCTTTTCCTCCTAAAACATTAGCTAGAGAAATTAAAAAAGGCTCTACATAAACCTTCACCACATATTCATCTAATATTCTCTCTCATCCCCAGGTAGTAAATACTTACAATATTATTGATATTTTGAATTGATTTCCTTCCTAAAAATATAAGGTAGTGACAATTCAAGATCTCCAATCAGAAATAGTTCACCTTAAAGATGAAATTTGAGAAATCAAATATAGGCAAAAGCTACACTAACAAGTCCTTCCACAATTCTCTACTATCCCAAATATTCCCAAGCAAGTAGAAGCTGAACCTATAGACCAAGATATTGAATAAGGAGACTATATTAACTACCTCTTACAAATCTGTATTTGTAGACGCCATACTGGGATCACTTAATGGTTAACAAGTCATTCGTCCTAGATATTGTTGCCTTATTTGATACAAGTAAAGATCTTAATTATGTCCAAGGACACATCCATACTATATACATTAAAAAAACTAAAGAATCCCTTAGAGAAGATAATGAAAATAGACTAGGATTTATTTACAAACTCTCTAATGTCGAAGTACAAACTACTATAGAAAATTCTGCTTTATCAACTTCCCCTTCATTCGTGCTAGTGAAAGACATAATTGGTCCTGTAAACTTATATATTCCTTTTAGGAAAAATGACCTTCTGGATCCCTATACTATGTTGGTTTTTTAGCTCTCTAATGTTGAAGTACAAACTTCTATAGAAAATTATGCTTTATCAATTTCCACTTCGTTCATGCTAGTGAAGGACATAATCAGTCCTGTAAACTTATATATTCCTTTTAGGAAAAATGACCTTCGGGATCCCTGTACTATGTCAGTTTTGTAAGTTGGAAACTTCTACTTACATGTTTGTCATTTGGACCCTTGAATCCACTAAAAAGCAACATTTTAAATACTTTTTTGGTGAGCGTAATACACTCTTTCCACGTCATCTGCCACGTCAACTGTCAATCTGCCACATCATCTACCATATCATTTTTTATACAAAACAAATATTAAATATTAAAATAAATAATTAAATAAATAAACAACCCCCCTCTTTCTCTCTCTCTCGCTATTTCTTTCTTTCCCATTCTTTCTTGGTTGCCTTCTTGCTTTCTCAATTTCTTCTTTTTCTTTTTCATTTTCTTATTCTTTTTTCTCCTCTTCTCATTCTTCTTTTCCTTTATCTTTTTTATCTTCTTATTCTTCCTTCTCTATGGAAAAATTAAAAAGTGAGGGGCAAAAAATTTAAGAAGTATGAAAAGAAGGAATTTTTGGAGATTTAGGTGATTCAAGAAATTTGATTTTTTATTCTTTCTTTAGGCTTTTTGTTATTTGGGTAATTCAAGAAAGTTTGAAATTCTTGAAATTCAATGTAAAAACTCAATTTTTATGGATTGTTTTTTATTTAGGTAAATCAAGAAAGTTGAAAATTCTTGAAATTCAAAGTAATGATTTAATTTTTATTTTCTTGGGATTTCTTGGTATTCGGATAGTTCAAGAGTGTTGGAATTCTTCAAATTCAATGTCAATATTTCTGTGAATTGGCTAAAATTCAATGTTGAGAATTTTTGAAGTTTTTGTGAATTGATTGAATGAAAGTTTCTTTATTGTTGGGGAACTAGTAGGTCAGCAGGGTAAAGGGGTTGGGGGCTGGGATGGGGGAGAAGGGCTTGAGGAAGAAGGTTAGGAAAATGGTGGGGGGCAATGGGGGAGAAGGTAGGGGTTTGGGGGAATGAGGGGTGCTAGATGGGAGCTAGGTGGGGTGGGGGCCTGGACAGGCTGGGTGGGTGGAAAGGGGCTGGACGTAGGCTGGAGAAAAATAATTTATTTTTTAAAAAAAATATTTTTGAATTTTAAAATATGGAGGAAAAAAAGGACTTTTTTTAAAAAAATAATTTTAATATTATTTTAATTTTTTTAAAATTATTTTAATATAAAATTGGCCACAAATTGATCCCCACTCACACTCCAAGTGAGTAAGTACACTCTCCTAGTCCCAGTCAGCATTTTAATGCCACATAGGCAAAGTCAACGGTCAAAGGATTTGAAATATTACTTTTTAGTGTGTTCAGGAGTCCAAATGACAAATATGTAAGTAGAAATGTCCAACTTACAAATTCGATTTAGACATAGGTCCAGAAGGTCATTTTGCCTTCCTTTTATAGAATAACTCATCCAATTTAGAGTCACCTATGAAGGTATTGAAATTGACTGTAGCAATATTTCTTTTCTTTAAAAAACCCTCCCCCCTCCCCTCCAATCAGAAAAGTCTTATCTACCTTAAAGCATAATAAAGCTTAAATCAATTTTCTCAAATAAGAAGTAGCATTTCATAGGTTGCAACAATAATATAACAAACCTTCTCTTAAATCCAAAATAAAACCCTTAGACACCAAAATATGGAAGAAATTTTGTGCAGTTTTGCTAATTATGGGATTTATCCTTGGGGCCACCTAATAATTAAAAATATCCATAATTCTTTTGTGTTGTGGATTTAAATTTCTCTAACAAGTATTCTAAGGATCTCATATGGCTTGAATAAACCCATTGAAGAGGTAGAGGCCTCTAATATTTTTGAGGTAGTATAAGGTGATAAAGCTTGTTTTGAAAGAAAATATTCACCAAGTGCATGCAAAAATTTATTTTCATAACTGTTATGTTCAAAACGATTTTTAATGTCCTTGCTTCTAATTGTTTCACTTTTATTATTCCATTTGAAAAATACTCCAACAATGGAGCTATTAGAAAAAGTCATTGTAAATCTAGTGATGGAGGAAGTTCATAAGTGATATGTCCTCCATTAAGAGTTTTTGATACTTTGAGACATTAATTGATTTAAAAAAAATTGATGATAATCAACATAATCCTCAAACCATTCAAAGAAATAAATTTATTTCTAGTCAGAATTTACAAACTCATAATACATTTCTTGAAATCTTTTTTTCATCATTTTGGAATTGACAAAAAATATGTTCTTTACAAAAATATATCCTAAAGAATAAAACTTTATTCAAAGTTTATCTTTATGAATATGAAAATTTTGTTTCAAAACCCCTAGCTCTCCACCTAACGACTAGTAACTAGGGTATTAGGGTTGATCATTATTAATTTCAATTACAAGGGGTGTTTCCAAAGAGTATTTGGCATGTGAAATCCTAGATTTGAAGTTAACAACCTCAATTATTGTAGTAAATGATGAAGTCGACTGTTTAACAGGTTGGATTTCTGATGGAATTGATGAAAGATAGAGATTATTTGATATATGTATATATACATATAAATACATATATATACAATATATATATACATATAAATACATATATATATAAATAATATATATATATATATATATCAAACTATAGAAAATTATTTCATTAAGAAGATTTCACAGTCATATCTTTTAAAAACATAAATTCAGTGTCAATTTCTAGTTCAATGAAGTGGTTGACCTAGTTGAAGTAGAAGAATAAACTCAATGTCTATTTCATATGGACAAAGGAACCTTTTAAATTTGACATTTAAACATTGTATTTAAAGGTACACCTATCATGTCAAGCACCAAAATTAGTTGCATAAAAAACTTGGTTGAAATGTTTTAGAATTTGAATTCTAAAGCAGGATGATTTCATCCCACTGTAGCCTGAATTTTCCTGTGATAGAAACACTGTGATAGTATCCTACCATTTGCTATAGCATGTACGACCCCTCTAAAGTTCAAAAACTTTATTTTTTACCCTCTCGCATCTGTAATATCAACTTTTGATTTGTATTATATTTAGGGACATTAAAAATATAATTTGAGAAAGTTTCAAAAATTTTTAAAGTGGTTCGAGGTTATTTTGGAACCCTGAGGTAGTGAGGGTACGTGATATTAGCGTACCACAGTGGTTATCCTTTATGATATTGGCGTGGTATAGAGGCTAACTTTTACGATATTAGTATTCCACACTGATGTTTTAATTTTATTTAGTTTATGTCTTATTCACTTTTGGTCAAGGTATTTTGGTCCTTTTACCCATCATACGACCTTATAACATAAAATAAAACCATTGCCTTAAGTTTTCAGAGATCAAATCATTCTTTTGCTCTCTCAAACACAAAACCCAAGAAAATTCAAGGGTTTTACATTTATTTCACTGGTTTCTTTGTTGTTTTAAACATTGTTTAGCATACCATTTTGGATTCTTTTTTGTCGTAGTCAGGGGAATGTCCCAACATAGTTGGTATTTTAGGTTTTAAAGGATCTTATGGACAAGTGTGGGTTGGATTGTTGGTTTTGACTCTTAGAACTTTCATTTGACTTATTTATCTTCTATTACTATCTTTATTATCTTATGCTTTATAATGGTTATTATGCTCTTGAGGTTAGGCTAAGGGGATAGTATCCGGTCCATGGTTGGCTTGAGATTCCTGTCACGGCTAGGCCCTGAATTGGGTCATGATCATCTTGTGATGCATCCCGTGTGAATTTGGGTTGTGTTTTTATGCAACATGATAAGGTTGTAGCTTATGCTTCCACGCAACTTAAAGTTTATGAGAGAAATATTTGACTCATGATTTAGAATAGGTAGATGAGGCCTTTGCATTAAAAATCTAGTACCATTATCTGTATGGGGTGCATATAGATATTTATTTAGATCATAAGAGTTTGTAGTAGGTGTTTTCTTCGAATAAATTTAATCTTTAGCAGAGGCGATGGATTGAATGACTTAAGAAATATGACATGAGCCATCATTTCCATCCATGTAAAGATAATGTGGGAGCTTATCTTATCTGGATGAGGAGAAAAGGGGGTTGGTAAATGATATTAAAAAATTAGTCAACCAAGCATGGTAAAGGTGAATTTGATTAGAGAAATACTTAAGACTGCTCAAAGTTGCCAAAAGTCTTATATATATTTGAGTTTTAGGGAGTTGGAATTTGAAGTAAGTGATTGGGTTTTCTTGAAGGTGTCTCCTATGAAAGGAGTCAATAGGTTTGGGAAGAAGGGGAGGCTTAGTCCCAGTTATATTGGTCCTTATCAGATTTTTAAGAGAATTGGGAATATCACTTTTAAGTTTGATTTGCCTTCAAATTTTAGTTCTATTCATCCAGTGTTTCATGTATCCATGCAAAAAAAATATGTGGGTGATCCTTCTTTGACAATGCCAATTGAGGACGTTAGTGTTACAAAATCCTTATCTTATGAGGAAATCCTTGTGGAAATATTGGATAGTCAATTTTGTAGATTAAGGACTAAGAATGTATCTTTTGTAGGTGTTCTTTTGAGAAATCAAAAGGTGGAAGAAGCTACATGGGAAGCTGAAGAAGATATGAAAGCCAGGTATGCATTCTTGTTCCCTGTGTTATATAAAAGTCCTTAAAATAAAGGTTTTATTTTCCTCTTTTAGCATTTCAAATTTATTTTTTGATTCTGATGTATTATTTCTATAATCATGCAAAAAAATCATAACTCCTTATTTGAGGACAAATGATCCTAAGGAGGGAGGGGGATAATATAAGACCCCTCATAAGTTCAATGATTTAATTTTGATCCTCCCATATTCATAGTGTCAATTTTTGACTTGAATTATATTTAGGGATGTTAAAAAGGTAATTTGGGAATATTTTTAAGTTTTCATATGGTGTTTGAGGTCATTTTGGGACCCAAAGGCAGTAAGGGTCTGCGATATTAGTGTGTCATGCAGGTAAGCCTCAACAATATTATCATGGCACGGAGTCTATCCTCTGAGATAATGGCATGCCATCAGTTTGCGGTCATTTTAAGACCTCAAGGCAGTGAGGGTCCGCGATATTAGTGTGTCATAAAGGTTAGCTTGTGTGATATTAGCATTGCATAAAGGCTATGCTCCATGATAACGACGTACCATGCTGATGTTTTAATTTTATATAGTTTTTGTTTTATTCACTTGGGGTTAGGGACTTTTGGTCCTTTTACTCCTGGTAAAACTTTATCAAATAAAATAACCCCATTCCCTTTAGCTTTCAAGGGTCAAATCATTCTTTTCTCTCTAAACCACAAAACATAAGAATATTCAAGCGTTTTATAGTGAATTCATCTTCTGGGCTCCAAACATCAAATTGACTTAAATTTCTTGTGTATTTTTGGCATGCAACTCATTCTCAAACATTAATTTTACATTGTCTAACTTATTTTTTCGTTATCAATGTATTTTAAATCAATGGGTTTGAAATTGAATTGAGGGATTTTGATTGGTATCACTTAAAATAATTTTCCTATAAGGTAAATTGATGATTTATGCTTTATATTTATTGTTTTTGGACTGGTCGGGTGCATTTTTATGGCGATGGGAATTGTGAACATGAGTTTCCCTTAATTGATGACTTTTTGGCTTGGTAGTGATATTAACCCTAGGCCACTTTGTAAGTTTTGATTTTGGACATGGATAATTGCATAATTCAACTTATTTATGAACCCATTGCATAACATGAATGGATAAATGGTTAAAATAGAGTTGAAAGGCCCTTGGTGGCCATGATTTGGATTTTTAAATGTGACTTAGGAGTCAATTTGGTTATATGGATTGCTTTAGAATGAATTTATAATCTTGAACAGAATGACATGATGATAGCAAGTGGTAGATGCCTTAATGAATAAATCTTGGTTAAATGGTTGGGTTTATGTGCAAACTATTTTAAATTGAGCTTAAAGAAAATTGTGTAGCTCACCGTGAAGGTGTAGTCTCTGGAGGACTACAATCAAAAACCATTTTTACTAGCATGGGAGGTCTATATGACCACAAGCTTTCTGAAAAAATTATATTTAATAATGGATAGAGCCGTGGTGTCTTTATCCCTTCTTTTGGATTCCTTGGTTAGTGTGGCTAACAAGTACAGAGTCCTTTTCAGCAGAGAGAGATAAATCTATATAGCCCATGGGTGCCTTTAGGTTGGAGTGAGCTACATAGTTTAAGTTAATGGTTTAAAATCTCATGATCATGACCCTTTTCCCCAACCCGACATCCTATATATATGTATATGATTGTGGTGTATATGGATTTTAATTGATTTTTTGCATTGACATTATTTTATCATTTTCCTTGAGTTACATGCCAGTGCTTATCCGACTGACTGACCCTGTACGCTACATCATTTTATGATGTAGGGTCTTAAAGGTGTTTTGTTACTCTTATAAAGCATTAGGTTAGTCAGTACTCTTGTGGATTGGCTGTGAAGTGGTGAGCCTCTATTTTTTGGAAGGCCCTATTATTTCACTAGTTTTAATATTATTTTTTTTATTTTTTAGAATACTATTTTTTATTCAATAATGGTCATAGTCGAGGGCACTTTCAAACTTAGTTGGTAATTCCAGGTTTAGAGTCTCTTGTGGACAAGTGTTGGTTAATTGTTGGTTTTGACTCTTAGAACTTTCATTTGACATATTTATCTTCTATTACTATATTTATTGGATTCCTTTTTATTATGGTTATTGTTCTCTTGAGGTTAGTCTGATGGGTTGGTCTCCAGTCCATACTAGGCTTGAGACACCCTTTATGACTAGGCCTTGGTTCGTGTTATGATATAGCAAGACACCAAAGACCAAATATAGTCCCCCATGTTCTTCAGTTTTTCTTCTCTCTTAAGTTGAAAAATAGGATAAGGTTTCATTCTAAAATCCTCTAAGGTTACCTTATAGCTCTAGAGCAATAGAGAAGAAGGGATAAAACCCATCACTAGAATGAAGCCAGAAGTACAAGTTTGTGCCTTCGTAGAAGCTTTTTGGTGTCTAGGTAGGCTAGTTTTTATTGAGTAGCATAGAACTGCATTAGAAAAATTATGCATGATGTAGATTGATTGAATATTTCATCTTTAGGCCTGCGAGCATGGTATTTAGTTGGAGAAAATAGTAAGTATGAATATTATTTTTGGCTACAAGTTGTTGTTGTGTGCAATATCAAATTGAGATGCAAGTGGGTATGCATTAATGCTTAAGCATTTTATGGATAACCGTAATATAGGTAAGATCAAAAGTTGTTGTTAAAACTAATAAATTATTTAGTTAGAGTTGATTGGTGACATATTGTAAATTAAGAGAGAATATTAGATGGCAGAGTAACCATGGTAATAACCTAGGGTTAATATGGTGGAGCTGCTAAAGAATAATCCAGAATGGCTAGACATGTCTTTAGGTGTTGAAGGTCCTAGGTAAGTTCTCGAATATTGTATGGATAATTATGCTACATATGACTTAGTAGTGGGATGTTAAATATAGTTGGAGACCTAATTTAGTTCATGTGCGCATTTAATGGTCTATTATTTATTTGTTATAGTGCATGATTCGAAGGTTGAATTGTTGAATGATAATTTAACTGTCGAATCACTTCTAATAAGGATAATATTATATATTAGTGGTCTTGGAAGAGGAGGTGAAAGCAAGATTATGGGAGAATTCGGACAAGGTGGTGAGAAGCATCCCTAGCTCGAAGAACATTTTCATAACAGAGGACTTCAATGGGCACATTGGGGTCTTACCGGGAGGATATGATGATGTACATAGAGGGTTTGGTTTCGGTGATAGAAATGGTTAGGGAGTAGCTATTTTGGATTTTGCAAGGGCCTTTGGGATGGTGGTAACGAATTCTATTTTTTCGAAGCAGAAGGATCACCTAATTAACTTCCGAAGTGCGATAGCCAAGTCTCAGATTGACTTTCTACTGCTAAGGAAGGTGGATAGGGTGTTATGTAAGGAATATAAAGTCATTCTGAGTGAGCATCTGTCGACCTAGCACAGGCTTCTAGTGATGGACTTGTCTATCAAGAAGGGCAAGACGTGAATGGTCAGGGATGGTCGACCTATAATTAAATAGGGTGGCTTGATGCTAATTAGTGCCCTGGAGATAGGGAAAAAGGTAGCGGGAGCAGAGGTGTGGGCGTGCAGGGGGGACATGGATGTTATGTGAGATAGGGTTGCCAACTGCATCATGATGACTGCTAGAAAAGTGTTGGGTGTTTCAAGTGGTCGAGCAGGACGTCATTATGGGGACTGGTGGTGGAATAAAGAAGTGAAGAAGAAAGTAAAGATTAAGAAGGAGGGGTATGTTAAGTTGATTGAGAGTAAAGATTAAGCAGAGAAGTAGCTGATTAGGAAAGTTTATAAAGTACAAGGAAGGAGGCTAAGTTAGTAGTTATAGCTGCTAACTCAGCAGCGTTGGAGAGCTTATGTGTGGGATTAGAGGAGAAAAGTGGGAAAAAGAGGTTGTATAGCCTTTCTAAGGCTAGGGAGAGGAAGGGACATGGCCTCGATCAAGTAAAGTGCATTAATGGGAAGGGTGGTAGAGTTTAGGTAGAGGATGTTCACATTAAGAGAAGATGGCAGGAATACTTTCATAGACTTCTGAATGAGGAGGGGGACAAAGGCATTGAGTTAAGAGAGATAGAGCACTCGAATGAGAGCCGTGATTTCAATTATCGTAGGCATTTTAAGGTTGAGAAGGTTAGAGAGGTTATTTGTAGGATGCGGAGGGGTAGGACGATGGGGCCTGACGAGATTTCAGTGGATTTTTAGAAGTATGCTGGTGGGGAAGGTTTAAGGTGGTTGACAGATCTGTTTAACAACATTTTCAAGACTACAAGATTACATGAGGCTTGGAGATAGAGTACGATGATTCCGTTATATAAAAACAAGGGTGACATTCAGAGTTGCAACAACTATAGGGGTATTAAACTATTGAGTCATACTATGAAGAGTTTAGAGCGAGTGGTTAAGCGGAGATATAAGAGGGTCGTGTGTATTTTGGAGAATAAATTTGGATTTATGCCAAGTCGCTCAAAGATAGAGGCAATCCACTTGGTAAGAAAATTGGTGGAGCAGTATAGAGAAAGAAAGAGATATTAAACTTAGTGTTCATCGACTTGGAAAAAGACATATGATAAAGTCCCGAGAGAGGTTCTTTGGAGATGCTTGGAGGTGAGAGAGGTCCCGGTGACATACATCAGATCTATTAAGGATATGTACGATGTAGGGAAGACCCAGGTGAGAATGGCGAGAGGAGAATCAGAGCATTTTCCAGTCAAGACGGGGTTGCATTAGGGATTGACTATTCCTATTTGCATTGTTGATGGATGTGTTGATGCGGAGTATTCAAGGTGGGGTGCCTTGGGGTATGTTATTTGGGAATGATATAGTTCTGATTGATAAGACACAAGAGGGTATGAATGACAAATTAGAGGTTTAGAGGCAAACCCTTGAGTTTAAGGGGTTCAGGTTGAGTGGGTCTAAGACACAGTATTTGTATTGCAAGTTTAGTGACTTGAGGCAGAAGGATGAAGTGGTGGTGAGATTGGTCACCTAGGATATTTGAAAGAGGGATAGTTTTAAGTATCTTAGGTCTACGATTTAGGGGAATGGTTAGATTGATAAGGATGTCTCTAAATGTATTGGAGCAGTTTGGATAATGTGGAGGCTCACCTTGGGGGTGTTGTGTAATAAGAAGGTTCCCTTTAATCTTAAAGGAAAATTCTATAAAGTGACAGTCCGTCTAGACATGTTGTATGGAGTGGAGTGTTGGCCGGTCAAGCACTCCCACATCTAAAAATTAAAGGTGGTGGAAATGACAGTGTTATGCTGGATGTTGGAGTGGCTTCCGTAGAGGACAAAGTTAGGAATGAGGTTATCTTTGAGAAGGTGGGAGTGGCTTCGGTGGAGGACAAAATGTAGAAAGGAAGGCTAAGATGGTTTGGGCATGTGATTAGGAGAGGCGTGGATGCCCCAATACGTAGGTGTAATAGGCTAGCTTTGGATGGATTCATGAAGAGTAAAGATAGGTTGAAGAAATATTGGTGGGAGGTGACTAGGCATGAAATAGAGAAGTTTTAGCTTACTGAGGACATTACCCTATATAGGAAGGTGTGGAGGTCACGAATAAGGGTAGAAGGCTAGTGTGAGTGTATGGGTTGTAGCAGACAGCCAGGAAAGATCTTGTGTAGACGAGTTCGTAACCCTAGGACTATGTATTTAGGTGTTGTTGGTATGTGAGGGTATGTTACTTCTAGGTGGCGGGCCTGTTTCTTATTTCCTAGTTCCTATTTTCTTATTTAGTGTTTCCTTTATTTCTCGTATTTTCTTTTTTTCTCTGGTTTCATTTATATTATTTCTTATTCCTGATTTTTCTGTTGTGTCATCCATTCTCCTTATTTATTATTCTTTAGCTTGAGTCGGGGGTGTATCTAAAATAGCCTCTCAACTTCGTTGGAGGTAGCGGTATGGACTGCGTACATCTTACCCTCCCCAAACCCTACTTTGTAGGAATACAATGGGTTTGTTGTTGTTGGTGGTGGTGATTGCGGTTGTAAAACTAGAGTTAGACTCAATTTAGTTAAATTTGTTTTCCTAGAATGAATACGTGAATTTGATGAATATGATTTGAAAGGCCGAGATTATATGTTTTTGGTTGGCCTTCAGGATTACCTTTGATTTTGTGAATTTAGGAATAATTGTTGTTTAATAAAAATGATGAATTTGACTATGACCAATAATTGGAGAAATTATCAACTTGTTGCAATGCATGCTACTGAATAAATGACTTGTTGAATAATTTACAAGTTATTTGATCATCTAAAATAAGATTGTGTAAAAAGATTTGTTTGAAGTAAAAATGTGGTTGTAATTATCTTATATTGTGATTGTATGTATCATGACATGTATTTAGATTGTGAGACTAATTGCCAAAGGTCATCTTCACGTAGTTGGTTGAATTTAGTGAGTATAAGGATGGGGATGCTGTAATAAGGGTGGTAAAACATTGGTTTGGAATAAGTGTGGCTGACACCAGATATTTGGAATGTTTAGTAGATGCACTGGGCTTGTCCTATATAGGGCATGACTAGTTGGAAACCATAAGACCCTTAGCTTGTGAGTACACAATACCAGTGAGTTTGACGGTTTGTTGAGTAGGTTGAGTTAGGTGTTTTTGACATATTGGTTCCTCGAATGGACTGGGTTTTGTTGTTTGATTAATTTTTTTGTGATAATTGAGTGGACTGGTGGATATTATAATGTTGTTTGGATCCATGGGTGGTCTGGATTTTTGGCATACTTGAATGGTATAATTTCAATTAAGGTTATTTGAAAGAGTAATTGTGGCCACGTAGAACTTATTATTTCTAGTCAGGGTCTTGGCATAGTGGACTATTTGTATTTGCCTATAATTTCCTTTTTATTGATTGTTGTTATTAGTGGTGTTGCATTGGTGGATTCCTATATTAAATTACAATTGTATGAATGTTGATATTGTCGAGAATTACTAAGTGAAGGTGTATATGTTGGGAGTTATGTGGTGGTATTGACTTTTTATAAGTTGATACTCATTCCTAAGATGCATATGTTGTAGAAAGAATAACATTCCAAAATCTTTAATATTTGTTGAGGCTAATTGAATCGTTGCTACAGGCTGGGATTCATCATGGTCCATGTTATTGAGTCCATAACTAAGTAAGTATTGATGATTAGCTGGAGGTGACGGAAGTCGAGTTTGATGATGCATAAATATGAATGAGGTGTAGTGGTTGCCTTGCAATTAGTGTATTTAATATTGATAAGAATGGGTTTAGTAAAAAATATATACAATTTTGGAGGTGAAATAGTTATAGTATGAAGGTATTTAGAAAATGGATTATTAAATGCATATGTCCTTTAAGATATTTATATTGTATTAATGTGATCTAATTTGGGTCTGTCGATGATGCTTACCAATACTTGTAGTTTCAGTGATTCTACACTTGGTATACCCATTTTGGGGTATAGTATATTTGCAAGATTAGTTGAGGTTTCTTGAATAATGCAGTAGAGATCTCCAATAACTTGTATCTCTTCCCTCTTATGGTAGGTGCTGAATTATTTGTCTACCATATATTCTTGTTGTAGCTCTTAAATCTATCTAGATTAGATCTTTGGGATGGGTTTTCTATCGTATTGATGTAACGACCCAAATTACCAAATTTTGAGGGAACTTACTCTAATCCACCTAGATAGGAGAACCCCATACCACCCTTTCTACAAGATATGCAATCGTCATAAAATAAGTAATAAGGTACCTAAGTCCTAATTATAATAGATTTTAAAACATATAAAAATGAGAAATGAACTACCTGTGGAACTAGTATACATAAGTAAAAGAGCTTCTAAATTAATTAAGATAAGACTAGACACAACTTCCATCATGAATGAGAGAAGTAGAAGCTATTGCAGATCCACGTCACTTGAGAAACACTAACTAATCCTATAACCAGACTATACACTAAAAGGGGCATAACAAAAGTAGTATTAGTACAAACAACATGTACTAAAATAGGTATCATGTACCGTTCAGTTTTAGATCACGTAAGCGAAATATAGAAATCACAAAAAGCAAGTATAACAACTTATATACAATTCAATCTACATCATTTCCATCCACTTATGTTACCTTGTTCCTACTGACTCAATTATCTCTTGTTAATCTCCATACCTTCGCTGATTCTATTTTGATATCTCTCGAGGATTATAATGCTATTTTAAAGGTTGAATATGGATTAGGAATATTAATAGGGCCATTAGGAAGTATTTTCGAATATTTAGAATAAGTTTCGGGGAATATCGATATACTGAAACAATAAGGGCTCGCATTTAGAGAATGCCACGGAAGCAAGGAACACCCTAATTAAAAAACCAGAGTCCTGGAGTGATAAGCACATGCCATCTTTCTAGATTCCGTAATAAGAGCATCCCATGCCACTAGCTTAGTTCGATAATTTCGTGGGATAATAGTGATTATGAAGATGAAAATGTTTTACTTTACCTTTAGTTTTATGATGATAATTTGGTAATTTATGTCCTAATTGTTCCTACAACTATTACTAAGTGTGTTTCCTTATCCCATAAGTAAAAATACATTGTTTCTCTCCTGCCAAGATCTCAATAAAATAAGAAGGAATGTTTTCCCAAAAATTTTCGTATCATGGAATCAAAATTCATAGTTTTCTTCATGAAATCAATAAGATTAGGTATGTGGGGTTTGGACAGGGATTATCTTTCATTTTTTTAGCTCAAAAGTTATATTTTTATTTGAATTTAAGGATTTTATTACTAGGGTGTAATACCCCAGGTTTTTGGCCTCTAAAAAATTCCTTAATTTTATAATGACTACCCAGGTAACGACTTAGATAACTATTCGTACCCACTCGTCATGAGTCGTAGGTCCCCTTCTATTATTTAAACAGTGAGGTTGCTTTAGGATTTTATCTTGATCACAAATTAGACACAACAGATCATAATGTCAGGTCGTGAGTTGGAGGGTGTGACTCGTGACCATACCAACAAGATGGCCACATGTTTTTGTTTGGGTTTCGACTAAACCCCATGAGTCATAGGTTAAGGCCATGAGTTATGATAAGGGACTCGTGAGCATAACAACGTGAATGGCACTAGTTACTTCCCAATTTATGGGTCTACGTTACAACTTGTGATCTCCAACCATGAGTTTTTACCCGACTTATAGCGACTGGGAGTAACATTTTCTGCCTATTTTCATTAAGGTCAAATTGTTTTTTTCATTCTCTTACACTATTCCCATAACTTAAAACCCCTCAAGGGTCCCTTGTTTTAATCTTTTGTCTAATCTTAAACATTACTTCACCTATCCTAATCACAAATAAATAAAAAGCTTAGGTTTTATCGGGATTTCATTCCCGAAGCTTCCAACCTTGGATTTCTCTCAAATTTCTTAGTTCTTCAGGTATGTCTCTCATTCCTAACTCAATTTTTGTGTAAAGGTATATATTTATAACATTGTTCATATGGATTCAATTGTATGTTTTGAATATAGGTGGAGGGTTTTTAATTTCTTATTAAGGTAATTATTTTCCCATGCTTTGAATATGTCACTCATTCTTTAAATATGTGGGTTTTATTTGATTAGGTACATAGCTGTTGGAATTTGGAAAGGGGGAACATGAGTGTCCCCAATTTATAGGAATTTGGTTAAATATGAAATTTGCATTATTTGACTTACTCTTGAAACTATTACATTGCATATAAATGCTAAATGGAATAAAATAATTTTAAAAGGCCTTGGTGGCCTTGGTTTGGTTTCAAATTAGAATTGCGAGTCAAATTGGTTAAACAAATTAGTTATGGCATAATGGAATTAGCTTTAAATCATAACTAAAATTTTGTATAACGATACCAATGGTAAATGCCTTAATAAATGACTCTTTAGTTATGGTTGTGATTATGTGCTAAATGGTTTCAATATAGGCTTAAATAGGGTTATGCATATGGACGTGAAGTTGGAGGTGTTGGAAGGGGGAAGGTGGGACCAATACTTGAAACCACAAATATCGGTGTGGGGGTTATTATGACTGTGTCCACAATTCAAACGTTATATATTATTTGGAATGGATGTGGCCGTGGATTCTTTAGCCCTTACTTGGATTTTCCTAGTTTGTGTGGCTAACACGCACTGGGACCCATTCAGCAGAGGGACCTGAACCCATACATCTCATGGGTGCCCTTAGCATGGATAGAGATACATAGTCTAAGTGAATGGTTTTAAAATTCATGCTTAAGACCCTTGTCCCTATCCCAACATCTTATATATATATATATATATATATATATATATATATATATATATATATATGTATATATGAATGTGTGCAAATGGTTTTGGAACAATCTCAGACATGACAATATTTTATCCCTTCCTTGAGTTACATGCTAGTGCTTATCCCACTGACCGTCTCCAGAACATACATCATTTCATGATGTAAGGTCCTAGGCTTTTTTGTTGCCTTATGCAACACTAGGTGGTATAGTTTATTGGTTGATTTGAGTTGAGGTGGTGAGCCTTTATTTTGCAGAAGGCTGAATATTTCATTGCTTTCTTATTAATAATAGTACTTCGTTAGGATTTTTTTTATGTTTTGGATTTTATTTTGGTTACGATCTATGGAATGTCCCTACTTATTTGGTATTATGGTATTGTAAAGGCTTTAGTGGACAAGTCTGGGAGTGGATTTTATGTTGACTGTTAGATTTCGATTGAGCTATCTTATTCTTAATATCCTATTATTTGAGTTACTTCTTCTATTATCTTTATGGTTCTTGGTTGGTTAGGATAAGAGGTTGGTCTTTGGCCCTTACTTGGATTTTCCTAGTTTGTGTGGCTAACACGCACTGGGACCCATTCAGCAGAGGGACCTGAACCCATACATCTCATGGGTGCCCTTAGCATGGATAGAGATACATAGTCTAAGTGAATGGTTTTAAAATTCATGCTTAAGACCCTTGTCCCTATCCCAACATCTTATATATATATATATATATATATATATATATATATATATATATATATATATATATATATGTATATATGAATGTGTGCAAATGGTTTTGGAACAATCTCAGACATGACAATATTTTATCCCTTCCTTGAGTTACATGCTAGTGCTTATCCCACTGACCGTCTCCAGAACATACATCATTTCATGATGTAAGGTCCTAGGCTTTTTTGTTGCCTTATGCAACACTAGGTGGTATAGTTTATTGGTTGATTTGAGTTGAGGTGGTGAGCCTTTATTTTGCAGAAGGCTGAATATTTCATTGCTTTCTTATTAATAATAGTACTTCGTTAGGATTTTTTTTATGTTTTGGATTTTATTTTGGTTACGATCTATGGAATGTCCCTACTTATTTGGTATTATGGTATTGTAAAGGCTTTAGTGGACAAGTCTGGGAGTGGATTTTATGTTGACTGTTAGATTTCGATTGAGCTATCTTATTCTTAATATCCTATTATTTGAGTTACTTCTTCTATTATCTTTATGGTTCTTGGTTGGTTAGGATAAGAGGTTGGTCTTTGGCCCTCAGTGGACTTGAGATACCCGTTATGTCTAGGCCCTGGTTTGGGTCGTGACAAGCTAAGCACAATTCAGGTTCCTTGGATATCCATAATAAGGTGTCGAGTAGAGTCTTTTTTATGAGTGTGTAGTGCACCACACTTATTAGGGGGAGGATACAAGACATTTTGGAATGTTTTCTACTTTTGTGTTCTAGTTCGGACTATAGAGTCTAGTGTCATGAATTTCACTAACTTCGATTTACTCACATTGTATGTCATGCTTCCCTGTAGATCTGGTGTTCATAGAAACTTTGTTGGAACCTCTGTTCTACCTGGGGGCAATGTGGATGGGACTCACCCTATTTATGGAGTACAAACCTAGCCTAGGGTCACTTATCCTAATTATACTGCCCCTTGGGTACTTCCACCTATTCATACTATTCTTCCTTGGGTTTTTAAGGATTATGATATGCATGCACCAATGCCTCAGGTTGACATCTTTAATGTAGAATTTTGACAGTCGATTTATCTAATTACTTAGTTTGTTGCCTCTCAATATCGTTAGTCTGATTGTGTTTATTCTATTTGTCAATCTTTTGAGGTCAATTGTGTTGGATTGTTAATAAGGTTGATTCCCCCAACCTTTACGAGATCTAATGTTAAAGAGGATCCTCAGGTATTTGTTGATGAGATAGAGAAGATATTTAAGGTGATGTATGATACAAATTTTAAGGGTGTAGAGT
The DNA here is from genome assembly GCA_030864225.1 of Capsicum baccatum var. pendulum. NCBI lineage: Eukaryota > Viridiplantae > Streptophyta > Magnoliopsida > Solanales > Solanaceae > Capsicum > Capsicum baccatum. The sequence goes on along the minus strand of CM061552.1, from coordinate 246,013,569 downwards.
TTGTTACATATCAACTGAAGGATATAGCTTATCAGTAGAATAAGTATTGGGAGCAATTAAGAGGTGATATATGTTGAGTCGACTGAGTGGGATGAGTTTTTGAGTGCCTTTCTTGATCATTTATTCCTTACGAGCTGAGAAAAGATGACAAAAAAGTTTTAGAATCTGAAGTAAGGTAAGATGAGTGTGAAGGAGTATGCATTGAAATTTCTAAAGTTGTCTCATTATGCTCCTGATTTAGTGTCTAACATGAGATCCAAGATGAGGAAGTTTGCTTCTGGGTTGTACCATGACTTGATATTTGAATGCAACGTGCCATATTGAATAATCATACAAATATCTCTAGGCTTTTGGTGTATATGCAGTAGGTAGAGGATGAGAATAATAGGCAGCCAGAGATGGGAGAAAGGCAGAATAAAATGTTTAGGTATTCAAAGTAGGGAAGGGTAGCAAAACAATGGAAGATATAGTAGCTAGTGGAGCAAGAAGAAGACTTGGGGAAATTCTAATTCATATTATCCGACTAGTGTTCCTTATCCTATGACATTTGGTGATCATCGCTTTCAGGCTAATAGTGATCTAATGATACAGGGTGCCCTGTCTCAGGCTGGTTGAGCTCAGTCGACTCCTCCTTATCCTCCATGTGGATTTTGTAGATAGCTTCACTATGGTTATTAAGATGAGGGGAGTAACTCATGCTACAATTGTAACTATCCTAGACATATGTAGAGGAATTTTCCTATAGCTAAGGTAGCCAATAGGTATAATAAGGTTCCAGTCACCACTTATTCAGCTCCTGCCTAAAAATCCACGTTGGGCACTAACATTTACCGAAATAATCTCTAGGATATTTCTACTTATCAGGAATCAAACGCATCTCCTAACATTGTTATTGCTATGGTACAAATCTTCTCTTGGGATGTGTATTATTTATTGATTCGATTTCTACCCTTTCTTATGTGACCCTTTATGTGGTTGTACATCTTTATTTTAGTGCTAAAGATATTTCTAACCCCTTCTCTATTTCTACCTTGGTGGGTGATTATATAGTTTTTAGAATGGTGTAAAGGGGTTGTGTGGTGTCTATATTTCATAGAGAGACATTGGTGAATTTGATAGAATTGTGTATGGTGGAAATTGATGCTATCTTAGGGATGGATTGACTTTATTTGCAGAATCCGAAAGGTCAGTTTCTAATATCTTAATGAACTGGTAATCAAATATGGGGGAAGTTCCTTAGTACACAAAGGGAGGTTTATTTCCTACCTTAGAGCTCGAAAGATGATTTCTAAAGGGTGCTTGTCTCACCTAGTTCACCTTAAGGATTTTAATTTTGGAGGTACCTCTTTCAATTTTTTCTCTGTGGTGAATGAGTTTCCTGAGGAGTTCCCCATTTATCTTCCCGAAATTTCACTTGATAAGGAAATAGAGTTGGGATTGATCTTCTACTGGATACCCATCCTATTTAAATTCCTCCTTATAAGATGGCTCCGATGGAGTTAAAGGATCTAAATAAATAGTTATAAGATCATCCTAAAAAGGGTTTCATTTGTCCTAGCATTACCCCTGGGGTGCTCTTGTGTTTTTTCTGTGTAAGAAGGATGGGTCCTTTCGGATTTGTGTAGACTATCGTCATCTGATTAAGGTTATAGTGAAGAATAATTATCTTTTTCCTAGGATTGATGATCTCTTTAGTAAGCTTCAACGTGCTAGATGCTTCTCCAAGATTCATCTTTATTCGGGTTATCATTTTTTAAAAATTAGGGAGGCTGATATTCCCAAGACTATTTTCTGAACCGAGTATGGTCATTATGAGTTCCTAGTTATATCATTTGGGTTGACTAATGCACCAGCTATATTTATGGATTTGATGAACTGGTGTTTAGATAGTTTTTGAATCTGTTTGTGAAAGTTTTCATCGATGATATTTTGGTGTATTCTAAGAGTGGGGAGGATCATACCAATCACCTCTAGACTATGTTGCTGACTCGTAAGGATTAGAGGTTGTATGCAAAATTTTCTAAGTGTGAGTTCTTGTTAAATGTTGTGACTTTTCCTGGAATGTGTTTCTAATGAGGGGATCATGGTAGATCCACAGCGGGTGGAGGCGGTTAAGAGGTGGCGTAGACCCATGACACTAACTGACATTACGAGCTTCTTGCGCTTGGATGGATACTATAGGAGGTTTGTGTAGAGTTTCTCTTCTAGTTTTTCTCCAAAGAGTAAGTGGACCTAGAAAAAAGTGAAATTCTTGTAGTTCTATGCTTGTGAGGTTAGTTTTGAGAAGTTGATGGATAAGTTGACTTCTACACCAATTTTGACCCCATCCGTAGGTACCGATGGTTTTTGTTGTTTATTGTGATTCATCACGTGTAGGACTTGGTTTCGTGTTGATGGATCATGGTAGGTTTGTGGCGTATGCTTTTAGGCAACATAAGATTCATAAGAAGAATTATCTGACTAACCACATGGAGCTAGTGACTGTGTTTTTTTCTTTTGAAGATTTGACACTATTATTTGTATGGGGTGCATGTGACATTTATTCAAATCATAAGAGCTTGATGTATATGCTCACTCAAAAGGAGTAGAATCTTAGATAGAAGAGGTGGCTTGGCTATTCAAGAATTATTACATGAGTTTGCACTATCATCCAGATAAAGTTAATGTGGTTGTTGATGCTCTTAGCAGGTTGTCTATGGGAAGCTTATGTCACAGCCCAAACCAAGGCCTAGACGTAATGGGCGTCTCAAGTCCAACCAAGATCGGGGAACGCCCCCTTACCTATCCCAACCACCTTTCACAGATTTAGATGAGCTAGATTTCGAGCGTATAAAAAAATTACGTAAATGATCTTATGAATACTCTGGGATAGGGTCACAATCGTGACCGACACAACCGAGTCTAACCGCACCAAACCAAAAATCCGTGCCATACCAAAAAACAAATCCCAAAGAATAATATGATAATAAAACCCAAAATTTAATATGATGAAACAACCAGCAGTATTGTCCAGTGATGTTAGCCTCCCAGCTTATTCTAATGCCGTGGCGGACACCAATACCGATGCCGCCCATACCAACCCCCATAAGTACCACAAAGCCTCTATCCAAAATAATACAAATATTCGGTTGGGACATGACCCTAACAATGGCCAAAACCAATATCCAAAACAACAGAAAAAAGTATATGAATGTCCATATCATGAAATGGAGCCTTCCGGAAAGATGGAAGCGCACCACTTCAATCCAAATGCTCTCTCTGGGTTAATTACTATAGAGGAGGAGTCGAACAGGCGGTTCCTACATAGAGTGGTTATACAGTCACCAGTAGACAGGCTAGCAAGTGACTGCTAGCATGTATATTGGGATAATTTTAAAGTAATGTAATTTAAACAATCCAAGTAAAACCATCCATGATGCATACAAACATATATATATATATATATAAGTGCCGGGAAAGGGAATCCGTGTTTAGAATGCATTTAAAACATTTTACCTGCGCTGTGTTACCTTATCATTTAAGCATACCCATGGGCCGTATGGGTTCACCTTCCCTTGCTAAAAGAGTTGCAATGTGTGTAGCCACACAATACTCCATGGGATGAATAGTACATCCCTCCAAAATAAAATGTGACACTTGCACGTGGTAGTTAAAGACCCCTCATATAGGCAAATATGAGTTTCCAGTTTTAATTCCCCCAGAACCTCCACCTTCCACAGCTTAGTTACACATCCCACCATTAATTCCCAAATTAAAACAATGTCCAAACAATCCAATTATAATTTATTACCAAGGTTAATTATTCGTGGTATTGTCATACCTACCATACTTGCAAATTTATCCATAGCCAAACTATTTAGGTTAAGGGGACTATCAAGTACCCTTTCAGTTTACCATATTAACCTCTTAGGAAACTACCATGTTCTCCACAAGCATAACCAATTATCCATTAACCTTTGTAAGCCAATTAAACCATTTATATTTTTATATATAAGATGAAAACAAGCAAGAGTTCCATTCAAAGAAGTCAATGCAATAAACATATTTTTATAAGCATTTTAGCAAACACCTTGGAGGCATAATATACTAAAAACTAATTCCAAAGACCCCTAAACCATTACCATGCAAACCAATTGCCCAAAACCACTATTAATGTACATAAAAGCATAATTAAAAAAATTGAAAACCATAACCAAGCCATTATAAACAAAACCCCCAATTAATATTTGTAAACCATAAACCATACAACATTGAAACCATGAAAACATCCATAAAATTCATGCATTTTAAGAAGTAAGAAGTAGGGAAGATAAACAAGACTTGAACCAAGAAAGAGGATGGAAGAAAGTCGCCAAAGCAATACCCAAAGAAATTCCTAAGTAGAAACCCTATCTTTCTTGCCCCAAAAGCTCTTGAGAGAATTATGATATGTTTTGAAATAATTTCTACGTGTTAATGAATAGAATAATAGGGTAAATAACCTCTAAGGTGTATTAAAAGTGGTCATAATTAGGGTAAGTAGGGATATGTCGAAAATACGCCCACTTATGTCCCTTATAAACCAATCAAAAGGATACGACTGATCCTTTTAAGAGTCGAACCATTACTTATGTCTAGTTTCCACCAGTCATACCCAGGCCTTAACCTTTGGATAAGATATTGTCTAGCATATAACTCATCCAACCATATCGTAACCTCATATAAGATTCGTAAGCATGATCCGTATCCCTGTAAAAATGAAATACCACGAGCATCAAACACTACCCACCGTACGAGTCACTGATACAACTAGTATCAATCCTTATGACTCGCACCCCTAAGTTGTGATCTTTCTACTGATCAAAACCATCCAACCAAATAATACTAGTCATCTTAGTAAAACACCATACCACTCGTCCCCTAACGTACGGTTCGTACCCTAGAGTGAACTTAGTTAAAGAAGAAGCTATCGATGAGAAGTTTTCCACAAACTGCCTATAATACCCTACTAAACCCAAGAAGCTCCAAACATCAGATGGGGTCATGGTCCTAGGCCACCCCTTCACCACAATAAACTTTTGAGGATCAACCACTATCCCCATACTAGAAATAATGTGACCCAAAAAAGTCACGATATTGAACCAAAACACATACTTAGAGAATTTAGCAAAAAACTGTTGTTCCTTTAAGGTCTGTAACACCACACAAAGGTGATTAGCATGATCCACCTAACTCATCGAATACACCAGGATGTCATTAATATATACAATACTAAAGAGATCCAAATACTACCTGAACATCCTTTTCATCAAATCCATAGATGTTGTCAAAGCATTTGTTAACCCAATGACATCACCAAGAACTCAAAATGCCCATACTGAGTATAAAAAACCATCTTAGGGATATCCACCTCCCTAATCTTAAACTGATTGTACCCTAACCAAAGATTTGTCTTGAAAAAAAAAAGTAAGCATCCTGTAAGTGGTCAAAAAAATCATCTTTCCTTGGGAAAGGATGTTTGTTCTTGACTGTTACATTGTTTAAATTCACGTAGTCAATGCACATCCAAAGGGAAACATTCATCTTGTGAAAGAACACTAGTGCACCCCATGGAAAAACACTAGCATGAATAAACCCCTTATCCAAAAGATTCTTAATTTTCTCCTTGAGTTCCCGTAACTTAACTAAACCCATTTTATATGAAGGATAGATATTGAATGAGTGTCCAAAAGCAAATCAATACCAAACTCTATTTCCCTATCCAGAGGAACACTAGTAAGATCGTCCACAAAGACCTCTAAAAACTCATTAACTACCAGAACTAACTATAAAGATAGATATTTTAAGTTGGAATTTTTATGACATACCAAGTAATAAAGACACCCTTCAGAGATTAACCTTTGAGCCCTAAGATAAGAAATAAATATCCCCCAAGAGCTCAAGAACAACCCTCTCATTCTATTTCTGGCTAACTAGGGAACCTAAAGAAGACCTTACGAGTTTGACAGTCTAAAGATGCATAAACATAATGCAACTAGTCCATACCCAAAATCCCATCAAAATCGACCATTCCAAACTCAAACAAATCTACTAGGGTTTTCCTATCACCAATAGATACCGTACAACCCCTATAGACTCATTCAGCAATGACTAAGTCTCCTAATGGGTTAGAAATAAAAAAGGATCCAAAATAACTTTTGAATTAAATCTAAAAGACACAACTATATAAGGAGTTACATAATAAAGAGTGGAGCCTGGATTAGGCAGACAATATATGTCACAAGAGAAGAGTTGTAAAGTACTAGTAACAACAGTAGATGATGCCTTGGATTTCTGCTGGGATGGCGAAGCATACAACCTATTTTGACCAACGCTAGAACCAGGAGTAGTAACAGAAATAGATGCCACACCACTAGGGGAAGGAGTAGAAGATAAATCCATCGGTATTTTATTGTCACCTATAGCAACCTTTTTAGCTGGACAATCCTTGAGTCGATAGCCTGTCTGGCTATATTTAAAGAACTTAACTCTACCATCCTCATAGAATCCCCAATGAAGATGATCGCAGAACCAACAAGGAGGGCATGAAGAAATAGACTAACCTCTAATTTCTTAAGATGAGGAAACCTATGCCCAAGAATTATCACCACCTTGGTGACTCCTGTTGCCCAAATGATGTAGGTAAGGATATCTAGCAGTAGAGAAAGAACCAAAACACCCCTCACATCTTTTGTTGCCATCTGCCAATATATATACCACTATGAGACTGCGCCCCTCTTAATCAGAAAAACTACCTTATTTTCCCTACCTATCCACAAATTTTGCCTGTTTTTTCTTCTTATCCACAACCTACTATGTATGAATGATCAAAATATAGATGTCTATATCCCTAATGAGCAAAGAAGTCTTGCTCTCCAAAATAAAATCTGTATTCTACCCAAAAGCAAACTTTCTCATTCTCGACATCATATTAACAACCAAATTAGGAGTATACCTTGACAATTGATGAAACCTCAAGGCATATTCCCTCAAAGAAAACCTTCCTTGCCCAAGGTTCACAAACTCCTCATCTTATCTTCCCTCAACTTTTGAGGTAATAAAGGATCCATGAATGCATTAGAAAAGGCCTTCTAAAACCCTTCTTCTTCCATGTCACCCTTATCTTTGTCCCACTCTTCATACTAATGATAAGCAATATATTTGAGATGATAAGCCATAAAGCTAACTCCCTCTACATCAGAAGCGTACATAACATAAAATATTTTCTCCAATTTATCCAAAAAGCCTTATGGGTCTTTCCTCACCTTCACTCTCGTAAAAGTAGGAGGACTCATTTTCATAAATTGACTAACCTTTATGGCCTTAGTTGACAAACCACCAGCTATATCCCGCTCATCTTAAGCAATGACCATCTGAGAAATAGCATGAATAGACTAACAAAATTTGATGTTCATTATGTGTCCCTGAGGGACCTGAGGAGCAGTAGGAGAAATAAGAGGAACTTTAGCACAATCAGGTATAGAACCATGAGATCGATGATGTACTTAAGACGTAGAGGTAAACCTTCAACATTATCCCTAAATGGTACAAAAGAATTTCCTTGTGTTCCAGATTTAGGAGGAATGATCTGAAAGAAAAACAACCAAGGATTAGAGAAAATTTCAGGACTGAGAATTTCAAGAAAGTGAAACATTCCTAAATGTCTCACAGCCTCTCTCTTATGAGTGTGGGAAACTCCATACCCCTAAAAAAGACTCTTCTAGACATGGCTTTGTGTATTTCCTAGTTGACTGTTAACCTAAAGATCTGATACCAACTTATCATAAGCTGAACCAGAGCCTAGACATAATGGGCATCCCAAGTCCAAGCAGGATTGGGGACCACACCCTTAACCCAATCCAACCACCTTTCACAGCCTTAGATGAGCTAAATTTTGAGCATATACAAGATTACATAAATGCTCTAACATAAACTGTAGGATAGGGTCACAATCATGACTGACCTAGCCGAGTGTACCTGCACCAAACCAACCATTAATACCCTACAAAACTAAAAAGAATACCAAATTATAATATACTAATCAAACCTAAAATGTAATACGATGGAACAACCAATAGTATCATCCAATAATGTCGGCCTCCCATCTTATTCTAATAACAAGGTGGACTTAAATACTGTTCCCACCTATACTAACACCCGCAAGTACCATAAAGCATCTATCCAAAAGACTACAAATATTTATTTTGTAGAAGCCCCCAACCAAGGCCAAAATTAATATCCAAAAAAAAACATTCAAGAATGTCCATATCATGAAATAGATCCTTTTAAAGAGATGGAAACTCACCATATGAATCCAAATATTATCCTTTGGTCGTTACTATGTAGGAGGACTTAAATGGTTGATTCCCGTATAGCGTGGGTATGCAACCATCAGTAGATGGGTTAGCAAGGATAAAGTAATGACATTTAATCAATCTAAGTAAAACCATTTATGATTCATACAATCATAAAAATATATAAGTGTTGGGAAAGGGAATCCATGTTTATTATGCATTTAAAACCTTTAACCTAGGCTGTGTAACCTTGTTATTTAACATTACCCATGTGCCATATGGGTTCATCTCCCCCTACTGAAAGAGTCCTAATGTGTGTATCCATACAACCAGGAAATATCCTATGGAATGACTAGTACATACTTCTAATATAAAATGTGACCCTCACACGTGGTCATTTAAGACCCCTCATATCGGTTAATATAAGTTTATCAATTTTGTGTTGGAACCTCCACCTTCCACGACTTAGTTACACATCCCACCATTAATCCCCAAATAAAAACCATGTCCAAATAATCCAATTACCATTTATTACCAAGGAAAATTATTAATGGTATCATCATACCAACCATACTTGCAAGAATTATCCATAGCCAAACCATTTTAGTTAAGGGGACTCTCAAGTGTCCTTTCCATTTACCATATTTGCCTCTTGGGAGACTACCATGTTCTCTATAAGCATAACCAGTTAGCATTTAACCTTTGTAAGCCAATTAATCCATTTGTAGTTTTAGATATGAGCTAAAAACAAGCAAGAAGTCAATACGATGAACATATATTTACAAGCATTTTATCAAACACCTAGGGGGGATAATATAATAAAAACCAATTTCAAAGACCATTAAACTATTACCATAGAAACTAATTGCCCAAAACCACCACTAATGTACATTAAACCATAATTATATCGTAGGAAACTATAACCAAGCCATTATAAGCAAAGTCCTCAATTAATAGTTGAAAACAATAAACCATGCAACATTGAAATCATGAAAATATCCATAAAATTCTATATTTTTTAGAATTAAGAAGTATGGAAGAGACAAATTCATTAAACCAAGAAAGTTGAAGGAACAGAATCACCAAAAAAAGTCCTAAAGCAATCCCTAAGTTAAAACCATAACTCTCTTTCCCCAAAAGCTCTTGAGAGAATTATGATATGTTTTGAAATAGCTTATAAGTGTTAATAAATAGAATAATAGGATTAATAACCTCATAGTTGTATTAGAAGTCATGGCTCATAGTTAGGTAAATACGGAAATGTCAGATTACCCCTACTTTAGTCTCTTAAAAACTCATCATACGGATATGACTAACCCTTTTACAATTCGTACCCTTACTTACGATGGGTTTCCACTAGTCGTACTCAGGTATTAATATTTAGATCAGATACTATCTAGCATATGACTCATCCAACCAAGTCATAATATCAACATACATACAATCTGTACCAAAGATCCGTATCCCTGGTAGAATGAAATACCAGGAGGATTAAATACTACCCAACACATGAGTCACCAATATGAATTGTACTGTTCCTTATGACCCATTCCCCTAAGTCATCACTCTTCTAGTGATTAAAACCATCCTACCAACTAATACTAGTCAGCTTTTGACAGGACCATACCACTTGTACCCCAGTATATGGATCGTACACTGGAGTCATATTAGGTATGGAGAATGGATTTCAAGGAAAATTTATAAGGTCAAAACCCAAGATATAAGAACTTATCGAATGTGGAAGAGAATAAGAGAGGATTGGTTAAGGATATTGACCAATTGGCTAAATTTCGAGTTCATCTTATTAACTTAGAGGATGGATGAGTTATTGTTCAAGAAGTGGTTAAATCATCTTTGGTTCTGAGGTGAAGGAGAAGAAGGTTTTATATCCTATTCTTATACAGATTAAAGATGATTTGGGTTAGTAGAAGGTTATGGTAGTCAACATTAAGGGATGGCATCTTGAGGTATTAAGGTAGGTTGTCTCTTTCTAAAGTTGATGGGTTGTGCGAGATGATTTTGACTATAGCTCATGAGTCGAGGTACACAGTTCATTAGGGCTCGACAAAGATATATCATGACTTAAAAGAGTTCTATTGGTGCAATAATATCATGAGAGATTTGGTAAATTTCATGGCTAAGTGCATGGTCTATTTATAGTTTAAGGTAGAACACTTAAAGCCTTGTGGCTTGTCTCAAGAGATAGAGTTGACCATGTTAAAGTGGGCGATCATCAATATTGACTTTATTATACGTCTTTCGCGGTCTCGAAATCAGTATGGTTCTATTTTAGTTATCGTAGATAGGATGACTAAGTATTCTCACTTCTTGCATATGAGGACTAACTACTCTAAGAGAGGTTTATGCCAAGTTATTTATTCAAGAGATTGTCAATTTTTATAGGGTGCGCTAAGGAAAAAAATTTACTTCTCAATTTTGGAATTTTTTAAAGATAATTTTTGGGACTAAGGGAAATCTTAGCACCACTTTTAACCCTTAGATGGATAGACAAGTGAAATAGACTATTTTGACACTGAAGGATATGTTAATGGCCTATGTGATTGATTTTTGAGATAGCTGGGACAATTATTTACCTCTAATTGAGTTCACTTATAATAATAATCATATGAGTATTCAGATGTATCCATTTAAGGCTCTATATATTATGAGGTATAAGTATCTAATTATTTGATTTGAGGTTAGTGAGACTAGGTTGTTAGTCCTAAATTGGATCATTAAGCCATAGAAAAGGTGAAAGTTATTAGAGAGAGGCTTAAAATTACCCAAAGTCACTAAAAGTCTATGTAGATGTAAGACGAAGGGAGTTATAGTTTAAGGTTAGCGATTGGGTGTTTTTGAAGGTTTCTCCTATTAAAAGGAGTGATAACGTTTGAGAAGAAAGGGAAACATAGTCCTTTGTTATGTTAGTTGATATCAGATTTTGAGGAGATTTAAGAATGTTTCTTATGAATTGGAGTTACCAGCAATTTTATTCTCTATTTAGCCTATTTTCTTAGTGTCGATGTTGATAAAGTGTATGGGTGATCCTTCTTTGTTTGTTCCTGTAGAGGATGTTGGTATCTTAGATTTCTTTTCTTATGTGGATGTTTTGATTGAGATTTTGGATAAGTAAGTTTGTAGGTTGAGGACTAAAGATATTGCTTCGGTGAACGTTCTTTGGAGGAGCCCAAAAAGGCATAAAGCTACTTAGAAAGCTAAAGAGGACATGAAGTCCAAATATTCTTTCCTATTTGCCGCATTGGATGAAAATACTTGAGGTATGGGTCTTTTATTCATTATTATGGCATTTCTAAATTTGTTGTTTGGGTATATGTGTATCTTTTCTTGTTATCGTGCTAATAAGTGCCTTAACTCCTCATTCGAGGATGAATAATCCTTGGGATGGGGGGTAATATAATAACCTAGGTTTTTGGCCTCTAAAAAATTTCATGATTTTACCATCACTGCATAGGTAATGACTCAGGTGATGATTTTTGCCCACTAATCATAAGTCATAGGGCCTCTTTCATTGTCTAAATAGTAAGGTTTCCTTAGGATTCTTTCTTGATTACAAATTGAACCCTATGGGTCATATTGTATGGTTACGAGTCATACCCGCAAGATTGACTCATTATTTTATTTGAGTCTTGACTAAACCCCATGAGTCATAGGTTAATGTCATGAGATTTGATGAGGAACTCGTGACCATGATAGTATGGATGACCCTAGTTACTGCCAACGTTGTGAGTCTAGGTGATTACTCATAATCAGTAACTATGAGTTATTGCTTGAACCATAGCGGCTGGGAGTAATATTTTCTTCCTATTTTAATTAAGGTCAAATTGGTCTTTCATTCCCTTAAAACTATTCCCATGACTTAAAACCCTTTGAGGATCTTTTTTTTCTTCTTATACCAAATCATAAATGTTACTTCTCTCTAAATCCCAAATCAAGAACAAGCTAGGTTTTCATAGGGATTTTATTTTCCAATCTTTCAACCTCGGATTTCTCTTAGAGTTTTTGGTGTTTCAGGTATGTCTCTCATCCCTAACTCGATTTAATGTAAAGACATATGTTTATAGCATTGTTTATATGGATTTAAATATTGGTTCTGAATATAGGCTGAGGGTTTTTAATTATTTATTAAGGGAATTCGTTTCCCATGTTTTTAATATGTTATTCATGCTTTCAATTGGTGGTTTTAAATTTAACAAGTTCATGGCTATGGGAATTTGGAAGAGGGGGAACATGGGTTTCTCTAATTTATTAGATTTTGGTTTTAAAATGGTGATATCCTCAACCCACCTTTATGAACTTTGATTTTAAATACGAAATTTATATGAGTTGATTTACTCTTGGAACTATTGCATTGCATATAAAGTGTAAATGGAATAAAATGGTTTTGAAAGTCCTTGGTTGCCATGGTTTGGTTTCAAATTTGAACCTGGCAGTCAAATTGGTTAAACAGATTTGTTATGGTATAATATATTTGGCTTACAAGTATAATTAAAATTTGGTATGATGATACAAATGGTAAACTCCTTAATAAATGACTCCTTGGTTACGGTTGGGTTTATGTGCTAAATTTTTTTAATTTGGGCTTAAATGGGGTTTTGTAGCTCACCGTGAAGGTGAAGGTTTGGGGGGGACCAATACTGGAAACCACATTTGCTGGCGTAAGGGTCTTTATGACTGTGTGCCTATTTAGCACTAAATATATATTTTGGAATGGTTGTTGTCGATGATTCCCTAGCCCTTCCTCAAATTTTCCTAATTCGTGTTGCTAACACACACTAGGACCCTTTCAGTAAGGGATTTGAACCAATATAGCTCCTGGGTTCCCTTAGGATAAAGAGAGCTACACAATCTATGTTAATTATTTTAAAATTCATTCATAAGATCATTGCTCCGATCCAGGAATCTTTTATATATATATGTGTGTATATATATATATATATATATATATATATATATATATATATGAATGTGTGCAAATGGTGTTGGAATAATTATTATTTTATCCCTTCACTGAGTTACATGTCAATTTTGATCCTACTGACCTTCTACGGATGTTGCATCATTTCATGAGGTAAGGTCATGGTTTTTTTTCGTTTCCTTATGGGTCCTAGAAGGCTGAATATATCATTGCTTTCTTACTTGTTTCAATATTTCATTAGGTTTCTTTTCATGTTTTGGATTTTCTTTTGGCTACGGTCTATGGAATGTCTCTGCCAATTCGATATTATGGTATTGTAGAAGCTTTTGTGGACAAGTATGGGAGTGGATTTTTTGTTAACTCTTAGATTTCAATTAAGCTATATTATTCTTATTATCCCTTTGTTTGGGTTGCTTCCACTATTATATTTAATTTTCTTGGTTAGTTAGCCTAAGCAAGAGGCCTCCGGCCCTTACTGGTCTTGTGATACTTGTCATGACTTGACCCTGGTTTAGGGCATGATATAGGGTTATACCTAATTTCTATGCTTTTGAAAGAATGATGTTTCCCTATGAGTTAAAGTTCATTTAGTAACAGAATTCATATTTATCATATTTTTACTCGTTATATTAATATTATGAACTGATCATTAATATTGCTCATTATAGTAATTTCACATAAAGTTCTTTGAGTTGGTAATTATACATGAATTTCAACATGATTTTGTCAGTTCATGAATAATTCGAACTTACTATTTTAAATTACAGTTTAACACAACATGATTAAAAATCTCAGTTTTAATCTTATTATCTCAAATAAAACATGAAATTAACACACTTAATCATGAGCATGATTTAGCAACAAAAGAATAATTGTTTTTCAGACTTACAAATCTATATGCTTACTCTATGGTGAATTTCAAATATTAAGAGCACTAGTGTGTTCTGGGAGTAGTATTTCGCACTGAGGGGAGGTTGGTTCAACACATCTAAAAGAGTCCTTATCATAGGTGTCTCCTTTGCCCAAATAGGCTCAGTTTAGTGATCACCCCAGTTTAGGTTTTATACCAATGGAAAGATATGGACAATCCCTCCTCAATATGAGTAAGACATTGAACTCTATGTTTCTCACATAGTTTATGTCAATTATACAAATCTCTCAAAGAAAAGATGATTTAAGACACTAAGCCTAATGACTTACTCTTCTTACCATATTATACTTTACTATTCATGCTTTATGATATTTTAGTTTTAACTTTTATTCATGATTATGGTGAGTCTAGATACACTTAGAATGTATGTTTTAAGATTATAAATTGTTCCCATTTTACCTATTTTCATTCACCCCATATACTCATTACATTCGAGAAGTACTGACAACAAATATGTTCGTGTGGCTACATTATTTAATAATGTAGGTTTTTGTGTTTATCCTCGGCAGTATGATTGATCATTACCTCCTTCATCCCATTAGTTGGTGAGTCCTCATGTTTCGACGGCCAAGCCTATGGTTACTTTCAGATGTTCAGCTATTAATGAGTTCAGATTTTATGTTTTCTTTTTGGTTAGATGGGGTGTATCCCAAATGTTCTTCAGTATGTTTAGATGCTTATGAAGACTAGTCAAGTTGTTGAATTAAATTAATATTTTAATGGGTTTTAGTTGATAATGGTTCATAGATTTTCATTGAGATTGTTTTCCCCTTTTAGATTTAGATTATTAATAAATGTTTCTGCTCATGTTTTAAGTATAATTTCCATTCTTTAGTACTGAGTAGATATCACGGGTTATCTTTGGAGGTAATCACAGTCCTAAGCTTCGTGTAACATTAAGGGGCTAGGCATAAGGCATTACAAACTTGGTATTGAAGCTTATAGTTTTAAGAGTCCTAATGAGTCTGACAAGCCATATTATGTAGAGTCTTGATCATGAATAAAAAATGCACCTTACTTATAAGCGAGGGGATACAGGAGGAATTATCCCTTCCTCTATGATCTCCATGCTCTCATGTTACCCTTATCTACATGTAATGGACCTTCAGGTTATTTCTATATTTCCACTTATTTTTTCCATTAGAACTTCTCTATATCTTCCCCAAGTCATTATGACTTCCGAGGATTGATAGTTTAGTTGTCAGACAGCTGATTTGGTTTTTAGAGGGTGGTAATGAGTTGCAATCACACATCCTAAGCTGCCATAGCGGGACCCTAAGACCTGGTATGGGTATAAATAGACCCCAATGTCGCAACTTTAGCCATTTTCATCCATTACTTGAGAGCCAAAACCCTTAAATAGTGAGATATCTAAAAATCGAGGATTGTGGGTGACCTAGGAGCCTGATGAACATTCATTTTTGCGATTATCTTTCGATTTGAGCTAAAACTTCACACTTTTCTTGTTTCGAAAATGCAATTTCTATTAAGGAGGACACATATGGGGTTTTGATGTGATTTTTGGACCCAAAGCACAATGGTGCAATATGGGTATCATTATTCTTGTAATAATGAGTTGAATAATATTTTGATATTTTGACATCTTGAGGAGGCTTCTCTAAAGAGAAAAATGCTGGTTTAGCTATTCGTTGATCTTTCTTTATAGTCGAGGTAGGCTAGAATAATCCCTTTTTATATTGAGCTATATCATAATATTTGTACGATATATTGTTTGATTTCAGATGGATTTTAGGTATTGGGATGATGAAATTCAAGGTTTGAGTTAGTTGGACCATTTAGGCTATTTAAAACCATAGAGTTGAACACTTGTCTTGTTTCCTTATGCTTTAGGTGGATTGAACTTCATTACTCATTCTTAGCATGAGAATTTCTTTTTATGCTCAAAATTAAGTAAAATGCTCTAGTTAATCATTCTAGGGTAAGATTGGCCTTAGTTGTTAACATTAATGAAGGTTCCCTTAGTTTCCTTTGTACTTAGATAAAGCACTTGAGTAGAATCTCAACCTTAGGTGTAATTATGGGTTGTTTTACATGTAAGAGTGTATTTAGATACCTTAGCCTATTATGGAGTAAAATTTGAGTTAGAATGTATTCGGAGGATTTAGAAATGGGCTCTTTTACCCACCTTAAGTCAAGATTGTGATTAGTTTTCTCGAAACCCTTATACGTTGTTAGATGCCCAGAGAATGCCCTTTTGAGGCAATATTGATGAGATATGGTAATTCATTATAGTGATAATGACAGTAGGAGTTATGTTAATGTACTAATTTATTTGATTGTTTTCTATTCTATGATGAGTTGTGGATCATGTTATGGTAAGTTATTAGATATGCTTTGGATTTTTCTATGAATGCGCTATAAATCATGCTTGATGACTATCTGTGGTTCGAATCTATCTTTTATGCTAAGGATAAGCCATTGATATATTGTTTATATGCTATTACCTATGCTATTATTTATTATTATGATAATTCTAAATGATAATGCTAGTAATCATGTTAGAATGCACACATATTGATGATGTTAGAAATCGTGTTATTATTCGTGCTAGAAGTTCTTATTATTGATTATATGGGAAATTATGTTTATTTATTATGGTAGATATCTTGATTCTTGACTATATTGGCACTTATGGCATTGATTATATACCCGGTTAAATTTTGGAAGATTATGATAATATTGATACCCGATATGGATGGAAAATGATTATGATGATATATTGATACCCCACAAGGCCGGAGGATATGATGATTATACTGATACTTGACAAGGAAGAAGATGATTATGATGATATATTGATACCTGACAAGGTCGGAGGATATTATGATAATATTGATACCCGACAATGCTGAAAGATAATTATGATGATGTATTGATACCCAACTAATCCCAATGATATAATTATGATATTTATACCCGGCAAGGCCGTAGAATGATTATGATGATATATTGATACCCAATAAAGTCAGAGGATATTTTGATGATATTGATGCTCAGTAAGGCTATAGATCGATTATATTGAGGTGTCTATGCGTACTTCTACTAGTTCGAGTCAGGCTATGCCCTATGTATGGATTATATATATATATATATATATATATATATACACGTAGTTGGGTATGATATTGTTATTAGGGATGCCGTTTATAGCCTAAAAGCGGTAAATATTTAGTGATAATTGATGGTTAGTGGTAAATGTTGTTTATGTGATAAAATAATGACTAGTTGATAATCAAGATAATTGGTAAAATTAATGATTAGATAATCAATGATGTTAGATGAGACATATGTTCATTATTAAATAAATGGTGATTAGGGAATTCATGGTGAATAGTTCTTAAATGATGGGTAGAGGTTATATAGTGACTAAAAATCAAATGAATTATTTAATAAAAAGGTGGTTAGCTAATAAGTGACTACTAGAGAATATTGATGATAAAGTCATTTTATGTTGGTAAATTGTGGAATGATGGTTAGCTGAAGATTTGGTTAATTGTAAGTGATGAATGGTTTCCTTATTCTATCTTTGAGCGTACTCCATAGACATATGGGATTCTATGATGAGTTATTTACTTTCCACACCAATTTGTGTATAGGTGTCAATTTTGTAGCTGTGATTGCTTGTGTGATTCCTTGTGATGTGTTATTATTCAGTTATCTACATATATTGCAGGATGATGTTGATATGTGTTGATAAATTTGTGTTATACAACTATTTTGATTAAATTACATATTATGTACAACACTATTGGAGATGATTTAGGTTTGTTTCTATACCTTGACCTTGTTATGTTATCTTGCATTTTATCATACTTATATCATGATTTAGCTTAGTCGACCGATAATGCCTACTAAGTACTCATTGTTTTGGCACTCATATTACACTTTTGTACCTTTTGGTACAGATGCGAGCACTAGCTATTATTGTGATCATTTATCATGATGTGTCCATATTTCTGGAGATAGAGTGAGCTCTTAGAGCTCGTGTCACCCATTTCCCACTATCTTTTATATTCACTCTTTTGCTATTGAGTAAGATGTTGTCTAATATTGTAAGTCTTTAAGTGGAAATACTAGTAGATACTCTTGTACTCTCTCTACCAGGATGTGGGAGGGTATATTCTATTGACTATTTTATCTATCCAGAACCCTTAATTATTTACAAGTGTGTTGTTCATTTTTCCTAAGTTGGGCATTTCCTACCGAGTTAAACCATTGCATTAGCTCTGGTTTATTGTTTGGCTTACCCACTAGTGGGATTTAGTAGGTTCCATCATGACTCATAAACGATATCATGAAACTGCACTAACTTATGCTTTCATGAGACAAAGAATGTATCCTCACAGATCTCATGTCTCTAGAAATAAGGACCAACCAGCTCCACCACCACCAACTGACCCTTTGAAGGAGAATGTATCCTATGCTAAGTATTGGGATTTTTTTCAAGGGTTAGCTCAAGCTATGGATGCTTAGGGTAATTAGCTAGAAACAGTCCTAATTTATAATAATAGTAACTTAGCTGGAGCTAGAGTATGAGATTTCACTAGGATGAAACCACCAGAGTTCTTTTTTTAAGAGGTGAATGCGGATCCACAGTTTTTCATTAATGGGAAGAAGAAAATCACTTAGATGATAAATTTCACAAAAGATGAGAGTGTGGAATTGGCATCCTATTAGCTAAAGGGTGTTACGAATGTCTAGGTTACTATATGGAAGAAAGGTATTGTGAAAATACAACTCCAATGAGTTGGAATGTGTTTCAAATAATGTTTCTATATAGGATCTTTCCTTATGACTTCAGAGATGCTAAGGTAGATGGGTTCATGAACCTTAGACAAGGTTCTATTCTTGCATAAGAATACTGTCTTAAGGTTACAGAACTATCTTAGTATGCACCAGAGATGTTGAATTCTAGGGATCGCATAAGTAAATTTGTAAATGGAGTATCTGACTTGGTGATCATGAAGAGTAGGATTTCCATGCTGATTGGAGGTATGAATATTGCTCAATTGATGACCCATGTAGAACAGATTAAGGCTGAGAAATTGAAGGAATAACAAAGAGAGACCAAGAGGGCTAGAACCATACAGTTTGATTATGGTAAGCATAAGTTAAGAAGGGGAAATTGTTCTCAATTTTAGAGCCATTCGTTAACTTCCACTGTCTTTAGCTAGAGCACTCACACCTAGGACTATTAGGATTAATAAGGTAGGTAATTGACTACAAGATCTTAATATACCCTATTTGGGGAAAGAACGAAACCAACATGCAAAATGTATGGTAGAATTCATTTAGGTTAGATCATTATGGGTAGAGATGGTTGTTACAATTATGGTAAGCTAAAAAATAGGCTCGAGGAATGTCGTTTGACGAAGTAGGGAAATAGAGATGCTCGCCCTCAGGTTTAGTCCACTACTTTAGCAACTAAGTCAGGCCAACCAACTATACAGCAGGTTGTATCATCCAGTATCGATGGTGGTCAGTGTCTAAATTGGTTTTATGATTTATCATCCCTCCTGGAGTAGGAGAACTCTCCAGATATAGTATCTAGTATTCTTCGTGTCTTTCACGTTAAAGTTTATATTCTATTAGCTTCAGGGTCAAACCTCTTATTTATAACCCCACTTATTACTGTGAACTTTGGTGTATGTTCTTAGAGTCTTCCTAAACCTTTTTCGATTTCCACTCTCGGTAGTGAGTCAGTTATTACTAGACAAATATATAAAAGGTTCCATATTACATCCCTCCATAGCACTACTTTGGTAGATTTAATATCAATGATAATCTTCTAACTAGGCAACATTTCTCAACCATGGTCCTTACTACGAACATACCACTCTTAACTAGTTGAAATTTCTAATTTCTTAGGGATAGAATATAAATGGATGCAAGAAGCTAAGTTTAGTTGCATGCTGATACTCTATTTAAGCTTGACTCTAATATATAATGCATCACTATTAAAATGACTACACCAATCTTAATTATAAAAATTTATATTCTATATTTAGTTGGAGCTATCACTCAAAGATAAATTTCTTCTGACGCATTAAACAATAAAAAATAAGTTTTAATGACAAAGTCACTAATCACCATAAGTCATTTTCTATGTTTATATAAATAATTCATTCAAGCCTATCACTCACTACCATAAAAATCACCATCAAGGAGTAAGAAGGGTCACGAAGTACTAGAACATGAGTTTCTAGAATAAGAGGAATACCGATAAATCTTGACTTAAAGATTTTCATACCTTTGACATTCAGCTAGGGCCTAAGAGCTAAAGTATAATATGAATTAACTTGTTCAAAAGGTCTGGTCTAAGAGCATACATTATGTAGTATGATCCCTCTAGACATTAAGAAGGTATGATGTGTAAAGGAATTGAGCATGTCGTAAAATATAAGTGCATGAGTAATGAGTTGTATGACATGGGACTGAAATTCATAGATTCAGAGAGTATGATTTGTAATACTGCATGAACTATTTCTTTTTATATTAGGAAGTCATAATAAACATGATTCTATGTGATATGTATGATGTGAGTTGTAATTGTGGTGTTGACATGCATTGTGTGTGTAAAGTTCCATTATTAATTTTTTCGTAATAAGGGACTTGAGGTAGATTAGGCCTTTTGTTTGGACTTAGATTAGTTTATACATTATAGTTAGGAGATTAACTATTGGGAAAAGACTGCATAGTACCTCATAAATATAACTTTAAAATTTTTATTTCGCAACTAATGAACTATCTCATGATCGTGGTATCTACCTAAGATCATGGGTTGTACTTGTAGGTTGGTGGCTGGATTGGAGGATTCTTTGGATTTTATCATATCAAACACAATATTACTCATGGGATCATCTTAAGATTGCCCTTTGATTCATTGTTGAATATCTAAGTCATATTAAACTCTACAAGGTAAGATCGTACCCATGATCGTGGATTCTTGTTATGATCTTTGGTACATTTTCTGGCCAGGATGTATATTTGTCAATTTTTCCAATTTTAGGGTTATTTCATGTAGTTGATGACCTAGTATACTCATACCAGGTTGTGGGTTTAGGTCATGGTATCTACCTTCCCTCGCTCTATTCTAGACCTTAATATCATCACAACAATAATCTGAAAAGCTGACTTAGATGATCACTCTATCACCTACCTTAAGATTCAAGCCATTATTATAAGTTTATGTACCAATTTAACAAACTATAAACTAAATTGTGATCACTTTACTCTAATGGTAGGGGTATAACTATACACATAAATACTAAACTCCTCCTTGAATTACTATATCTAAAAGTGCAACCTGATGCTAGTACTTCCTTTTGAGATACTACTCTTAAATTTCTCTATCCTTAATAGGCATCATACTATAATTTAAATGCGTACTCTCTTAGATTCTTCTAAAGTACCACAATATCTTGAATACACACCTTTTCCTTTTAGAACTCAAAACCATTCTCTTTGTTAATTAACCAGTTTACTCAAAATCTTATGAGCATACTCAACCTTAAGAAGCTTCTCTGTATTTTTGGTCACTACCTAGGCTTGATCCACGCTAAAGGATTGACATACTCTATGTCCCCTCGATCGATAAATATTTCTCAAAGTGCTATCATGAATCCTAAACGATACCTTGATAACTCAATTGATACATTAGTCCCTCTACTAAATCTAGATAAACACTATCCCCATTCTACTTCTACAACACTACTAGTCTCAGGCTGCTGAATCTGGGTCATTCTACCATAGGATTTGGAGAAGGAATCTGAAAACACATTTAACTTTGTCTTACTACATGATTTTTATGAACAAGAGTGATCTCTTTTAAAATTTTAAACTTAAAGGAATTTATGGAATCCTATTAAGACCTAGTTCATTTCATAATTTTCTATAGGGATTGTCTATGAAAACATTATCAGTGGAAATTTAAGATGAAATGAGGCAAAGTTTGGAACTATGTAAATTTCATAGGGAACATTTGTACTGCGCGATCTGAAATATAAAAGAAGGGAAATATTTTCTTAACGCCATGTAGCCTCTTGAAGAAAAGTACTTACATTTTTGTACCATTTTGCAAGACTTTTCTATGCAAAGCTTTATAGACATCCTAGGACACTTGAACCTTGTCCTTTGATTCCAATTTTGTCATGATCCAAGACTAAACCCTTAGTTGTAAAATAGTGCATAGAACCACAAAAGATCCAAATCTAACCAATGGTAAAGGCATAATATTGAATTACTAAATAAAACATAAATATGGGATAGAGTGTCTGAGCAGAAGCATAATCATAGAATAAACCAGTGCAATACATTTAGTATTAAGAAATTTATTTACAATATCTGTAATTTGAAAAGAAAGAGAAAATGAATACGACTACTCTTACTGACTATTTATGAAGCCTTTATTAATACTAACTATACCTAGGCGGTCATGACCTCAAGATATCCCTAATCAATACATATGGATAGAAATAAAATACGTGATTTGACTTGAGTTCTCAAAATAATAGAACTCATCAAATGTAGATTGGACGTTGTGATCTACCTGATTGTCATCGAAGAATAGCTAAGAACTCACCAAGTCTGCAAGCTGTAATGGTGATAATCAAATCTCTAGCAACTTATATAAATGACACCTTAGCCAGAAATTAGTCAATATAACACTTAATCTCTACAACAAATACCTTATCAACCAATATAAGAAGCGGGTCATAGGAAAGATCACCTATCACCATCTCCATTAACTTCACTAGAATAAAAACCATATCAAAGAAAGAATGGAGTATCAAACTCTGCACAAATACAAAGATTAAACTATCACCAAGAGATGAACTCAACAAATATAAAAGAAAAGCATAAGACATCTCAACAACTATCGAGTGATGAATTAGCCAAATTAGAAGAATGGATAACAAACTGTTTAAACTCATAAATTGGCTATATAGAGAAGGATAGCCAATGCAAAAATCTTAGCAAATAAGAAGGCAAGTCAGAGAATCTCAAACTCAAAATGGTAGTAAAACTAATATACCAACTCTTGAACCATAATAGAACCATTGAAGGCCACCCTAGCTCCACCTTTATATCCATCTCAACAACCAATCTAGTATCACCAATAGAAGAGAAAAACCACCCAACTTACCTATCAAAATAGAACACAATACAACTAGCATCGATGTAATTTCGAATACAGAACGAGATAAGTTGAATTCCTAACATATAACATGATAGACAATTTTGAAAGGATTCTAGGTATTCAATCAACCATACCAATCCACAGTAATCCACAAAGACTCTAAAGAGCCCAAAACCAATCCAAGTTGGGACATTCTCCTAGAAACAAGGCCCGCTGATAAGGTCCTACCTAATATATTATTATTGTCTATTATTGTGATCTGGTCTCTGACAACTAACCACCATACCTTTGTGGTGAACTTCAGACTATGCTTATAAATTATTGCCCTATTAACCCATGTGGCATTCTCTTTAGCTTCATCCCGTAAATTTCTTGTAGCGCATGCTCTTATTATAAATACTAATTTTTTTCACTTTTTTTAGATCATTCCTCTAGAATTTGTATTCTGAGGTCTCCTTAACTGGTATAAATTCTCCTTTAAAAAAGGCTCTAGAGATGGCTAAAATAGAGATATTAACTTCTGTATTCCAAACTAGAATGGTGTGAAGTGGGGATTACTTCCTTATATCCTTTTCCTTCCCCATAGGGGTTATGTTTTTTAGTATTGCCGCATATATTGGCATAAAATTACTACACCAACTCCTGCAAATAACTTTGTAAGGGTTTAGTCATCCATCCTAGCTCATACAATCCGAACCCCTACACCAACTCCAAATCTTTCTAGAGTGACTCATCTATTTCCAGGGATTTCTTCTGAATACTCCTTTTCTTATTTCACGTATTAGTTATAGAAACCCCATCAATGTAGTAATCTCATACATTAAGGACCACTAACCTTCTCAGATCCACACCTCTTAGAGTTGGTACAGTAGTTTTGGAGGGTTTGGAGTTGGACTCGTTTACCCCTCAGAAGATCTTAAACTCTTTTCATCTTTACCCATACCTTTTAGGATTCCTTTCCTTCCACCCTCCAATTGGTGATGGGTGTATCTCCCTCGACCAAGGTCATGGATGTTTTGGACCTTTCTTGTTCCTTTTAGTTTGATTTCTTTCGCATGGTCTGACATGAGTACTTCTCATCAGATGGACTTGAGAAGTCGAACTAAAGGTGTTTCCTTAGGTGTCTGCTTCTTGGAGATGTTCTTTGCCAACTTTATCTGAGACTTTAGTGCCATTTTTCCTGTATTGGAAGGATTCAGAACCAACTTTACAAAATATAAATAAATACACAAAATATAACAAATGGCCACTTTCTATGATCATGAAATAAAGGTATGATTGTACCTTCTAGTCAAAGAATGAGTTTATTGGGACACTTGAAATTTTGTCATATCAGTCAAGCACATACTACGATCATATGTTGTTCCCATGATCATGGGATGTGTTCTTCTGATGTACTCTAATTAATGTGCAACTGGCATCCCTCAATAATCTAACATATCATCATAGGCTTAAACCACGATCCCAGGTTGTGCCATTTCCCTAATACTGAGAAGATTTCAGTTTTAACATGCTGAATCCTAAGTTGACCTAATTTTGACCAACATTAACTGTGAATCTACCAATATTAGGTACTCAAAACTTACCAATGACAAAAATCAACTCAAAAGTCCTATTTCTATGCATAAGTCGATCAAAGTTAAGAACTTATATCAACGCTTCTGATTAGTTGGTAAGAGTAGAGAGAAAACAGAGGGAATTGATTTGGATTATACATAATACATTTGTCAGTAGCCATTAGGACCGAGTAGGGTGTGAATTTTTTCTCAACATTCTTTGAATAAAATAAAGGGGGAAATTGGGTGAAGTATGGAGTCTTTTATACATTAAGCACCTAAATAGGTTGTGTTAGGTCTTTGGTTCTTAAATGGATGGGATCACTCAGACAACTAAATCATACGATTGTAGTTAGATACAAAGATCATACCTTTCTCCCATAATAAGTGGAATAATGAAAAACTTACCTGGGAACTTATGAAGTTTAAGGACGATTGTGATATCTAACCACGATCATTCCTTAAAATCATTAGTTCCTCCCTATTGACAAGTTTTAAGAGAGTGATCAAATGATTAAAATCATGATCGTAACAACTAGGTACGATCATGATAACCAATTGTCTGACGACTCCTAGATAACTATCCCTCAGAATTTTGATCAAAGGTGTTCAAGCGACTGAACCCACGATCATAAAATCCTATTGTAGGTTCAATCTATAATCCAATTTAGCATTTTCCTGTTCTTATGTGATCCCTACACTAATAACAAACATGACCCTAAAAAATATAAAGTAAAAAACATGGGTTGTCACCCATTAGGTGCTTGATTTAATGTCGCAACTGTGATGGTTACTCAGATTTTTCCAACAAGAACATGAGTTGCCTCCCATGAAGCATATAATTTAACATTGTATCACGACCTATCTCCCCTGACTACTCAAACTTCATCTAGTTCATATGATCATATTTATTTTGTGGTACCCAAATAAAGCTTGACACATTAGCTATTTACCTTGAATGGGTCAATCCCATGTACTTGATCAGGGCCTATAGTCATGTGTCTAAGAATAAATAGGGTATCTGTAATGTAAATTGCCATAAATTGAAACGAATCAAAATAATACCATCAACCTTAGCCTACCATGAACTAACCATAATAACAACAATAAAGTAACCAACGAGTTAGGTCAAAAAATACCTAATCGGGGCCCCATAACCCCAAAAATTTCAACCTACATTCAAAGAACAACATCTTAGACTGTACCTATACAATCCCTCCCTCTGATAAGTTTAATAGATACAAGAATCAAAAACATACTAGTCATACATATGCATGAATGAAC
Source organism: Capsicum baccatum var. pendulum (assembly GCA_030864225.1). Taxonomy (NCBI): domain Eukaryota; kingdom Viridiplantae; phylum Streptophyta; class Magnoliopsida; order Solanales; family Solanaceae; genus Capsicum; species Capsicum baccatum. Next base: position 245,987,390 of record CM061552.1, on the reverse strand, counting down.
ACAAAGTAAATCAATAATACCATGATCGATTTAAGTTCCATAAAGCACCCCATTTATAAAACTCCTCCAACATAACGGCTCATAAAAGCATAACCTACGTTGACCACTCATCTCCGGCTTGATGGTTCACAGAAGATAGGTTCCCTAGGAGATTCAGAAATATTCTTATACACTGACCTGGTCTTGATCTAGGATTTCCAATAGTTGAATTGTGGCTAAAAAGTATAAATTAGTGAATCTATGACTCTAAATCAACTCCGAACTTAATCATCATAATATACTAAAAAGGGTCAGAATCTTCCATTACCAAAGTCATAATCTCCCATTACCAAAGTAAATTGTTGTGGCAAAAAGGTAGAGAAACCATGGACTAAATCAATCTCAAACTGATTTCTGGATCATCATTTTTATTTCCAAAATCTCATAAAACAATAAATACGGTGGTGTGATTGCCTTATTAAGAACCCAATTTAAAAATACGAAGTGGGAATAAATCCCTTTATAGAGAACAGTAGCCAAATTATGAATTTTGTTGGAATTGTACCACTAAATGAGCATGAATATACCTAAATCTAGGCATACTATCACTAGTATCCAAACAATACAATCATGAGTGGTTAAGACTCTATAGACTACAACCACGCCTCTTATAAGGATGGAATAATCACTCGAAATCCAACCAATATCATAATCACAACCTCGGGACTAATAGTATATAACTAGTATAATGATACACTACAATTCGAGGAAAACAATGATTCAATCAAATATGTCAAGTAATAAACCTTATACTAAAGGGTTTGTAGCATTAACTTTGATCAACATACTAGTAACCTAGGGTGATAGCATCTCATAAGGATAATAAGTATTTAATCTTAAGGGTTGATTCCCCCTTTTATCCCCAAACTCTAAAATTAGGAAAAGTTATTGTGTTTTACCCATAATCGTATCTTATCATCCTTAACTAGAATACAATATATATACACACTATCTGGTGAAGACGAGTACACTGAAGTCTACCTTAATGCCAAATCAAAATCCTGGAATCCTTCACAAATTATTCGTATTTGTTGCATGATCTCAAAACACTGCCATACTATTAAAATAATGTTCTACACGTCAATAGGGGTCAAAATGTCCTATGCAGATATATAAAAAGCTGGGTTAGAATTATGATAAAAAAAATGAGGCCTTGGGGACCGTAAGCAAACTCTAAAATTGAGTCCATCTTGAGATCCCTCGAAGGACAAAAAATGTGTGCTCAAAAGTTTAGTACAAATGGTGCATAAATTAGGGCCTAAATCATCCCCTTAGGTCTAAAGATTAAAAGACCTAATTTCTTAGAATTTACAATGAAATGGGATGGAAATTAATGGGAAAATAATGGGAAAGGATCACATTATTTTTTGTAATCTAAGAATCGCAATATAGACATCCGCCTGATAGATGAAGTCGACGAAGGTTGAGACCTCTGTCATCCTAGATGTGTTATTCTAATTTACCTTAGCTTCTAAGGATTATTTACCTCAGTTTCCCTCTCTTAAAGCTCTATAAATAATAGGAAAAGGGTGAGAAAATGAATGGGAAATTTGGAAGAAGAAAGGAAATTAATCCCTAGCAGATGGCGCTAAAGAGACCTAGTGAATGTTTAAGCGATCACTGCTTAAGCGGTCAAATGATCGCTTACGCGATACCCCTACAAATATTTGTCCCTCACTTAAGTGGTTGAGTACCACTAATACGACCTCCACTTAAGGGGCAAGGCCATCACTTAAGTGTCTAGGTAAGGTCCAAGGGAGATCGCTAAAGGGATCCCTTGGTAGGAAATCCAACCACTTCTTAAGAAACCAAAGGTCATCTTAAACAGTTGCACTAGATGATGCCATGCTCAAAATTTTGCTTAGTCCTAAATAAACTCCTACCAAATTCTCGGGATTCATTTGGAACTCCATGGGCACTAACAAACTATGCTGCAATACTAAATTCGGCATTCCAAACTAAGTCGAACCATTGTAACTTTATAAGAGATAGTTTCGACTAAATATAGGGAAACACCTATATTTCCATTTTTCATATAATCCACTGAGTAGCCAAAAAAGAATTTGAAAACCTTGGGACCTAAACCACAGATCCCTCTAGCCTGATATCACTATTCTAGAACTGATGGCGCTATCGGAATTCTCTTCCAAGGTTATTTACTATGACTTTTGGTTTGAGACCAACTCCGTAACAGTGAAATCTCCAAAATAAGAAAATGATCCTAAAACCCAAACAAACTATCTGTTAACAAACCGATAGTTTTGGCAAGTCATAAATAACCTACAGCCATACTGGGAAAGCTTGAAATGCTAGACATGTAGATAAATTGAGAAAATTACATAGAAGGTTATTACAATATCCACTACTATAAGGACTTTTGTCTTCAAAAGTCAATGGATAGGAATTTGGACCTACATGCTCCGAGAATGGGTCCCCAGATAACTTCCAAGAAAAAAAAGATTCCAAGGAATTTTTCCATAGGCATCTCTTTTTCAACCAACCTCCTTACTTCACATTCCAAATTTCTTTAGCTCAATCTCAACAACCTCCAGGCCTCCAACTAAATCAAGAATGGCAGATGCACTCAAATTAGAACACAACACACTGATACCAAACTGCTACCTACACAACAAAGCAAAAACTCATCCAAGCCAAAGGCAATCAAATAAAGGAATCGTGCGGCCAACTTATCCAAATATGACCTTATTTTGACTTTCCAAACCTATGTTCTACTCAAGACTATGTAGAAAGTAATTCTAGTCCAATCAGTATAACCCCATAACACTAAAATTTAGAAACAAATATTAATCAATCATACCTATAATGCCATATATAGGGTAAGCCAATAAGGTACTACCTAGACACATAAATAGTGATGACGAATGTGCGCAATCCGCTGCCACAGTTACAACTAGTCTAGATGACCCTCAAAACTAACTGTCGGGAGTCCAAAGCACAAAACTCACCACTAAATCATTCCAATAGAGGATGAATACATGTTGAATCCAACTCGAGTACACTTTTTTTTCAAAGAAGAAAATTGAAAATACATAAAAAATAAAAAATCAACCTAAAAGTGAAATCCTGACTAGGACAAATCTAAAATGAATGTTGTACCCAAGCTCTACAACACCCAACAGAAATCTCAAAACTAAGGCTGAACTGATCGATCTCAACTGTCTAAACCAATCCTATAGGCCGGTAAGCATCCATACTCCAAAATTATCATACCCATAAAGCAATCATTCCAAGGAGTCAAATCAAAAACTACGACAATAAGGACAAACCAAGTGCAACACCTAACTCAACCTTAATATCTAAGGTCGAGCATCTCCCTACTAAACCCTATCAAAATCAAAACATAGCTGAGAACATAAAATCATAAAAAAGAAAAAATCATAAGTTGAAAGCACACATAATCAACTTCATATCTGTTGGAGGGTATTAATCATCGAAGAATAGCTAAGAACTCACCAAGTCTGCAAGCTGTAATGGTGATAATCAAATCTCTAGCAACTTATATAAATGACACCTTAGCCAGAAATTAGTCAATATAACACTTAATCTCTACAACAAATACCTTATCAACCAATATAAGAAGCGGGTCATAGGAAAGATCACCTATCACCATCTCCATTAACTTCACTAGAATAAAAACCATATCAAAGAAAGAATGGAGTATCAAACTCTGCACAAATACAAAGATTAAACTATCACCAAGAGATGAACTCAACAAATATAAAAGAAAAGCATAAGACATCTCAACAACTATCGAGTGATGAATTAGCCAAATTAGAAGAATGGATAACAAACTGTTTAAACTCATAAATTGGCTATATAGAGAAGGATAGCCAATGCAAAAATCTTAGCAAATAAGAAGGCAAGTCAGAGAATCTCAAACTCAAAATGGTAGTAAAACTAATATACCAACTCTTGAACCATAATAGAACCATTGAAGGCCACCCTAGCTCCACCTTTATATCCATCTCAACAACCAATCTAGTATCACCAATAGAAGAGAAAAATGACTAACCTCGCCTTACTTTAAAAGATAAAACCAACCAACCGAGCTAACCGCCTAGGCCAATGAACAAGAATCACGAGGGTGGAAACTTTAACTAGTTAAAGCTAGTCTAGCTGCCAATCAAGTAAGGATCAATCAAAATCAAATAATGTAAATAATACTAGAATTAATATAAACATTAATAAAAAATATAAGTGATATGAAAAATGAAATAAGCAAGGCGTAAAATTATAGGGTCATAAAGCCAAATAAGTAAAATAACATTTTTGAGATAGTGCAGAGCAAAGTAGCAAATACTTTAAGTCATCGTAGACTAGATGAAATTGAGATTTTTCATTATTCCCTCTAGTTGTTTGCAACATGCAGATTGCTGGAAGCAATGGCTTTTGCCATAACATAGAGTTCATGTCTCAATCTTAGTCGGTCACTAATCTTTTGTAAGATGAGACAACATCGCCAGTAAATAGATACACTTGTTTGTTGGGAAAAAACGAAAGGGGAGAAGGTCTCCCAACTATTGAGATAAGGTGGAAGATAAAAAGGCTAAATTTATAATAATAAAGAGAATTTATTCAAGGAATGTCTATGCACTCATATTACAAAAATAAAGAGTTAAGATACCTCATTAATATTGGATGAAAGATGACCCTTTCCAATGCAATGTTTGACAACTTTATTTCCCCCCTTCACCTTAGATGAGAACCCTTGATTCAATTGTTTTACAAGAATGTTGATCCTCTATCATAACTTTTTTATGGGATTCATTCACTATTTTGTATTATTCAAATAGGCAACTCTAAAAGCTTAACCGAGATTTTTCATTTTCATTTTTGGTGGATAGTTGTATAGAGTAGGTGTTGCATAGCTCGTACACGATCACACTAATGAGGCCCTTAGCCAGATAGATAAAGATGGGAAGGCTAGAATTCTACTGTCTCAACTAGAAAGAGAGAAATTGACTATAGAATCTTCTCTCTGATAGAAAGAATGATTAATTTCTTGAATATCGGGCTATCTACTTGCAAAATCATATTGGTCCAATAGTTTGGGTCGAGCATCTTGTCTTATTAAGAGTTTTCCTTTCAGACGTTAATCTTTGAATGGACAAAGAGTGGGTAGTCACACAATAATGAACTCTACACCAAGGCACACTAAAATAAACATAAACCTACTAAGGCACATAATCAACAATCGGTATAAAAAACCAAATACATCATAATGAAAAGGTAAAGTTAAGAAATAAAAGGCAAACCTATCATGGTGGAATCAAAAGTCACATGTTTGATGTGCCTGATAGAGTACGAAACTGAGAGGTTCCAAACTAAGACTAAACATCTAAATCACCAATTGAAGCACTAAGTGTGCTACCTCTAAGTTAAGGGGCCACAACACCATAAGGCTGATCTAGATGAGTTGAATGACCAATATCCCATACCCTGGACACTATCTAGATTAGTGAATGATCTCTCTATATTATAGCAAGCCCCAGAACCTCTAACCTAGTGACAATTATTACCCAACCTAAGCTAGTTAACTAGAAAATATTGAGGACACTCCCAATAAGAATTCCCATTCTCCCCCAAATCATAACTTACCTCAAAAGTCCTAGGCTAGTGAGAAATATATGCTGACCCAATTTGAATAGCCAACTCACATCCGGGGCACTCCATAGACCAATGGACAATTGCATAATAACTAAAGCAAGCTTCAGGAAAGCTCTAAGGTACTACACTCACTAAACCAGAATGGTTGCCATAACCTAAAGATCGATGTTGAATACTCTACAAGATCCAACGATAACTCTACCTACTGTGGTCACCATGACTAAATTGAGATCCACTTATATTCTAAGATGTTATATGTGTGGAACTAACAGGATGCAAGTGAATTTGATCAATATTGGGAGGATCCTTAATCCTATATGAAATACCAATAGAACTGTACTAATGACATGGCCTCTTATTTTCTCCTTTGTAAGTATTAATATATGGTGTCTTTGTGGCCCTCGCATGATAAATAAACTAATGAAAAGAAGACTAATTTCTATCAAATGCTCTGATGACAAACAAAGTGGCAAAGCTAACCCTCCAATAAATCCTTGCACTATCTCATATTTTGTAGGATACAGAATAGCATTACGCAAGGCCAACTCAAGGAACCTAATCTCGTACTCTGAAACTAACAAGGAATCTAGATGAACACCATCGAACCCAACTCTAGCTTGAGAACTTCTCAATGAACTAGGACTTATCTATAGCTTTGAGGTATTCGTAAATAGCTCAAAATACCCATTACTAAATCTTGAAAAGTTAAAGCAGTCATAAACTTTAGCAGAGTCTAGGATGGCCCTAAATCCTCTCGCTAATGCTTAAAATCTGTATATTAATCTTTGACTCCCTAGTTTGACACTGTATTAAAATTCTAAAAATGTGTATGATAGTATCATTCGTATTTATCATCAACCTCATATCATCTCATTGGAATAGAATAGAGTCAAAGAATATACTAAGGTTCATATAAATATGGACACATGACAAGGAGTTAATAATAGAATCTCCTAAGAAACCCTTATAACTTCCCAAATATAGGATACAAACATTTTTGCACCGATCCATAAGCTCTTATACCAACACATTAATAAATCTAAGCTCTAATATATCTTGTCGCAACCTAAATCCTAAGTTCATGATGGAATCTACTGTAACCCATAAGTAGGTAAGCAATTTGAAACCGCTTGTAATGTACTACGAAGTAAAAATAGAAAGAACAAAAGAATAATTATAATAAATATCCTAATATATAAGACGACCCCAATGACTGGTCAAGTTAGTACAATAACTTTTAATACAATAAGAGTACAAAGACAAATATTAAATATATATATATATATATATATATATATATATATATATATATATATATATATATATATACAACCAATCTCTAAATACAACATAGAGATCGGTCTAATCCATTGGTAAGAGAATAGAAATACTCCAAACACTAGGAGCACATTCTAAATCTCCAATCTATAGTTTCTCCGACATATAACAATACCAAGAAACCATACTATGATCTACAAGCTATAGATATGTAGTATGAGTACCAAAATCTTAGTACTCAGTAGGCAACTACAGATTGAGCTCAAAATATAATGCAAATATAGATACTATGTAAAGATAGAATATAAATAATAACAAACTATACAGGAAGATAACATAACAAAGCTAGATAGACAATAGGGATGAACTGTCCTATTCTATTTGTACTCAAGAACTAAAGCACTGTATCGTATTTCACTAGTCAATATATAAATAAAAAGTAGGAGAAGGACATATAGTAGTATACAAGTCCAAGAAATTCATATACCATATGAATAAACAAAGGAAGAGTAGGGTATAAAGTAATACCATAAGTAGATATATATAGGTAAAAAAGATTAACTTAAAGGTAACAACCTAAGTTAGCCAACCTAACCTCTCTAAGGAATCCTAACCAAGAAGGAATGCTAATTTTAACATGATCATGGCCTATAGTCAAGTGTCTAATCACTAATACAATATCTATAATATAAATTACCATAAAAAGGGAAATACCTAGAATCATACCTCTAACCTTAGTACCAATCTAAAATTAGCCTATCGCAACCTAACCATAATAAGAATAATAAAGTAATTTGCTAAGACAAACAAACAATACCTAATCACCCTCCAGAAACTTAGAACGTTCAACCAACACTCCGCAAAAATCAATCTTAGCCTATATTTAAGCAACCTCTAATAGATTTGATAGATACAAGCACCAAACGATGTACTAGTTATAGTAATTGCATATGCATGAATTAATGTAAAGTAAATCCATAATACCATGAAAAATCCAAGTGTCATAACATACCTAGTATATATACCTCCACCATCTCACTGGCTCATAAGGGCAGGACCTACGATAACATCTTTTTCCAAAATGATGACTCATGGATTAAGGGCCCATAGGCGAATCAAGAATGTCTATATACATTAAAATGGTTCTGATCTAGAATTTTCAAAAGTCATCATCATCATTCCACCCTATCATTTACCAGAGATATGTATATATAATAAATATATGGATTCAAAACATGGCTAAAAGACTGAAATCTATAAATCCATTATCAGGGATCAACTCTGGGACTAAATCATTGTATTAGAGAAGAAAAGGTTGAGATCTCTCACAACTGAAGTAAATGATAGTAGTAAAAGGGTGGATCAATCTTGGACTGGAATCAATCTTGGTCTAATTTCCAAAATATTATTTTTAGTTCCAAAATCTCATAAATTAGTAAATAAGGTGGTATGATTCCCTTTTTATAAAATAACCTATTTTATGAATGAAAGGTAGGAATAAATCCTTTTTTAGAAAATAGTAGTAGAATCCTTATTTTAGTTGGAATCATACCACTAAATGATCATGAATGTACCAAAATCTAGAATGATATCACTAGCATCCAATCAATACAATTAAGAGCATTAAGTCTCTATAGACTAAAGCCACATCCCTTAAAAGGAAAAAATAATCTCCTAGAGTCCAACTGATATCGTAATCATTTCTTGGGCCCAATAGTATGTATCTAGTAGAAATGGAACTATAATCCAGAGAAATACATGATTCAATCAACTATGTCACGTAATAAACCTAGAATAAAGGGCATAAAGCATCAACCATGATCAATATGCTAGTCATACAGGGTGATAGGATCCTACATCCATAACAAGTATTTAATCTTAATGGTCGATTCACCCTTTGATCCCCAAGCTCCTAAATTTGACTAAGTCATGATGTTCTACCCATAATCATATCCTATCATCTTTACTATACAATATATATATATATATATATATATATATATATATATATATATATATATTATCTTGTGAAGAAGAGTAGACTAAAGCCTACCTTGATGCCGAATCAAAATCCTCAAATTATCCCAAATCATTGATATGCTATCAAAATAATATTCTACACATTGATAGGGGTAAAACAAGATACATATTTATATTTAATAGGCCGGGTCAAAATTTAGATCAAGAACAAGTCGTGAGGCCCACAAACAAAATCAATTAATACCTCATGAGGTACTTTAGTGGACATGGAATGTGTGCTAAGAAAATGAGTAGAAACGATGAATAAATTGAGGTCCAAATTATCCCCTAAGATATAAGGATTCAATGATCTAATTTCTAAGAATTTACAATGAAATAGGGTAAAAATTGAAAGGGAAAAGAATCAAAAATAGCTGTGTTAGGTTAACTTAACTTAACATCAATGTATGATTCCCTATACTTTTCGTCTCTTATAGCTCTCTCAAAATAGGGGAAAGGGGTGAGAAGATTGATAACGCTCAATCTACAGCTCTCGTTTGAGTGTAAAGCGGTCGTTAGCAAATATAGAACCCAACCTGGGTTGGGTGTCGATCCCACAGGGAATAGCTTGGCCAACAAGTAAGCAAAATTACTAAACTTTTAGTGCAAGTCTCGTAAAAGGGGGGATTGTAATGTGTAACGAAAACAATAAAGTAAAAGCTGAAAATAGCAAAGTAAAGAGAGAAAGATTGTTACGTAAGTTGTAAACAATGAGAATTGAGGCGTTGGGGTTATGTCCACCTTCTGAGGTATACGTCTCTATTGGCTATGAGTGTGTAGAGTCTTGACATGCAATTGCTTATAGAGAATTGTAGTCGATGGTAAATCCAAGCGTCTCTCGAACTAAACAAGGACTATTTCACTTTAACTCTCTCGAGCTTAAAGCGTGTCTAACGGTACGAATTCTCCAAGAGGTTAGTCCAGTTACGGCACTAGCTTTTTAATAGGAAAGGGTGTCCTACTACCTTGACATTATCTCTTTTCCAGACAAATAACCTTTCTCTCGAACAAGTTAAATGTTAGACTGGCGTTATTCTATGCGTCTGCAGCCACAAGAATGTAGATTAAGATGAAGAGCGTAATGATATAAGCAATATACTTGTCTTGAACTCACAAACTCAAAGCTATAGATAGTAACTCATTCGGCTTCCATAACCCCGACTAAGAGGTTTAGTTACCCATGAATGCGAAGGACATCACGATTTGCATGGTTGATGGCGTGAGAAATAGGTGATAGGCGTGTGGTTTTGGTGATTCCGTAGCAAGTAATGATTCTCTTGTTGTGGAATAGATGAATAGAAGAATAGATTAGAAGTGTTTGTAGATGATGAAGATGAGAAGAATGGAGGAAAATTAATAGTTGAATTGATAGTTGAAGAAGTAGAATGTGTCTCACCACTAAGGGAGGACTTGCCTCTCCACTAAGGGAGGACTTGATTAAAATCTCTATCATGATAGGGTATTTATAATACTCCTATCCTACTCCTGCTATTCTAATGAAATAAATAACCAAATCCTACTAAACTAAGGAAATACGTAACCCATTTGTACTAGGTTAATGTAACATTCTCCTAATCCAAATAAGCTAATGAAATACATAACCCAATTGTACTAGGTTGATGTATTATTGTCCAAATCCAGCTTTGTGTCTGTAAGTCCCCAAAGTCTTCAGAAATGCTGTTTCAGCCCGGGACAGATTTTCCATGCAGCAGTTTTGGTCCAGGTCCCCAGAGTCTTCAGAAATGCTGTTTTAGCCCGGGACAGATTTTCCATGCAGCAGTTTTGGTCCTTAGGCGTGTAAACTCCCTTTCCTTCCTTCGTGAGCTTTCTTTTGCGTCAAGTAAGCCATAAAATGCTGAATTTTGCATCATTTATACCTGAAACTTTACTAATCATGTTCGTTAGCTCATTTATAGGAAAAAGGACTAAAAGTGCATGAAATGTATAATTTGTTCTCAAAACGAGGCTAAAATATGGGAAAAATATATTGATATAGGCGTGTAAATCCGCCTATCATCAACACCCCACACTTAGAGCTTTGTTCGTCCTCGAACAACATATCATGTCCTTCTAAACATCAACTTAGGGTTTTTACAGCAACAACACAAAACATTCTTCAAGACAAGCACAACAATTATCAACAAACAGTAGCTTTCCGATTATAAGTAGAAACAGTTTAACCTCTAGCGTAGACTAGTGATGGTGATCAACTCGCATGCAAACGTTAAGGTACATAGAATCATATTCAACTATCCAAAGCTCATCAACCATGTGTGTCTCACAATATAGTACCCATAATCACTCACAAGTATAGCATATTTTTCAAACATGGGTATCAACATATCCTTGCTCTCACTCTCGCAAAGAATTCATATGTAGCAACTGATGACCATAGGCTTGCCCTTAATGTAGTACTCCACTAAATGTCGGAATGTTATGATTAGGATCAAGTAGGTCTTTTAATGGTTGTAATGTAGGATAAGGGAAGGGTAGGATCAACTATTTTGGCCAGAAATAGTGACTAAGTTCCTAAGCACTTTAATACATCACATTGTGTTATTGACACTTTTTTCTTTCAACCTTTCTTTATTTTATTCTTCCACCCTTGTTCTCATCTTTTGTTTTTCAATTTTAAGCACAACTCACTTTTCAGCTTTCTGTTCCTTTTTCTTTTCACAACATACCTCTTATGATAGCACTTTCTTTTCCATAACACATTCAAGCACCATTACAATTTAAAGCATCATACTCACCCAATTTCCTCTTATGTTGTCACATGACTTTTTCACTTTAAAGCACTTAGGAATTTGGATCAAATTACGGTCTTGAAAGAAATGGATTAGGCTTACATACAAGGTTGTCAAAGAAATAGGCTAAAGGCTCAAAAGGGTTTAACTAGGATGATGTCCATGGGTAGGTAAAACTGATGGTAAACAAATATAGGTTGCCAAAGAAATGCCTAAATCATATCCTAACTTACACTCCTTATTTTCGCTTTGCATACATACCAGGCAAGTTCTAGCATCAGCCACACACATAGAATATACTATTATCTCATAGACACAAGGCACATGGTCGACTTGATTGGAAGTAATATAGACTCTTGACCCAACAAGTGAACGAATTGAATCACACAATATCACATAATGAGTCACAACTAGAGCCTAAACGTCTCAATAGTCACAATTGTAATACATACTCTTGTTATAATCTTATGCTGCCTATCAAAATAATTTCATGCGAAGCTAGAAAGATTTTACTCCTAAAAAAAACTAAAAAAAAAAATGTCAAATGGAAAAAAAAAACAAAAAAAAACGAACTCAAATAAACAAAGTAAACAAACAAACATAGGTGCAAACAGAGAAGTATAGCATGCAATGCCACCCCACACTTAGACGGGACACTATCCTCAGTGGAAAATAAATACGAGGAACCTGGTCAGTCGGACTCCTCCTCTATGTCTGGGGTCATACCCCTTGCGTTGGGATCATCATAAGAGTCATCATCCTCATAAGTTCCGCATAAGTATCCCACTTAATTCCAAGCGTGAGTCGAGGTGTTTGCAGCGAGGAGAGTTCTCCTTGCTCCTTGCGGCCTCTTTTCTTGCCCTTTTGGGAAGTGGTAGCCTTCTTCCTTGCCTTGTCTCTCTTTAGGTGCCATTGTACCTGAGACTTGAAATAGTGTTAATGGTAGCGCAATCTCAATGGATATAATCTATACACAGACAGTAGGGGTACCACCCCACACTTAGGGTGTTGGCACCAACTAGTGATGTGAAAGTGATCGATTACTCAGAATTCATCGACATACGTTTTAGGATTGTATTCCGACAAGAAAATCAGCAATGCATTACTTACTTGCAGCCATTGGACTACTTTCATGGTAGCTATAGCAACACTACTACATAGGGGTTACTATATGGAATAGTTATTCTTACAACAATCACAACCTCTTATGTCGGTAGGCACTATAAGTCTTATCCCGATGGCCGGGATAGTCTAACATGTAAGTATCCAAATAACAATCTTAAGCACTGTTCATAGCCATAGTAATTCCGCAAATAGTATAACAATGCTATTAAAGCCAATTTCAAGTCAGAAACAAGTCAAGATTTTCCTACGTACATGTTCACTCACAAGGTTGTGTATCAACAATCCAAACACATGAACATCACCAACAATCTTATACGATTTAGCAATTCATAATAGACATAGCAATGTAGTACTTATGAGAAATAAATGAAGAATAAGAGAGTACTTACTTGCTTGAAGCTTGTGGAGATGGTTTTGTGAATTGGAAGAGCAAAAGAAGAAAATTTTGAGAGGATTTGGAGAGGGAATGTGGTGCCTTTAGGGTATTTTCTAGTGTAGTTGTGTTATAAAACTAAGTCCCCTTTATATAGGAAGAGAATGGGTCGGGTTATGACCCATTTACAATCGGATTTGGGGACAAGAACACCACATATGCGGTGCATATCACTCGGCATATCAATGACATATGCGGCGCATTGTCTATGGCATAATGGGACATATGCGCCGCATAGTCTATGGCACATGAGATACTCAGACCAAATGCCATAGCATAGGCGGCGCATAGTCAAAAGCATACCTAGGAATAGGCGGCGCATAGTGTATAGCACACTAGATTCCGAGTCCTTAGGCTATAGAATAGGTTGTGCATCGTTCGTGGCCTATTTTTACCAAGGCCTAGCCTTCCTTGAAGCCTATTTTGACGTGAGAAAGGCCCAATCCATAGCCTTATGCAACACCATTCCTAACTTACCGATTTTACCATACAATATGTCCAAATCGTCGATTGAGATCAATCTCCTCGTCGCATACTTCTTGCACCTATTTTTGCTCAAAACCAAATGAAAACGATTAGTACGATGGGTTGCCTCCCACCAAGCGCCTTAGTTTTGGTCGTGGCACGACTCTTATTTTTGGATTTTCATTAAAAACAAAACAAGTACTAGAATGAAAGAAAACAAAAAACGAAAAATGATAAAACGATAAAACGATAAAACAATGGGTTGCCTCCCATCTAGCGCCTTATTTATTGTCGTGGCTCGACATAGTTACCTCGAGTACTCAGACTTCGTCGAGGTAAGTGATGGATCGTTTTCTGAAAGGATTTAGACGACAATGAGGCTTACCTGTGGGCATGCGATTTTTTTCGAGATGGCTCCTACGTTTCTCCGGAGAGTCACCAATTATATCATTAATAGTCCAACCCATAGCTCTCTTGTATCTCCTCAGAGCAGAGATGAGAGCTTCTACGTGCTGTTCACTTAAATCATCGGCTCTCTCCGGAAGTATATTTCTACTTTCCAAGAACACATACCTTAGATAATCGGGAAGCTCTTGCGATTCTAGCATTGGTGGCTCGTCAAAGGGAGTATTCGCTGTCGGTTGATTCTTGAGTTCACAATCCGGTTTCTTAGGAGGATAAGACTCTATTTCTGTTAGAGCACTCATAAGTTCTTCATAACCTTCATTGTCTTCATGCTCAACTTTCAGTGGCACAGCAGACAATGGCTTAACAGTAGGTTGTTTCTCTATAGATAATGCTTTAGTATCCTCATAATGAACATCAGCTACAGATGACTCATTCATATCGCTGGGCTGCTTCATTATTTCGCATATATCAAACCGTACCACTTCGTCAACCACTTGCTTGCCTTCTATTGAAGTTTCCAGCACCTTACCACTTCTGGTAGTGATGGCCATGCATGACCCATCATTCTTTGGGTTTTGCACAGTATCGCTTGGTAAGGTGCCAGCCTTTCTTTGATTGAATGCTGCTGAAAGTTGGCTCAATTGCTGCTCTATTTGCCTGATAGAAGTGGAATGAGAATCAACTAGTTGCTTCATGGAGGACAAATCATCAATCACCTCCTTAACTCCTGCGCTCGTTGCTTCCACTCCTTTCAATAACTTAGCCATCATGTCCTCCATATTCCCAGAATTAGATGTGGTGGTATCACGTCTACCAGGGGGAATGTACAAACCACTCTTTTCATTATTTTTCTTCCAACTACCTTGGTCTTTGCTTCCAGATTTATCATAATAGTTCCGACCTTGGTTTCCTTGGGTATTCCCACGGAAACCCCCCTGATTGTTCAAGTAGTTGGCCTCATCTTCCGAATCAGATTCGTCTCTTCCTTTTGACGCAATAGCTTTCACTTTTTCGGTCTTCCCTGATAATAAGTGCTTTGTCAGAAGATCCAATTGTGTTTTCATATGCGCCATGTCTTGCTCACGTTCTTTTTCTCTTCTTCTTTGTTCAGCAGTCATGCCAATAGATAAAGTGGGGCTTGCTACCTCAGAATCTCTGGTATGCCAAGCTCTACTTTGCTTTGTCATGCGATCTAGCATATTGCTTGCTTGACCAAAGGTGAGGTCCATAAATGATCCTTCAGCCGCATTATCAACCACTGGCTTAGTCCTCGAATTCAAAGCTCTGTATAATATCTCCATCAAGAGGTCATTGGTCATATGGTGATTTGGGCACTGCATAAGCTTCATCTTGAACCTCTCCCATGTTTCGTGGAGGGCTTCAGTTGGAAGCTGTCGAAAATTGGTGATCTCATCTCTCAATTGTGCTTTTTTGGATGGCGGAAAGAATCTTTCTAGGAAAGCGTCTTTCAATTGCCTCCAATGAGTAATAGAATCAGGAGTCAGCCCATTCAACCACATAGTTGCCTCCCCAGATAGAGACAATGGAAATAGACGTAATCGAATTGCATTCTGTCCAACTCCAGGATTGTCGAATGACTTGTATGTAGAAATAAAGTTGATCAGATGCATATTTGGATCATCGCCTGCTAGTCCACCAAATAATCCCTTGAGTTGAGAAAGCTGAATCATGGCGCTAGTGATATTGAACTTTGCTCCCGGTGCTAAGGGAGGAAGAATAATAGCTCTTGTGGAACCAGCTTTGTCAAGATCATCTTCATCATCATCGAACAGCATTGGTACAGTTCGACGTTCAGGCCTATATCTTGCTTGATGATCTCTTCTTTGCATGGGTGCCATTATTTCAACAGTATGTCGTGGGTTTAGTAGCTCTTCATCGCCCAGATCCTCATCGTCAGGATTTGTTGCTCGCCTACGGTTATCAATATTTTGTTGATGCACTTGAGCAGCCATCCTTTCAATTTCACGTTGTGCCTCCATTGATGCACTGAATAAACCTAAAAAAACAAAAAAAACAACTAAAAGTAAAAGTACGAGAATCTTTGACCAAAGGGTCTAGTAATTATCACGAACTTGATTGACACTCGTATTCCCCGGCAACGGCGCCAATTTTTGATAACGCTCAATCTACAGCTCTCGTTTGAGTGTAAAGCGGTCGTTAGCAAATATAGAACCCAACCTGGGTTGGGTGTCGATCCCACAGGGAATAGCTTGGCCAACAAGTAAGCAAAATTACTAAACTTTTAGTGCAAGTCTCGTTAAAGGGGGGATTGTAATGTGTAACGAAAACAATAAAGTAAAAGCTGAAAATAGCAAAGTAAAGAGAGAAAGATTGTTACGTAAGTTGTAAACAATGAGAATTGAGGCGTTGGGGTTATGTCCACCTTCTGAGGTATACGTCTCTATTGGCTATGAGTGTGTAGAGTCTTGACATGCAATTGCTTATAGAGAATTGTAGTCGATGGTAAATCCAAGCGTCTCTCGAACTAAACAAGGACTATTTCACTTTAACTCTCTCGAGCTTAAAGCGTGTCTAATGGTACGAATTCTCCAAGAGGTTAGTCAAGTTACGACACTAGCTTTTTAATAGGAAAGGGTGTCCTACTACCTTGACATTATCTCTTTTCCAGACAAATAACCTTTCTCTCGAACAAGTTAAATGTTAGACTGGCGTTATTCTATGCGTCTGCAGCCACAAGAATGTAGATTAAGATGAAGAGCGTAATGATATAAGCAATATACTTGTCTTGAACTCACAAACTCACAGCTATAGATAGTAACTCATTCGGCTTCCATAACCCCAACTAAGAGGTTTAGTTACCCATGAATGCGAAGGACATCACGATTTGCATGGTTGATGGCGTGAGAAATAGGTGATAGGCGTGTGGTTTTGGTGATTCCGTAGCAAGTAACGATTCTCTTGTTGTTGAATAGATGAATAGAAGAATAGATTAGAAGTGTTTGTAGATGAGGAAGATGAGAAGAATGGAGGAAAATTAATAGTTGAATTGATAGTTGAAGAAGTAGAATGTGTCTCTCCACTAAGGGAGGACTTGCCTCTCCACTAAGGGAGGACTTGATTAAAATCTCTAGCATGATAGGGTATTTATAATACTCCTATCCTACTCCTACAATTCTAATGAAATAAATAACCAAATCCTACTAAACTAAGGAAATACTTAACCCATTTGTACTAGGTTAATGTAACATTCTCCTAATCCAAATAAACTAATGAAATACATAACCCAATTGTACTGGGTTAATGTATTATTGTCCAAATCCATCTTTGTGTCTGTAAGTCCCCAAAGTCTTCAGAAATGATGTTTCAGCCCGGGACAGATTAACCATGCAGCAGTTTTGGTCCAGGTCCCCAGAGTCTTCAGAAATGTTGTTTTAGCCCGGGATAGATTTTCCATGCAGCAGTTTTGGTCCTTAGGCGTGTAAACTCCCTTTCCTTCCTTCGTGAGCTTTCTTTTGCGTCAAGTAAGCCATAAAATGCTGAATTTTGCATCATTTATACATGAAACTTTACTAATCATGTTCGTTAGCTCATTTATAGGAAAAAGGACTAAAAGTGCATGAAATATATAATTTGTTCTCAAAACTAGGCTAAAATATGGGCAAAATATATTGATATAGGCGTGTAAATCCGCCTATCATCAAAGATAAATGGTAAATTTGGGTGTAGAAGGGGATTTAATGCTCTGTGGTGCTGCTAAAGTGACCCAGTGATCGCTTTAGCGATCATCACTTAAGCGGTCAAATAATTGCTTAAGTGATCCCCCCATTAATATGCATTCCTTGGTTAAGCAGTCGAGTACTGCTTAACAAGTCAATCAATTGATTAAACTTCTAGGTAGAATCCAAGGTCTATCACTAAGGTGATCCCTTTGTTACATAAGCAGTTTCACCAAATGGTGTTATGCACTAGATTTTGCTAAGTCTAAAATGGACTCCTATTGGGTGCTTAGGATTCGTTTAGAACCCTATGCATGTATATAAACTATGCAAACATACCAAATTCAATATTGTGGACACAATAAATCCATTAAATACTTAATCTGAGTTGATTTCAGCTAAATGTAAGAGCTACACCTATAGTTTTATTTGTTATATAATTCACCCAATAGCCAAATATGAGTTCAGAAGCCTTCAGACCTAAACCAACGCTCCCCAGAGCCTAAAAGAAATGTTCTGGAGTTGATGGTGCTTTCAAATTCTCTTCCAAGGTTGTTTACTAGGATTTTTGGTCTAAGACCGATTTTTTGATAGTGAAATCTCTCAAATAGAGAGATGATCCCAAAAAATTATCTGATAACCAAACTGATAGTTTCAAAAAATCATAAATGACCTATAGCCACTATGGAAACAATGGAAATCCACATAAATTGATGAAATTATCTAGAGGGTCAGTGGAAATTTGGATTTTAGCTTCGCTTCAAATAAGTAAAGTCTCGAATGAAAAAACAAGACCAAATCACCGGGGTGAGATTCTCTTTGCAGATAATGCTATAACTTTATATTTTCCTTGTATAAGGCTGAACTCTCATAGACTCAAAGATGTAAATCATCCATCTCATTAACCTACTCTAGTATCAATTTCACTATGTCACTTTATTAAAGATTAAGACCCTTCAATGCCCACAATGTTTTGTGTTCAATTTCAACAGGAAAGTGACATGCGATATCATATGCAAAATAATATGGAGATACACATATAGGAGTCATGTATGTTGTCTGATACTATAATGCATCATCTATCCTTCTAGCCTAGTATGTCTAATTGGCATTCACAATCTTTGCAAAGATAGTCTTGATAATCCAATTTGAGACCTCAACCTGCCCATTTGTCTACAGGTGATAAGGTGTTGCTACCACTATTTTCAACTATATTTATTAAAAAGGTTTGAAAGAGACGATTAAAGATGTGTGAGCCACCATCACTAATAATTTCTTGGGGCTTACCAAGTCTCGAGAAAATTTTTTTTTTTCAAAAATGTCTTGACACACCTACCTTTATTATTTGGAAGTGTAATTGCTTTTACCCATTTGGAAACATAATCAACAACCACTAAGGTGTACTTCATCCCATGCTAGCTCATAAATAGGCCCATAAAGTCTATACCTCATACATCAAACAACTCAAGATTGATAATAGACATTATTGAAAATTCATGTTTGTGCGAGATGTTCCTTTGCCTTTGACATTTGTCACACGCCCTAGCATAATAATATGTGTCATTGTAAATTATAGGCCAATAGTAACTACATTGCAAGATCTCATGTGTTGTCATCGCACCTCTATGGTGATCTCCAATTGGTGAGGAGTGACGTGCCTCCAATATACTCATTATTAAGACCTCAAGAACACATCTCTAGATTACTCTATCTATATAATACCAAAGTATGAATGGACTTTCCCAAAAAAACATCACCACATCAAGTATAAATTGCATTTGTTGCTGAAATGATATATCTTCTGGAACTAAATCACTAGCCAAATAGTTGGAAGAATCTACAAAAAAGGGATTAACTCTTGTGATGTGTGCATGACCTGTTCATAAGGAAAAGTATCATAATTTAAAAGCTCATCCTCTAGTCTTAGCATTTCCTCCTACTCAAGGCATGTCAAATGGTCGGCCCATATAATTTTTGGTTCTTTTTCGATCCTTATATTCATGTAATGGAAGTACCCATATAATCAACCTTGGCTTCGTATCTTTATTTTCCATAATATATCTAAGAGCTTCCTTGTCCGTACGCAATTAAGAATAAAATTTCTCGGATACAAGCTCAATAACTAGCAACTTTTATTTAGTCACAATGTAATTCTTCTAAGTAGGATTAAGTACTTTGTTGGTGTAGTAAATAGGGTATAGTATTTTACCTTGCCTTTAGCATAGGACTATTCAGATCTCTAATCCACTAGCATCGAACATCATGTTAAATGGCAATGCCTAATCAAGAGATACGATAATGGGGAATCAAAATAACTTCTTCTTTAGACATTTAAATGTTTTTTGATATACCTCATCAAACAAAAACTTTATATTTATCTCTAACAACTTGCACAAGAAATTGGCAATTTTAGATAACTCCTTGATGAATCTTGTATAGAAACCTACATTTCCCATTAAACTATGAAAGCCCTTCACAGAAATTGGCGGAGGCAATTACTCAATAACCTCAATCTTTGACTTATCGACTTCAATTCCCTACTTATAAATTTTGTAACCAAGTAATATTCCTTATTTAACCATAAAAAAATAATTCTCCTAGTTTAGAACTAAGTTACATTCCTAACATCTCCATAGAATGATAGAAAGTTGTGCCAAGTAATCATCAAATAAGTCACCAAAAATTGAAAACTCATCCATAAAAACCTCATTAGTATCTTCAACTATGTCAGAAAAGACAGACAACATACAATGCTGGAAAGTGACGGGAGTATTGCATAGATCAAACTACATACTTTTACAAGCAAATGTCCCATATGGACAAATGAACGTGGTTTTCTCTTGGTCTCCAGGTATAATTAAAATTTGATTATACCCCAAATATCCATATTGAAAAAATATCATCCCTTACCAATGAGAAAATCTAACATCAAATCCCTAAAGAGTGTAAGAAAGTGATCCTTCTCAATCCATGAATTTAACTTCCTATAATCCGTGAAAACACTCCATCTGGAGACTAACCTCATAAGAGTTAGATCATTCTTCTCATTGGGATATATTGTGATTTTTCCTTTCTTTGTATCAGTGATATGATAAACCACACATGCATCTAACAACTTAATAATCTCTTTTGTCACAACCTCTTGCATGGGCAGGTTTAATATCATTTGTGCTCAATGATAGGTATATAATATTCCTAAAGATGAATTTTATGAGTATAAGTTCTATGTGGAAATTTGATAATATCAGCAATAAAGAATAGAATAGACCTTTTGAACCTCTGCAACACTAACACTAAGGGCCACAACGAACCATTCTAATAAATTAGATAAATGATAACCGACAAATTATTGTTGGCCCCCCAAAAACATATAACACAAATAAGAAGGAAGTGCCTTGAGCTCAAAAATAGGAGGATCTTTAATAAATGGTTTAGCTAGTGGGGTCACTCCATTTTACATGTAAAGATTTAACTTTTTTATTGCATAAGTGTAACCAGCAACTGCACTCACAATCTCATCATACTCGTCAGTACCATTACTTTCAAAATTTATTATTACTGCTGCAAGTTCCTGTAATGACCCGAGACTACCCCCTATTTGTCACACGGTGTTTATGACCCTGAAGGACCACAAGCTAACCCTTAAATGATATCTATTGTGAGCACTGAATAATAATACAAAAATTAATGTGATAAAATAGGTTTAAATTCCATAAGGTTCAAAACATATTTACTACTAACAAAATATAACATCTGAATCTCAAATACTGTCTGAAAATCTAGTTTGAAAAGCCTCTAACTGAATCTGTCTGAAAGTGGAGTTGATGGCATAACTCCATCTATTAAAATACTACTAAGTTGAAGTATTGAAATAAAAGCATTTCCTCGATAGATAAGGACTCACTGATAAATCTTCTACTACTAGCTGAGTCTCACTAAGCGTGGTCAGGAACCTGAGCATCCGAATCTATGATATAAAATATCATAGCGCAAGAAAGAATGCGTCAGTATATGGAAATGTACTAGAATGCTATATGAGGTAAAGATGAATGCATGGGTTCATATGCATGAATAATAACTAACTAAATGATATAAAGTAACTGAATATAACAGTACGCGTATACTATAACTGAGTTTTTCTAAAGCTAAGTACTAAGTTTTGAATAATGTATAACTAATATCTAAATTACTGATAATTAAATTACTGATACTAATTGACTGTGACAAACTATGTTGATTCTGTTGAGCTAAATAGAGTTCTAAACTAAAAATTGAAACTGAAAATGTAGGAGGTAATCATCTAGCCGACATGCCCCAAATCTGAACGAATAGGGGTCTAACCTGTAATCCCAGTTGGAACGGTTCTAATACCATGCCATAGGTACTAATGTTAGCTGTGAGTTAACCCTAACTAGCAGGAAGACATTTTTTCAACCCTCACTAATAGGAAAACTTATGAGAGATGTGTCAACGCTTATATAGAAGGTAGTCATCTCAACCTATGCTGGCTACGTAGTTTTGTAACTCAGAGAGTAATACTAAGGGTTAAAACCTATCCTGACAGAAATACCTCTCATCCCTAGGTTTGCTCAATGTTGAATCCTACTCCCAAATGGAAGACACTGAACTGATTATACTAAACTGGACTAGACTCATACAGATTTTACTGAGTTTTTATATATTCTGTAACTGACTAATTTCTATTAAGTTCTGTAATGGACTGAGAGTACTACTAATTGTAACATGACTGATACTATCCTGTCGCTGACATTGGCTCTAGGTGAACAGCTAAATTATCGGGTATTAAATACCCCCAGGACTCAATAGAATGAAAAGTAAATCAAAGCATCATCTTGAATAACATAACAATGTCCACTGCTTCATAATTCATTCATAAAGACATTTCATCAAACACTTGTAATGCATTAACTTGTACATATGCTAACATCTCATGATTGCATCATTTAATTCACATGGACATTCTATAAAACACTTAGGGAGCCCAACTTAAAGCACATAATCATGGATAACATATAAACATGGCAACTACAATTCCCAAATAAAAATTTCATGGGTTTAGCGTGCAATTGATATAATTCTCCATAAAAATACTAATCTAACTTCATGAATCATATAATAATCATGGATTTAAAATGCAATTAACATCATAGACACATTAATCACTTTGTAAAAATTCAAGGGTTTATCAAGATAATCACATATTCACCACACATGCTATTCAATTTCATGAAACTTGCTCTTAAATCATGGATTGAAATATAATTACTATCATGAACATGAATTCATTCTAATTAAAACATGGAAATCATAAATATGAGATTTTGTATATTTAAAAAGGGATTCTTAGACTCTATGGGTGAAAGAAACCCATAGATAAACAACCTACCATACTTGAGAAAAAGAGTTCTTGAAGGTTCTTGGAGAGATTCTTGAGAATTGACCTTGATTCTTGAACTAGGGTTTGTTTTCGTGAGAGAGAAATACGTTTTGATTTTGGGGGAAAAGTGAATAATGAAGGGTTTAAATATTTTTAGGGCTTAAATCCCACATCTGGGCTGAATAAAATCATGGTAAAAAACTTTATTAACCCTGGGCGCAACTTTAATTTTTCATGAAATTTTCCCGATCTAGACCCCTTGCGTAACGTTCCATTATTGCATCAAGCCACTGGAAAATGATAACTGGGAAATTTCATAGTTGTGCGATGTGGTGGAATCGTGTTGCCACCTTGGTTGCGACCTTGAAGTTCACCGCGCCGCGGTGGTATCACATTGGAACACTGGAAAGGATAATTTTGAAGGACTTGGTGCGAAGCACCAATATTGTGGAGGCTCACTGCTTTTTGAAAATTGCCATTTTGGCTGGCTCTATGAGGCGCTAAAGGCTCAGGTGGTATACTGCCTTACTAAATTAGCCATAACTCTCCGCCCGGGTGTTGGATTTGGGCCAATTTTATATCGATGAAAAAATTATTCAATTTCCCATACAATGAAAAGTCAAAATCTTGAAAATTCCATATGTATAAAAGGGTATTCATCTTCGAAGAAAGTCTTTGATATTTTGGGATGAATTTAAGCTAGGTAAAAGTATGGGGTGTTACAGTTCCTTAACATCGAGTCTTTCTTTAATAGTAACTACCAACTTTTCCTTATCTATGGTATCTATCATTGGAATCACACGCATGTCCTTCGCCTATTTCATTCACTGGTATACATTAAAAGTAACATCCTTATTGTTCAACTAAAAAATTATCTGCCTAATATTTATATCAAACAATACCAGTTGTGAGAAAAGGCCTTCCCTAGATGGTTAGAACATTGAAGAGGACCTCATATTAAAGAATCGGGAATTAACTCAGAAATATGAAAAATGCTACCGTACCAACTCATACACACAAGATTCTCACCGGTTTTATCACTGTGTCATGCATTATATGTCACGACTTGATTTATGAGTAATGATGGCACTTACACTACCCACCTGTAGGTAAGCCATACAGTAACTCATAGCTAAACTCAATGGGCTAAATTTGTGGAAAATGCCCAATCATAGATGCAAATAACAACATACTTATAAATAGCAAAGAGTTCTAAATAGATAAAATAGTTAATACAAGATACGATGCTACAACCTGGTTGAGCCAATACAAGAGCATCTAAAAATCATATGAATCAAAGACTTATAATAGTCAACAACATCATATCTTTGAAACACTCAACACACACTACCAGAAATTCACTATTTTTCAACTGAAATTTTTGAATGAAAAAAATTAGTCGCAAACTTCCAACTGCTTCAGTTAGAAACTTTAATTTATTTATTTATTTTTAACAAAATTTTATTCTGACACTATTTGTGACTACAATCGTCAAAATATTTGGTAGGAAATCGTGGGAAATGTATATTACGACTACTGTAGTCGGAACTAAAAATAATTAAATAAATATATTACTAAATATATAATCTGACCCTTATATGGATGTTAAATAATTATTTAAATAAATTATTTAATATTTATTTCTGACCACTGTAGTCGAAAAGGTAAATAATTAAATAAATATGTTATTAAATATATAATCAGACCCTTATTTAAAAATTAAATAATTATTTAAATAAATTATAAAATACTTACTTCCGACCACTATAGAAATCTTAATATTGAAATAAATATATTATTTAATATATAATCAGACTCTTAAACAAAAATTAAATAACTATTTAAATAAATTATCGAATTTGTATTTCCGACTACTATAGTCGGAACTAAAAATAATTAAATAAATATATTACTAAATATATAATCTAACAGTTATACAAATATTAAATAATTAGTAAATATTTTTTTGGACCACTGTAGTCGAAAAAGTAAATAATTAAATAAATATATTATTAAATATATAATCAGACTCTTATACAAAAATTAAATAATTATTTAAATAAATTATAAACTATTTACTTTCGACCACTGTAGTCTAAAATCTAAATAATGAAATAAATATATTATTAAATATATAATCAGAGCCTTATACAAAAATTAAATAATTTTTTAAATAAATTAAATAAATAAATATATTACTAAATAAATAATCTTACTCTTACATGGAAATTAAATAATTATTTTAATAAATTATTAAAAATATTTTTCCAACTACGGTAATAAAAAATATAATTAATTAAATAAATATATTACTAAATATATAATAAGAACCTTTTACAAAAGATAAATAATTATTAAATATTCATTTTCAATGACTATAGACAAAAATATAAATAATTAAATAAATAATTAAATACATGACTAAATATATAATCCTATCCTCATACAGAAAATTAAAAATTAATAAAAATATTATTAAATATATCTATCCAACTCCTATAGTTAAAAATGAAAAATAATTAATTAAATATATATAATAAGGCCATTATATAAAAAATAAATAATTATTTGAATATATTATTAAATATACTTTCGACTGCCGTAGTCAGAAACCTTTATTAATTATATTACCAACAAAAACAAATACATTACAAAAACCCTCTCTAAGCTCATTCGAAAAGCTTTCTCTCTTTCTCTCTCTCTACACTAGGGTTCACGACCAGGTGTCGGTAAAGTAAGTATTGTGACGGTGAAAACCACGGTGAACGTAGTACCACGACAGTGAGTTTTTCTAAGGATTTCCATTTGCAAATTTGAGGCAAAATTACTTTCCTGACACCAAAAGTATTTTTTTACTTAAAAATTTTAATCTGAGGTTTACATTATTACATTAAATAGATAGTATCTTCTCTCCCTTGAAACTTCGAGTACATTTTATCTTCTCTCTTGGTGGAGCTAAGATTTTTTGAGTTTATGGGTTTTGGATTCTAGAAAAGACAACTCCCTAGCATCTGGATAAGTTATTTTATTTTATTAAGTGAATTTTCAAACACAAATACCAAGTTTATTGTTGAGTTCTACTGAACCTATAGACAGGTTTGTAGCTCTTCCCCTTCTTTGCCACCCATGAATGTGAATTATTCAATCTATTTTTGTTTAATGCTAGTTTCAACTTAAGACATATGTAAATATATTTCTATTTTTGCTTCTGTTTTATATACTATTGAGTGAA
This sequence comes from Capsicum baccatum var. pendulum, assembly GCA_030864225.1. Classification (NCBI taxonomy): domain Eukaryota; kingdom Viridiplantae; phylum Streptophyta; class Magnoliopsida; order Solanales; family Solanaceae; genus Capsicum; species Capsicum baccatum. The sequence goes on along the minus strand of CM061552.1, from coordinate 245,960,920 downwards.
TGAGTTCAAATTGAACAATGTGATCCATGAAGATTCATATAGTAGATTCAAAAATGCCTAGGATTGAGGCTAGTTGGTATTATTGTTTACTAGTATAAGCTTTTTCTGTGAAGATTATAGTCGTGCTATTTTTGTTTAATGCTTATTTGAGCTTATTATATAACCTCTAGAGCATTTTGTTTTTATTTTTATGTAATATCGACTGAGATAAACTTAAATAGAATGAAGTGATCCATGAACATTCATATAGTAGATATAAACATGCTTAGGATTAAGGCATAGTTGCTAATTTCAGCCTTTTCTTGTGAAAATTTGAGTATGTATATTGAAGATCTATGAGATTCCCTTTCTAGTTTGTTTTGCTTTCTACTTTTCTAATTTTTTTTTCTTTGTTTGGTATGATTTCATTTATTTATTTTTTCAAAAAAAAAAAAAGAAACCAACATCTAGAAAGAGCCAAAATAGAAAGGAAAAATAAAACAAGAATGACTTGATTCACAGTGGAGAACAAGATGCCAGATGAAACATAGAAAGAAAAAGGTTGTCTTACCATTTAATACTTACATGTAACATTACTACTACAACAACAATGTGCCCAGTGTATATACCTACTAAAAAACTTTTACAGCAACAAATACTTTTAGATTTCTTTTAAACTTTGTTCTCTGTGGCTAATAATGATGATGCTTGCTTGCATCTCACTCTTGTGAATAAATATACCTATTGTTTGTTGGTAATGTGTACTATTCTGAGTCTACAACTATTTGTTATGTTTTATGCTTTGATATGGAAGTGTCATGCCTTTTAAGTATCATGTAAGAGCTACTTTGTTAGTGTCAAAATCTAAAGAAATAAGTGTACCCTTTATGTTGTTGACTAATTTGTATGAAGAGGTTTTATGAGGAGCATTAGTACATAAATTTACCTTTTAACCCCCCCTCCTCCTCTTTTGACTAATTTACCTTTGCTATTGTGACATCTGTATAGAAAACTTTGGAGAAATATTTGGGGTCTGCTCGTTGCCAGCCTGCTAAAGAAGGTTTTCTGGTTCTGATAATGCCATTTTTCCTGTATTATAAAGGTCGCGTTGAGCTTCTCCTTCATATTTTGTGTGACAAGCATTGAAGGGTATTGGTTATGTACAACAATAACTAAGCTATCAGCTCCATGAATCCTCAACCTAAGTAGGAAACAAACAGGAAATAAGTATCTATTTTACCTCCTTAATTAAATGAAACAAACATTATATTGTGAAGCAGATATAAACCTACACTATGTTGCAATTATATTTTTGCTATTCTAACCTGAGTATAGTTAAATAACTATAGGAGTTTTCCCTTTCTTTCCTTCTTGATTTATCTGGTTAGATTGACAAAAGTTCATATTTCCTGTTTCTTAGAACCAGTCAACACGTTAAGCAATTATGAAAAAGCATATTAAACAACCAGTTTCACAACTTCCAACTCAAATAAATCATGGCAATCTTTAATAATTTGTTTCACCTTCTGTTGGATTCCGTATAATTATACTATTATAGAGACATGTGGATTCATTGTCAAACTAAATATAAGTAGCAAGTTCTATTTTGTGAGTATCATAAAGGGATTTTGGTTAATTTGGAAATAGAACTGCTATATACTTAACACTGAAAGTTTGTTGATGAATCGATCTATATTAATCTATCAGAAAAGCTACTTTATTTTGTAACATCTTAACTAAACATTTGAATGCCAGACAATTATTGATTAAACATTTGTAGTATTGGTTGAATTGACGTTGTTACTTTTGGGGTTTATTTCACAATTTTTATTCTAATGAAGTTTAGAGTTGTTACTAAATTTGATATAATATTAAATGTTTGCCTTACTGATAGAGTTGAATTTGTAGCCTTTGGGCTTTATAATATTTGTTCCTGCCAGCCTGAATTATTTTTGTGTAGGTTTTTATGCACCTTACTCTCATCCTTAGATCTTCTTACTGAATCTTTGCCTGTTGAGTCCGCTCAGCTGAGGAATAATCATCTCTTCTACCTAGTTAGTGGAATGAAAATTGGTGACCTGTTCCCGGCATTCTTCTCAACACAATTTTCTTTGTACTTGTTAAGCAAAGCCTACTTAAAGCTGAAGCTAAGAAGGTTTAGCAAAATACCTTTTCACACAAATTGCTACTTAATTTCATGAATCAGCTAAAGCTATGATTACTTTTGTTTCTTCCTAATTTTCTATTTAATTTCTAAAAATATGAGTAGTTCAAAAGTACACCCAATAAGAGTTGTGGTAGAACAATAAATGTTTAAAAAATTTCATAAATAACTATTAAAACTAAGTAAAGAATGTAAAACTAATGGTACTTTAAGCCATGAAATGTATGAAAACTACACTGTTGGTGTTTTTTTCTTCTATTATTGTTTTCGTTCTCTTGTTTTTGTTTATCTTCTCTATTATTATTGCTTGATGTTCTTGTGCAGATGAAAAATGAAGATCCTACATGGATGTATAATAGAACTTATCCTAACCATGCAGGTTTGAGGGAGGAATATAAAGCTAGGGTAGTTGTATTTATTGCTAAAACAATGACACTTGATGATTTTCTTATTGAAGGGACAATTAGGTGTCCTTGTTGGAATTGCAAGTGTTGCAATTTATTATATCCATATGATGTTACATTACGTTTTTATAGGAAGGGTTTTATGGTGAATTATATTGTATGGATAGCTCATGGAGAGAGTAGTGATGCTAATGATTTTTCTTTTCAGAATTATATTGAAAGTCCAATAAGAGAGACTAATGTTGAAAGTTCATGATATAGTGAGATTGTCAGGCATGCTTTTGGGACACATTCAGGGGCTCAAAATGAACCAAATGATGCGGCTAAGCACTTTTATGAACAGTTGGAGAAAGCTAGTCATCCATTGTATGAAGGATCAACGCATTCCAAGTTATCTGTTGCCTTTCGGCTAGTAAGTATTAACTCAGATTATTCTATTTCTCTAGTGGTCATGAATTCTATCATTGGACTTATGAATGAACTTAGCCTAAATGAACTTGACTTAACCAAAGATTTCTATACAACAAAGAAGTTTGTTTCTAAGTTAGGACTTTCATCAGAAAGGATTCACTATTATGGGAAAGGTTGCATGTTATTTTATAAGGTATATGCAAATTTAGAACATTGAAAATTTTGTAACTAGCCTCGCTATAAGGAAGTGACATATCCCAAAGGGAAGAAGGTTCATGTGAATTCGATGCATTACTTACCCCTTATGCCACAGTTAAAGAGTTTGTATGCATCAATGAGCTCTGCCCCTCATATGAGATGGAACAATGAAAATAAAAGACCACCTAGTGTTTTATGTCACCCGTCTGATGGAGAAGCATGGAAGCATTTTGATAGTGCGTATCCAAAATTTGATAGTGAACTAAGAAACTTTATGTTGGGATTATCTACCAATGGATTTACTCTATTTTTTGTCTCAGCTACACCATATTTATGTTGGGCAATGTTTATGAGTCCTTATAATCTCTCTCCTAATTTGTGTATGACAAGTCCGTATATATTTCTGACTTGTAACCATTGACGTATATTAATGTATATCTGCAACCATAATCAATAAGTTAAACTTATAGTGGCATGAACATGTGGAAGAATATGATATATCAATGAAACAAAACTTTAGATTGTGCGCTGCTATGATGTTCACTATAAATAACATTCCTGCTAATGAAATATTGTTTGGGTGGTCGACTGCGGGCAAGTTAGCTTGCCCTTGTTTTATGAAAGACACAAAAGCATTCACTTTGAAACATGGGGGTAAAAACTCATGGTTTGACTGTCACCACCAATTCTTGCCAATACAACATGAGTTTAGGAGAAATACCAGTGACTTTATGAAGAATAAGTCTGATTTTGAGGAGCCATCATCAATCTTGTCGAGAAAAAAAAATTAGGATAGAGTGAGGAATCTGCCTAAGGCAACAGAGTCTTCACCATCCAGGATACCTGGTATGGTTTTACACATAACTGGACTAAACAAAATATATTTTAGGAGTTAGATTACTGGAAGGACAATCTTCTTCCTCATAATCTTGATGCAATGCATATTGAGAAAAACTTATTTAACAACTTATTTAATACTGTGATGGATCTAAGTAACAAAATAAAAGATAACTTGAAGGCCATGATGGACTTAAAAGAGTATTGTTGGCACAGTGAGTTGTACCTAATATACTTAAACAATAAGATTCAGAAGCCCAAGGCCAGTTACACATTCACATTGGATGATACAAGAGTGATTTGTGATTGGGTTAAGAATTTGAGAATGCCAGATTGATATGCATCAAATTTATCTAGGTGCATTGTCATGAAGGAAGGGAAGTTTATCTCTATGAAGAGTCATGACTATCACATTTTAATAGAGTCACTGATGCCAATTACATTTAGTGCATTGCCCGATAGAATATGGAAGGCAATAACAGAGATAAGCATATTTTTCAAGGATTGATGTTCTAACACATTAAAGGAGGAGAATCTATATTTGATGGATATCAATATTTTCTTAACCTTAAACAAGTTGGCAAAAATTTTTCCTCCGGATTTTTTTGATGTTATGGAGCATCTTCCAATTCACCTTGTGCGTAAGGCACGACTTGGAGGGCCTGTTCAGTGTAGATGGATGTATCTCCTCAGAGGTATTGAATTTTAACATTTACTTTTATGTGTTATAATTGAACATTATTTTATCTAAAAGATCATACTATGCAGTACCATTGGCAAATGTAAGCGGACCATAAAAATCATATCTCAAATTGAAGGATCAATATGTGAGGCTTATTTGGCTAAACAGACCTCTTATTTTTGTTCATATTATTTTAAACATGATATACCATGTCTAAGAAACCGACCTAGTAGGCATGATGATGGAGACAATACAAATCTTTCAACATCACCATTTTCAATACCCAATCAACCTGGTAAGAAAGTCTGAAAGTTGGTCCACTTTGATATTTGAATGAGGTGGAGCTTATGTCAACTACAAAACATGTATATTTATATTAAGGACAACCATTCAAGGTCTATCTAAGCTTTAACTAATAAAATTCATAACTTTGTTGGACAGCTACTTCGTGGCTTTACATGGGGATGCTGTTATTTATCCTGTATTTTCAGTGTGGTTTAGAGAATATGTAAGTGTAATTTAAATATTTAACACAATTAACCCCTTTGTTCATTCTTATCTATATTTAAATTCTAACTTTTCTTGAACATTTTGTAGGTTCATAATCCACTTAATTATGACCTAAATGGCTAATTTTTATGTGATATAGCTTGGGGACCTAATGCTAAAGTCAAAAAGTTTTCTAAGTACTCTGTCAATGGGTACAGATTTCAAACAAAAGAGTTCTCTAAGGGTAAAAAAACCCAACAATAGTGGGGTTTCGGTGAAAGGATATGGTGTTTTTTATTATTATGGTGTGCTTCACGAGATTTTAGAACTCGATTATAATATTGGTTGGTCAAAGAAAAAGTTAATTCTCTTTCGGTGTAAGTGGTATGATCCTATGCCTCGGTTAGGTACAAAGGTGCGCCCTTAGTACAAAATAGTTGAAATTAAGCGTACAAGAGAGTGTGGACTCTATGATCCATTTTCCCTTGCACAAAATGTGAAACAAGTGTATTACGCTCCTTATCCTTTGTGTAAGAATAAATTTGCACGGAAGGTAGTTATAAAAATAAAGCTCGTGGGTAGAGTTGAAATAGAGGATGCATTGGATGTAGCGTATCGAAATGATATTTCAAGTGTTGAAGGGTGTATGATGAATTAGCAGGTGAGTTACAGGATAGAGGAGGCCTATATGAAGAATTTGATCCTTCTAACTTAGATTGATTGTTAATAATTATAGAGAAGGAAGATCTGAGGTAAATAATGAGGAAGATCCAACTGATGAAAATGAAGTAACTAAGGAAGAGTTACTTAATTAAAATGAAACAAATGATGAGGAAGAATTGATGGATGAATATGAATTAAGTGATGGGGAAGAATTGATGAATGACTATGAAACAAGCGATGAGGATTGAGTTGTTTTTAATAGTAGTGTGTAGTAGGTCTTGAATTGTATTTTAGCTGCTGCTTGTTATTATTTTAATTTACAATAAAGTGTCTTTTCTTTGTTAACATTTGTAATATTGTCATCTCTTGTAATACTACATTAAAATCTCCTATACATAACAGGGGTCCCTACACATTAGCTTTCATTAGCCTTAAATCATTCCATAATTGTAAGCTATGTGCTATTTTCTAAACTATTTTATTAGCTACATTTACTTTGACTTTATGCTTTATACCTGTAATAATACTAACTTTATTGTCTTTCCCCAATAATCAAAACACCCTCTACTTTTGAAGTTTGTTTATTCTTCTTGTGTTGCAAGTGATCAAATTCATTTATTCAAACTACAAGCATTTTCTCCAATGTCGTTCATCATCACCTATAGACTAGTTTCCTGGCCTGGTATATCTTTATCATCATCAACCAGATATTCAAAACTATTAGTTACTTTTGTAATATGAATCTGATGTTGCACATCTAAGCTTTTAGTTACCGATTTAGTTGTAACCTATACCAGTAGCTTCGGGGGCCTTTATTTTGAGGTGCTACTTCCATAAAAAGGTTTCTCTTATGGCATTTGATGAGGTATAATGGTTTTGAGGTGCATGCCTTTGTTTTGTAATATTGATTTCCTTGTATTGCTTCCTCTCCTTTGTAGTCTTCATTGGGGATTGATTATAATTTGCATACCAGATAAAGAAGACCAACTGGGGCCATTTTTACTTCACTTGGAGTTATTAAGGCTCCACTGCATCAAGACCCTTTTTGCTACCATAAGAAAGTAAGGTGAACTCTGTTTCTTACTATAGAGAAAGATGTAGTGCTTGTTGTCATTTGGATAACTATGTTACAAAAAATCAAGAACTGACCCACAATGACCGTTTGTATCTGAAACCCAGCTGTTGACTTGACTTAGAAAGTAAATTTGATGTCTGATATATAGGTTCATTGGTGCTTCAGCTAACTGTTGTCACTGCAGATTATACTTTATGAATACAAGTGTAGTGTTTGATAAAATTAGATACTAGTTGTACATCTACTCCAATGTTCTTTTTCCCCTCCGTTTCTTCTTTCCTTTTGAACTGGCTCTCTTATCGGTCTTATGTGTTATGAGGTGGTGGTGACATGTTCAAAGGTCGATCCAAAAATTTGAGTGTATGGCTTCTATATTCTAGAAAAGAAAATTTACTAGGTTTTGGATGAATTATTTATACATATTGAGTGGTTTTCTTAACACAAATATAGAGTTCTTGGTCAAAGCTATTGATATCTGTTGAACACATAACCTTTAGCTCTAGATCTAGTTCTACCCCTGAATATGTGATTCTTCTGATATAATTTCTTAGAGTAGGAAAAAAAGGATTAAGTTATGGTCATAGGAATTAGTGTAGGAGCACTGGAGCAGTCAATTTATTACCTTTTTTGGTTATGACCAATTCAACCTTTTCCTTTCTAGTTACCCAATCTTCCTTTCTTTTATTTGTACTGCACATATAATTAGGTCTCTTTGGAGATAAGTAAATTGCATTGTTTTTTTTTAATCGGCTATAATGTTAAAACATTTGTGTAGAAGGAAGTTGTCTTGAAAGAATTACAGTTTCTTGGAATATATTCAAACTTACCTAAAGATAGGATAAGATAGAAGAAAAGTATAGGCGATATCAACTAATTAGGGATATGTTTAGTAATGTTAGTATGCATATTTAGGCTTGATGCTTTTCTAGGAGTATTTTAGTGTTATCGTAGTTCCTAGATTTATGTGCCAGTAAAAATACAGAGAAATTATAATATTATTTTTTCAATTTATATTGCAGTAAATATATAAAGAGATTCTAATATTTATTTTTTACTATTATTTATACAGTGAAAAGTAATTGTAATTATTATAATATCACCTCCTGTAGCTTACTAAGTTTCACATGTCAAGTTCTCTACAGTCTGAAGATGACGATCTTGGAGATTTCAAAATTTTAGTAAGATAAGCATTTCAAAATCTCCAGAATTAAACTGGTTGTTCCTTCTTTTTCAGGTGGCTAGGAAAGAAAATCAATGGCATCAAAAGGTAATGTTAATGGACGACGTAAAAAAGGTAAGAAAGGAACTGATAATCTTTCTACAGGTCAATATACACTACCACCACCACCACTATAACTGGTTACCACAACTCTTCAACCGACTACTATAAATATTCCTACCCCTCCTAGAAGCACTATTTCAGTACCTAATGGATTTTTTATGCCTCCACCGTCTAACCAGTTCCATACCTCTTCATCCCAATATAGTCTACATAGTAGCTCTTCATCTGTACCTTCGACATAATCTGGACCAATCCTTTATAGATTGAGAGTTAGAGGTCCTAATACACCAACATCTCCATCCATGGATAGTGACACAACACCTAATGCAACAACAGCTGCTTCTCAGAATTTGCAAATTAAAGAGGTATTAGAATATGATTATGTTGGAAGGCAACGAATAGTCCTTTATCGTGATGGGTAAGTTTTCCTTAATTTTTAAAAGCTAAGATGATGGTTTAATATAATTTTACTGCAGTTTCATTCCAGTATATGCGGTGCGCATACAGTCATAGAGGTAATTAAACTATTTTTCAATGAGGCATGGAATAGTTGGTTAGATATTCTATACGAAATGAGAATTTTTATATGGAAATAGTTTATGGTAGAAGCAGTTTTATAAGCTATGAATCTCATTGCCTAAAGATAGTTTTTCCATTGTATCCATCAACTCATTTCATGATTTTATATTAAATTATTTTTGCAAACAAAGTGTGCATGGAGTTATTGTCGTTATAATAAAGTAGACCACATTTTTTGGTTGAAAGTAGCTCTATGGGTCAAATAACACTTGTATAAGGCCCGGAATAAATTGGTAAAACCTAGTTGGTTTAACGATGAAGTGTGGTCGAAGTTCTTGCTATTAAGGGACACTTCTGAATATAAGGCAACAAGGGAACGGGGAAATGCAAATCGAGCCTCTGAAATGGGTGGCTTGCTGTACATTGGAGGTTCGATGAGTTTCGCTACCCACCAAAGAAGACTGGTATTATTCTTGTCCAACCCTTTTATCTATTTCCTCCTTTATTTCATTGCAACAGAAAAGTATTTGTTTAAGAGTCTCCAGTTTAATCTATAGGACTCTGGACTTCTGTTAAACTATGCCCTGTACAGTGTGACTTGCTTAATACCCTACTAGACTATTTGTTATGTCGATAGCTCTAAGTCCTATTATAATAGGTAATAATCTAAAGAGATTTGAAGATTCATTAAATTGTCCCATCCCAAGTTCAGTGGTGCCATTGGTGAGGATTTATAAGAGTTTTTAATTGTCAAGAAATATTACATCCTCTGTTTACTTGAGTCGCAGGGTGTTTCTGACACTACGCTAATAGTTAACGTATGTGGCTAGATAGTGGTGGAGATCTCTTATAAATTGTAGACCAAAAGTATTTCAAGATTAGAGACGCGGTTAAACTAAAAAGATAGTTTCTCAAGTAAATTGAACTAAATAGCTAAATAAGAATTTGCAGTACTTGTACTTCCAAATATAGAAAAATCATGTAATAGATAAATCAAGTATAAGAAAACTAAAAATAACATTGATAACATGAATAAGCTCAGAATACCCGCATATTAAATTTTAACAATCACCCGGCTCGATTTTCATAGAAGACTGCGTTAGATTATTACTTTGAACTAGTCGATCTGAAAACTTTTGTGATCATTCATTTAATAAGGGTTAGATCCAAATATGTTGTGCCTCTATCATATAAGCAATGAGGGATATAACAAAATTTATTTGATCTAGCAGGAGAGAACCCCTTAAAGCATCACACAACAGAAGGGTCGAATAACAATCACTCGGAATTCGAATCTAGCTTTTGCTTATTTTCATCGGGTAGTTCTATTGTTTCATGTTTCAAATTAGCTCCTCACCATTCCTTTTTAACTCTTTTTGATTTTTGAGAAAGTGCCACATTTCCAACCTACACAAGGTATAATTCTTCATTGGTGAGAAGAGGCATCGAATTTTATAAAAATAAAAACTCGACAAGGTAATGTCTTCTTGCCTTTAATCAGGAATGTATATGTTCCCAAGCTTTCCTTGAATAGTATCGTTGACAACTTTTTTTCTCCTGAAAATGACCATAACATCAGTATCTTACCATCCTTATTTAAAAAAAAACAAGATTTGATGAAGTAACTAAGCCAAAACTTCTTATTTGCTTTTTCAAGAGAAGTCTTCATTGATTCTTTCCTTATACTATCCTCAGGGAGATGATGTCGCCGAGTTACTAAGCCCATGGATGGTCCAACCCCCATTAACTCTATTCTTGGAACTTCAGTGCCAGATTTTTTAAGACATAATGCACAATGTGTGAAGAAAACCCTTTTTGGTGACACAGGTACACATACATATACACGATCTAACCCAACTAGGTTCAAGTTGGTCACAATCTGCATTAATGTACCCATAAACTTAATGGTACTCCTTCTAAATTCAAAGAAGCAAAGCAGAGAACTTTAATAACTTAATATTTAGTTCAATTTACTTTGAGAGAATTAGGAAGTTTGTTAAGGGATTGACTAGTTTTTACCAGTCTAAAGTGGATCAATTAATGGTTTCTGGTGGTTCTTTTCTTAGTATAATGGATCATGCTAAGATGATTGAGACTATTCATTGTGGTATGCATGGTGGTGGTTCTAAGAAGGTATACCAAAAGATAGATTTTAGCAATTATATATCCTACGGTTCGGATTTCCCAAGCAGAGATTCTCATGGTTACAACGATAGAACAATTCATGTAGCTTTGCAGAGTTCAAATAGTAGGTTTGCAGGTTCTGAGATTTTGTCTTGGTCAGAGATTGAGCCCTGCAGGTCGAGGGTCAAACTCTGGTTAGAGAGGGAATTTTGTTCTTTAGGTCCCTCTTAGTATGATACAACTATTACAGAAGGTAGTCTAGATGATGCAGAACCCATAAGGGACTTATAAAATAAGAGAATTTCTTCTACTATAGAGGAAAGGCTATTCAGTATATCTCTTGTCATGTTTTTCAGAATAGGAATGTTTTTATTGCTTCATATCTTTCATAACTGCTGAAAAATACTTGTTGTTAAGAGTCACCAAGCTTAATCCATGAACTTTTATAGTAGCATTGACCTTGTATGTGGGTAAAATTTTATAAAAATTCTTAAATGGAGTAGTAGATATACTTCTTCCTACGGCCTTTGAAGAGACACATAGGAAGAAAAATATGAATGGTACAAGAGAAGAGTGGGTCGAACCACATGCTAAGGATGAATTTTTAAGATAATAAAATTTTATATATATTATTTTATTATTATTCAACTTAGATTGTTTACTTAATGAAAATTATTTTTGTTTCGGGAGGAATTTCAAAAAAGCATTGAAGATTGGCGTCAAAATCAACCTACTTCAAAGAATGGTACCATGGTCCAATCATCGCCTGCTGATATGACTAGAATATGGACAACTGTTGTAGGTGGTCCAAAGAAGGGTAAACCTACGAGCTTGGAGTTAACCAATCCTCGAGTAGTTCTTCCCCAATTCTGCCCAACTTCACTTCTATTTCGCAAAATGCGGAAGAAATGGAAGTGATGAGAACAAAAATTGAAGAGTTGACGCAACACTGTGCAAAATTTGTCAGGTTTGAAGCCTTAGTTAAGAAGCATATGCCGCAAGTATTTAAGGATGGGGAAGATAGTGAATCAGATGATTAGATTACATTGTAGTGGTTGGTTCTTGTTTATGATTGTGACATTCAGACTTTAACTATTAAAATTGATGTTTGTTTTTTATTGTGACATTTAGACTTGTCTTGAAATGCTTATACTATTTGATTCCACTATTTGGTTTGGATGTTTTAAAGTGGTTGAATTTTTAAGTGTCGATTTTATTCGTAATTTTTAAATTCTAGTTGAACAGGAGATAGTATTTCGTCTGCAATGATTGGAAATGATTTATTTATTAAATATTTTTTAATAAATATTTCGACTTCATTGGTCGGAACCTTTTAATTTATTAAATAATTATTTATTAATATTCCGACCACGCTAGTTGAATATTTTTTAGTTATTAAATAATTATTTATTAATATTTTGACCGTAATAGTTGGAAAGTTCTTATTTGTTAAATACTTTTTAATAAATATTCCGACTACATTGGTCAAAAATTATTATTTATGAAATAATTATTTATTAATATACCAACCACATTAGTCAGAAAGTTTTTATTTTTAAACTAATTTTTAATTAATATTCTGACTATATGGGTCGAAAAGTTTTTATTTATTAAATAATTAATTATTAATATTCCGACCACGGTTATCGAAAAAAATTTATTTATTAAATAATTTTTAATAAATATTCTGACTATATTGATCGGAAAATTTTTATTTATTAAATAATTAATTATTAATATTTCGAGCACAGTAGTTGTAAAGTAATTATATATTATTTATTTTTTAATAAATATTCTGACTACATTGGTCGGAAAGTTTTTATTTATTAAATAATTTTTTAAATTATTAATTTAATGTTTTCGATTGTATTAGTCAAAAAGTTCCGACAGATGTGGTCGGAAGTATTTTTCCAACAAGGTATTTTCCGACTACCACTATACAGTCAAAATGGGGTCGGAAATACCTTATTTTTTGACTACATATGCTATCAAAAAATATAGAATTTCTGGTAGTGACAACACGATCAACATTTAAAGGCAATAGCTAGTACTCGGATCTATACCAAAAGGTTCAAAAGTATAGTATGAGTACCAAAACAATAGGTACTCAGTAGGGATCATTGGCCGACTAAGCTAAATCATGATTTACGTTAAAATTCAGATAGCATAATTAAGTAAAGGTATAGACAAACTTGAAATAGCTTCAACATCGTTGTGCATAAACAAGTAAATAAATCAAAATAATTGCATAACATAATGCATCAACACATACAGTCATAACTACAAAATTGGCACCCATATGCCAATTAGTGCAGAAAAGTAAATAACTCATCACCGACTCCTATATACCTGGTGAGTACACACAAGGAAAGAATAAAGCAATCATCCAACGTTATAACTAGCCTTCATTATCATGTAATCATCATTCCAGAATTTATCGAAATTCATCTAGTTACCAACATTCTACAATTTACCATCATATAGAAAAGCCTTATCATCATTTATAAACTAGTCACCGTTAATCAACTGCCCATCTCTATAACTTATTCAATTATTAGCTAGTCATCATATACCCATAACTCATCATTTATCATCTAACCATCATTTGTCAACTAGTCATTTACCACTAGAGTACACTTATGTCATGCCATATTATAACCGTTTCTTCATTTTTTGACTTAACCAAATTACTAGTTTTAATCTCACACCCCAATATTGTTAATCATAAAAGTGTATCATCATAGCATAATTTGTATATCAAGACTAATCAAAAAGTATAATCAGTAGACAGACTAGAACTAGTATATAATCAATAGCCGATCTCAAACCGATAAATAATTAATAGCAGGACCCAAATTGGTAAATACAATAGTCGGACTTGAGCCGATAAATAATCAATAGCCGGAATTGAGTCGATAAATAATCAATAGCCTAGCTAAACCACTAAATAATCAATAGCCGGACTCAAATTGGTGAATAATCAATAATGCCATAATCATCCTTCGGATTCGAACCGGATATATATATATATATATATATATATATATATATATATATATATATATATATAATAGTAAACATCATATAGAGTATCATCAATATCATAATAATAGAATAATCAATAGGCGTCAAACCTAACATTAACCAAAATAGACATCAAGTATCAAAAGCTCTCAATATTAACTCAACACACCTTTCCAAGGGTCGAATAAGAATAAAAACTTTACAAAAGACAACATGTGTTATAGCCCAAAGTGTGTTAAGAGTCCACTTCTAATACTTAAGTTTCTTCTTAGAAAATTTCTACCTAAATTAGGCTTAAGGTATCTAAATCCACTTTTAAATGTACAACAATCCACAATTATCCCTAAAGCAAAGGTTTTTCCCATACACAATAACTAAGATAAAATAGTAACTAAGGCAACCTCCTATGATGTATGAAACTTAAGCCAATCATACCCCAAGCATGGGTGTCTAAAGAATTTTTACCTAACTATAATGATCTAAGTCATTCTCATGCTAAACATGAGAAATTGTAATGCCCCGAGTCTGCACCCCGAACGCCACGCGATGCTTACGACCCCAATGGAGTACAAGCTAACCCATGATTGATATCTACTGTGGGCACTGAATAATCGTACTAAAATAATGCAAAATTTAGGCTAAATTCCATAAGGTTCAGAATCTAAATACTTATAAAGAATAACAACTGTAATAATATCTGATAAAACATCTGAAATCTAAAATATTGTCTGAACTAGTCTAGTCTAAAAAGCCTCTAACTGAACTTTCTAAAAGTAGAGATGATGGGACAAGCCCCAAACTAACTCCAACTAATGAAATACTAAAGCTATTATAATACGGAAATAAATACATATCCTTGATAGATGAGGACTCACTACTGAATCTGGGACTGCTGCCTGAATTTGTATAAGCGCGATCAGGAACCTGAGCGTCCGAACCTATCATATGAGATATCATAGCGCAAAGAAGGAGTATGTGTTAGTACGAGGAATGTACTGGTATGATAGATGAGGTAAGAATTAATGCAAAGGTTCATATTCATGAAAAGCAACTGACTGAATGATATGAAGTAAATTAATAAGAGTACATTAATAACTGAAACTACTGTAAAATACTGAGTATGTAATGCTGGGCATATACATATATACTATATCTGAGCTTTTACTAAAGTTGAGTACTGAGTTTTGATAATGAGTAACTAATATTTGTGATTACTGATAACTGAATTACTAAATCTGAGTAACTGTGTCTGACAGTCCTAATTCTATAAAATTAAACTGAGTTCTATACTGAGAATCTGGTAGAAAGTCATCTAACCGACATACCCTAAATAAAATAATTGGGATCCAACCTGTAACCCTAGTTAGAAAGGTGTTAGTATCGTGCCATGGTAAAGACAACTAAAGAGTTACCCTCATCTAGAAGGTACTTTAATGAGAACGGTGGTACCCATAACTAGCAGGTTAAAATACCTCATCAACCCTCAATTGGCTGGTTGATGTCTCAACCTATGCTAGGTATATTGTTCTGGAATGCAAGGACTGCTTCTAAGGATCACACCCTCTACTGGCAGGTGAGCCCCCATCCTTGGGTTAACTGGGTGTTGAATCCTACTCTTAACTGAATAACACTAATTACTATACTTAGCTGATCTAGACTGATACTGAGTTTCACTGACATCTGTAATTGCCTGAGTACTTACTATTTTAGGACATGACTAAGACTATATTGTAACAACTGTAGATCAACGTAAAAAGCTAGACTGTCCGGTATTAGATACCCCAGGGACTCGATAGCATGAAAATAATGCACAGCATGCTCTTGAAAAGCATAACAATTTTCACTTGTTCATAATTCATTCATAAAGATATTTTATCAAACACTTGTAGGGCATAAACTTGTACATATGCTAGTATGTCATGATTTCACCATATAATTCACATGGACATTCCATCAAACACATGGGGAGCATAACTTAATGCATATATTCATGGACAACATATATACATCGTAACTACAACACCCAAACTTGCTAATTCAAGGATTATAACATGGGAATTACACAATTTAATATACATACTATTTAAATTTCGTGGAATTTACAATTAATCATGGATTTAATCTCAATTAATGTCATGAACATGAATACAATCCAATTTCAAGCATTTAAATCATGAATCAATAATCTTGTAGTTTTAAAAATAGATTCATGGACTCTATGGATAGAAGGAACCCCTAGATGATTACCTAACATACTTGAGAAGGTTAATTCTTGAAGGCTCTTAGAGGAATTCTTGGGATTTGTTCTTGATTCTTAATTTAGGGTTTTGCCCTTATGAGAGAGAATATTTTAATCTTGAGAGAAAGTGAGTAAATCATAGGTTACTTAGGTATTTAATCTCGTGTTTAGACTAATTAGGGTGGTGGAAAATACTAAATTACCCCTGGGAATAATTAAAAATTTCATCACAAGATGCCCAAATTTGGCAACCACTATAATGTAGTGGCATCACGGTGAGCCACTGGAATATGGCTGGCACTGTATAAAAATAGACAACTTGGAAATTTGCTCTTGGCACGATGCGGCACCATTGCAGAGCCTTATTGGAATTTGAAAACTAGGAAAATGGACCTTGGCGCGGTACGGTGGGATCGCGTGGCACATTAAAAATGACTATTTGGACCTAGAAGCTCACTGCAATGTGGGACAATCGTGTCACATCACTTGAAGTTTCTGAATGCCATTTTGACCTTCACCGTGATGCACCACTGGTTTATATCGCGAGGTTTGACTGCTAAAACTTAAAATTTCCATAACGTCTTACCCGATTATTGGATAAAGGAAAATTTTATATCTTTGGAAAGCTGACTAAATTTCCTACGCCATAGTAAGCTCTAAACATAAAAATATAGATTATTAAAATTTTTTATATAGGATTAATCATTTTCTGAGAGATAAAATGAGCTAAGGAAATATAGAGTATTACAATATCTCCCCCTTGGGAACATTTGTCCTGAAATGAGACTGATTGAGTTGAGAAATACTGATAGACTGAGTTTACACACTGAAGATGCACAACTGAAACATGATTACATAACTGAAATCACTGATAAGTTGAGTTTTCATATAGAACATGCATATTTGATGCATGAGTACATGACTAAACTGATTCATGAATGCATGACTGAATATTCAACGGTAATGGATATCAAGTTTGTAATTGTAACTTAATATCTAACTAAGTAAAGCAAAGAAAGACTATTACCTCAAGCTGAATCTCGGTATACATAGAATAAGTGAGAATACTTAGTGTGCATATCTACTTCTGCTTGCCAAGTATATCCCTCAACGGACTGATTCCACCAGAGAACATTGATCAAGGGAACTTCTTTGTTCCTTAGTCTGCAAATCAGACGATCGAGTATTTAATCTGGGACCTCTTCGAAAGAGAGCTCATTTAGAAAACCTAAACCATCTAAGGGAACTATAACTGCTGGGTCCCTAATGAAATTCTTTAGCATGGAGACACGGAATACTTGGTGCACTGAAGCTAGATCTGAAGGCAACTCAAGATCGTAAGATACCTTTTTAAAAAGGCTGAGAATTTTGTAAGGATCGATATATCAAGGACTGAGTTTTCCCTTCTTATCGAACCTCTTCACTCCATTCATGGGAGAGATTTTTATGTTCACAAAATCATCAATCTCAAACTCAAGATCTTTCCTCCTCATATTTGCATATGATTTTTGTCGCCTCTGGGTTTCCCTAAGTCTTTCTCTGATAAACTAATTCTATAAGGAATCAAACACTAAACTAGGCCCTACTACTATAGCCTCATATACCTTGAACCAACCATTTGTATATCTACATCTCCTACCATAAAGAGCCTCAAATTGGGCTATCTGAATAATGGAATGATAGTTGTTATTATACATGAATTCGATCAAAGGAAAGTGGTCATCCCAAATACCTTTAAAATTAACAATGCAGTATAGTAACATATCTTCCAGAGGGCCTTTATTCTTGATCATCTATCTGAGGGTGAAAGGTTGTGCTGAGGTGAACTCAAGTACTAAGACCATTTTGTAATGCTTTCCAGAAGTGAGAGGTAAACTAAGTACCTCTATCTAAGATGATAGGCACTGGGACTCCATGTAACCTGACCAACTCTCTGATATAGAGTTTGGCATAGTCCTCAGCTGAATAGGAAGTATGGTATGGCATGATATGGGTAAATTTGGTCATCCTATCTAAGATAACATAAATTGAATTATATTGATGATGAGTACGAGGCAAACCCGTCACTAAGTTCATTTTCACTTCTTCCCATTTCCAAGTGGGAATAATAAACTCCTGGATTAACCCACTAGGTTTATGGTTCTTAATCTTAACTTATTAACATATAGAGCACTTAGCTAAAAACTCTATTTTATCCTTATTCATCCCGCTCCACCAATAGATCTCCCACAAATCATAGTACATCTTAGTGTCCCCTGGATGAATAAATTAATAGTGAACCATGTGATTCTACGAGAATTCGTTCCCTATTCTCGTAGCCTCAAGTCAACTACGCCTGGCACACATAGCAAACCCTAGACATGCAACACACAATTTTCCCTTTAGGAGAAAACCTCTACTTTCTGATCTCTGACTGACTCTTTCAACTTAACAAGGTTGGGATCTTTATCATTCTTTTCCTTCACTTGGGATACTAGAGAGGATTCCAAACTATTCTACACCCACATACTGCTTTCTACTCAACTGACTAAGCAAACACTTAGTCGGGAAAGATGATGAACTTCTTGAGCTAACTTCTTAACATTCTCAACATGAGCAACACTACCCATAGACAGTCTACTGAGAGCATCTTCCACTACATTGGCCTTGCCCAGATGATACAAAACACTCATGTCATAATTTTTCAACAACTCTAACCACCTTCTCTGACACAAATTCAAATTTTTCTGTGAGAGCAAATACTATAAGCTCTTATGATATGTGAACACATCAACATGTACCCTATGCAAATAGTGCCTCCAGATTTTTAAGGCAAATACTACTTCTTCTAACTCAAGATCATGGGTAGGGTAATTCTTCTTATGGGGAATAAGTTGTCTAAAGGCATATGCTATAACCTTACCTCTCTACATAAGGACAGAACTCAAACCTACTCTGGATGCATCATAGTACACAACAAACCCATCTAAACCATCTGGTAGCATTAAAACTAGAGCTGAGGTGAGTTGAGGATTTAACACCTAAAAACTCTTCTAACAAGAATTTGACCACTGATACTTGACTTTCTTCTGAGTTAATATGGACATAGGGGATGCAATAAATGAAAAAACTTTAACAAACCAATGGTAGAAATTGGCTAATCCTAAGAAACTCCTGATATCTAATGGAGAAATGGGTCTAGGCCAATTTCTCATCGCCTCAGTATTTTGAGAATCAACTCTAATGGCCAAGGAATGCTACTGACCTTAGCCAAAATTCATACATACCAAATTTGGCAAACAACTTATATGTTTTTCGAGTCTAAAGTATGATTCTGAGGTGATCTGCGTGATCATTCCTGCAATGGGAATAGACAAGAATGTCATCAATGAAGAATATAATAAATATATTGAAGTACTGCTTGAACACGCAGTTTATTAAGTACATAAAAGTTATTGGGGAATTAGTGAAACCAAAGGACACAACTAGAAACTCGAAGTGACCATACCATGTTTGGAAGGTTGTTTTTGGAATGACACATTCTCTGACTCTAAGATGATGATATAGCCTAATCTAAGGTCTATCTTACAATAGTAACTGGCGTCCTGAAGTTGTTCAAACAATACATTGATTTTGGGAAGTGTATATTTTATTCTTGACTGTGACTTTGTACAACTGATGGTAGTCTACACACATTCTAAAAGAACTATCTTTCTTATGTACGAATAAGACTGATGTGCCCCCTAGGGAAATGTTGGGTCTGATGAACCCCTTATCTAAAAGGTCCGTTAACGGCTCTTTCAATTCCTTGAGTTCTGCTGGTGCCATTCTGTATGGCAGAATAGACTTAGGCTGAGTATCTAGAAAAAGGTCTATTCTAAAGTCAATTTGCCTTACGGGAGGAACTCTGAGAAGATCTTCAGGAAATATATCTGATATTTTATTTACTACTAGAACTAATTCAAGATAGGGAGTCTTGAACTAGAGTTTTTGACTTACACAAGATGATAGACATAACCTTTGGATAGAATTTTACTCACTCTAAGGTATGAAATCAACTGACCCTTAAGAATTGTGGTACTATCCCTCCAATCTAGGACTGGTTCATTTGGAAACTGAAAATAAACAATTCTATTTCTACAATCAAATGAGGCATAGCATGAATAGAGCCAATCCATGCCGATAATGACATCTAAATCTGTCATCTCTAATTCTACTAAGTCTGTTTAAGTGACTTTCGGAGATATCATAACCAAACAGTTCATGTATACCCATCGAGATATGATAAACTGCCCCACTGGGGTGGAGACTGAGAAAGGTTCTGCTAAGATTTCTAGTCTGACTTTGAATCAACTATATATAAAGAGTAACAAAAGACAGAGAAGTTGCTGAGTCTAATAAGGCCTAAACATTTAAAAGGAAGATTGGTAACGTACTAGTGACCACATCAGGTGAAATTGCTAGATCTTGTCTGGACTAAAGTGCATAAAGCCTATTTGGGTGTCCCCCACTGGTGGCACTGGAAGCGACACCCTACAGATTTAGGTGACCGAATTGAGCTAAAGGACGATTATATTGGCCCTGAGAACCTGATTGAGGATAATCTTTGATTTTGTGGCCTGTCTTACCACACCCAAATCAAACATCACTACTAGCCTTACAGACACCGTGGTGGTTTCTACCATATTTCTGACAAAGAGGATTTGTTCGAGCACTGCTGACACTACCCTGAGATTTAGAGCCTAGCGCCCTATCCTTCTTACCATTTTTAAACATAGGGATTAAAGAACTAGATGAAGATGAAGATAGAACTAAAGACTTTGGACAAAACTAGGAACGGTTATCGCTTTCTGACTAGGATGAGTGAAATTAAAGCTACCTGTTCTAGATATCTTGTTCTCCCTCTATCTCTTCTTATTATTAGCCTCATCTATCTACTAAGAATGGACCATAAGCTTGGATATGTTCATCTCCTTAATCAATATTATAGTTTTGCACTTCTTAACCACACTCTCTAACAACCCAAATACAAACTTGCTCATCCTGGACCTATTGTCTGCTACTATATAGGGAGCATACATGGCTAACTGAGTAAACTTAAGGGAATACTCTTTCACACTCATGTTTCCTTGCATAAGGTTAATGGAATCTAAAACCTTGGCTTCTCTCAGCTCTAAAGGAAATAATTTATCTAGGAAAGCAGTAGCAAACTCTTTCTACTCTATGAGCTCTGCATCTGTTCCCCTGTCTACCTTCCACTACTTAAACTACGTATTAGCTACATCTTGTAGCTAATAGGCAGCTAACTCAACACTCTCTTTGGAAGTCACTCCCATGATATCTGTGACTTTCTAAACCTAATCCATGAACTTCTGTGAATCCTCTTGGGTTTTAGATCCTAAGTGTAGTGTAGGATTCATTTGAGTGCAGTCCCGAATCCTGGATGCAGCAGTATTGGACACTGGGTTGGCCTAAAGAAAAGCTGGTCATTCATTCTGAGCTTCTATGGAATTTGCTAGAGTGGTGAACGTAGCTATGAATTCTTCAGGGGAGACATGTTTTTCCAAGGGATCTCCCTGAACGAGCTGAAGTGCTGGCTGGGTTCTTGTTCTTCTTTTGTTGTTCTTTTTGGAAGGCATGTTTAGTAAACCGAAGAAATGAAAGGATTAGACTGAGAGTTTAACTTGAGATCATGCTCACTTGTATATCATGAATACTAAAAGAAGGGAAAATTTTCATAAAAATATCTCATAACGTCTTGTCCATAAGTACAGTGCGCTACACACCCATGCACAAGACTCTACTTGACGCATCTTTCATATACCCTAGGACTCTATTAAACCTTAGGCTCTTATACCATGCTCTACCCCAGATGCCACACAATTATTACGACCCCTAAGGACCACAAGTTAACCCATGACTGGTACCTGTTGTGAGCTTTGAATAATAATACTAAAATAATATTAAAGTTAGGCTAAAATTCCATAAGTTTTACAATCTGAATACTGATAAAGAATAATAATTGTAATAATAACTGATAAAACATCTAAAATCTAAAATACAGTCTAAACTAGTCTAGTCTGAAAAGCCTCTGACTGAACTATCTGAAAGAGGAGTTGATAGGAAAAGCCCCCAACTAACTCCAACTAATAAAATACTCAAGCCACTGTAATACTGAAATAAAAGAATATCCTTGATAGATGAGGACTCACTACTAAATTTGGGAGAGTTAACTGAATCTGTTTAAGCGCGTTAAGGAACCCGAGTATCCGAACCTATGATATGAGACATTATAGCACAAAAAAGGAGTATGCATAGTACGTGGAATGTACTGGTATGCTAGATAAGGTAAGGCTTAATGCTAGGGTTCATCTGCATAAAAACTGAGTATGCAATACTATGCATATATATGTATACTGAATGAGTACTAAGTTGTAATACTGAGTAACTGATATCTGTGATTACTGATAACTAAATTACTAAAACTGAGTGACTGTGTCTGACAGTCCTGATTCTGTAGAATTGAACAACATTCTATACTGAGATTGAAACTGAGACAGTGGGAGGAAGTCATCTAGCTGACAGGCCCCAAATAAGATAATTCAGGTCCTACCTGTAACCCCAGTTAGAAGGGTGTTAGTACCGTGCCATGTCTAAAGACAACTAAAGAGTTACCCTCATATAGCAGGTACTCTAATAAGAATGGTTGTACCCACAACTAGCAGGTTAAAACACCTCATCAACCCTCAACTGGCTGGTTGATGTCTCAACCTACCATAGATATATTGTTCTGGAACACAAGGAGTGCTTCTAAGGATCACACCCTCTACTGGCAGGTGAGCCCCTATCTTTGGGTTCACTGGGTGTTGCATCCTACTCCTAACTGAATGACATTGTTTACTATACTTAGCTGATCTAGACTGATACTGAGTTCAATAACTGCTTGAGTACTTACTGTTTTGGGACATGAATGAGACGATATGTAACAACTTTGGATGTACGTAAATAGATAGATGGTCCGGTATTAGATACCCTAGGGATTGGATAGCATGAAAATAATGCATAGTATGATCTTGAAAAGCATAATAATTTCCACTTATTCATAATTCATTCAGAAAAACATTTTGTCAAAAACTTGTAGGGCATAAACTTGTACATATGCTAGTATGTCATGATTTCACCATCTAATTCACATGGACATTCCATCAAACACATGGGGAGCACAACTTAATGCATTTATTCATGGAAAACATATATACATCGTAACTACAACATCCAAACTTGCAAATTCAAGGATTATAACATGGGAAATACAGAATTCATTATACATGCCATTTAAATTTTGTGGAATCTACAATTAATCGTGGATTTAATCTCAATTAATGTAATGAACCTGACTGCAATCTAATTTCAAGCATGTAAATCATGAATCAATAATTTTGTAGTTTTAAAATTGGATTCATGGACTCTATGGATGAAAGGAACCCCTAGATGAACACCTAACATACCTGAGAAGATTAATTCTTGAAGGTTCTTAGAGGAATTCTTGGGATTTGCTCTTGGTTGTTGAGCTAGAGTTCTGCCCTTTTGAGAGAAAATGTTTTAATCTTGAGAGAAAATGGGTAAATAATGGGATAATAGGTTACTTAGGGGTTTAATGCCGTGTTTAGACTAATTAGGGTGGTGGAAAAATACCAAATTACCCCTGGGAATAATTAAAATTTTCATCACTAGATGCCTAAATTTGGCAACCACCGCGACGCGGTGGCATCGAGGTGAGCCACAGGAATGTGACTGGCACTGTATAATAATGGACGACTGGGAAATATGTTCTTGGCATTATACAGCACCATCATGGATCCTCACTAGAATTTTACAATAGGGAAGTTTCCCTTAGTGCGGCGCGGTGGGATCGTGATGGCACACTGAAAAATGACTATTGTGACCTAGAAGCTCACTACGATGTGGGACAATCGCATCACTTCACTGGAAGGTACTGAATGCTATTAGGACCTTCACTGCAATGCGCTACTATTTTATATTGCAGGGTTTGACTGTTGAAACTTAAAATCTCCATAACTTCTTAACCGGTTAGCGGATTAAGTCGATTTTATATTGTTGGAAAGCTGACTGAATTTCCTTTGCAATGGTAAGCTCTAAACTGAAAAATACTGAGAATTAAAAATTTTTATACAAGATTACTCATG
This sequence comes from Capsicum baccatum var. pendulum, assembly GCA_030864225.1. Lineage (NCBI taxonomy): Eukaryota > Viridiplantae > Streptophyta > Magnoliopsida > Solanales > Solanaceae > Capsicum > Capsicum baccatum. The sequence goes on along the minus strand of CM061552.1, from coordinate 245,936,644 downwards.
TTTTGTGAGCTAAAATGAACAAAGGAAATACGGAGTATTACGAAAATGCAAGTTCAATTCATCTAAGGTATAAGGAAAAAAGCTAGGTGTTTCAACTCTATGATTTCAAAATGGCCTAAATGGTCCAACTAACCCATGTATGGCATTTCATCAATGCAACACCTAAAATACATCCCAAATCTAAAATAATGTCATAAAATATTATGGAATAACTCAATCTAACAGGGGATAAAACCTAGACTACCTCGACGTTGAAGAAAGCTTAACGATTCACTAAATCACCATTTTTCCTTTTGAGAAGCCTCCTTAAGATGCTAAGATTTCATAAACAATTCTAATCATCAATATGAGAATAATAATACCCATATTTCACCATTGTGCTTCAAGTCTAAAAATCACACAAAAACCCAATATTGGTCCCACTTACGGAAATTGTATTTCCAAAACAAACCCAACATTCTTAAATGCTCAAGGAATCATTAATCTTAAAATTGGATAAAATCTAATAAAAATTGTGTATTAAATAAAGTCCTCTTGATTTTGGGGGTTTTGGCAAGAAATTAATAAAATCCACCAAAAAAAAGGTGAATTCTTATCTCAAATCAAAACATAATCCCTAAAATAAATGTTAAACAAGCTTACAAGTCACCTATATTTCTTAATGTTTAAGATATCTCGCTCCTTAGTTTTTTTTTTCTCTAAACTAGAGGATTAAAAGTGAGAAAAATAGGCCAAAAAGGGTCAATTCATACCCTTTAAATGTTCTTGAAACTCTCTATAGCAACCCCTAGGCTTGTGATTGCAACATTTTGACCCTGTCGGTTCCAGCCACAATTGAAGCCTACATACCCTGATCACTGCATTAGCCTTCCAACGGTATCGTGATCGTGACCCCTATCTCACGATAGCAGCTAAAAGTAATGGACTTGGAAATTTCCAAGTACCCACCAAATCCTAGAAATTCATCTAGAATCATATATACACAAAAGAACTATGTAACCATACCAAATTAGACGTTTTACACTCAATGACACAATTGGATTTTCCATTTAAGGTTGTTTCGATAAAATGTGAGTTCCACACCCATATTTCATTTACTTAAATTTCCAACCAATAGGACAAAATGAGCTTGTATGTCTCGAGACCCAAACAAAAGGTCCACATACCTGAAATTGGCATTTCGTAGCTTTCAATGCACTCAGAATTTTCATACGAGATTAGTTTGCTAAAGTTTTTGCCCAATGGACATTTGGAACAAGCGAAGACTTCAAAACAAGGGATTGGCTCTAAAAACAAAATTAAAAATCTGATAACTGAACTTTCATTTCTAGCAAGTCATAAATAACTTGGGGCAACTATAGAGAGGCTCTATCAACAAAAATAAGTAGAAACATGGAAAATAACCTAAATGGTCATTACAATATCCACTAGTAAAGGAACTTTCATATGCAAAATTTAAGAGTTAGGATATAGTTGAAGTCTAAAAAAGGTGAGGGTATTGTGTTTGTATCTCTCTTTCAATCTCCGAAGTGGCCTCTTCCATGCGAGGTGCCTCCACTAAACCTTAACTACATGAATCTTACTAGTGTGTAACCGTTTGACATTACTAGAAAAAATGAGCATAGGCTTCTCTACCAAGATAAACTGCTCATCCAACTAGACTAAGTCCTATCTAAGCACATAAGGCGAATCAAGAATGTATCATCGCAATATGGATACATGGATAGCAGAAAATTTAGAGGTAGAGCTAACTCATAAGCTACCTCACCAACTCCGTGAAGAATATCAAATGGTCTAATATATCTTAGATGAGGATTGCCCTTCCTTCCCAACATCATCACACCCTTCATGGGCGATACACTGAGGAGTACACGTTCAATAACTCAAAATTTCAAGGCACAAATTCTACGATCTACATAGGCCTTTGGCCTACTCTGAGTTTCTCTCAACCAATCATCAATAACCTTAACTCTACCCAACAACTCTCGAATCAAATTAGTACCACAAAACCTAACATCAAAAGTCATAAACCATTCAACCTCAGAATGATATCTCCTACCATACAAAGCCTCAAAATACGCTATTTTAATGCTCAAATAATATCTTTTGATATAAGGAAACTCTACCAAGGCCAAGTGCTCCTCCCACTGGTCTCCAAAATACATAAATAAGAACCTGAATAGTCCACTCCAACTTACCATCTATCTGTGGATGAAAGGCTATACTAAGATCTACCTGAGTACCCAACCCCTCCTTGAATGGTTTCTCAAAGTAAACATAAAACCATGGTAAAAAGTAAATATAGAACCATGGTAAAAAGTAAACATATCCAGGTCATGCAATTGTTTAGCAATGGTTATGAAGTTACTAGAACTAATGCTATAACAAGATGCACAGTGGTCACACATAAATGTATATCACACAGTTATAAAATAGACCATTGGATGGTGTCCAAAAATCAACAAAAACATGTTAACTACTTAAGATACTTGTATTTCTCCTAGTCAACTACAATATTTTACAAAAAAACACAATACGCCTAAACATGTCGGCTCTTCTAGGAATAAGACTCCGAGGAAAAGAGGCACAAGGATAAAAATCCCAAGATGACATCAACACCCACAAGTAGCCGCACCCTCAACTTAAAATCATGTAATGTCCCTAATGCATCAAACCAAGACAAGGGAGTTAGATATATCCCTATGGTAGCATGGGTGTGAAGATCTGATGTCAATCACATAATAATAACAATACAAACAATAAAATACCTTGGGTTGCCTCCCAAGAAGTGCCTGATTTAATATCGCGGCATGACCCAACTCGGAGTTTTCCTCCAAGTTGAGGATATGAATTTCACCCCTAACTGAGAGTACATCTTCTTGCCTCAATCATAGGGGGTGGTATGAAAATAAAGAAGTTGAGTAATGGATTGATCTTGGTAAAATACTCGGCCTTAAAGTGAAGAAGTGTCTAAGACACACGACTCTAACAGATATTTGGAGCTTGTTAGGTTTAGCTAGTTATTATAGAAGGTTTGTCGAAAGTTACTCTTCTATAGCTGCCCCATTGACTGACGAAGGTAAAGTTCTTGTGGTCCGATACTTGTGAGGGTAGTTTTGAGAAGCTGAAAGATAAGTTGACTTCAGCTCTAGTTTTGACTTTTCCCGATGGAACGAATGGATTTGTGGTCTATTGTGATGTATCTCATATGGGGCTTGGTTGCATCTTGAAGAAGCATGGCAAAGTGATAGTTTACGCGTCTAGACAGTTAAAGTTACATGAGAATAATTATTTGACTCATTAGTTGAAGCTAATGGTTGTAGTGTTTGCATTGAAAATCTGGCATCACTATTTGTATGGAGTGCATGCTGATATCTTCTTATATTATAAGATACTGCAATATGTGTTTACTCAAAAAGAGCTGAACCTCATGCAAAGTAGATGGCTTGAGTTGCTCAAGTATTATGACATGAGTATTTACTACCACCAAGGTAAAGGTAAAATTGTTTCTAATGCTCTTAGCAAGTTATACATGGGGGGTCTGGTTCACGTCGATAAGAAGAAATGGGAGTTTGTGAAGGATACTCACCATTTGGCTAACCTTGGAGTTTTTCTTTTGGACTCCGAAAATCGTGGCTATTTGTGTAAGAGGTGGTGCGATCATCTCTTGGTGCTAAAATAAATGAGAAACAAGTGTTAGATCTTGACTTAATGAGGATCAAGAGTAATGTAGGTGGTCAAAAGTTGATGGCCTTTGATATTTTTAGTTATGGTACCTTGAGGTACCAGGGGAAGTTATGTGTTCCCAATATAGATGGTTTGCAAGAGAGGGTCTTAGATGAGGCGCATGAGTCGCGCTATTCTATTCATCTTTGTTGGAAAAAAATGTATCATGACCTTAAGGAGATATATTAGTGGAATAATATAAAATTGTCTGTGTCTACTATTATGGCTTAGTGCATTGTGTGTCAGAAAGTGAAAGTTGAGCACATGAGGCCCAGAGGATTATATCAAGAAATCGAGTCAGCTTTGTGAAAGTGGGAGGTGATAAATATGGATTTTGTTACTATTATTCCTCTATCTCAGAATCAACTTAATTTGCTTTGGTTCATCATGGATAGTTTTACAAAGTCTTCTCATATATTTCCGGTGAGGACCAATGTTTTGGCAGAGGATTATGCGAGGTTGTACCTCCAAGTGATTGTGAAGTTGCATGGGGTTCCTATTTCCATAATCTCGGATTGTGGTTCGTAGTTTTCATCTCACTTTTGGCAATTATTTCAGAAATATTTGGGGGGCAAAGTGTGTCTTAATACTGCTTTTCACCCGCAGTGGAATGGGAAAGCAGAAAGAACTAATTTGATGTTGAGGATAGGGTTTGGTCTTATATAATTAACTATGATGGTAGTTGGGCTGAACATTTTCTTCTTATAAAGCTTGCCTATAATAATAACTACCACTCTAGCAATAGAATGGCGTTGTTTGTAGTGTTGTATAGTAGGAGGTATAGATCACTTATTTAGTGGCTTAAGGTTGTTTAGGCAGAGATATTTGGTCCCATTATGGTTCACCAAGCTATAGAGAAGGTGAAGGTGATTTAAAATACACTGAAGGCTTCCCAAAGTCGCCAAAAGTCTTATACGGATGTAAGGTGAAGGAAAGGGAAGCTTAGTCCCCGGTATGTCATTTCGTACATGGTTTTAAGGAGTGTCGGTAATGTTGCATATGAGTAGGAGTTTGATAACGCTCAACTTGCACGTCAATTAAGTGCAAGGCGGTCATCGTCAATATATTTACCCAACTTTAGAATTAGGGTCGAATCCACAGGGAACAATATGAGTGGAGATTAAAATAGTTTGAAACTAAAGCTACAATTTAAATTCAAACAAATGATACGAAAAGATAAAATGGGCATTTTCAATGATTAAACAAATGTTAATGTTTTAATTTTCTTCAGAGCTCAAAACTAAAATTCCAACGGTTCAAATCAATGATAGAGAGGAACTAGGGTTGTGATCACTATGATTGGTAATCCTCCATTGAATAATAGTTGTAGTATTGGATTCTCATGGCTTATGGGAAACACCAAATTATCAGTTTCAACTATCTATATAAGTGTTCCTGAACCTACCTAGATATTGAACTCCCTAATTCTCTCGAACTTAAGAAATTATTCTATTCATACTGATTTTATCTCGAGTTGATCAATCTTGTTACAGTATTAATCATTAGATGAGAACTTAACCTTCCCAAATCCTCGTTAATAATTCACTTCTTACTAGGGTTGATTTATTATCTCAAGAAAATCAACAGTAAGCAAGGCCTATTGTTTACAACCAACAGAAAATAATAAATACAAAATAATTATCAAGATATTCCCACAATCACTCGAACCCTAACCAAATATTAAATCCATGGAGGAATAATCATAGATCCCACAACCCTAGTTGTGGGTTTTTGTTTCACATAAGAAAGAAAGATATAGCAAAAATTATATTCGTCACTCAAAGTAATTAAACTTACAAAAGATGAAGTATGAAGTTGATTCTCTTCCAAGGTCAAGAGAAAATTCCCACAACTAAATCAAAGAGATAAAAATTGAATTCTAAGTTTAGAGCCCCTATAGAGAGGTGAACTCCCTTGGATAAGTTTTATTTTTCCCCGGATATGTTCAACCTTCTTTTTCTCAATTAGAAAACCCCAGCATATGCTTTAAATAATTCATCCTAATTATGGAAAAAAATCACAGAGTTCAGTAATTTCTTGGACAAGTGACAATATTTTGTAACGCCTTATCAAGAGTCTGACTACGTATCACAGTTGTCGCCAGCTCCTCTTTGCTTTTGACATTCACTGCCTTAGGCTAATGATGAAGTATAATGTCTTACCAGATCTTTGATGACTTATCACAGATGTTGTCGATGATTTACTTCAGCTCTCATGTTCGGCCATAGGGTAACGATGATCTTGATGGTTTTTCACAACTCTGACGACTTATCACATGTCATCATCACTTCTTCCAGCTGAATCCCATTCTCTATTTCAGGATTAAGATGAAGCTGATAACTTATCAAAGTGCTAATGAATTATCAGGAATGTCATCATCCATACTTCTCTTCCATTTGCTTCAGATTTCAACTCTTTTACTTCGATCATTGTTGGTTCTCTTGCATCTTGACTTCCCCTGCAAAATCAAAGATAAAACAATCAAAATTGACAAAAATTTCTTAAGACTTTGCAATTATTCTCAGTTAAAAGCCTTAAATATGTTTCCATCTGCTCCAAAACCATCTTTACCTTCTCCAACATCAATTAATTCCAAATCAAATGTGTATGTTACAAAAGAACAACAATGGGACACACAATAATCAAGATATGGCATCAATTCATCACTAACAACCATGCATGTACCAATATTACACTATCTAAACAAGTTAGCAACTAGCAACGTGACCAGTGTGCCCTCACTACAAAGTTGTCCCACTTCAGTTTTATCAAATATCACATATGTAACCATGGGGACAATCAAATGACACTCACTCTCAATATGAATTTCGAATCAATGTATGTCAAATACCATAGGCTTTCCATTATTTTCATTACCAAGACTTTCAGATAGGTTAGCTAGGATCACTATAAGTCTTCTCTTAGGCTTTTAATGTAATCTAGGGGCTGGTATGATACTCGATGATATTTAAAGTGACTAAGCCTCCTTGAGACTACACTACATTTTAGGGTTTCACTCATTATCCTTTTCTCATTCTTCTCTTTTCTTGATCACACTTATTCAGGATGGGTGCTGTTTTTTTCTACAATCACTTCTTTTTTTTCACAACTTTTCTTTTCTTTATCTTTTCCACCACACTCAGGTTTTTATTGTTTTCTTTTACTCTACCTTTCTTCATACTCATTTTATATCACGCACCCCTATGATAGCCTCCCTCAACTTAGGCCATTTGACTAAGTTAAGGTGCACAAGGTCCAAAGAGGACCAGGGCCAAAACAGGTTCCTTATGATATAAAAATGGAATGGTGATAGGTATCATAAAAAAAATAAGCTATTCAGGCTCAAAATAGGGATCAAGGGATATTATGCATATAAGGAAGTTCATTTAGGCTAAACTGGGCTAATATCAAAACGGCATATGATCCTTTCCTAACCCCTATCCTTCAACCTAGGTAATACTAACCGGGCAAGTTCTGAATCCAACATACAAAGGGAAATAAGTAAAATCTCACATGCACATGGCACACATGTATATCATAAGTTACTACTTATCCAGGTCATGTAATTGTTTAGAAATAGTTATGAAGTTACTAGAACTAATGTTATAACAAGATGCATAGTGGTCACACATAAATGTATATCACATAGTTATAAAACAGACCATTGGAAGGTGTCCAAAAATCAACAAAAACATGTTAACTTCCTTAGGTACTTGTATTTCTCCTAGTCAACTATAATATTTTACAAAAAACCACAATACACCTAAACATTTCGGCTCTACTAGGAATAAAACTTTGAGGAAAAGAGGCACAACAATAAAAATGTCAAGATGACATCAACACCCACAAGTAGCCGCACCCTCAACTTAAAATCATGCAATGTCCCCAATGTATCAAACCAAGACAAGAGAGTTAGATATATGCCTGGGGAATCATGGGTGCGAAGATCTGATGTCAATCACATAATAATAATACAAAAAACAAAATACCTTGGGTTGCCTCCCAAGAAGCGCCTTATTTAATATCGCGACATGACCCAACTCAGAGTTTTCCTCTATGTTGAGGATATGAATTTCACCCCTAACTGAGAGTCCATCTTCTTGCCTCAATCATAGAGGGTGGTATGAAAATTAAGAAGTTGAGTAATGTATTGAGCTTGGTAAAACACTCGGCCTTAAAGTGAAGAAGTGTCTAAGACACACGACTCTAATTGATATTTGGAGCTTGTTAGGTTTAGCTATTTATTATATAAGGTTTGTCGAAAGTTAATCTTCTATAGCTGCCCCATTGACTGAGGAAGGTAAAGTTCTTGTGGTCTGATACTTGTGAGGGTAGTTTTGTGAAGCTGAAAGATAAGTTGACTTTGGCTGTACTCTTGACTTTTCCCGATGGAACGAATGGATTTGTGGTCTATTGTGATGTATCTCATATGGGGCTTGGTTGCATCTTGAAGAAGCATGGAAAAGTGATAGTTTACGCGTCTAGACAGTTAAAGGTACATGAGAATAATTATTCGACTCATTAGTTGAATCTAATGGTTGTGGTGTTTGCATTGAAAATCTGGCATCACTATTTGTATGGAGTGCATGTTGATATCTTCTTAGATTATAAGATCCTGCAATATATGTTTACTCAGAAAGAGCTGAACCTAATGCAAAGTAGATGGCTTGAGTTGCTCAAGTATTATGACATGAGTCTTTACTACCACCAAGGTAAAGAAAACATTGTTTCTAATGCTCTTAGCAAGTTATACTTGGGGAGTCTGGTTCATGTCGATAAGGAGAAATGGGAGTTTGTGAAGGGTACTCACCATTTGGCTAACCTTGGAGTTTGTCTTTTGGACTCCGAAGATAGTGGCTATTTGTGTAAGAGGTGGTGTGATCATCTCTTGGTGATGAAATAAATGAGAAACAAGTGTTAGATCTTGACTTAATGAGGAACAAGAGTGATGTAGGTGTTCAAAAGGTGATGGCCTTTAAAATTTGTAGTTATGGTACCTTGAGGTACCAAGGGAAGTTATGTGTTCCCAATATAGATGGTTTGCAAGAGAGGGTCTTAGATGAGGCGCATGAGTCGTGCTATTCTATTCATCTTTGTTGGAAAAAAATGTATCATGACCTTAAGGAAATATATTGGTGGAATAATATAAAGTTGTCTGTGTCTACTATTATGGCTTAGTGCATTGTGTGTCAGAACGTGAAAGTTGAGCACGTGAGTCCCAAAAGATTATGTCAAGAAATTGAGACGGCTTTGTGAAAGTTGGAGGTGATAAATAAGGATTTTGTTACTATTATTCCTCTATCTCGGAATCAATTTAATTTGCTTTGGTGAATCGTGGAAAGTTTTACAATGTCTTCTCATATTTTTCTGGTGAGGACCAATGTTTTGGCAGAGGATTATGCGAGGTTGTACCTCCAAGTGATTGTGAAGTGGCATGGGGTTCCTATTTCCATCATCTAGGATTGCGGTATGTAGTTTTCATCTCACTTTTGGCAATTATTTCAGAAATATTTGGGGGGCAAAGTGAGTCTTAGTACTGCTTTTCACCCACAGTCAAATGGGCAATCAAAAAGAACTAATTAGACGTTGAGGATAGGGTTTGGCCTTATATTATTAACTTTGATGGTAGTTGGGTTGAACATTTTCTTCTTATTGATCTTTCTTATAATAATAACTACCACTCTAGCAATAGAGTGACGTTGTTTGTAGTGTTGTATCGTAGGAGGTATAGATCACTTATTTAGTGGGTTAAGGTTGTTTAGGCAGAGATATTTTGTCCCAATATGGTTTACCAAGATACAGAGAAGGTGAAGGTGATTTAAAATACACTGAAGGCTTCCCAAAGTCGCCAAAAGTCTTATACGGATGTAAGGTGAAGGAAAGGGAAGCTTAGTCCCCGGTATGTCATTTCGTACATGGTTTTAAGGAGGGTTGGTAATGTTGCATATGAGTAGGAGTTTGATAACGCTCAACTTACATGTCAATTAAGTGCAAGGCGGTCATCGTTAATATATTTACCCAACTTTAGAATTAGGGCCGAATCCACAGGGAACAATATGAGTGGCGATTATAATAGTTTGAAACTAAAGCTACTAGTTAAATTCAAACAAATGATACGAAAAGATAAAATGGGGGTTTTCAATGATTAAACAAATGTTAAAGTTTTAATTTTCTTCAGAGCTCAAAACTAAAATTCCAACGGTTCAAATTAATGATAGAGAGGAACTAGGGTTGTGATCACTATGATTAGTACTCCTCCATTGAATAATAGTTGTAGTATTGGATTCTCATGGCTTATGGGAAACACCAAATTATCAGTTTCGACTGTCTATCTAAGTGTTCCTCAATCTACCTAGATGTTGAACTCCCTAATTCCCTCGAACTTAAGAAAGCATTCTATTCATACTGATTTTTTTTCGAGTTGATCAATCTTGCTACAGTATTAATCATTAGATGAGAACTTAACCTTCCCAAATCCTCGTTAATAATTTACTTCTTACTAGGGTTGTTTTTTATGTCAAGAAAATCAACAGCAAGCAAGGCCTATTGTTTACAACCAACAGAAAATAATAAATACAACATAATTATCAAGATATTCCCACAATCACTCGAACCCTAACCAAATTTTAAATCCATGGAGGAATAATCATAGATCCCACAACCCTAGTTGTGGGTTTTTGTTTCACATAAGAGAGAAAGAGATAGCAAAAATTATATTCGTCACTCAAAGTAATTAAACTTACAAAAGATGAAGTAATAATTTGATTCTCTTCCAAGTTCAAGAGAAAATTCCCACAACTAAATCAAAGAGTTAAAAATTGAATTCTAAGTTCAGAGCCCCTATAGAGAGGTGAACTCCCTTGGAATAAGTTTTTTTTTCCCCCGATATGTTCAACCTTCTTTTTCTCAATTAGAAAACCCCAACATATGATTTAAATAATTCATCCTAATTATGGAAAAAAATCACAGAGTTTAGTAATATCTCGGACAAGTGACAACATTTTGTGACGCCTTATCAAGAGTCTGACTACTTATCACGGTTGTCGCCAACTCCTCTTTGATTTTGACATTCGCTGTCTTAGGCTGATGATGAAGTATGATGTCTTACCAGGTCTTTGACGACTTATCATAGATGTTGTCGATGATTTACTTCAGCTCTCATGTTCTGCTATAGGCTAACGATGATCTTGACGGTTTATCACAACTCTGACAGCTTATCACATGTTGTCATCACTTCTTCTAGCTAAATCCCAATCTCTATTTCTGGATGACGATGATACTGATAACTTATCAAAGTGCTGATGACTTATCAGGAATGTCATCGGCCATACTTCTCTTCTATTTCCTTCAGATTTCAACTCTTTTACTTCCATCATTGGTGGTTCTCTTACATCCTGACTTCCCCTGCAAAATCAAAGATAAAACAATCAAAAATGACAAAAATTTCTTAAGACTTTGCAATTATTCTCAGTTAAAAGCCTTAAATATGTTCGCATCTGCTCACACATCAACACCGTCGACTTAAAACAATTGTTTGTCCTTAAGCAACTAAAACGCACCAAGAGGACATAGAGTACATTTGGCAGTCAATCATCTATATTATCTCAAAACCATCTTTACCTTCTCCAACATCAATTAATTCCAAATAAACTGTGTATGTTACAAAAGAACAGCAATGCGACACACCGAAATCAAGATATGGTGTCAATTTAGCAACAACTAACATGCATTTACCAAGATTCCACTATCCAAACAAGTTAGCAACTAGCAATGTGACAAGTGTGCCCTCACTACAAAGTTGTCCCACTTCACTATTATCAAACATCACATATGTAACCATGGGCACAATTAAATGACACTCACTCTCAGTATGAATTTCCAATCAATGAATGCCAAATACCATAGGCTTTCCCTTATTTTCATTACCAAGACTTTCAGATAGGTTAGCTAGGATCACTATAGGTCTTCTCTTAAGATTTTAATGTAGGATAGGGGATGGTATGATACTCGATGATATTTAAAGTTACTAAGCCTCCTTGACACTACACTACATTTTGGGGTTTCACTCATTAGCCTTTTCTCATTCTTCTTTTCTTGATCACACTTATTCAGGATGGGTGCTGTTTTTATCTACAATCACTTCTTTTTTTTCACAACTTTTCTTTTCTTTATCTTTTACACCACACTCAGCTTTTTATTCTTTTCTTTTACTCTGCCTTTCTTCATACTCATTTTACATCACGCACCCCTATGATAGCCACCCTCAACTTAGGTCATTTTCCAAAGTTAAGGTGCACAAGGTCCAAAGAGGACCAGGGCCAAAACAGGTTCCTTGTGATATAAAAATGGAATGGTGATAGGTATCATTAAAAGAAATAGGCTATTCAAGCTCAAAATAGGGATCAAGGGACATTATGCATATAAGGAAGGTCATTTAGGCTAAGGTGGGCTAATATCAAAATGGCCTATGATCTTTTCCTAACCCCTATCCTTCAACCTAGGTAAGACTAATCGGACAAGTTCTGAATACAATATACAAAGTGAAATAAGTAAAATCTCACACGCACATGGCACACAAGTATATCATAAGTTACTACTTATCCAGTTCATGCAATTGTTTAGCAATGGTTATGAAGTTACTAGAACTAATGCTACAACAAGATGCACAGTGGTCACACATAAATGTATATCACACAGTTATAAAACAGACCATTGGAAGGTGTCCAAAAATCAACAAAAACATGTTAACTGCCTAAGGTACATGTATTCCTCCTAGTCAACTACAATATTTTACAAGAAACCACAATACGCCTAAACATGCCGGCTCTACTAGGAATAAGACTCTGAGGAAAAGAGGCACAGCAATAAAAATCCCAAGTGGACATCAACACCCACAATTAGCCGCACACTCAACTTAAAATCATGAAATGTCCCCAATGCATCAAACCAAAACAAGAGAGTTAGATAAATACCTGTGGCACCATGGGTGCAAAGATCTGATGTCAACCACATAATAATAATAATAATACAAATAACAAAATACCTTGTGTTTCCTCCCAAGAAGCGCCTGATTTAATGTCGTGGCATGACCCAACTCAGGGTTTTCCTCCATGTTGAGGATATGAATTTCACTCACGTTTATTCAGCTTCTCAATGTCAGTCTCATGATCAAGATGACAATCGAGTGGTTGCGATTCTTTAGTTTTCTCCTCAAATTGGCTAAAGTCCTCCTCATATTTTTCTTTATTTAGACACTGCAAACATGGTAAGAGTGGTAACTCCTTTAGCTCTTCCCACAACTATTCTTGATTCTCTAAATTTTCTTTCATCAATTTATTCGCTTGAATAGTGACAACACACATACTTCAGTATGATCACTTTGACCATAAGCCAAACACCATGTTACAGTAGGTAGGACAGTACCTGCGTCATATTGTGAAGGTCCTCCACAATAATAACAAGAATTGTCATCACCTTAAAAACCATTTATCTAGGCTAACATCTCAAGAAACGTGTGAGAAAAAATAAAAATAAAAAGAAATAAAAAAAAAAAAAAAAATAATAAAAAAAAAAATTACAAGTTTTAATTCAAGCAAGTAAGGTAAAATTCCAAACCAACTCAATATGTCAAATTGTTCCTCGGAAATGGCGCCATTTTTTATAACGGTTAACTTGTACGTCAATTAAGTACAAGGCGGTCATCCTCAATATATTTACCCAACTTTGGAGTCAGGGTTGATTTCTTATCTCAAGCAAATCAACAGTAAGCAAGGCCTATTGTTTGCAACCAATAGAAAATAATTAATATAAAAGAATTATCAAGATGTTCCCATAATATCTCAAACCCTAACCAAATATTAAATCCATGGAGGAATAATCATAGATCCCACAACACTAGTTGTGGGTTTTAATTCCACATGCGAAAGAAAGAAATAGCAACAATTATATTCATCATTCAAAGAAATTAAACATACAAATGATGAAGTATGAAGTTGATTATCTTCCAAGTTCAAGATATAATTCCCACAACCAAATCAAAGAGTTAAAAATTAAATTCTAAGTTTAGAGCCCCCAAAAAGTGGTGAACTCCCTTGGAATAAGTTTATTTTTGCCCCCCACCTCCCCGATATGTTCAGCCTCCTTGTTTTAAATTAGAAAACCCTAACATATGCTTTAAATACTTCATCCTAATTATGGAAATAAAATCACTGCGATCAGTAATTTCTCGGGCAGGTGACTATATTTTGTGATTCCTTATCAGGAGTCTAATGACTTATCATAGATGTTATCAGCTCCTCTTTGCTTTTGACATTCGCTTCCTTAGGCTGATGATGAAGAATGATATCTTATCAAATCTTTGATGAATTATCACAGATGTCATCGATGATTTACTTCAGCTCTCATGTTATGCCTTAGGCTAACGACGATCTTGATGGCTTATCACAAGTCTGATGACTTATAATATGTCATCGCCACTTCTTCCAACTTAATCCCATTCTCTGTTTTAGGTTAATGATGAACCTGATAACTTATTTGGGTGCTAATGACTTATCAGGAATGTCGTTTGCCACACTTCTCTTTTATTTCCTTCATATTTCAAGTTTTTTACTTCCATCGTTATTGGTTCTCTTGAATCTTTACTTCTACTGTAAAATCAAAGATAAAACAGTCAAAAATGACAACAATTGCTTAAGACCTTGCAATTATTCTCAGTTAAAAGCATCAAATATGTTAGCATCTTCTCACACATCAGAGTTGCATTTTAGTTTGAGCTTCATCGGTAATCCATGTTTCCTTGTTGAGAAAGTATATGAGTGATTCATCACAAATTATACCTATTATGGATATTGGTATTTTGGATTCCTTATATTATGATGAGGTACCAATTGAGATCTAGGATTGGCAGGTTTGTTGGTTGTGAACCAAGGATGTGGCCTCGACAAAGGTTCTATGGAGAAACGACAAAGTGGATAAATCTTTATGTAAAGTTGAAGAGGACATAAAGTCTAAGTACTCGTTCCTATTCCTCATTTTGGAAGCTCATGCTTAAGGTATGAGTTGTTCTTATCATCTTTGTTCTTTGTCTTTCTTTAAGATAGAATAAAAAAATTCCTTGGCATCTTTGTTTTCTAACTTAGTTAAAGGTAATAGTAGAGGCGTATGGAGTACAAATCATGCTTGTACTACCTTGTTCTATCATTCGAGGATGAATTATCCAAGTGGGGGAGAATTGAAACACCATGGGTTATGGCCCTAGGAAATTTTCTGAGCTTTATGCTCACTGTCTAGTGATGACTCACCATACGAGTCGTATTGTTTGGGTACTAGTCTGATGACCTTATTCGTTAGAAGACTAGTAAATGGTGGTTGGGTTTCTATTATGGTAACAACTTCATAGTATGGGTCGTTAGGTTTTATGACAGGCTAGTCCTTCATCAAATTAGAAACTTAGTGACTTGACTTGGATCTGAGTAAGTGTGGCTCACTAATAGCCGTGAGGATAGGTCATGAATCATTATCCAAAGTTGTATGTTGTGCTGTGCCAACTCCTTTGGATTCTATATTAGGTACGATTGGACCATACAAGTCGTATGATCTGGTCACAAGTGGGTCTCAGAGAGTCGTATGGTAGATAGTGAATGGATATCCAACTCACTATATGACTCAATGATATGGTTCATATTTTTTGGTCATGAGTCATGAGGTCAACTCATAACCATCTGCGGTACTTTTACAATTTTAAGTTAGGGGTATTCTAGATATTTCCCCTTTTTAACTCCATTTTATAACTGATAACACTCAATATACTCCGGAATTTAAGGGGTAAGGCTGTCGTTGTCAATATTCCCACTCACATTGGTGTTGAATCCACAAGGAGTGAAATTTAAACTTCAAGTCCTATGGGTGATCTAGTTACTAAAAGGAATACCAAAAATGATTTGAAAAAGAAACATATAATGTAAAGTGGGGGGGTTAAGATTTCGGTTGTATCAATCTTGATTCACACTACAAGCCGCAATAAAACTTTTTATTCAACGTCAAAGTTGGAGAAAATCTCGGATTATGTCCAACTAAAGGCAATGCGTGCATGGGATCATGAAAGTTTAGCTTGAAACCTAGTTGTTGAATTGAAGATAGTCTAGGTCAAAGGTCTTTGAGGTTAGTTTGTTAAACAAACCTCAACGATTTCACCCATTGTCTCTTTAGAGCACCTAACAAGTGTATCCATGATAATCACCCAAAACCTCAATCGGGCATCCCTATTTCTAAAAAAATGCCCTTGACATAACCTACCCTCTATTTACACTTATTCTAAGATTGCAAAAGGTAGTAAATCATATGCTAAATTATCCACCATTGACATGTCCCCCTATGATCCTCTTTCAAGGATGCCATGGGTTCCCTAAGCTTCACCTTTATCCCTTTTCAAGGATAATAAAGGTTTTCAAGAGTTTGGGTTTTTCACCAATCAAACCCAATTGGAAATTTGGGGTTTTCCCCCACAAAGTCCAACCATTAAGGTTAAGCAATGGTGGAATCAATAATGAACAACTAGAAATCATGTAAACCCATCAATACCCACAACATAAATAGCACTTTAGTTCAATATAATCCCAAGACTAGAGAAATTAGTTACTCATGAAATGGAAGAGAATAACTATAACAACTAATTCATTCATGGCATCCATATAAAGTTAGATTAAATAAATCCTTCAATTCATACTTCAAGTTCACCAATTTTCTCTTGAAATTTTAAATACAATAAGGGAAGATGTGTTTTCCCTAAAATTTAGGATTCTACATATTGTTCTAATTTTATATCTGTCTCCATTTCTTATTGTTCATAAAAAAAAGACCTGGGTATTTTATAGGAATATGGGTCAACTATGACATTTGACCAAAGTGCCCTTTCTTATTAATTCTACTAGGCCGCGATCGCAGAGGATTCTCTGTGGTAGCAATGAACATGACTGCGGTTGTATTTGTGTGATTTTGAGCATTGTTATGATCACGGTAAGATCTCATGTAACTGAGGTATCTTGAACGTCTTGACTGACTGCAGTCGTAGTCTGAGGGTCGTAATCACAATAACTAAGGCCATGTTCTGCTCCAGTTCTTCAGCTGAACTTCTTTGCTCCCTTTTGTTCCTTTTTTAGCTCCAATCCACATCTTTCCATCTTATCATCTTGGTGCTTGCAAAATATGATATCAAGAAATTTATTCACAAATTATGTCATACTTATTCATTTAAATCATGTTAATGTGCATGAATGGGGAGTATAATTGAGTGGTAGATTCACCACTCGTCAACACCCCAACTTAAAGCTTTGCTAGTCCTCAAACAACACTACTCTTTAACATGAGACAATGCATATTTATTCCCAAAATAGATGACACAAAGATCACATTGATCTAAATCTTAGTCATTACCACTAGTAGCTCTTTGCACATAGGCCAAGATATTCTCACTTCACCCCTTAACATAAAAAGCGATAATCTAAGGGTGCAAAAGACTTCAAAAAGCAATAATGCAACAATAACCGTTACTCAAGAAGTGACTCACTTTTTGGCCTCAATCACACCATAATCCATTTTGCTTTTTTTTATTAGAAGATGACAAAATCAGCCACGTCAACTTGTTCATATGTCTCCTCACAAGAAGAAAAATTTCACACACCAAGCTACCAAATATGAAATATGTAATTTTGAGCGGAAAAATCTCTCCCTCACAAGAACTCTCTATGCTAACTAGTGTCATACCATAGGCTTGCCCCTATATTCAATCACCACTGCAATGAAAGTAAATGGTTGAAGATCTCAAAGGTGTTTTTGAGTTTGTAACGTAGGTTCGAGTGAGGGTAGGATATCATTTAGGGACAATTATGGCTTATACCCTTCTTGAACATCTCAATCACACTTATTTAATCCACCTTTCATTATGGACCACTTTTTTTAAAATTTACCCACTCTAATTTTCTTATTTCACCCATTTTCTTTCACTTCTCTTTCATACAACTTTCATACAATTCTTTCCTTTGTTGGGTCCTTTCTTTTTTATTATTCATTTGTTTCAATTAAGCACGTAGGCATTCACTAATACTTAGTGGACTAAAGTTTCTTACTCCAATCTTCACCATCCCCAACATAGGTTTTAGAATCAAGTTGCTTTCTAAGTTCAAGGAAGGTATGGTTCAAAAGAGGGATAAAAGTTAAAAGGATCACGGTTTGTAACATGTTTGCCAAAGAAAGGTCCATAGGCTCAAAATGTGTGACTAGGGATAACAATTATGCATGGGTGGGATTTTTAGGCTAATGTGGCCTTCTAATGTCACAAAGATGACCTAAGAACACTTCTCCAACCAAATATAATCAAAATTATCTTGGAAAGACTAATGGGGCAAGTTCTAGATGACATAAGTATGCAAGAGATTTAGAAAAAATACTCTCACCACATGTTCCATGTGAACTCACGAAGGGGTCTTAGTTGCCCCTACCACTAGAGACAAAAATGAGATTATCTATCAATATTCACAACTTAAAAATTTGTGAAGTCACAAAAAAAAGAAGTTTTGTTACAAGGTTTCTCACGTTCATGCCTTTGATTTTTTGAAATTTTTTAAATAGAAGGGGCTTTCTTGTTTTGAGTTTGCACCACGCATAATTTTCTAACTTATGAGAACAACCAAATCCTTAGTCTCACATTTGGCTTTAATAAGGTCAGCCATATGTCTATTCAGACTTCGCCATAGGTGTATAATACTATCCAAGATTTCCAATGTAGCCGGTACTCAGACTTCCCTTGCATTTATAACTTTGATGCCACGAGTACTCAAAGTTACCCTGCATCCAAAGCTCAAAACCCAATCACGATGCTTTCCCCTTAAGAATGTCGTCACTAAGTCTATCATAGGGAAAAGCTTGTCAAAAAATCAGAAAACCAAGGTAGACTTTGCACAACCCCAACATAGGGACCTAAAGTTCCCTCACAGAGGCTAAATTATGAAGTATGAATAGTTGAAGGGGATCCCTATAGCAACAATCATACAGACCCTCTAATAAAGCGATCGTGGTAGGGGATCCACAATCGCGATCACACGATTACAGTCAATATATTGTGATTGCGGTAATCGAGATTGAAATCCTTATTTTGCTTTATTTTGAATACACAGCTACCACCTACCATCTCTATTTTCCCCTATTTTTTTATACATTTATTTGAGTTAAATACACCTAAAAATCATTGAAATAAAAGTAAATTAGTGAAAGATGGGTTGCCTCCCAACAAGCGCCTAATTTAATGTCGTAGTGAGACACTCCTTCCTTACCACGTGGCATCTTTGAAACAAATAAATTCTACTTTGGTGACCACAGGACCTTTCACATGGTAGTATTTCACCCTTTTACCACTCACCATAAATTTCTTCCTTTCATTATCTTCCAACTCAATGGCACCGCTAGGGCATATGTTAGAGATCATAAATAGTCCCGACTGTTTAGAAAGAAGTTTCCCCATAAAAATTTTCAAGAGAAAGTTTTAAACAAGTACACTTTTTATAACATGGAATTCCCATATTAATATTCAATCATCATGCCATTTCTTCATTTTCTCCTAATATAATGCTGAGCTCTCATAAGCCTTGAGTCAAAAATCTTCCAACTCGTGGTGTTTTGTAACACTCGCCTTGGATGCTACTCCCCAATTTATGTTTAATATTTTTAAAGCCCATTGGAATTTGTTCCCAATCCTTAAGGTCAAATGGCATGCTTTCCCAAACACCAATTGGTAAGGTGACATGCCAATTTGGGTTTTGGAGGCCGTTCTATAAGACCAAAGTGTCTCGTCAAGTTTTAGAGCCTAATTTTTGTGCCCTATATTCACTATTTTATCGAGTATTGCTTTCATTTCACAGTTTGAAACTACAACATTGACACTTATTTGGGGGTGATATGGGTTAACTACTTTGTGCTAACTCCATACGTGTCAAGAAGGGCCCCAAATGCCCGATTGCAAAAATGTGAACCTCCATCTCTAATGATTGCACGCGGTGCTCAGAACCTTGAGAAGATGTTCTTTTTCAAAGAGGAGGTTACTCTTTTTCTCTAATTGGTAGGGAGTGCCATGACCTCCACCCATTTAAAAACATAGTCAACTACTACCAATATGCATTTGTTTCCAAATGAACTCACAAATGGACCCATAAAGTAAACACCCCACACATCACAGAGTTCAACTTTATGTAGAGCCTTTTATGTCTTCTAGAGATGCCACCTTGCATTTGGAATTGGTGACAAGCTCATACCTACTCAATGGTGTCCTTATGCATGGAGGTCCAATAATACCCACATTGAAATATTTTAGCAGCGGTATGGATCCCCCTATAATAGTTATGTGAGGAGTGGCATGCTTCAATAATATTATTTATCTCGACCTCCATAATGCACCACCTAATACCATCCATGTAATCTCGAAAAAGGAATGTCTCATTCCAAAAATATCTCTTAGCATCAAACAAAAACCATTTTTTTGGTGGTAGCTAATTCGCTCATGAAGTACACCACTTGCTACATAGTTGGCATAGTCAGCATACCATGGTGTATTTTTTTTCATAATGGACATAAATAATTCATCCGGAAAAGAATAATAAATTTCAATATCCCCATGCCCTTCATGATTACCTTCAAGACGCGATAGATGGTGGACCACATGGTTATCGCACCTCATTTGATCTTTTACCTCAAATTTGAACTCTTACAAGAGAAAGATCCATCTAATAAAACTCATTTTTTATTTGTTCTTGTCCCTGAGGTATTTAAGTGTGAAATGATCCATGTGCACCACTACTTTCATACCTAACAAGTATGTATAGAATTTTTCAAAAGCACATACAACTGCCAATAACTCTTGTTCGATAATGGTGTAGTTGCATTGAGCATTATTCTAGGTTTTTCTTGTATAATAGATACGGTAAAATAGTTTTTTGTTTCGATGACCTAACACCGCACCCAATGAAATCTTACTTGCATCACCTGTTACCTCAAAAGGGGATGAACAATCCGAAGCCATAATGATTGAGGCCAAAATAAGCAACTCCTTGAGGGGATCAAAGAATTTTAAACATGCCTCATCAAAGTTTAATTTAGTCTCCTTCTGAAGATGTTTGTACATTAGGTGAGCTATCTTGGAGATATCCTTAATTAGTGTTGATAAAATTCGGCATGTACAAGAAAGATCCTAACACCTTTTATGAACACGGGGGTAGTTGCTTGGCAATTACTTCTACCTTGGCTTGATCGACTTGAATGCCTTTCCTGATAGCTTATGGACCAAGACAATACCCTCCTTAACAATAAAATAGCATTTTCTCAATTTAGGACAAGGTTTGTTTCCATGCATATTTCAACCACCTTGCTTAGATTTTGAAGACATCATTCAAAAGAGATCCCCACCATTGAGAAGTCATCCATAAATACCTTCATTGAATCTTCAAAAACATCCGCAATAATTCACAATATGTAATGTTGGAAAGTTATTGCTGCATTGTATAACCCAAATTGCATTCACTTGAATGTGAATGTCCCATACGGGCAAGTAAATGTCGTCTTTTATTGGTCCTTTGAGGTGATAAAAATTTGATTATACCCCAAGTAACCATTGAAGAAGCAATACCATCCCCACCCGGCTAATCTATCCAATATTTGATCCATGAAAGGCATCGGAAAATGACCTTTTCTGGTCCACGAGTTTAACTTCTGATAATCTATACACACCCATCATTTGGTGATCGGATGAACGGGGATAAGATCATTCTTTTAATTTTCAACCATCTTGATACCACCCTTTTTTGGGACCAATTGTACCTGGCTTACCCAAGTACTATTGGATATTGTATAGATTACCCCCACGTCAGGCCATTTGATGATTTCCTTCCTTACAACCTTTTGCATGGGTTGGTTAAGACTCCTTTGGTTTTCCACACATGGCACATGATTTTGTTTAAGATTAATTTTGTGGAAAAAAATTCTATGAGTTATTCCTATAATGTCTATGATTCTCCACCCAATGGCTCGAATGGACTTTTTCACCACCACTTTCAATGCATCCACTTGAAAAGGTTCAAGGTCACTTACAATAATGATTGGTAATGTGTCTCTCACTCCTAAGAAAATATGTTTTAGATCAATATTGGCTTGGTCATGAATTGATGGTCTTACGGGTGGCTCTCACAGTTCTTTAGATCAAGATACAACTTTATTAGGTTCTTGGTATAAGATCCAAGTCCCATTAGGCATGCAACCACTTCATCAAATTCCTTGACTTCCTCCCTTTTGCAATTCCATAGCACCCCTATCAAAGGGTCATCCAATAAGTTCACATCGACATGATTTGTCATCAAATATAATTCTTCCCTTTGATTAATAACTCAAAATCTGTGTATTTCACACATGAGTTAATAATTGTAAATTGTGATTTTGAAATCAAATGACAAAGGTTTTATTATCTAATGATGAATAATATTGGTTCTTGCTTATACTTGTGTTTATATTTATTATTGGTGATGATTTACAGAACTAGGTTCCTGTTTTATGTGATTTAACAAATGGGTCTTGATTAACCCTAATAATATGAATTATTCCATGAGTTTGGCCTTGATAAAGATATGAGCATAAGGTGTTTGTGAAAATGTCTAATCTAGTCATATGTTGATGATGTTTTGAACTAGGAAAATGGCCCAATTAGTATGCATGGTGAATAATGGAATTTTAAAGATATTATTAACCATGTAAAATCTAAACTATGACCATATTGGTTTGATGAAAAAAATGGGGTTCAAGACCCTAAACATGAACTTGAATTGTGTGTGGAGCTAAAGTGTGGTATTGAAATACAAGTGAAGAATTAAGGATTTGTACGAATGTCAATGCATGAACATAAGGGGTTAGGAGTTCGAATGTATACTAATAATGGTAATAATATAATTAGTGGTTCAAATTCCTAGCATGAGTGACTTGTGGTTTGAGTCCCTCGCCCGATGAGATGGCTTGTGGTTTGTGTACCACGCCCAATGAGATAGATTATGGTTTGAGTCCCATGCATGATAAGATTGCTTATTGTTCTAGTCTATCTCCTAATAAAATATCTTGTGGTTCGAGTGCCTCGCCGATGATATGGCTTGTGGTTTAAGTCCATCGCCCAATGAAATAACTTATGGTTTGAGTCCCTTTCTCGATAAAATAGATTATGGTTCGAGTCCCTCACCTGATGAAAGGGTTTGTGGTTCAAATCCCATGCTTAATAAGTTGTCTTGTAGTTTGAGTCCCTTTTTCTAATGAGTTTGCTTGTGGTTTGAGTCCCTTGCCTAATGAGTTGGCTTGCGGTTTGAGTCCCTTTCCTAATGAGTTTTTTTATGGTTTGAGTCCCTTTCTTAGTGGAAAATGTTTGAATCAATAAGTATGGTAGGTTAGAGTCATCCACTTCATGACATATGAATGAGTTTATGGAGAATGTTGGTTAAATCTTGTTTCTTTTGTGCCATATTATGAACATGTTGTGTATATATCAACATGTATAATTATATATATAAAAATATGGTTGAAGATGACATAATGAGTTGGCTCTAAATAATAATGCTATTTTATCCTTATCCTCAAGTTACATTCTAGCGCTCTAACTGCTAACCATCTCCATATATTATGTCCCCAATAACATAAGGGCTGAATCTTCTTCTTCTTTTCCTATGCAGTGATAGGTATTCAAGTAGTTCATGAGATCGATGCCATATTGGTGATCTTTCATAATCTGTAAGTCATTTAATTAATAGTCCCTAGCTAATGATCATAGACTTGTCTTGGATTTAGTTTTGGCTACTATCAGGGGTATGTCCCGACATACACTTATATAGACCTTGGATCTATGTAGAGGCATTGTGAACGACTGTGTACTTAGGTGTGTTGGTTAGAATATTAACACTATTTAAATGTTTGATATTTTGTAAGTATTAACTATTAGTCTTAATCTCTGCTACCTTGATATATTTTTACAGTTAATCTAACACTTTTAGTTTGGTATGATGATTAGATTGGTTTAATGAGGTGGTCTTCGATCTAAGTAGGGCTTGAGATACCTATACGACATGGCCTAGTTTTGAGCTGTGTCAAGTTTGTAGCAGAACCTAGGTTCATGGTCAATTGGGTGTTCATAATATTATGTCAAGTAGATTCAATTTTATGGGTATGAAGCTTGCCACACTTAAAAGAAATGGCTATGAGATATTAGGAATGTTTCCCTTTCTTGTGTTTAAATTTCAAAATATTGAGTCTAAGATCTTGGATTCCTCTAATGTCTATTTGCTATCTTTTATATCATGCCTCCATGGAGATTTGGTACTCAGGCAAACACCTTGGCCCCAACGTAGGGCCCTATGGCAGAGCTCATCCAACTTTCATAGTTTAATCCTAGGATAGATTTATGATATTTGACTATCTTCGTAGGGTTCCACACAGCCCCACCAACTCCAACTATGAGAGTGACACTCTTATTTCATCACCTCAAAGGATGCTACTAATGTTGAGTTTCATCGCTCTATCAACCTCTTGAATTAATTGGTAACCTATCAATCGAAGTGTAGTGCTCTAGCTATCATTTTTTAGGCCACAAGATTTGGCCAATATATGTGATTGGACCATTTTATGTTCACATGTACAAAATTCAGGGAGGATCTCTATGGCTTCGTACATGAAATAGAGAAGAATTTTTGAATTATGTATGCTTTGGAGATTGAGGCCATTGAGTTTGCTTCCAACCAATTGAAGGATGTAGAGTACCAATGGTACAAAAGGTGGGAGTTTTCTAGACGTGAAGATGTTAGCCTGCCTTGAGGGAAGATTTCTCTAAGGCTTTCTTACATTTTGTATTTTCTCAAAAGTTGAGGGAGGCAAAAACAGAATAGTTTGTATGCTTGAAGCAACGGAGGATATCTATTCAAGAGTATGACTTGAGATTCCATTAGTTGTCTAAGTGTTCTCTTCAGATAATTTCTAGCCTAAGGGATAGAATGCATAAGTTTTTCTCGATATTCTCTCATGATTTGGTGCTTAAGAGCAAGATGGCTTTGTTGATGAAAAATATATACATCTCTAGTTTGATCATGTATATGCAACAAATAGAAGAAGAGAAAAAAAGCAAGGCGAGTTTAGGAAAATACAATAGAAGAAATTTAAACCTTCTGAATTCAGTGGTAGAGGTTGTGGTAAGTAGCCTAGAAAGAAGTAGGAGAGTTCAAGTTCTTTCTTCTCGGTTAATGCACTTTACCCAATTTATTAGGTGATTGTTGTTCTCTGTTTAGTGGTGTATTTTGATCATCGGGTTCCCAATCTCATATTGACAGGACATAGTCGGCTTTATCCTACCCACCTTATAGATTTTATGGTCATCCTTATCGCGGTCAGTGTGATAAGGGGTAGAATAGATATTTTATATATGGACAGATATGTCACATTCAGCGAGACTGCCTCTCTCAAGCAGCTTCTTGGGCCAATAGGTTCCCTATTGGTACTTCATATACTCCTTTATCGAAGAGTGCTATGCCAGCCTTTACTTCTATTTCTTGTACCAATGCTGGCTGGAATCATTTGTATGCACTTGCTACTCTCTAGGATTCTAAGGCATCTCCCGATGTTGTCACTGGTATATTGAAACTTTTATCCTAAGATGCGTATTGTTCGCTTGATCAAGGGTCTACTTTATCTTATGTGACCCCATTTGTGGTTGTGCATCTTAGTTTTGGTCCTAAGATTCTGTAAGTTTCTCTTTCTATTTCTCCCTTGGTAGGAGACTATGGTTTTTAAGAGGGTCTATAGGAGGTGTGTGATATTTGATAAGGGTAGAGAAACTCTTATAGATTTGACAGAGTTCGATAGGGTTCATTTTAATATTATATTGGGGATAGATTGGTTGCTTTTGTGTTATGATTCCTTAGATTATCAGACTTGTAGGGTCATGTTTAAATTCCATAATGATCTGATCATTATATGGGAACGGGTTCTTTATGCCTAAGGAGAAGTTCATTTTCTATATTAAAGCCCAAAAGTTGATCTATAAGTGGTGTTTGCATTATTTGGTCCGATTTAAAGATTCTAGCTCAGAAAGTCCTTCTCTAGAATCTGTTTCCATGGTTAATGAGTTTCCCAAGGTTTTGCTTGATAATCTTCTTGGTATTCCTCCCAATAGATAAATTGATTTTGGGATTGATCCTATTTTGGACACTCATCCTATTTCTATCCCTCTTCATAGAATGGCTCAAACGGAGCTAAAAGAACTTAAGGAGAAATTGAATGACCAATTAGATAAAGGTTTCATACATCCTAGTGTGTCTCATTGGAGATATCTCGTGTTGTTTGTGTGCAAGAAGTATGGTTCCCTTCATATGTGCATTGATTATCGTCAGTTGAACAAAATGACCATCAAGAATAAATATCCTCTTCCTAGGATAGATGATTTATTTGATCAACTTTAAGGTGCAAAGTGCTTCTCTAAGATTTATGATAGATCGGGTTATCATTTACTAAATATTAGGGATGTGGATATCCCAAAGATAGCATTTAGGACCTAGTCGGTCACTATAAGTTCCTAGTCATGTCCTTTGGATTGAACAATACCCCAGCGGCATTCATGAATTTAACAAATAAGGTCTTTCATCTGTTCTTGGATTTGTTTTTCATTATCTTCATTTATAATTTCTTGGTCTATTCTAAAAGCTAGACGGATCATGTCGATCACCTTTGTGTTGTATTGCAAACTTTAAGGGATCATTATTTGTATGCCAAGTTCCCTAAGTGTGTGTTTTCGTTGAAGGTTATGACATTTCTTGGTTATGTTATCTCTAGTGAACAGTTTATGTTAGATACTATAAAGGTTATGGTGGTAAAGAAGTGGCCTAGACCTCGACTCTAATCTATATTTAGAGCTTATTAGGTCTAGCGAATTACTATAAGTGATTTGTGGAGAGTTGTTCTACCATAGCTTCCCCATAGACAAAGTTGACCCAAAAGAAGGTTAAGTTCTTGTGGTTGGATGCGTGTGAGGGTAGTTTCGAGAAGTTGAAAGATAAATTAACTTTGACTCCTGTTTTGACCGTGCCTAAGGGTAATGATGGTTTTGTGGTCTATTGCGATTTTTCTAGTATTGGTCTTCGTTTCATATTGATGCAACATGGTATGATGGTTGCCTATACTTCTAGGAAATTGAAATTTCATCAGAAGAACTACCCTACTCATGATATGGGATTCATATTGACATCTTTTCTGATCATAAGAGTCTTCAGTATGTGTTTACTCAGAAGGAGTTGAATCTCCGACAGAGGAAGTGGCTTGAGTTATTGAAAGACTTATATATCATCTAGGTAAAGCTACTGCAGTTGCCAATGCTCTTAGCAGATTGTCCATGGGGAATATAGCCCATGTGGATGAGGATAAGCAGGAATTAGAGAAGGACATTCACCATTTAGCTAATCTCAAATTTCATCTCATGGACTCAAAAAATAGTAGTGTGGTTGTACGTCCGGTATCACATTCGTCCGTTATTGTTGAAATTAAGGAAAAGAAAGATTTGGATCTTAATTTGATTAAGATCAAGGGTAATCCAGGTCAACAAAAGGTTGGTTACTTTATGATTGGTGGTGATAGTATCATAAGGTACCAAGGTAGGCTATGTATCCAGACGTTGATGGATTGAGGGAAAGTATTATAGCCGAGGCTCACAAATCTTGATATGTTATACATCCCAATTCTACGAGGATGTATCCCTATAATAGAGAGTTTAATTAATGGGGTAATATGAAGCGATATGTGTCTAGTTATATGGCTATGTATATGGTGTATCAATAGGTGACGGTTGAGCATATGAGGCTCGGAGGCTTGTACCAAGAGATTTTATTGCCCAAGTGGAAGTGGGAGGCGATTGATATGGATTTTGTTACCGGTGTTCCACGATCTCAGAATCAATGTGATTCTATTTAGGTCATTGCGGATAGGATGGCCAAGTCTTCTCACTTCCTACTCTTAAGGACTAATTTTCCGATGGAGGATTATGCCAAATTATATCTTGTGGAGATTGTGACATGGAATGGTGATCCAACTTCTATTATTTCAAATCGTGGCACTCCATTTCCATCCCACTTATAAAAGTCGTTCCAAAAAGGTTTGGGGACTTAGGTGTGACTTAGTATCATTTTTCACCCGCATATGGATGGACAAGCAGAGAGGACCATCCAAACATTTGAAGATATGTTTTGGGCTTGTGTGATTGATTATGTCTATAGTTGTTATGACCATTTTCCTTTGATTGAATATGCCAATAATAATATCTATCATTCAAGCATTGGTATGGTGCCTTTTAAGGCATTGTATGGTAGGAAATGTCGTTCTCCCATTGGGTGGTATGAAGCTGTTAAGGGTAATATTTTTGGCCCCGATTTAGTTCACCAACCCTTAGAAAAGGTGAAGGTGATTCGTGAGAGGTTTAAGACCGCTCAAAGTCACCAAAGGTCTTATGCGAACATGTAGAGTAGAGATCTAGAGTTTAATGTTGGTGATTGGGTATTCTTGAAGGTGTCTCCCATGAAGGGAGTGATGTGATTTGGTAAAAAGAGAAAGCTTAGTCCCCGATATGTTGGTCCCTACTTTATTAAGAGAAGTATTGGCAATGTTACCTATAAATTGGAGTTACCCTCTTGTTTGAATTTTATTAACCCAGTTTTCTATGACAATATATTAAGAAACTATATGGGTGATCCCTCGTTGGTTGTTTCCTTGGAGGGTGTTGGTATTTCAGACTCTTTATCCGATGACAAAATCTCGGTGAGGATCTTAGATCGTTAGGTTCGCCGGTTGCAAAGAAAAGAAGTGACTTCGGTAAAGGTTCTATGTAGGAACCAAAGGTCCGGGGAAGCTACTTGGGAGGCGGGGGAGGACATGAAGTCCAAGTATCCAATTTTTTTTAATTTTCAGAAACTCATGATTGAGGTATATCTTAATTCACCTAATTTGATTTATGTCCTTTGTAGACAATAGGCTCAAGTCCATAAAGATTGAATGAACCAAGTGTCTTTGATAAATGATAGGTTTGAATCCCTTAATTGATGAAATAAATAATTGATTGATAATGATCATGATGTGTGATGTGTCCTTCTTGATGCTTTGCTTAGCTAACTCGATTAAGGGTTATTTGGTGCATAATAATATGTAAACTATTGTTCATACTTGCCTTACCCGTCATTCTAGGATGAATGATCCAAGTTGGGGAGAATTGAAAGACCTAGCTTTGGACCGTTAGAAAAAAATCTCATAAATTATGCTATCTGACCAAGATATGGTTTAGGTGTATCACTTGTACACTAGTGTACGATTCGTACCCTTCTAGACTACCCTATCTCATATGTTGGGAAGTCTAGTTGGATAGTATATTAGTCAAGGTATGACATAGATTTCCCTTAGTCATTCATGAGGGTACGAGTCGTAGCAAGGCAAGTCATATAGTGCTTGGTACTTTTCCTGGTGACACTATCATGGATATGAATTGTAGGTATGGTTTAGGATACCATTAGTACCCTTTGGATACAAGCCAGTGGTATGTGGTCGTACCTTAGGTAGAATCTGGGTCATTGGTGAAGCCTTGGGTATAATTTAGAGTACCACTCGCATTCTAAGGTACATTGACTCAAGAGAGTCGTACCCACCTGGAAAGCCACTTTTTAGATTTTAAGTCTAGGGATTTGTAGACATTTCCCTACACAAAACCCTTAATCCCCCTCACTATATAAGGCATTGTGTCCTCCTAAACCCTCATATTTTCAAGACCTAATCATTCCAAAACACTCTCAAAAGTTCTTGAAACTAGATTAGAGGCTAGGGTTCCAAGAGTTCTCATCTAGAGGCAAGGAGTAGTCAATTTTATTGGTGGATCACCTTTTATAAGGCATGTAATTCTTTACCTTTATTAATAACTCAAAAACCATGAATTTCGAACATAGATTAATAATTGTAAATGGTGATTTTGAAATAAAATGATAAGGGTTTTGTTGTCTAATGATGAATAATGTTTGTTCTTTCTAACACTTGTGTTTATATATGTTATTGGTGATGATTTTCACATGTGGGTTCTTTTTGTATGTGATTTAATAAAATGGGTATCGATAAACCCTAATAATGATGAATTCTTTCATAAGTTTGGCCTTTATAAAGATATACGCTTAAGGTGTTTGTGAAAATGTCTAAATGAAATGTCTATTCACATGTTGATGATGTTTTGAACTAGAAATGTCCCAATGAGTATGAATGGTTAATAAATGGAATTGTAAATATATTTTTAACTATTTAATAACATAAACTATGACCATGTTGGTTTGTTGATCAAGAAGGTTGTTCAAGCCCCTAAACATGAACTTGAATTATGTGTGGAGCTAAAGTGTGGTATAGAAATGCAAGTGAAGAATAAATGAGTTGTATGGATGTTAATTCATGAACTAAGGGGGTTAAGAGTTCAAAGTTTGACTAATAATTGTAATAAGATGACTAGTAGTTCAAGTCCTTAACTCTAGAGACTTGTGGTTTTATTCCCTCGCTCGATGAGATGGCTTGTGGTTTGAGTCCCTCGCCCAATAAGATGGCATGTTGTTCAAGTATCTCGCCTGATGAGATGGTTTGTGGTTCGAGTACTTTGCCCTATAAAATTGCTTATGCTTTGAGTCCCTCACCATATGAAATATCTTGTGGTTTGAGTCTCTAACCCGATAAAATGGTTTGTGGTTTGAGTCCCTCACCCGATGAAATGGCTTATGGTTTGTGTCCATTTCCTAATAAGTTGGCTTGTGGTTTGAGTCCCTTTCCTAATGGGTTGGATTGTGGTTCGAGTCCCTTGCCTAATGAGACTGCTTATCGTTCGAGTCCCTTGCTTAAAGATAAATATTTGAATCTGTAAGTATGGAAGGTCGGAGTCGTCCACCTCATGACATATGAATGAGTGCATGGAGAATGCTTGCTAAGTCTTGTTTCCTTTGTGGCATATTACGAACATGTTGTGTATATATCTACATGTATAATTATGTATATAAAAATATGGTTGAAAATGACGTAATGACTTGGCTCTAAATGATAATTCTATTTTATCCTTATCCTTTAGTTATATGCTAGCGCTCGAACCACTAATTGTCTCCATACGCTATGTCCCCACGTGACATAGGGGCCAAAGCTTCTTCTTCTCTTGCAGTATAGTGACAGGTGTTCAAGTGTTTCATGAGATCGATGTTGCAGTGGTGAGCTTCCATACTCAATCAGTCATCCGTTTCATAGTCTTTAGCTTATGATCATAGATTTGTCTTGGATTTGGTTTTGGATACTGTCTGGGGCATGTCCCGACATATACTTATATAGACTTCGGATTCATGTAGAGGCATTATGAATGATTGTGGACTTGGGTTTGTTGGTTAGAATGTTTACATTAATGAAATATTAGATAGTGTCCAAGTATTTACTATTAGTCTTAATTTCCGCTACCTTGATATATATTCGTAGTTTATCCAACACTTGTGGTTTGGTATAATAATTGAGTTGGGTTAACATGGTGGTCTCCGGTAAATGTTTGACTTGATATGCCCATAAGACATGGATCGATTTTGGGGCATGTCAAATATATATCATAATCATTCCATACCTAAGTCTACAGTTGTCCAAACAAAGCCTCTAAACCTAACCAAAGAATATCTATTCGGGACATGCCCTCGACCACAGCTAAAATCCAAAGTCTATGAAATACTAGAAGTATGAAAAGAAATCCATAACATTAAATGGATACTCTCCGAACAACACCATTTTTGCCGAATTAGATCAATAGGCAGGAGGAGTATGGATGGTTCCTGCATCGCGTGGGGATACAGCGTCCACTAATGGGTTAGCGGGTGAACGCTACCATGCACTCAGGATAAGGATAAAATAATGCAAACCTTTAATACCAAGTAAAATAACCATATGCCTTCACATCAATATATATATATATATATATATATATATATATATATATATATATAATCCATGACAAGAAAGGGAACCAAGTTTAGAATATCTTTAAAACCATTAACCTCGGTATGTGTAGCATCACCATCCTAAAACCACACACTGGCTATATGGGTCCATTTTTACCCCCTAAATGGGCCCCGATGCATGTAGCCGCACGAATCAGAGATACCATAGGAGAAGGGGATTCCTGTGTGCCCTTCGCTCTCTATGATATATATAAACAACTGTTACTTTGGGGATTCCGGTGCACCCCATAAGTATTATATATGGTTCCCATGCCATTATTTCCCAATTAAAACCATTACTTCACAACCAAACCACCAATTCCATTTATTATTGACCAAGGCTATAAGTAGTGGTATTGTCAAACCGTCTATAACATACAAGCAATATCCTCAACCATCCTATAACAAAAAAAGGGATTCCCATGTACCCATAGATTACATTATTAAGTTGCTTGGGGGATTACCATATACCCCACAAGACGATCATTATTAAGTTTGATTAGGGGTATCCCATATACCCTGCAAGATGATCATTATTAAGTTTGCATGGGAGATTCCCATATACCCCATAAGGACGATCATTTAAACCAATTACATAGCCACCAAGGCCTTACAATTTAACCATTCCTAACCGTTTACACCATTTAGGATTTCATTACCATGTTATACCATGCAAAGATTCACTGAAAGTTCAACAATGTAACCAAAACTTTCTCGTAGGCATTTTATCAAACATGTTGGGGCCATGTAGTTTCCAAAAACAAAACCAAGTACCAATTAACCATTCACAAGCAACCACATGTCCAAAACACAAATAAAGCATGAAAAAACATAATTAAGCAGAGGAAAACCATAAAAAACCATTTATAACAAAAAATCCCAACATATATTTAAAACCCAAAACCATACAACAATTATACCATGAAAACCATACATTAAATCATGTATTTAGTTGAACTAACACTGAGGGAGTAGTAACATGCCTTATTTACGAAGATTCACGGATAGAACATGACTCTTGATCCTCTAGATGGACACCTTGATGAAAACCCTGGACAACCTTTTTGAGAGAGTTCAGAGAGGATTTTGAGATTGTTTATAGCTTTCCAAGTGAGTTATAAGAGGACACAAAGTGATATATAATGTGGGGACTTAAGGTTTTTGTGGTGGGAAATGTCCAAACTACCCTCAGCTTAAAAGCTAAAAACTTAACCACAAGAGAGTATGACCTATCCCCCTAAACTGTACCCTAGGGTATGAGTGGTACCCTTATCTCGTACCATAGACCTTCTCTTGGACCTCCAAGATGATCAACATATGACCACACATGCCCAACTCCTATCCTAATGTACGAGAAGTGTTCTTGTAACTGTACCTTGGTCAGAATCTACTAGACTAGACAACAAGCATCATACAGTTTGGGAAGGAACCACTCTTCCACTATCATACTACTAGTACGATGCCATCATGATTCTTAAGTACCCAATACAGCAATTTGGTATATCCATTAATCACAACATTCGATACCACCCTTCTTTATAAGCAGTACGATTTACCTTTCCAAAGATTTAGTGACCCCTATAATTTTCACAA
The DNA here is from genome assembly GCA_030864225.1 of Capsicum baccatum var. pendulum. Lineage (NCBI taxonomy): Eukaryota > Viridiplantae > Streptophyta > Magnoliopsida > Solanales > Solanaceae > Capsicum > Capsicum baccatum. The sequence goes on along the minus strand of CM061552.1, from coordinate 245,903,252 downwards.
GGATCCTCACATCCTATTCCTCTTCTAACCATCCTTTATGACAACAGTTCCACCTCACCCATCTTTTCTTCTCCATAACCTTAGTTCTAGTAGTCACCCCAAAATCTCTACCACAAGGAACTTCTATCTTCCCTTGTTTAAAATAAATACTACGATCCCATCTTACTACAACCCTAACACAAATGGGTCACTCAAGGAACTAGAGCATATGCATTAAGATTAAGGAGAGTTACTTTTGGATTACGAATCTTTTTTGTTGTACTAACCAAGGCATCTCCTGCACAATGAGATATACCACCATAGGCATGAGGTATTTCATAGAAACCACCTTGATTATAAATGAAGATTCACCCTGACATAACATACCATAGTAGGAGTCCTTAAAACTGGACTCCAAAAGAAACATGAGTGTATATATCATGGGTAATGTAACATAAGGTCAAGATTCATATCCTTGGAACAAAGCAAATGTTGAATGCAAGCCTTAGGCATAAGGGCTATTAGAATGCGTGCCATGCTAGTAGAGTTCCTGCTTAACCAAGATAGCAGAGAATCGGTAGAATATGAGTAAATGCACCCCAGCCTTCCCTTGAAGTCCACCGCTAAAAATAAATTTATGATTAACCCTCGACCATCATCTAATTACACCTATTAGCACAACACTCTGCTCTAATGGGTATCACTTAGGGAGTACCCTAGGGACACTTAGTTTTCCTATACCTAAAACCCCATCGATCCAATGCTACCTAGAGTCCAGCATAGTCATAAAAATACATGGTCTAACCCTTCCAATGACTTAACCCCTAGTTTTCCAATTCAACCTGAACCTCCTGCCTATATGTCACAACATTCCAATCCTTGCATCCTTGGAGTCAATCAATCTCCTCCTTTCCACATACCCTACCAAGATGACCAATCTATCTCCATAAATATCGCATTGCTATTCTTGAACCATCACACTCCCTTCATCAACATCAACATCTAAGATTCACAGTTAGTTTCTATCAACCATCCTGCACTACTAACAAAGTACTCTATATAAAATATACATATATGATCCACCATATAAGGAGCACACCTTAAATTCCCTATTCACCAACCAAAACCTGATACATTCCCAAAGGAAACCATCCCCCTTATGCATAAAAGAATGGAAGTACCACATAAGGAAACACTAGGATTGATGAACCTTCAACTGGAGCCATTCTATAAAGAAGGAATAGAAATTGGACAAGATTAATCCCAAACTCAATCTCCCCATTAGAAGGATACCATGAGGTTCATCAAGAAGGACCTTAAGAAACTCACTCAACACTGGAACTGAATGCAAAAAAAAGACCTTCTAATTTAGAATCTATAATCCAAACTAGATAATAATTGAGATACCCCTTTTGAGATTAGTGTCCGAGCTCTAAGATATAGTGTGCACTTCCGCTTAGGAGATAGGGAACTATCTTCCCACTAAATAATTGACTCACTGGGGGCTTAAAGACAACCTTACGGGTCTGACAGTCTAATGATACATTGCACGAGTGCAACCAATCTAACCCCTGAATGACATTGAAATCCACCATATTTAATTCAACAAATCCACCAAATCTCTTTTACTACCAATAGATACCACACACCCCCTATAGACTCTTTTTGTTAATTTCAAAGTCACCTATCAGGGTAGAAATAAAAAAAACAGTTCCAAATAAACTTTGGTCCAAACCAACATACACAGTTATGAGTGGTTCAGATAAAAGAGAGAGGACCCTGGGCCAAGTAAACAACACACATCACGGGAAGATGGTTTTTCAACATACTAGTATCAGTATCAATAGATGTCTCAGATTCCTAAAGTATAGTAAGGGAATTGAGACAATCTCGACTAATATAGGAGTCATGAGTAACACCCCTCGGTACAAGAGTTAAAGAAGTGGCAACGGGTATCCTATTTTCCTAAGAGGCAATCCTTATAGGACACTCCCCATGCATGTGACCCAACTATTCATAACTAGAACACCGATTCCTTGTTTTCTCCCAACAACCACGGTGTGACCAACTATAAAATCTGTAAGGACCATTGGATGGTGGCTATTGGGGCCCACTAGCCTGAGATTAAGCACCGTGTGACCATAGAAGCATTACCACTCTAAAAATATCTGTCTCCCGATGGTTTTGGGTAGGGAGCACGAGCCATAAAATAGTAGTTAGGACTCTGCCTACTCTTTCTCTTAGACCAGTCACCACTACATAGTTGGCCTCCACATTGTTCAAAAAATTAATACCTCTGAATCTGCCTATTTCCCAGCTTTTCCTTATTCTTCCTTGTACAAATAAAATGGGACTAGCGTGACTGAGTTGTCACTATCTAACTGTATAGATGAATAGAATATAAAAGCTCAGCATTGGTAACCTTTCCTTGCTGAAATTGAACATGTGTACCACCTTCGAAAGTAGGGTCAGTGGATATCGGTGGAACTCTATGGGTAAAATCAAAAATTGTGACCCTTGACCAGGTCTGTGCCTCATGAGTTTGAAAAGATCCATCCATGTTTCCTTAGAGTGGGACTGGTGAGTTTTCACGAACTTTAGATCTTTGGGAGGGCATGATCTGAAAGGTTAACCAAAGAAGATTTGGGAAAGAGTTCAAGCCCTTAGACTCTATAGCTCAAAAATAGAACTACAACAAAGTCAAACATTCCTAAATGCCTCATAGCCTCCTGATTTTAAGTGTAGTGCAAAACTCTCCCATAAGTAAGACTTTACTCGACATGTCTTTGTGGAAACCCCATGAAACTGAAACCTAGGATATGATACCAACTTAACACTACCCAAACCAAGGCCTTATCATAGTAGGAATCTCATGTACAACTAGGACTAGAGACCACCCCTGATATCTAATCCAACCAACCAATGCATACCCTAAGTTGGATGAATTCTAAACATATACAAAAATAGCAAATTCAAAGATATAATGACTTTAGAATAGGTCTACTTTCTGTACCAACCCAAGTCAATCCATCCCATCACCAACAAAATAAATAATAACCCAAAGTGTATATATAACATAATTATTCCATACATATGTCCACAATTATCCATACAAACCCTCTAAACCAAACCAAAGAATATCTAGTCAGGACATACCCCCGATCATAGCAAAAATCAAAAGTCTATGAAATACCAAAAGTATGAAAAGAAATACATAATATGAAAGGACGTGTTCTAAACTATGGAAGCTTACCAGTTTAATCCAAAACCGATTGTCCTCAAATCCAATCAATAATCAATAGGAGTAGTATGGCCGATTCCTGTATCGGGTAGGGATACAGCGCCCGAAGATGGATTAGTCGGTGAACGCTACCATGCACTCAGAATAAGGATGAAATAATTACAACCCTTAAAACCACGTAAATAACTATATCTATTCACATCTACACATTTATATATATATATATATATATATATATATATATATATATATATAATCCATGCCAAGAAACGGAACCAGGTTTAGCATGCCTTTAAAACCTTTAACCTAGGTATGTGAATCTTAACTATCCTAAAACCACCCACAATCTATATGAGGTCCAGTGTTACCACCAAAACGGAACCCGGTTCATGTATCCCTATAAACCGGAGATACAATATGAGTCAGGGATTCCCATGTACCCTTCACTCTCCATTATACATATGTACAATGTACTTAAAAGATTCCTATGTACCTCAACTTAGAGGATTCCTGTGTACCTCATAGTATCATAAACGGATATCCATGCCCTACCCCTCATGTTAGCAAACATGATTTTCTAATGTTCATTCATTGAACTCCCACCATCACGATTAGCTTTCATACCCCACCATTATTGCCTAATTAAAACCATTATTCTAACCAAACCATTATTCTATTATTATTAACCAAGGCTATTAGTAGTGGTATCGTCATACCGATTATAACTTGCAAGTATTGTCCTTAGCCAAATCTTACAATGGTCAATGGATTCCCATGTACCCTAGACCTTAGTATCTAATTAACTTGGGGGATTCCCATGTACCACACAAGTACCCATTACCATATTAGCTTGGGGGATTCCCTTGTACCCCACAAGTATGTTTATTAAGATAAATCATTCCAAAACTATTTAAACCATTCATATTATTTAGGGTTCCACTACCAATTTTAAACCATGCATAAGTTCCATTGAAAACCCAATAATATGGTAAAAACATTGTTATAGGAATTTTATCAAACACATTGGGGGCATAGTATTTCCAAACCCAAAGCCAATTACCAAAAAACCATTCTTATACAACCAGTTATCCAAAACCACAATTAATGCATATAAATCATAATTAATACATAGTAAAACTATAACCAAGCATTTATAACCAAACCCCCTAAATTATATTTGAAAAACCAAAATCATATAACATTCAAATCATGAAAACATTATATAAAGTCCATGACTTTAGTTGAAACTAACAATGAGGGAAGATAATATGCCTTAAACCAAGATGATGATGGATAGAAATCACCAAGAAAAGGCCCAATTTGCTCCTTAAGTTAAAACACTAGCTTTCATTTCCCAAGAACTCCAGAGGGATTTAAGAACATTTTCTAAGTGTTTAAGAATAGAACAGTTGGGTAACTAACTTCCTAAGTGCAATATAAGTCATGTAAATCATTAGGATAAGTGGGAAAATGTCTAGATTGCCCTCACTTAAACTACACTTAATTCCCATCATAAGGTACGACTGACCCTTATGAATAGTACCCATCCTACATGAGTGGTACCCACCTCTCATACGCTAGGCTCTCCCCTTGGACCCAATATTGTCCAAGGTACAGCACACCCAAAACCAAGTCATATCCAAGTATACGACTATTACCCATAAATTGTACCCCTTGCAGAATAGAATTTCAGGAGGTTTGAACAATTACCACCGTCCGAGTCCATGGTACGACTCGTACCCTAGATTATGGCTCATGGTGAGCTACTCATACTTAGATCCATCCTAAGTTACCAAGTCTAAGGTTAAGTTAAGTAGCCAAATGACCCGTATGCACCGATACGACTCATACCACCCAAATCATACCTATTCCAGTAACTAAATCTATCCAACCAACCAACACTGTTCAGCATACGACTGGACCATACAACTCGTACCTAAGTGTATGATTCATTCCCCTAAGTCATATCTTTCCTAGAAACCAAAAATTAAGGAAATTTTCTATGTTTAGAAACCAAGGTATTTCAGTCTCCCCCACTAGGAACATTCATCCCCAAATAATGGACAAGGTAGGGGAAACCTCACACATAAGTCATTTGTATTATAAAATATATTCCCAATCTTTAACAAGGTTTGAAAACAAAGATGCAAAACTATTAATGTTTCCTTTAACAAACTCAAAAAATAAAGATGTATTAAAGAAACATACCTTCTGCACGAATCCCCGGAGAAGAAAATAGATGAGAATATTTGGACTTTATGTGCTCCTCTGCTTTCCATATAGTTTCTTCCACCTTATGGTTCTGCCAAAGAAACTTAACCGAATCCACATACTTGGTCCGCAACCTATGAACCTGCCTATCCAAAATCTCAACTGGGACCTCTTCATAAGATATAGACTGAGATACGCAACCCCTTAGAAAGAGACAATTAAAGAAGGATCACCAATGCACTTCCTCAATATGTAAACATAAACTACCGGATGAATAGAGCTCAAACATAGAGAAACTCCAATTAATAAGCCGCATTACCAACCCTTCATAGAACTACATAAGGACCAACTTACCGGGGACTAAGATTTTGCTTTTTACCAAACCGCATTACTCCCTTCATGGGAGATACCTTTAAGAACACCCTATCCCTAAACTCAAACTCCAAGTCTCTATGCCTTACATCAGCATAGGAATTTTGGAGAATTTGGGCAGCTTTAAGCCTATCCCAAATCACCTTCACCTTTTATATGGCCTAATAGACCAAATCCAGACCGAACATATCTGCCTCACTGAGGTCGAACCAGCCAGTAGGAGATCTATACCTCCTACCATAAAATGCCTCAAACGGGTCATACCAATACTAGAATGATAGCTATTATTGTAAGAAAACTCTACCAAAGGTAGATGCTCAACCCAACGGTTAACATAATAAATAACACATGCCTGAAGCATATCCTCCAATGTCTGAATAGTTCTTTCTGCTTTCCCATCCATCTGATGATGAAAAACAACACTCAGACTCATCTTAGTACCCAATCCCTTCTGAAAAGATCGCCATAAATGAGATGAAAACTGTGTTCCAAGATCAGAGATAATTGAAATAGGTACTTTATGCAACTTTACAATTTCTTAAAGATATAACTTCGCATAATCCTTTGCTAAAAAGGTAGTCCTTACTAGAAAGAAGTATGAAGACTTTGCAATCCTTTCCAAGATTACCCAAACTTAATCAAATTAGTTTCGCGACCGAGGAAGAATGGTAATGAAATCCATATTGATTACCTCCCTTTTCCATTAAGGCAAATCAATTTCTTGATACAACCCACCAGGTCTCATATGCTCAACTTTTACTCATTGACACACTATTCATTTGGGCTTAAAATCAGCCACATCTCTTTTTATAGCATTGCACCAATATATCACCTTAAAATCATGATACATCTTTATTAGGCCAGGATGTACAACATAGTGCAATTTATGCACCTTAGCCAAGATCTTTTGCCGCAAACCATCGACATCAGAAATGTAGTACCTTAAAGTGTCATCACCATAGATCTTCAACACCATTACCTTTTGCATACCTACACCACTCTTGATTTTCATCAAGATAGGATCTAGCACTTTTTCTCCTTAATCGCTGCACCAAGAGATGACCAAAACACTTCTTGTACGATCACCCCACCATCCTCAAAGTCCAAGGGGTGAAATCAAGGATTAGCCAAGTGGTGAATATCTTTCACTAATTCCTATTTTTGTTTCTCAACATGAGATAAATTCACCATGGACAACCTACTAAGGGAATCAACAACAACATTAGCTTTGCCTGAGTGATAGTGAAGACTCATATCATAGTCCTTAAGAAGCTCCAACCATCTCCTCTACCTGAGATTTAGCTTCTTCTGAGTGAACACATACTCTAGACTCTTATGATCAGAAAAGATATCTATATGCACTCCATACAAATAACACCTCTATATTTTAGAATCAAAAACCACCGCATAAAACTCCAAATCATGAGTATGATAATTTGTCTCATTCACCTTTAACTGCCTAGAAGCATAGGCAATAACCTTCTTATGCTGCATCAAGACACAACTAAGTCCCATCCTAGATGCATCATAGTAAACCACAAACCCCTCACTGCCCTCAGGTAATGTCAAAACTAGAGCCAAAGTTAGCTTATCTTTCAACTTCTCAAAACTCCCCTTACAAGCATCCGACCAAGAAAACTTCACCTTTTTCTGAGTCAACTTAGTCAATAGGGCTATCATCATCAAAAAGCTTTCCACTAATCGCCAATAATACCCAGCCAAACTTATAAATATCTAAATCTCGGATGGAGTCATGGTTCTAGGCCATCTTTTAACCACAACCACCTTTTGCAGATCCATCATGATCCCCTTGCTAGAAATAATATGACCAAGAAAATTCACAGTGTTTAACTAAATTCACACTTGGAGTACTTGGGATACAACTATTGTTCCTTCAAGGTATGCAATACCACAAAGAGGTAATTAGTATAATCCACCTCACTGTTGGAATAAACCTAAATGTCATCAATAAACACAATGAAAAAGTGATCTAATAACTTCCTGAAAACTTTGTTCATCAAGTCCATAAATATTGTCAGGGCATTAGTCAAACAAAATAATATCACTAAGAATTCCAAGTGCCCAAACTGAGCATGAAAAGCTGTCTTAGGGATATCCTCCTCCCTAATCTTAAGTTGATAATACCAGACCTAAGATCTTTATTTGAAAAGAACTTTGCACTTTGCAACTGAGCAAACAAGTAATCTATACTTTGGAGAGAATAATTGTTCTTGACCGTTAGCTTATTTAACTATCGATAGTTAATGTACATCCAATGGGAACCATCTTTCTTGTGCACGAACAACACTGGTGCACCCCACGGGGATACACTAGGACAAATAAAACCATTATCCAAAAGTTCATTAAGTTGCCCCTTGAGTTTCCTCAACTCAGTTGGAGCCATTCTACAAGGAAAAATAGATATTGGATGAGTTTCTAGAACCAGATCAATACCAAACCCTATTTCCCTATTCGGAGAAACACTAGAAAAGCATTAGAAAAAACACCCCATAAGGACAACTCTTCCACATCACCACTATCCTATACCACTCTTTGTACCATTGGTACACAAGATCATTGAGCTAATAAGATGTAAAATTGACACCTTCCACATTTATGACCTGCATTACCCTGAATATCTTCTCTATTTTATCCAAGAAAGTTTACATATCCTTCTCCATCTTCACACCAATAAAAGTAGGAGGATTTAGCTTCATAAATTGGCCAACCCTTATGGCCTCAGTAAAAAACCTACCAAATGTATCCCACTCATCCTGAGCAGCAACCAACTGAGTAATTATATGAATGGACTGGCAAAATTCCATATTAGTCACCTCACCCTGATGAGGACTATCAGCAATTGGGCAAACTCCATAAAAATCAGGGAACTAACCCTGAGATCGAGTATGACCTCTAGATATAGGGCGTACCCCATCAAATTATCCCTAGATAGAATAGAATAATTTCCTTATGTTCTAGATTGTTGAGGCATGATATGAAAAAAGAATAACCAAGTATTAGATAAGAATTCTAGAACTAAGACTCCAAGCTTGAAAAAAAAATACCAAGAAAGTAAAACATTCATAAATACCCTGTAGCCCCTCTTTTATAAGTGTGGCATACTACACACCCTTAAATAAGACTCTAGTAGATATGCCTTTGTGGACTCCAACTGACCATGAATCTAAATATCTAATACCAACTTAACATGAATGGACCCTGGGCCTTTTCATTATGGGTGTCCCAAGTTCGATCAAGATCAGAGACCACCCCTGCTACCCAACCCAACCTCCAGTTGCTTGTCTTGAGTTGGCTAATTGTGAGCATATAACAAGATAGTGTAATGGCTCATATGAAGACTCTAGAATAGGATCACGACCGTGATTAACCCAACTAAGTCCGACTATTTCATACCAATCTTCTAATCGTACCAAACCAAACCAAATTGATAAATCCGACCATAACCAGATAACTTTCATAAGTAATTAAACATATAATCCCAAAATAAAAAAGGATGGAAAAACCAACAATATCATCAACCAGTATCATCCCCAATACCAATACCAATGCTAAGGCTATCACCAATATCGATCCTCCCATTTCAACCTATCGTAGTTCCACAAAAGCCTCTAACCAAGAGAATACAAAAATCTGGGTTGGACATGCCTCCAACCATAGCTAAAACCAATATCAATAACTAATCCAAAGTATGAAATAACATCCATGAACTCCCTTTCGAATAGACGAAAGCTTACCACTTTAATCTAAAACTGACACCTGCATGTCTGAATGCTAAGTGAGAGGGGTAGAATATTTGTTTTTGTAATGCAGGGGGTTAAAACCCCTGGAATATAGGTTTGCGGGTGAACGCTAGCATGAATTCAAGATAACGATAAAATAATTCCATTTAATAAAAATATGTAAAACAATCCATATGCACACAACCCATACATATATCTATATATAACTATACTGGGATAAAATTCTTAGTTTAGCATGCATTCAAATCCTTTAACATAGGTATATAAATCTTACCCATCCTAAAACTACCCATGGGATATATGTGCCTAGTGTAACCCCCTGAATAGTACCTAATAAATGTAGTCGCACGAACTAGAGATACCATAAGATTTAAGGATTCGCATGTACCCTAAACTCTCCATGATACTTATGTACAGTGTACTTAGAGTATTCCTGTATACCCTATAATATCATAAAAGGGTTACCATGCCCTACCCCTAATGTCGGCAAACATGAATTTCTAGTGTTCGTTCATTGAACTCCCACCTTCACAGTTAGATTTCACACCTCGCCATTATTGTCCAATTAAAACCATTTTTTTAACCAAACCATTATTCCATTATTATTAACTAAGCCTATTAGTAGTGGTATCGTCATATCGACTACAACTTGCAAGTATTCCCATGTACCCATAGACCCTATTATCTAATTATCATAGGGGATTCCCATGTTCCCCACAAGTATCCTTTACAATATTAGCTTGGGGGATTTCCTTGTACCCCACAAGTATGTTTATTAATACTCGGAGTAGTAAGGATACTAGTGATCCACCCATGCCTAAAGTTGATAATACAAGGGAGTATTATGTTAGCATGAAGGATACAAAAAAAATTAGTGGTAAATTATGAGGCCTCTTAGGATCCTATAATTGCAAAAAAAAAAGAGTAGAAATAAAGAAAAGGGTAAGGAGGTCATACCACTACTAAAGCCCATTCCCCAACCTACACCACCTTTTACCCAATGATTGAAGAATAAAGTAGAAGAAGGAAAGTATAAGAACTTTATTTATATGTTGAAGGAGTTGACTGTGAACATCCATTTTCTAAAAGCTCTTGAACAGATGTATGGCTTGTAAAATTTATAAAGGATTTTGTGAAAAAAAAAGTGAACTATCAATTATGAGAATGTTGGTGGTTTGCATAATTATAGTGTGATTACATATCTATATTTTATGAAAAAGAAGGGTAACTTAGGTGCCTTCATAATTCCTTACACGATTAGGTCATCCATCTTTTCCAGGGCTTTGTGTGACATGGATGAAAGCATTTACTTGATGTTGTTAGCAGTATTCAAATAATTGGTCTTGAGACCCTCTGAAATAACAATAATGAGGTTACTAATGGTAGATCGTATGGTTGAAAAAGATTGTGGATATATTGTTTGATGTTTTGGCCAAGGTGGATAATTTTATCTTTTTGGTCGACATATTATCATGGATTGTGAGATTGATTTTTAGATTCCCATAATTTTAGGGATACTATTTTTAGCCACTAGTACGGAATTGGTGAATATGGAAAGAGGTGAGTGATAACGCCCAAACTACACTCTCGTTTGAAAGTGTAAGCGGTCGATGTCAAATATATTACCCAACTGGGTTGGGTGTCGAATCCCACAAGGAATACTTGGTCACTAAGTGTTGCAATTATTAGTAGACTGTTGGTCAAAAATTCCACGGAAAGGGGGGATTTGATTATGGCGTGAACTACTATTATTAAAGTAACGATGGAATGCTTTGTTTAGTAAGATTTAATCATAGAGAATAATAAGTTAGGGTTATGTCCACCTTGTGAGTTCTACGTCTCTATTAACTATGAGTAATACGGAATTTAGACATGCATGCACTTATAGAGATTCGTATTCTAATGGTAAATCCTAGTGTTTCTCAACCATCAAGGATTATTTCACTTTAACTCTCTCGAGCGTAATGGTACGAACTCTCCAAGAAATTAATTCGGTTAGGGCATTAATGTGTAAATAGGGGTTGGTAGCCCTATTTCCTTGTCACACTCTCTTTTCCAAAAATGTAACTTTTCTCTCAAACAAGTTAATGCTATAATGGCATGTTCTCGATGTTTGCAACCATGAGAATTAAATTAAAACGAAGAGAGTAATGATATACGTAGCATACACATCAAGAATTCACAAACTCATAGTAATAGATGGTATCTCACAAGGTTTTCATAACCCTAACAGAGAAGTTTAGCTATTCATGATTACAACAGAACTCAAAGAAGACATCATCATCATCATACCAAAGTTAGAATAATCTCACGATGGGGATGAGTTTGGCGTCAAACAAGGGTTGACGTTTTGCCCTCTCTAGCCATTCCCAAGTATGTAGCGTGATTCTCTGTGGTCTAAACTTACAGAATCTGTAAACTGAATAATGATAAAAGTGTCGAATGAATAAAACATAACATGCTGAAAAATTCAGCAATAGGGTTTTTATAATATCCTTGTCATCCCTAAGTATTTATAAATACTGATTTCGCCCGGGAGAAATTCTCCATGCGTCACATTCAGTCCACAAGCTTCCAAAAGTTGTCTTCCCTCTTATGCGAAGTTTTCCTTTGCTGCCCAAAGGTCCACAAAGTGCTGAAATATTCATCATTAATACCTGAAAAACATGCTAATCACGTAGGTTAGCTCACTTAAATGAAAATGGACTAAAAGTGTCAGAATTATATATTTTATCCTCCAAACTTAGCTAAAACATGGGTAAATTATGGTGCTTTAGGCGTGTAAATACACCCAACATCACCATCCCACACTTAAAGCTTTGTTCGTCCTCGAACAAAATATTACGTCCATGCAAACACCTAATTAGAATATCACAGTAGCAACACAAAATGTTCATCAAGATATGCACGACAATTATTAACAAAGAGTAGGTTTCTTGATCACTACTAGAAACAATTCAACCTCCAACATAGACTCGTGATAATGGTTAATTCGTATCCACAAGTTAAGGCACAAAGAATCATATAACACTACCCAAAACTCATCAACCATGTGTGTCTCACACAAGATATCACCCATAATCACTCACGAGTTTTGCATTTTTCGAAACATGGGTTCAAGATTCTCCTTGCTCTTACTCTCACAAAGAATTCTTATGTTGCAACTGATGACCATAGGCTTGCCCTTAGTGTAATGCTCTACTAATATCAGAATGCTAATCTTAGGATCAAATAGGTCTTTACAGATTGTAATGTAGCCTAAGGGACAGGTAGGACTATTTTGGCCAGAAATAGTGACTATGTTCCCTAAGCGCTTTAATACACTACACTATGCCATTTACAAAATCTTTTGACAACCACTCTACCTTTATTTCATCTACCAACCCCTTTTCACCTATTTTATTATTCAATCATAAGCACAAAGGTGAGAATATACAACTCTCTTATTTTTTTTATTTTTTTTCTTTTCTATTATTATTTTTTTTATAAAACACCTCTATGATAGCCACTCTTATTTACAACAATTTCAAATACCAATACATTTTAAGGCATCACTCTCACCCAATTTTCTCTTATTTTGTCACATGACTCTACAATTTAAAGCGCTTAGGAATTTGGATCAAATTATGGTCTTGAAAAAAAATGGATTAGGCTACATATAAGGCTGTCAAAGAAAATACCTAAAGGCTCAAAGGGGGTTCACTAGGATAATGTACAAAGGTAGGTAAAAAGAAGGTAAACAATTACAGGCTACCAAAGAAATGCCTAAATCATCTCCTAAACTCACACTCTTTATTTTGCTTTACGCACACACCAGGAAAGTTCTAGCATCAGTCACAACACAGAATATACTATATCCTCACACACACAAGGCATATGGTCAACTTAATTAGGAGCATTATAGATTCTGGACCCAACAAATGAATGAATTAAACCACACAATTATCGCATAGTGAGTCACACATAGAGCCTAAATGTCTCAATAATAATGATTTGGCACAAACTCTTGTTATACTACCATGCCATCTATCAGAATAATTTCATCCAAAATCTAAAAAAATCTAAAATTTAACTAACTAATTATGACTAATTAACACAAACAAGAATAAATGTAGGAAAAGAAGTACAATATAGCATACAAATACCAGCACCCCACAGTTAGACGGGACACACTGCCCTCAGTGGAAAATAAATAAGGAAAACCTGATTAGTCGGACTCCTCCTCTATGTCTGGGTCATACCCCCTACGTCGGAATCATCATCAGAGTCGTCGTCATCAGAGTTGTCCTCCACATCTGAGTCTGGCAGTCAGCGATCATCGTCAGTCGGCACGTCATCATCGAAAGGTTCCTCAAAATGTACCCCTACTCCACACATAGCTCGCACATGCTCATTCATCGGGTAGTCATAATCCAACTGTTGGATCTTTGCATCAGTCAAAATACGACCCCCACTCATCATTGTAAACCTAGTCATGCCATATAGATGGCGAAAGAAACTTTCATCTCGGGCATGTCTTTCTGCAGTGGTAAGGTTGATGCCATGACCAGTTTCAGGCTCTTTAAATTAAGTAAGATCAACCTTCTTCAGGTTGTGTGGAAGCTTATGATCTGCAGGTTCCTCTCCAATGTGCTCCTTCTCTAAGATCGCAGTCAACAAATTGCCAAAGCTAAAATAGGACCTTTTGTGTAGCCTAGCCTTACTCATTAACGATCGTATAACCGCACCAATGTTGATGGTAATATTCGTCATCAGCGCGTACACCAAGTATACTCTATCACGTGTGATCTTTGTGTACTGTGTCCCAGGAATCAAGCAAGAGTTGACTATCCTCAACCATATACGAGCTTCTTTGTTCAAGGAAGCATATGGGAAGGTATTGTGCCGACCGTTATCCTTGTGACGAATCCATCGGGCCATGGACCTTGTTCTGCATAGTGTGTTCCTGCTTGCCCTGTAGGGAGGTCTGTGATACAGCTCCTTAAGCGGTGATGGATCCACAGATGGAAGGCCTAGAAAAGAGTTTAAGAATTCTACATTCAGTTGCACAACTTGGCCCCAAATTTTTACTTCACTTCCAGTAGTCTTTAGGGACCAATTAGAATAAAACTCTCGTGTTAGATAAAGATTGCATTCCCCCATATCTCGGAAAATGAAATCAAGATTTAGCGCCATGATTTTAGCCAAAATGCGGGGCTCTCTTTTTGCTAGACTCTCCTTCTGAATCAAATCCACGTGAACATATTTTTTCACTTTTTTGTTCTTGTACCACTCCTTTATTTACTCCTCTAGGACCCACTTTATTCCGAAAGTGTGTCGAGGTATCTGTAGAGCGGAGGATTCAGCTTGCTCTTTTCTTCCCCTTTTCTGACCTTTCTGTGAGGTGGACACTTTTTCTTTTCCTTGTCGTCCTTTTGGTGTCATTCTACCTGAGATTAAAATAGATTCATGTTAGCTCATCTCGGAAGATTTAATCTAAAAACAAATAGTAATGGCACCACCCCACACTTAATTTATTGGCACAGACCAATTAAGTGAGTGATGTCGATTACTCAGACTTCATCGACATATATTTAGGCGATATGTTCTAACAACATGTTCAGCACAGTCATACTTTCATGTCATCTTAACTATCTTTTCCAACTCTATTTCATGTAATCTTGACTATACTTTCATGTTTGGATTAATGCACTTCTTGAACAAAACTACTACATAGAGATCGTATCAAGTTATTGCATAGACATCTCATGCTTGTGTTCAATAATGATCTTTATCTTGATGAACGAGTCATTCAAACATTCAAGCTTTCAACTTTGAAGATTATGCAATTAACTTCACCATTTCAATTCCGTAAAAAGATGACAGTGTATAACAATCAAATACAAGTCGGAACAAAGTCAAGAACACCTATACGTATTCTTTCACTCAACTAGATGTATCATAACAAACCAACCACATTCAAATCACAAACACCACTTCAAAATCTAACAAATCATTATAAATGTAGCATTTCAACAACTACGGAATATAAAAGAATAACTTACTTGGTGATGGACCCGGAAGATGATCTTGCAAGATTAGATGAGCAAAAAGAAAAAATTTTAGAGAATTTGGGATCTTGGGCGATGCCTATCTTGAGCCAACAATGAGATTGTGTCTTAAGGTTGAGGTTCTATTTATAGACTAAGGCATGGGTCGGGTTTGGTCCATATAAAATCGGGTTAGGAGACAAAAAGCATAAATAGGCGGTGCCTAATGCTTTGCCTATGCTTAGCATAGGCGGCGCCTATGGTATTGCCTAGTTGGGCATAGGCAACGCCTGTGCTATTGCCTAGTTGGGCATAGGCGGCACCTATGTTATGGCCTAGTTGAAACAGTGAGCATAGGCAATAGCATAGGCGGCGCCTATGGTATTTTCTAGATTTGCATAGGCCTTGCCTTGTCCATTGCCTAGATTTATATAGGCCTTGCCTTGTCCATTGCCTAGTTGAGGCAGTGAACATAGGCAATGACATAGGCCTTGCCTTGTCCATTGCCTAGATTTGTATAGGCTTTGCCTTGTCCATAGCCTAGTTGAGGCAGTGAGCATAGGCAATGACATAGGCCTTGCCTTGTTCGTTGCCTAGATTCGTATAGGCAATGCCTAACCGATAGCCTTTACTCCTTCATTCCTAACTTACCACCTTTAACATGGCTCACTTTCAAATTAAAATTTTGGGATTAATCCTTTCCTTTGTACATCTTGCACCTACACTTAATCAAAAACAACAAAAACGATTAGAAGGATGGGTTGCCTCCCACCAAGTGCCTTAGTTTTGGTCATGGTTCGACTCTTCTTTTTAGAGTTTTATTTAACAAAAACAAACTCCTAGTAAAACGATGAAAAATGATGGGTTGCCTCCCATATAGCGCTTGATTTATTGTTGTGGCACGACATAGTTATCTCGATTACTTAGACTTCATCGAGATATATGGTGCATCATTTTCTGAATGGATTCAGACGATGCTGAAGCTTAGTTGTGGGCATGCAATCCTCTTCGAGATGAATCTTGTGCATACCTATCCCAGGAGGGATACCAATTATATCATCAATAGTCCAATCAATGGATCTCTTGTATCTCTTCAGAACAGAGATGAGAGCCGCTACTTACTGTTTCCTAAATCAGCCACAACAATAACCGGAAGTGTATTTCCACTTCCCAAAAATGCATACTTTAGGTGAATGGGGAGCTCTTTTAATTCTAGCACTAGTGACTCTTCAATGGATGATTTTGCGGATGGTGAAGGTCGATTCTTAAGATCAAGGTCCAGATTCTTAGGAGCATGAGAATATGACCCCATTCCTGTTAGAGCACAAATAGTTTTTTCATATTCTTCAACTTCCTGTCGCTCAAAGTTTAATAGCCCAGCAGCCAATGGCGCAACCGTAAGCTGCTTCTCTACAGATAATTATTTCTCATCCTTATAATAAACATCAGCTACAGAGAACACATTCATATCTCTAGGCTGTTTCATTGATTTGCATACATCAAAATGGACCACTTCATCATTCAGCCGAAATAAAAGTTCATTAGCTCTTAAATCAATAAGCACACTTCCAGTTGCGAAGAAAAGATGCCCCAAGATTATGGGAACTTCAGAATCCACCTCACAGTCCAAAATCACAAAGTCTGCAGGAAAAATGAAGGTAGAAACCTTCACCAGTACATCATATAAGATACCAACAGGTTATTTTACCGACCTATCTGCCATCACGATCCGCATATTGGTTGGTGTAGGATTGCCCAACCCCAACTTTCTGTAAATGGATAGCGGCATCAAATTGATGTTAGCCCCCAAATCGCATAATGCCTTTGCAAAATCAAAAGATCCAACCGTGCA
The DNA here is from genome assembly GCA_030864225.1 of Capsicum baccatum var. pendulum. Taxonomy (NCBI): domain Eukaryota; kingdom Viridiplantae; phylum Streptophyta; class Magnoliopsida; order Solanales; family Solanaceae; genus Capsicum; species Capsicum baccatum. Next base: position 245,885,807 of record CM061552.1, on the reverse strand, counting down.
AGGAATAGTGAAAGCACCGGGATCTGCCTTTTTCTAAACTAACAATCTTGTAGCGATTGCTCTACAATGATGAACATTATCTGCTAGATCATAGCTTTCTGCCCGCTTCTTTCTCAAAAGGTCTTTCATGAATTTCGCGTACCCAGGCATCTGTTTCAGTGCCTCTACCAAAGGAACATTAATAGTCAGCTGCTTCAACATGGTCATGAATTTACTGAACCTTGTATCATCAGCTTCCTTTTTCAGTCTCTGAGGAAAAGGTGGTGGTGGAAGGGGAATAGTTTTCTCCACCACTTCCTTTTTATATTGCTTTCGATTACGAACCTTTTCAGGAGTATCATCATCCTTCTTCTTTAGTCTCTGAGGAAAAGGTGGTGGTGGAAGGGGAATAGTTTTCTCCACCACTTCCTTTTTATCTTGCTTCCGTTTATCAACCTTTTCAGGATGGTGACATCTAGAGGTAACATCATGAACGTTCTCTTCAGCTTCAACAGCATCATCACAATCTGCTTCACTAACATTCTCTACTATAACATCAACCACCAGCTTGCCTTTGGATGGATTTTCCAACACTTTACAACTTCGGGTAGTAATAGCCATACACGATCCGTCATTCCTTAGGTTTTGCACAGTGTTGCTAGGTAATGTGTCAGCCTTTCTTTGGTTGAATGCCGCTGATAGTTGACTCAATTGTTGCTCCAGCAGTTTTATTGCAATAGAATGCGAGTCAACCAATTGATTTATTTATGACAAATCATTCTTTACCTCAGTTACGCCCATGTTGGTTGCCTCCACTCCTTTCAACAGCTTAGCCATTATATCTTCCATGGAAATCTTTCTAGAGCTAGACGCCACAGCCTCACGATTTCCAGGATGAACATACAAACCACTCCTATCAGTTTTATTCTTCCAACTACCTTGATCATGGTCCTTGTATCTAGATTTATCATAATAGTTCTGACCTTGGTTTCCTTGGGCATTGCCTCGAAAACCCCTTAATTATTCAAGTAGTTAGCTTCCTCCTCAGAATCAGATTCATCTCTTCTCTGCGACACAATATCTTTGACCTTTTCTGTCTTCCCTGATAATAAGTGCTTGGTAAGAAGCTCCAATTGTATTTTCATGTGAGCCATATCCTGGTCACGTTCCTCTTGTCTTCGTCTCTATTTTGCTATCATGCTAATAGATATAGTAGAGCTCGCTACCTTAGAATCCCTGGTATGCCAAGCTCTACTCTGTTTTGCCATACGATCCAGCATATCACTTGACTCAATAAAAGTAAGATCCATGAATGATCCACCTGCAGTATTATCAACCACTGGCTTTGTCAACGAGTTCAAAGCCCTATATAATATTTCCATCAAGTGGATATTGGTCATCTGATGGTTTGGGCACCGCATGAGCTTCTTCTTGAACCTATCCCATGTTTTGTGGAGAGCTTCAGTTGGAAGCTGTCGAAAATTGTTGATCTCATCTCTTAATTGTGCTCTCTTAGATGATAGAAAGAATCTTTCTAGGAAAGCGTCTTTCAGTTGCCTCCAATTAGTAATAGAATTAGGAGTTAGCCCGTTCAACCATAGAGTTGCCTCTGCAGATAAAGACAATGGAATAAACGCAGCCGAATTGCATTATGTCCAACTCTAGGATTGTTGAATGACTTACATGTTGAAATAAAATTGATCAGATGCATATTTGGATCATCTCCGGCAAGTCCACCAAATAACCCCTTGAGCTGCAATAGCTAAATCATGGTGCTAGTGATATTGAACTTGGCTACAGGTGCCAAGGGCAGAGGAATAATAGCCCCTGTGGCACCAGCTCCATCCAGATCATCATCATCATCAAAAGGAACCTGCACAGCTTGGCGGTTAGGTCTCATTCTAGCTTGATGATCTCTCCTATGCATAGGTGCCACCACCTCATCAGTACGCCTAGGATTCAGTAACTCATCATCACCCAGGTCCTCATCATCAGGATTTGTTGCTCGGCCTGGGTTATCAATATTCTGTTGATGCACTTGAGCAACTGCCAATGCAGCTAATTTAGCCTGCTCCTGTTGAGCAGCCCTTCTTTCAATGTCACATTGTGCATCCATTCTGCCAATAAGATGTGGTTCAAGATTGATAGGTAATAATGGCTGACCAGAACTTTGTGTATTTGGCATGCACTCAACCAAACCTGAACAAAACAAAAACAACAAACAAAAAGTAAAAGTATAGAATCTTTGACCAAAGGGTCTATTAAATATCACAAACTTAGTTGACAATCGTATTCCCCGACAAAGGCGCCAAAATTTGATAACGCCCAAACTACAGCTCTCGTTCAAAAGTGTAAGTGGTCGATGTCAAATATAGAACCCAACTGGGTTGGGTGTCGAATCCCACAGGGAATACTTGGTCACTAAGTGATGCAATTATTAGTATTCTATTGGTAGAAAATTCTATGGAAAGGGGGGATTTGATTATGGTGTGAACTACTATTATTAAAGTAATGATGGAATGCTTTATTTAGTAAGATTTAATCACAAAGAATAATAAGTTAGGGTTATGTCCACCTTGTGAGTTCTACGTATCTATTAACTATGAGTAATGCGGAATTTAGACATGCATGCACTTATAGAGATTCGTATTCTAATGGTAAATCCTAGTGTTTCTCAACCATCAAGGATTATTTCACTTTAACTCTCTCGAGCCTAATGGTACGAACTCTCCAAGAAATTAATTCGGTTAGGGCATTAATGTGTAAATAGGGGTTGGTAGCCCTATTTCCTTGTTACACTCTCTTTTCCAAAAATGTAACTTTTCTCTCGAACAAGTTAATGCTATAATGGCATGTTCTCTATGTTTGCAACCATGAGAATTAAATTAAAACAAAGAGAGTAATGATATAAGTAGCATACACATCAAGAATTCACATACTCATAGTAATAGATGGTATCTCACAAGGTTTTCATAACCCTAATAGAGAAGTTTAGCTACTCATGATTACAACGGAACTCAAAGAAGACATCATCGTCATCATACCAAAGTTAGAATATTCTCACGATGGGGATGAGTTTGGCATCAAACAAGGGTTGACGTTTTGCCCTCTCTAGTCGTTCCTAAGTATGTAGCGTGATTCTCTGTGTTCTCAACTTACAGAATCTGTGAACTGAACAATGATAAAAGTGTCGAATGAATAAAACATAACATGCTGAAAAATTCAGCAATAGGGTTTTTATAATATCCTTGTCTACTAAATTACTGTTGCATCCCTAAGTATTTAGAAATACTGATTTTTCCCGGGACAAATTCTCCATGCATCACATTCAGTCCACAAGCTTCCAAAAGCTGCCTTCCCTCTTATGAGAAGTTTTCTTTTGCTGCCCAAAGGTCCACAAAGTGCTGAAATCTTCATCATTAATACCTGAAAAACGTGCTAATCACGTAGGTTAGCTCACTTAAAAGAAAATGGACTAAAAGTGTCGGAATTATATATTTTACCCTCCAAACTTAGCTAAAACATGGGTAAATTATGGTGCTTTAGGCGTGTAAATACGCCCAACATCAGTGAGCTTTGGTTCAGGTAGAATAATGAGGAAGTTACATTCAATGTTTGCAAAACTATAAAGCGGCCAATCGATAAGAGGGTGGTTTTGGTAATAAACATTTTTGATAACCCTATAAGCCAACCCTATAGCAACCTTGATGAAGTCTGAGTAATCAAGACCGCCACATCGTGTTGTGATGTTAAATCAGACACTGCTTGGGAGGTGACCTAAGGTGTCTTATTATTACTGGATTTGTGATAATTCATGCTATTATGATTGACATCATATGTACGCAACTAATATTCCACATGTATGTTCCCAACTCACTTTATTTATGTTGTCCTAATACATTAAGGACAATGCATTCTTATTTGATGGCGCCAGGCTACTTATAGGTCTATATGTCCTCTCAAATTTTTTGTTGTTGTGTCTCTTTTCCCTAGAGTGAGTTTTCATATTAGAGCCGACATGTTTAGGATATTGTGTTGTTCATGATTTGTGTTATGTTTTGTTTTATTTGACTAAATAAAATAAGGAACCTTGTGTAGTCAAATTTTTGGGTATCTTTATATGTTTGAAAAATGATACCTCTCCTAAAATTTGTATGAATAGTGTATGAGAAGATTTGTTGTGACCATTATTGAATATTGTTATGGAATTAGAATTACAGACAAAATAATCATAGCTTAGCATTGCATAAATTAGATAGGTAGTAGTTGATAATGTAATCTTATGCCACATTTGTGTGAGATGTTTACTTAGTTCACCATTAGTGTGTAATCTAGAACTTGCCCGGTTAGACTTGCCTAGGTTTTTGAATAGTTGATTAGGACATAATCATAGGCCATATTTGAGTATGTTTATTCTTAATCTAAAAGACCGATCAAATGAGAATAAGTACCCCTTGATCCCAAATTTGGGCCTAAAGCGGCCTATTTTCTTGTTTTAAGCTTTCCACCTTCCCATTTTGATTAAAATGAACCTATTTTAGCACTGGTCCCTCCTTGAACATTATGTACCTCAACTCTGGCAAATTGCTTAAGCTGAGGGTGGCTATTATTAGAGTGCGTAGTTAAAGACTGGTATGAAAAAATATTGATGAAAAGAAAAGAACGTAGGGTTGGGTGTGGTAGAAAAGTTTTTAAAAATAAATAAATAGACAAAAATTAAATAAAAACAAAATAATAAAATCAAGGAATCTAAAAAACCACACCCAATCTGAAAAGTTATAAAGGAGAAAAAAGGAGAATAAAAGAAGCATAGTTAAGAAATGGAGCCAAAAAATATAAGTGTAGTGTCAAGGAAGGTGAGTCACTATTATCTATATGTACCATACTTGCCTCCAAACCTATATTACAAGGCGAGAAAAGTCCTATAGTGATCCCATCCAAACTGCCTGAAAGATTAAGGTGTTAAAATAAGGGCATGCCTATGGTATTTCATACATATTATTTGAACTTCTTTGTAAGTATGAGTGCTTTGATATAGTCCCTGCATTGATATGCAATATGATATTGTGATTTTTGGGACTTTCTTATTGTAACGGTACATGGTTGTATTGTTAACTACTTATTTGTCCTAGTAATGAAAATCACATACAAGATTGGTTGTTTGTTTCTAATTAGATGCCACCACTTGAATAAACATAAGTGGTTTTGAAAGTTGTGCATAAAAAGGGGCAGGAATTTAAGCTAAAATCAATAAATTGATTGTCGTAGATACCTTAGGTTTCTTTTACTTAGGTTTCTTTTACTTAAGCATCGTGTTTTTTTAGTGTGTGTTGGTTGCATAAGGACATGCAAATGTTCTAAGTTAAGGGTATTGATTTTCCATGATTTCATGGCACTTTTGATGCTTAAAACAAGAAAATCACACAAAAACTTAGGTGTTCTTGTGGGTAGAACCTACTAGTAGTGAGTAGAACCTACTAATCATGAGTAGAACATTCTAATCGTGAATTGTATTAGTGAATTAAGATTCTGAAAGATTAAAATCTACAATGCTTTCCACTAATTGAAGGCACGATTAATGAATTGTACCCACGACTTAACCCACTAATCGTGAGTTGTTGCCAACCCAGATTTCCTACACCATTTAGGGTAGGTTTTACTTTGTATCTATAAATACCCTTTGGATGTTATATTATCAAGTTACGCACTCTATATACTTTTAACATTGTTCTGGGTTGTGAGATATATTATTACAACAACAACAACAAACCCAGTGTATTCCCACCTCGTGGGGTCTGGGGGGTAAGATGTACGCAGTCCATACCTATACCTCCAAAGAGGTAGAAAGGTTGTTTCCGATAGACCCCCAGCTCAAGACACGAGATACCGCACAAATACGTAGTAAAGCACAAAACAAGATTTCATAACATAAATACGGCACCCATAAGTAATAAAACAGAGAAAAGCACACAGAATCGTAATAAAACATGGAATAAGGTACCATAGCACGAATAATACCCCCACCAAGTAATTCCCTACACTAGCGACCCAAACCAACCCTAGCCTTCTGCCCTAATTCGCGTCCTCTAGATCTTCCTATCTAGGGTCATGTCCTCGGTGAGTTGTAACTGCTCCATGTCCCGCCTAATCACCTCACCCCAGTACTTCTTCGGCCTACCCCTACCCCGCCTAAAACCATCCAATGCTAACCTCTCATACCTACGCACTGGGGCCTCCATGCCCCTTCTCATCACGTGTCCAAACCATCTCAATCGGACCTCCCGCATCTTATACTCCACTGGGGTCACACCAACCTTCTCCCTGATAATCTCATCCCGAACTCTATCCCCTCTAGTCAGCCCATACATCCAACGCAACATCCGTATTTCTGCCACCTTTATTTTTTGGATGTGGGAGTTCTTAACTGTCCAGCACTCCACTCTATACAACATGTCCGGACGGACTACCGCCCTGTAGAATTTGCCTTTAAGCTTGGGCGGCACCTTCTTATCACACAACACCCCCGACGCGAGCTTCCACTTTATCCATCCCGCCCCAATACGGTGTGAGACATCCTCATCAATCTCGTTGTTACCCTCGATCACGGACCCGAGATACTTGAAACTATCCCTCTTACATACCTCCTGTGATTCCAACTTCACTACCACCTTATTCTCCAGCCTTACATCATTAAACTTGCATTCCAAATACTCTATCTTGCTTCTGCTCAACCTGAACCCTTTAGACTCAAGCATTTGTCTCCACACCTCTAATTTTTCATTCACACCCCCTCGCGTCTCACCAATAAAAACTACATCATCTGCAAAAAGCATACAACAAGGCACCTCCCCTTGAATATGCCGCGTCAACACATCCATAACCAAAGCAAACAAAAAGAGACTAAGAGTAGATCCCTGATGCAATCCTGTCAAGACAATGAAATGCTCTGAGTCTCCTCTCACCGTCCTCACCTGAGTTTTGGTTCCATCATACATGTCCTTAATTGCTCTGATATACGCCAGTGGGACTCCACTCACCTCCAAGCATCTCTAAAGCACCTCCCTGGGGACTTTGTCGTATGCCTTCTCCAGGTCGATAAACACCATGTGCAGGTCCTTCTTCCTTTACCTATACTGTTCCACCAACCTTCGTATCAAGTGAATTGCCTCCGTCGTCGAGCGGCCAGGCATAAATCCAAACTGGTTTTCCGAAATAGACACTATCCATCTCATCCTCACCTCGACCACTCTCTCCCAAATCTTCATAGAGTGACTCAATAACTTAATCCCCCTATAGTTATTGCAACTCTGGATGTCACCCTTATTCTTATAAAGAGGGATCATGGTACTCCACCTCCAAGCCTCGGTCATTTTTGTCGTATTGAAGATTTCGTTAAACAATCCAGTCAACCACTTTACACCAGCCTCTCCAGCGAACTTCTAAAACTCCACCGGTATCTCATCCGGCCCCGTCGCCCTACCCCTTCGTATCCTATGAACACCCTCTCTAACCTCTTCTACCTTAAAACGTCTACAATAACTAAAATCCCGACACTCCTCTGAGTGCTCCAGCTTCCCTAACATAATAGCTCTACCCTCTTTGTCATTCAAGAGCCTATGAAAGTACGACTGCCATCTATTCCTAATGTGAACATCCTCCACCAGGACTGTACCGTCTTCCCCCTTAATTCACCTCACCTGGTCGAGGTCACGACCCTTCCTCTCCCTAGCCTTGGCGAGTCTAAACAACTTTGTCTCCCCTTCTTTCCCCTGTAATCCTGGATACAAGCTCTCAAAAGCGGCCGTCTTAGCCGCCGTAACTGCTAACTTAGCCTTCTTCTTAGCTAGCTTGTACTCTTTCCTATTCACCCGCTTCTCTTCTTCATCCTTGCTCTCAGCCAACTTATCATACGCCTCTTTCTTGGTCCCCACTTTCTTCTTAACCTCTTCATTCCACCACCAATCCCCCCGATGATGCCCAGCCCGGCCCCTAGAAACACGCAATACCTCACTTGCATTCTCCCTGATGCACCTAGCCACCCTATCCCACATACTATCCACGTCCCCCCTACACTCCCACACCCCCATTCCCACCAACTTCTCCCCTATCTCCCACGCATTCACTAGCGTCAAGCCGCCCCACTTAATTCTAGGTCGACACTCCTCACCCCTCCTCTTTCTATTCTTCTTTATACCCAAATCCATAACCAGGAGCCTATGCTGGGTCAAAAGACTCTCACTAGGGATGACCTTACACTCCTTACACAACACCCTATCCCCTTTCCTAAGCAACAAAAAGTCAATCTGGGTCTTGGCTATCGCGCTTTGAAAGATGATCAGGTGGTCGTCCTTCTTCGGAAAGCCCGAGTTCACCACTACCAGCCCAAAGGACTTCGCAAAATCTAATAGAGTAGTCCCCTCTTCATTTCTTTCCCCAAAACCAAAACCACCATGCATATCACCAAAGACTCCCGGTAAAGCCCCGATGTGCCCATTGAAATCTCCTGCTACAACAATCTTCTCTGAGCTAGGCACTCCTCTCACCACCTCATCCAAAGCCTCCCAATACTGCCTCTTCTCCTCCCTTTCCGAGCCCACTTGCGGCGCATAAGCACTACACACATTCAGGGTAAACCCCCGAAAGTCAACAGATAGTTAGGTGATACATAAATTGTTAGACTTTACATGCAAGGCATTGAGATAGTTTACCAAGTTCAAACAGTCGGTGGAGTTATGAAGTCAAGGGGAACACAACTCTAGGTCTAGTATAATATTGATCACAACTCTAATTGCCAAGAAATTATTACTGTCACTCTCACTGATACAACCCTTTCCCCCCTCCTCTGCCAATTAAGCTATTAAGCTCTTAACAGATCTTTCACTGATTCTCATGGACCTGGTTGGGTTCTATATTTGATTCAGAGACCATTTTATACTTTCTTGGAGGTGTAATGTCAAACTTTGTCCCTATAGGTAGCTGTAGTGTAACTGTAGCACCTATATCAATCGGCTCCAAATATTCCAAGCTTCTTTCGGATCTATGTAGTAAGAGAGATACTTGTCAAGACCCAAAAATAAGGGCCATGATGGTACTTGTAGCGGCATACCTTGACAAGCAAGCCTATCGCCCAAACTTTTATGAAAAGAGTGAAAGATAGAAATATCCTAAGGTAAGGCTTCTAGAACGAAGCCGAACCATATATGTGATCATAATAATGCAGAAAGAACTTATCCAAAATACCAATCATTCCCAAAACCCGGTGTCAATAGTGTAAGAACTACTAATACAATCCAAGAGTCAAATACATTGAAAAATAACCACAAAGGTATAATAACTGTCTCTGGATACTAATAAAGACAAAACTACTATAGAAAGATAGAGGTGAACTTCGGATGCATAAATGTACAGCCGCTACCTTGGAAGTTCCAACAATTGCTCGAGTTAATCAAGCTGAGGTGCACTCAAGCTAGGAACTGCACTGAAAGGGCTCAGTAGGCATGAGTTAGGTCCACTTGTACTCAGTAGGTATCATAGGCTGACCAAGAAAATTAGTAAATAAATCATATAAAATATACACTAAGGGCATGTCACCTACAATCAAAAAATATCCCACAATGGTAGCCCACACCGCTTGCACTAACAGTTCTAATATATCTCGCATATATTGCAACATCACACCAAGATAGAATAAAAGTACGTATTATATCACATATAAGAAGAATAAGGGAGAACATACATATACAATATCATCAAATTCATGTAAAACAAGATACAACAAAAACATAGATGATAAGTCAATATGCATATACAACACAACATAACACAATAAGGTAAGTACAATGTATATGATGATGATGATGCACGAGGTCATCGCACAACCTCTGGGGTAATTCTACAATCCCCGTATACACCTACGGAGCTAAATCTTTCTGACATAGGACCCATAGGGGTTTCGTAAATCCATATACAATATACATATATCATATCTTCTTTTTAGCAAATCCCTTGAAAGGTGTTATCGTGTGTTGCCAATATTTCTCAAATGTTCTTATAGTGGTACCAATATTTCATGAATAAGTATGATATGAAGATGGTATGCTCACAACCAATCCCAATGAGTATTTCCACAACCAACCACATGATATATTTCCACAATCAACTACAATGATACATTTCCATAACTACATGATCCAATATTCACTCATTATTTGTGTTTCATCCAAGAATTTTCACATGTCTCATATGCCAATAAAGTATGAATATAATCACAATACACCAGTGGTACCACATTAAGCATTTTAACAACACAAGACAATTATTCATATGTATTTAAGGCTACCAATATGACATAGGACCCCACACGGTCACACATATCACATAATAACTCAATTTCGATAATTACATCACATATAGGCCCCTATAAGGGCACAACACATAAATAGACATTTTTCATAATTAGTTTTCACCCTTAAAATGCATTTTGTATCATCATTTACTACCAAGCCTAGTCTGAAAGAGTTAAGCCATAACCTACCTCAAAAGCTGAAATCACTTCGCTATAGTTCGAGCCCATGACTTAACTTTTTATGAACAATCCCAAACTCTACTAAAAACATTAATATGAAATCTACGCATCAAAACAAAACAAGCAATACCCATATTGACTACTTTTGATTCGGAATCAAAATCGACCCCCAAAATGGGTTTTTAAAAAAGAAGGGCAAAATCAGAACTTTACTTCAAAAACATGTTTTTCATATTTTTAGGAACTTAAAACTGAAAACTCAAGTTAAATTGAGTCAAAAACGAGGTTTAAATCAAAGAAAAATCATTTTTTAATCTTTACCGAATAAGATCTTGAAAATTCTAGTTGAAATAAAAAAAATCAAAGTTGTTTTGAAGGTTAAATTGATGAAAAACTAGTATTTATAAGATAAAAATATTATTCAAGTTAAAGGAGTAAAATTGGAGTTTAAAAATCAAACCCTAAGATTTTTGGGGTTTTGAGAAATTTATCAAGAAATTGCTAAAAAAAAATGGTGAATTCTTACCTTAAATCTGTAATAAAACCAAGAAATAGGTGTTAATCTAGCTTCCCAAGCTCTCACAAACTTTACTTTTAAGCTTCCACACTATTTTAGGGTTTAACTCTCAAAAGGAAAGATTAAAATGTGCAAAATGGGCCAAAAATCGGTGGAAGAAGGCTATTATATTGCAGTTTTTTGGAATGTTTAGTGTAGGTTTTTCACATAAGTCGAAACAGATTTCGATGAGGGACTAGGAATTTGTTCGGAGTTCGATATACACAAGTGAACTATTCAACCATACTAAATTTAATGACCCAAATGCGATGGAGATGTCGAATTTTTTAAAAAATATCATTTTCCCAAAATTGACCCCCAAAATCACAATTTTCTAAACCAGGGATCAAAATGAAATTTAAAAGTCATAAAATCATACTAAATATGCTAACATTCTAAAATTGATATTCCGAATCTGCTGGCAAAGGGTCAGATCTTCCATCCGAGGTCATTTCGATCAAATGTGGGTCCCACACCCATATTTTTAATTTTTCAATTGCCTGACCAATAGGTTGAAATGAGCTCGAGTGTACTGGGACCTGAACCAAAAGTCTACCCAGTCTAAAATTTATATTTCAAAGCTTCTGGCACAGTCTGTTCAGTCATACATTGCACGAATCAAAAGATATCCACATAAGTCTAAAATGAGGCTCTCGAAGCCATAAAAACCCACAATATCACATAAATGATATCAAAATTCATCAAAAATTATGTCAATCACTCCCACACCCTAGAAGTATCATAGTTCAAATAAGAGGCAGGGTAAAACAGTTAAATCACACAAAATCATAAATTTCACATATTTCATTAAATTTTTAGGTCATTGCAATACTTTTGTAGAGGTTGTTTCCCCATTCCTTCTCTATTGGTCTCTTTTATAAAGTTAAGCTAGATGATTTTCTTTAATTTTTCTATTCATATCTTTCCTTGCTACCCATTTGGTACTTTCTTGGCCAAAATGTTCGTCAGCCATCAATCGAGAAGTAACTTGTTCTACAGTTTTTTTACCATTATATTATTGTAGTGGCTGATTCGGAATTATTGGGTCATTATGAACACCTTTGAGTAGGCCCCCTTGATCATGAACTCCTTCATTCACCATTCTTCGAATTCAGGAAATAAGAACCAATAACCCCAATAAATACATTAAAATCAACTTCATAATCATATTCTCTAACAACGGCATTAAAATTTGATGTCACCTATGTTACACCTCTAAGAAAATTATAAAGTGATCGTTGATTAAATATAGAATCCAATGAGGTTGGGGATGATCCCCAAAATGATAGGTTAAAATATTAATTAATATGTAAGTCAAGGCAATGAATAACAGTTTCCAGTAAAAGAGAAGGATTTATAAATAAGTAATTCAGTAGTAAAAGTTTGTTGATTTATTGGATTTGTAATCTATATGAGAACATCACTAGGACTGTGTTCCTCAATAACTTCATAACTTCACAACCTCGTGGTACTTTGCAATCTCTCTCAGTATTTAGAATGCAAAATTGATAGGTATGTATAATTGGAACAATTTTATGCTCTTTCCTAACCAGTATCCTCAAGTAGGTTTTCTCTTCTTTTGAGCCTGCATTACTATCCAGTATCCTATATTCTAGATAGTGATCCCATATTATCAACTCAAGCTACTAAGTGGAGCTTGATAGCTCTAAGTCTCTAATTTTTATTCCCTTCTTCCCATCCATATTTATTCTTTCATCCAAAATACAAATTAGGCAAGTTCTAACATTGTGTACCATTGATAAATATTCAAAACCATGGAAAAAATCAATACATGTGAACGCAGGTTGAAGATTACTATATACTATGAAGCCTATTTCATTAATTTGTAATGTTTTCCACAACCCTAGTTGTGGTGTTTATCTACTCATAATTTCAAGAACATAAGAATAAATCTGAGATAAAAGCATAATTATGAACTTACTATACAAATATGAAAAACTCCAAGATCTCAATTTGAATTAGAACCCTAAAACCAGTGTTTGTGAAATTCCAAAGCCAAAAGTCTGCCTTAAGACCTTACAAGATGTAAACTAATAAAATAATGAATAAGAGTATTTATAGACATAAACAAAACCTATCCTAAACAAAATAGAAATTCTGAGTCGGTCACATCGGATGAATGAAAGGTATGATCATGATTTGATACCATGATTATTTTAGTGCTCGTGGTTTGATTATATTCTTTTTCACCTTCAGGTCTACAAGGGTACGACTTTTTGACTTCTACCTATGATCGTACAATTGGATCATCTCATTCCCCTTCACCTCAACTTTTTTAAAGTCTATTTCTCTCCTTTTATCCCATAACCTTATTGTATGACCATTATATAAAGGTATGGTTATTGGATTCAATCTTTCGATCCTCTTTATACTTATTTTTGTTGGCATATTTTTAGGATATCCTTCCCACGATTCGGTAGTACGATCATATATTCAATGTATGATCATGGGAGCTTTTTTCTAAGTATCACTTAAGAGTCACTTCTCTTTTTTTTCCTATGATGACCAAGTATGACTGTGGTTAGATTCCATAGTTGTGGCAATGATCATCTGAGGCACATAATTTGCCCAAAATTCATACTTTATTCTTCCATGCCTTCTTGACATGCAAACATAAAAAATCCATCATATCTAAATAAAAGTAACTTTCTTGTAAATATTTATAGTTTAAAGTATTACAAGTGTCGTAAGTTCAGGACACATCAAAAGAAGGGAAATAGTTAATAAACCAAGGTTTAAAAATTAGTGATGTCTTTTGTGAATTTGGAGAGAAAAATATTATGTTTTATGATCAATGATTAACCATTAATGGTTGAGTGTGTTTTTTTTTATTTTTTCTACTGTAATTATTTGGGGATGAACGATGGATAAATCGATATCTGTTGTAACAACATATTTCGGCGTTACTAAAGGCACCTCATCTAAGGTCTCAAGGCATGGGAATTTTTATAATGTCACCTAAAATTAGTTACATAAAATACTTAATTGAAAAATTCCAGAATTTAAAGTTTAGACTGGGCTTACGTCATTCCACTATAAAAGAAATTTAGTTGCTATAGTAGCACCATGGTAGCAGCCTAACGGGTGTTATAGCAAAAAGTCGAGGACCAGAAACAGTCCTTTATTTTATTTATTTTTCTTCTTTCTTTAGGTACAAAAATAGGATAAGGTTTTATTTTAAAAATACCCTAGGGTATCCTTATATCCCTTGAGAAATAGAGAAGAAGGTATATGTGTGAAAGGGGTAAAACCCATCATTTTGTCTCAGCTTTCATGCCAAAACAAGTAGAACGAAGCTAGAAGTTCAAGTTTGTTTCTCCCAGTAGCTGTTTGGTATCTAGGTAGTCTAGGTTTAATTGAGTAGCATAGGCATGGGTTAGAAAACACATGCATAACATAGATTAACAGGAGATTCCATATTTAGGCTTGTTGGCATGGTGTTTGGTTGGATAAAAAATAGTAATTCTGGATATTTTTCATAATTGTGAGTCGTGATTATGTGTAATATCAAATTATGATGTGAGTAGGTGTGTATGTTCTTAATACTAAACTAATTTATGGATAATCATAACTTTGTTAAGATCAGGAGTTGTTGTAAAAACTAATGAATATTAATTTAGAGTTGATTGGTGATTTTCTGCAAATTAAGTGAGAATATTAGATGGTGGAGTAACCATGGTGATAACATAGGATTAAGCTGGGAGGTTGGAGGTGTTAAAGGGCGAACCAGAACGGCTAGACATTTCTTTAAGTGTTGGGGACCCAAGACAAGTTCTATAATATTATATGGATATTTGTGCTACATATGACTTATTAGGTGGTGATTAAATATAGCTGGAGACCCAATTTAGTTTATGTGTGTCCACTAAAGGTATGTGGTGTATTTTTCAATGCATGTTGTTGAATGATATTTTAAGTGTCTAATCACTTCTAATGAGGCTATTATAATAGATTAGTGATTGTACTTATTGAACTAGAGTTTGTTTTGAAATGTGTTCTCCTGAAATAAATACATAAATTTGATGAATATAAATTAAAAGCCTGGATTATAAGTTGTTGGCTAGCCTTCGACATACATATGACATCGTGCATTTAGGAATAATTTTCTTTGACATAAAAATGATGAACATGATTTTGACCAAGTGTTATACAAATTGTCTACTTGTTCCAATGCTATTGAATGATTCTTACAGGATAATTTACAAGTTTTTTATTACCTAAAATGAGATTGTGTAAAAAGACTTATTTGAAGTGAAAGTGTGGTGTAGCAATGTCATATTGTGATTGTATATATTGTGACATGGATTTATATTGTGAGATTAATTGGTAAAGTTCATCATCATGAAATTGGTTAAATTCAAATGGTATAAGGGTAAGAATGTTGTAATAGAGGTAGCATAACATTGGTTTGGGATAAGGGTGGAAGGCACTCGGTATCTAAGATGTTTGGTACATGGACTAAGCTCGTCCTCTGTAGATCATGGTTAATGCTCTACCATAAGACCCTTAGCATGTGTGTACATGGTATTGGTGACTTTAATGATTTCTTGAGTGGACCGGATATATTGTCGTTGATATATTAGTTCCTTGAGTAGACCGAGTTAGGTATTGATAATATATTGGTTGCTTAAGTGGATCAGGTTTTGTTGTTTGATTGATATTATTAGGTCTTGTACGTGGATCGATGGACATGATTATGTTATTTGAATCCATCAGCAGTCCGGGTTGTTGGCATACTTGAATGGTATAATTTCTATTGAGGTAATTTGAAGGAGTTATTGTGGTAACATAGAACTTACTGTTGCTAGTCAGGGTCTTAACTTAGTGGACTATTTGTATTGACTTATACTTTCCTGGTTATTGGTTGTTTTCATTAGAGATAGTGATACCTTTGTGGATTCCTGTACTAAATTATAATTATTTAACTATTGATATTATATGAACTACGTACATCTTACCCTCCCCAAACCTTACTATGTGGGAATACACTGGATTTGTTGTTGTTGTTGTTAAGAATGATTAAGTAAAGGTATAGATGTTGGTGTTATGTGGTGGGTATTGACTTGCAATTAATTGGTTAGGCATTCTTAAGATGCATATATTGTGTGAAATAATGGGATTCATAAAAGCATGAATATTTGTTGAGCCTAACTGAATGGGTGCAATGGGAAGGGATCTGTCACGGTCCTTGTTATTGAGTTCTTAACTAATTCAAGTATTAATGTATAGCCAGAGGTGACAGAAGCCCTAAGTGGATTATGCGTAGAGTTGAATGAGGTGTGGTGGTTGACTTGCGGATTCACATATTTTGTTAAGGATAAGAATGGATTCAATAAGAAGTATATAAAATTTGAAAGGTGACTAGTAATGGTGTGAAGGTGTTTTGCAAATGAATTATTAAGTGCGTGTTTTCTTTGGACATTTAAGTTGTGTTTATATGATCTAACTTGGATCAACTGATTATTCTTACTAATAGTTGTAGTTGTACTGATGTTACTTTTGCTATACCCTTTTTGGGGTATAGTCTATTTGCAAGATCAGTTAACGTTTCTTGAATGATAAGGTAGAGATCTCTACCAGCTTCCATCTCTTGCCTTATACTATGGTAGCTGAGCCATTTGTATTTCATATTTTCTTGTAGTTGCTTTTGTACCTGTCAAGACTAGATCTTTAGGATAGGTTTTTTTGTTGTATTGAAGATTGTAACCTATTTTCATTGTAATAAAATCTATGGTTTGATGTTTTCTTTATGACTTTCACATATTTTATAAATGGGTGGTAAATGTTCTATCAAGGTAGATTAGAGTAGGTGTCCTCGCGATTCAGTTAATTGCGTCATGAGACAAAAGAGATATGATAAATCAATACCTCTTCTGTAAGAATATGTGTTCCAATGTCGTGGTTGTTTTATGGGTAATGGTTTTTCACTTGGATAAATGGTTTCAAAACTTGTTAAATTCTAAACAATATAAGTGAAAACAAGAGTCGTCACTTAATTAATTAAGAAAAAATAATAAAATCTTTTAAAAACTTCAAGTTATAAAATAGAAAAAGACTTACAATTTTTCAAACATTCGGGTAAGTGGTTCCTATTTATATTCTTAAAAGGGTGTTAAAACGTCATAGTATCCACTAACTTGTGGTTTTTCGGTCTATTTAAAACTAACCTTGATTGCTATTTATAATCTAGTTATCCGCACCCCCCTACAAATGTTATCAGAGCACAGTAATTTAAAAAACACGGAAGTGAGATATATGTTAGAGTTAGTTATAGAACTAGTTAGATTTGACTTAGTTAGTAATTAAATTAATTATGAGAAGACCATTTAAAAATAGAGAAGCTTTTAGAAAAATTAAAGAATCTTTAATTCGTAATTATTCAGAATATATAAGTCTAAATAAAACAAAAGAAAATCCAGAAAGATTAGCCTATCTAATTACATTAATATCTAGTATTGAAGCAAAATTAATAATCCATTTAAAATCTAGAAGAATGATACACATACCACCTAATTATGATAAAATTAGATTTAGATATCCACCAAGATATTATAAAAATGATTTAAATGAATAAAGGGCAAAAATACAAAGAATTAAAACAATTTATTTCTGAAAACGTAAAGAATTAAAAATAAGAAAAGAAAGACTACATTACAATATATTTGTCGGAGTTAGTAAAAACTCAATAAATACACAAAAAGATGAAATATCAAAATTAGAATCACAAATAGATAGTTTAGAATATATATATATATCAACATGAACTATTCACAATAAAATGAACAAAGAAGAATTTATAATAGATGAAAAAATATACGAAAATCACGAAGGATCAAAAATAAAAATAGTATTTTCTAATCTTGGAAGAAGATATAAGAAAATAGGAGAACATTTATATGTAATGTTAGAAAAAGAAGAATTAAAATTAGAAGATAAATTAACAGCAATGGTAAGAATAGAAAAAGAAAATGAAGAAATAGATAGAAAAAAGGAAATAGAAAAAATTAAACAACAAACTATGGAAGAAATACGAAAAATAGAAGAAACTAAAAATAGTAGAATTGTTGAATTAGAAAAAGAACTACAAATGTTAAAAGATTTGTACGAACAAAGACAAAAAGAAAAAGAAGAAAAAGATAAAGAACAAAAATTACTAAACGAGATAAATCAATTTAAGAAAAAATTAGAAATAAATAATATAGACGTTGAAGAAACAGATAATTATGATTCAGAAGATAGTGAAACATATACGAAAATATTAACAAGTACAAAAAACTTAGAAATTAACGGAAAACAAGAAATAATTAATGAAGAAAACTTAGAAAATACCAACACAGAATAAATACTCTTGATAAAAAAGAAGATGAAAATATAATACCTAAAACAACAGAAATAAGAAAACCTATATATTATAAAAGTAAATTTAAAAGATATAATGAATATGACAAATGGACACCAAAACAAATAGTCAATAAAAATTATAACTTTTTAGACCTAGACTGTGTAATAGATATAGAAAAAACAATACAATTATGGATAGGATATATGACAAAACAATTATTAGATAATAATATAAACATAACAGATGCACCAAAATATATAGAAAAAACACTAATAGGATCAGTAAAACTATGGTTTTCAAACTTAACTGAAAATAGTAAGAAAGTATTAAGAGGTAATAAACCTATGGAAGGAACATCATCAACAAAAACTAAACTAACACCTATAGAATTATTAAAAAAATATGAAACAGCTATAAAAGATGAATTTGGTAGTATGACAACAATAGAAGAAGAACAAAATGAAGAAAAAGATACAAATAGGAATTTAATGTTAAAATTAACAATATGTAATATGTGTTATATAGACGAATATACTTGCGCATTTAAAGAATATTATTATAAAGGAGCATATAGTATAGAAGAAAGTAAGGAAATAAGAAAATTATATTTTAATAAGTTACCCGAACCATTTAGTTCAAAAATAATAAAAAGTTTGGAAGAAGCAAAAATAGTAGATACGTTAGGAGCTAGAATAAAATTTTTACAACAATGGTATAGAATTTTATGTGAAAAATATAGAGAAGAATTAAAAATAGAAAAAACATTAATAAGAAATTTGACATGTTGCAAAAATAAAATAGCACCCCAATTTGGATGTGAAGAAAGATATTATAAGAAAAGAAAGAGACATAAGAAATATAACAAATATAAAAAATCAAAATATAAATACAAGAAACCAAGGAAAAGATATTATGTAAAAAATTATAAAAATAAAAGACCATATAGAAAGAAGAAATCTATAAAAGAATGTACTTGCTATAATTGTGGAAAGTTAGGACATTTAGCTAGAGATTGTAAATTACCTAAAAATCCAAAAAATAAACAAATATCAGAAATAAAAATAGATAATACAGAATATATGCAAATAGATTATATAGATTATGAATTAGAAAGTGAAGATAGTATATATGAAATTTCAGAAAACGAAACAGATACCGAAATAGATAGTGAAATAGATGAATCAAATGACTGAAGAAGATATAAAAATAATAACAAAGGAAGAATATTTAAATGACGAAGGAACGGAACAAAAAATAATTTTTGACAGTAATATATTTGATGAAATAAAAGGAAAAGAGTTAGATTTAAGTGTAGAAAAAATATTTAAAATACCAACAATAAAAAATATTTTTACTAGGAAAAAAGATGAATATTATGTAGTATGCCAAAAAGAACATGTAATAGACTGTAGATATGCAAAAGGTAAAGCTAGTATACCACTAGTAACAAAAAGAATAATTAATAAAGAGATAAATGATATAAAAAGTAAAGGAGATCCAATAAAATATGTACACCTTGGAGGTACAGAAATATTAATAAAAGCATGTTTTAGAGAAGGAATAGATACACCGATAGAATTATATTTAGCAGATGATAGAATTATAAAACCTATAGAAAAGATCATAATAACTGTCGTAAAAGAAAATTTAATATACCAAAAATTTTAATTTATAATAAGTGCAAATTATTCAGTAGTGGTAACAGATAGAAATATAGATAAATCACTAGTGTTATATTGGAAGATATCAGGAATAGAATTAACCCCAGGAAGTAAAATATTTACAGCAAGATGTAAAAATTTATATGTATTAAAAACAAAACATAAAATAACTGGAAAAAATAAGATTAACAAGATACAAATAGATAGCCCATTCGAACAAATTGTAAAAATACTAGATTATAATGATATAGCTATAGAGACATAGATATAGAAGAAAATTTAGAAATAGTAAATGATAGAATAAGTACAACAAAAAGAATAGCTAATGAAAAACCAGAATCATCAAGCTCATAAAAAGAACAAGTTATGAAACAAATTCAATAAATAATTTAAACCAATATTACATAACAGGAAAAGTAAATGAAAAAAAATATTTAATACTCTTAAATACAGGACAAGAAGAAAATTATATAGCAAAATATCTAGTAAAAGATGAAGAAATAAAAACTGATAATGATATATGCCCAGATCTACCAAGAAGTTTAATAAATAGCAAAAATATAGCAGAAACAAAAATAATAATAGGAGTTAGAAAAATAAAAATAGAATTTGAAGTAAAGAAAGAAATGCAAAAAGCAGATATAATATTAGGAATAAAATTGTTAGAACAAGTAAAACCATATAATATAGAACATACACAATTAACCATAACATATAATAGGGAAAAATTATTCTTAAAAAGAGCCGTAACATAAAATAAAAATATATGTATTAATGAAGATAATAGTGGAAGGATATTACAGTAGATATTATACGCCTATGATAGATACAGGAGCAGAAGCTAATTTATGTAAATATAATTGCTTACCAGAAAGCAAATGGGATAAATTAAAAATACCAATAGTAGTTAAAGGATTTAATAATAAAGGAAGCTTAATTACTTATAAAGCTAGGAATGTAAAAGCACAAATATGGGATAAGATATTAACAATAGAAGAAATTTATAATTATGAACTAACGTCAAAAGATATACTTTTAGGAATGTCATTTTTAGATAAACTATACCCACATATAATAATTAGAAACGATTGGTGGTTTACAACAACATGTAAACAAAAAGTAAGAGCAAAAAGAGTTAATAATAAAATAAGAAAGAAAACTGATTGGATAAAAGGAAGTGAAAAAATTACACAAAAGTTAGAAAATATAAAAACCATTGAAGATACAATAGAACTAGTAGTATTCTCAATAAATAAAATAGAAATAACTATATTTTCAATAAATAAGATAGAAATAGTTAAGAAAAAATTAGAACAATTATATAGTGAAGATCTATTAAAAGGATGGGAAAAACATAAAACTACCATAAAAATTGAATTAATAGATAAAAATAGTATAATAACCCAAAAACCATTAACATATAATTTTGACGATTTAACAGAATTTAAAATGCATATAGATGAATTATTAGAAAAACAAAATATTCAAAAAAGTAATAGTAAACATAATAGTCCAGCATTTATAGTAAATAAACATAGTGAACAAAAAAGAGGAAACAGTAGGATGGTTATTAATTATAGAAATTTAAATGCAAAAACTATAACATATAATTATCCAATACCAAATAAGATATTAAAAATAAGACAAATACAAGGATATAATTATTTTAGCAAATTCGATTGTAAATCAGGATTTTACCATCTAAAGCTAGAAGAAGAATCTAAAGAATTAACCGCATTCACGGTACCACAAGGATTTTATAAATGGAATGTATTACCCTTTGGATATAAAAATGCACCAAGTATATATCAACATTTTATGGATAATTATTTTAAACAATTACCTAATTGCATAGTATACATAGATGATATATTATTATATACAAAAACTAAAGAAGAACATATAAAATTATTGGAACAATTTACAGATATAATAGAAAAATCAGGAATATGTCTAAGCGAAAAGAAAGCCGAAATTATGAAAAACCAGATAGAATTTTTAGGAATACAAATAGATAAAAGTGGAGTAAAAATGCAACAACATATAGTACAAAAAATAATAAATTCAAAAGAAGAATTAGATACAAAAAAGAAATTACAATCATTTTTAGGATTAGTAAACCAAGTAAGAGAATATATTCCAAAATTAGCAGAAAACTTAAAACCACTACAGCAAAAATTAAAGAAGGATATAGAATATAACTATAATAAAGAAGATAAAAAACAAGTTCAAAAAATAAAATTACTTTGTAAAGAATTACCAAAATTACAATTTCTAGATGAAAATAGAAAATTTATATATATAGTAGAAGCAGATGCTAGTGAATATAGTTACAGAGGAGTACTTAAATATAGATATGAAGCAGAAAAAATAGAACACCATTATAGATACTACTCAGGTATGTTCAATAAGACGAAAATAAAATGGGAAATAAATAGGAAAGAATTATGTTCATTACATAAATGTTTGTTAGCGTTTGAGCCATATATTGTATATAACAAATTTATTGTGCGAACAGATAATACACAGGTACGCTGGTGGCTAACAAAGAAAATACAAAATTCAGTTACAACAAAAGAGATTCGGAGACTAGTTTTAAATATATTAAATTTCACATTTATAATAGAAGTGATTAGTACTAACAAAAATATTACTGCAGATTACATATCAAGACAAAGCTACACAGATTGAAATGATAGAAGAAAATACACTTGAAAAAATACTCAACACCCTAACTACGCTTTCATTAAAAGTGGACAGTATGGGTACTGAGATAGAAAAGCTAAAGCTAAAGAGTAATGAAGATAAACTGAAGTCTATAGCTATGAATCAGCTAACTCAGCAGTGTGCAGAGCTATGTCGATCGGAAGACAATAAAATTCCAGAGCTAGAAGGAGACGTTGGGACACTCCATAAAACCCATAACATTTATCAATCTACTTCTGCAGGTACAAGCAAAGAAGTTAGTCGACCAAGATACCAAAACACAAACATGAATAAAATATTTGAAAAACCATTTACACCAAAAATACAGAAAGACCATTTATTCATACCCCCACAAGTTAACACATACCGAGATAGCCTAAACCAAGACAAAAAAGTTTACAATTATACAACCCAAAAATATATAGAAAACATCTATAGAGTACAAACCTTTCTAAACCAGCACCCAAGAGCTATAAATATCCAAGAACTAAATACCAACTATATAACCCAAAAATTACAAGGATACAACAAACTAATCGTACTACTGAAAACTAACCCAAGCTTAGTAAAAATATGTTTTGACTACGGACTGCTAAACACCATATACACCCAAGACAGAGCAGAATTGACAGCTATGGAAGAATTATACAAGATATTCACGACCTATAAAAGAATAACAAAAGGCACTCTATTTTATATAAAGTGTTATACTGCACCCGCGGAGATATTATATGACGAGATAAAACCAGTTATACAAGTCGTAAAGATAGAATTAATGAGAGACATGATTATCCAGAAGATATTGCACAACAACCGAAAATACCTAGAATCGAGATACCATAATTCTACGCAAATAGAAGACTTATTGGACTATCTACAATTATACAAGAACTAGCAAATAACTATGCAAATGGAAATCCAATATGGAGCTACTACTCGATAGATCACCAAATGATTTACTCGAATTCAAAAGAGCAACGACCGACAGATATGGAGGATGTAAGACAATGGATACTGACACTACTCAACCCAGAGAAACCATCTACTGCACGAGCTATTAAAAAAGAATTTATTTCTGACAGACTACTAACAAGATATTGCAAAATAATTGGACATAAATATCCAGATCACCAATGTTCGAGGTGTAATGGAGAAGATAATATTATTCCAGAAGTACATCTAGAATAAAAAATCAAGAAAGCAAGATGACAGCTGGAAGATAAGATCAGGAGCAATAATGGAGATACAACAGATACGACAAAAATCAACGGAGACAAGATATTTATTTTAGTTACGTAAAGTCTTCAAAATTATTGTACATTACTATTCATGTAAAGACTTTCTTGTTTTAGACCTAGACTTTTAGGTAGTAGGCTTTAGAACGTTTTGAGCCTATTTTTTGTTTTTTAGCTTTTCTACTTTATACGTAAGATTGTAAATCATGTAAAGATCATTCTATAAATAAAGAAGTAAGAAGGCATTGCAAAGGCAAGCCTTCTCACAATTAAGCAAAAACTCTCTCCATTCCGAAAAAATATTTTGCCCAGTTAATTAAACATATACACTTCAATGTAAAAAGCTATGGAGAAACAAACTTCAGAAATATCAAAGCTACCAGAATAGGTATATCTATTTATGATTATGAATAGCTAAATTCATAATTCCCAACAATCATGATATGATAAAATAAATTCATTTTAGTTACTTTATAGTAGAATTATTCGAAGAATAATATGTTAAGAAGTTTATTAGCAAAGTGGAAACGGAGAAAAATCTCTAAGAACTATGCCATCCTAAAGGTGAAACCAATGAGGCGAGAAGCCGTGGCGGGGAGTAACCAGAGTCGAGGCGTTGTTTAAGGGAAAAAGTATCCGAGTTACCATGCTAATAGTGACCGAAGAACATGTTATTTAAGAATAATCTAGTATATAGTAATCTGAGATGACTATATTTTATTATGTACATGGTTGAAGGAAATATTTGAAAAAAACAATTTTATGAAAATGAATAATAATTTATCTGATGTGATGGTAGATAGATTTAAGATACTTATTTTGTATGCACTTAGAGATAAATGTAGCAGATATAAGAAAAATTATATTAGAAAAAGCATTCGGAGAATATTACATGACTAGAGTTAATTATATACCATGTTTACCTAACTACTCTTTTAAATACTTATCATGACAAATTACATAGAATTTTTAGAAAAAGATATGCGAAATATACAATTACTAGAAAAACAGGTAAAAATAAATATAGACAAATACATGAAAAATAAAAATAAATCTCTTAACAAAAATATGCAAAAACTACTAAGGCTAAAACAAATAACTATAAAATATCAATTTTAGAAAATAGATCATTTAGACTACCTTAAAGTTTTAACCTTACATATACTTAAAGATATAGAAATTATAGATATTAAGAAAATAATATTAGAAGAAGTAATAAACTACGAAATTGAAATCATTAACTCGCTAGAACGAATATACGAAGAAATTTACCCAGAAGGATATTATTCAGATCAAGGATGTGGATGTTAGAATATATTAGAAAAACTAGAGAAAACCAAGATAATCTAAATAATGAAATTAATTATAGAAACCGAATTAGAAAAATAATGGAAGATCTAAAAGAAAAGTTAATATGGATAGAAAAAACCTTAGAAAATTTAGAAAAAAGTACATGTGATAGTTTATATAATTTAAAAAACTCACTACGAGAAGAACAACACAAGATAATAAATAACATAGAAAATCTAGAATTAGATATACACTACAGTACAGATAGAATAAATTATTATACAGAAATTTGTAACTCTGTAGTTACTACAGGATAAAATAATAAACCAAATAAATTAATGGATACATCTTACAAAAAGAATAAATTATTGAAACAAAATTTAAGAAATATCAACGCACGCATGCAACAGTAATGTTAAAACTAACAAATATTTCAATGTAAGTTTGAAGCATGCAACACTCTGTCAATTTTCCCACGTCATGGTACTTTATAAATTGTCCTCCCTTCTTTTTCTTTGGATATTGATTCTCTTGGCGAACGACATGTCTGTTTTAGCTGCTTTAATCATGACTTTATTATATCATTTCTAATTAAATATTATAAGATATTTATATATTAAAAAATTAATAATATTTAATTAAAAATAAAATAAATATTTATTACATGTTTGTTTCAGCTGCTTAAATAGTAATTTTATTATATTATCACTAATTAATTATTATAATCATTTTCGTATTAAAAATTAATAATATTTAAATAAAAAAATTAAATTAACATTTATGACATGTCTGTTTTAATCGTGATTTTATTATATCATCCCTAATTAATTATTATAGATCATCTAAGTATTAAAAAATTAATAATATCTCCAAAAAAAAAGGTAAAATAGATACTCCCGCCATTTCAAAAAAAAAATGACCTACTTTGGCTTGACACAAAAATTAAGAAAATAAAAAAAAACTTTTGAATCTTGTAGTCTTAAATAAAGTTGTATCGAATATATCACAATATTCTTTAATCTTGTGGTTCTAAATATGTCATGTGGAAATTTGAAATTAAAGTATTGCGAAAAAAGGAAAGGGATCATTCTTTTTGAAACAAACTAAAAAGAAAAGTAGGTCATTATTTTTTAAACGGAGGGAGTGCAAAATAATAAGTTAACTGTTGATGTTTTGAATTAACTTGATGACTTATATGAGATTCATTTAAATTTTTTCTACAAGTACTATCAATAGTAATTTTACTATATTACTTCTAATTAGTTATTATATGTCATTTAAGTATTAAATAAAAAATAATATAATAGAACGAATAAAATAGATACAAAATGATAAATGAAAAATGGTTGCATGAAGTACCCAATAATAGTAATATATGTGTCAAAAAGGGAGCATGAGAGTGGTAAACTTATTGAGATTTAAATGATTGAATTTAAATAAAAATTAAATATATAATTACGAACTAAGATATGAATGATCAAACTTTCAATTTTTATTATTACAAATAAACGAAGCATAAAATACTTAAATAAGGAAATTAAATTTTAATTTTTTTAACTACTTTTTTTCATTTTGTTGGTCGACATGCTTACCGACCACTACTTGCTCCGTGATTTTACTAAATCTCCCCTAATTAATTGTGATATGTTATTTAAATATTAGAAAATTAATAATATTTAATAAAAAAGGTAAAATAGACATTTATGATATGTCTGCTTCAGCTGCTTTAATCATAATTTTTTACTATATCACCTCTAATTAATTATTATAAGTTATCTAAGTATTAAAAAGTTAATAATATCTAATTAAAAAAAGTTAAATAGACATAAAATGATAAATTAACTCTTGATGTTTTAACTTAACTTGATATATCTTATACGAGGCCCACTTAAATTATGTTCATGGGTATTTTTTATAACAATTTTGCTATATCACTTCTAATTAGTTATTATGAGTCATTTAAGAAATGTCTGCTTCGATACTTCAATTGTGATATTTGATTTACTCTCAAAATTATATCAGTGTCACTTAAATTGAAATAGACGAAAAATTATTATAAATCAGAATAATTTAAAACTTAAATTATTTAAAATTATTTAACTTTTTACGCCAATTCATGCATAAATATATTTCCTCAACACTTAATGTAAGATCTAAAAATTATCGGGAGAATTTAAACTTCGACTAAATACTTAAATACGCTCATACTACATATAAATATATTAAAACTTAATTATGATGATATATTTCACTGCTTTCATAATAATATAAAAAATTTAATCTTAGTATGTTGGGCTCGTGCTTTGCATGGGCCAATCACCACTAGTTATACTCATAAGTCACAAATTTCTCTTTTGAACTCCATCATTTATTAACCGGAAAAGGTCCTAAAATGCCCTTCAACTATCTAAAATGATGTAAAAATATCCTTCATATATCTGTTGGACCTAAAATGTCCTTTTCGTTTACCTATTGGGTCAATTTTGTCTTTCCATTTAAAGCCTGCCTATTAGCCCCACCTCATTTATGACATGACATATTCCTATTGGACAATTAATATTTAATTAATCTAATTAATTTTATCCTCAAAACCTAACCCGCCCCAGCCATATAATTCGACCCAACTAAGACCCGCTCAAATTCACTAATATGGAGCTCTTCTTAGAGCTCCTCTTAATGAACCAGGTTTATATCACTGATCAAATTTTTAGGATGTAAATTATGAATCGAGCATTGTCTTGTATTTTTGTGCTAGGAAAAATCCATGTAAAGAAAGGATCTTGGTTTGAGCCTTTGAGAGATGATGAAGGAGAATTTATGGGACTAGTAAGTAATCCACCATATATTCCTAGCAAAGATATTGGTGGACTACAAGCTGAAGTTGGTAAACATGAACCTAGACTAGCGTTAGATGGTAGATCAAGTGGTATGAATAACCTTATTCATCTCTGCGATAGAGTTGTTTTCGGTGTTGAAACCTGGTGGTTTCTTTACATTTGAGGTAAACTATCCATGTTCTGGATTACATGAGCACCTGGTAGATCCAAATTTGTCAACTAACCATAAAGGTATAAGAGTAAAAGAGAGTAGATTTTTCGCACTTAAATATGTGAGCAGGGTCAATAGTATGAATTATCCTATAATTGCACAGAAGAGTACAATGTTTTTGTCTGAAATTTATTGCACCTCAATTAGGATGAACCAGGAAGGATCATCAGATATACAAATATTTCTCAGTTTTCCTTTACTATTCAATTTAAAGGATCTAGCTCAAAATCGAGCATTGCAATTGATGAATATTGCCCGATAATAAAGATGCAACATACCTTTGTAATTTCACAAGTGAGATATAAGGAGAGTGGGTGTATGAAAGCCGGATAATAAGGATTCTATATACAAATGGATCATCTAACTAGCACATTTATACTTGTTTAGCCAAGCCAACAAACGACTTGTTCCTTGATGAAAAGTTCGATCATCTCCCTGTTGATACATATGAAATCTTTAGATATTGTGCAATTATTAGATAATCAGCTCTTATACCTATTGGGTTCGCAATCGAGAGAGCGTCATGCGGAAACTATTAGTTGCAAACCATCGTGGTGACAATGCAGAAGACACATAAAACAATACTAAAAACATAATATTATTATATGATTTGGCCAATTGGCCTACATATAAAACCTAATATTAAAAACATAAAACTAATGAGAGATAAAATCTCTCCATAAACTAGACTCTTTAAAAGACTACATTCTGGATGCTATTATTTTATGGTATGAAAAGGGAAGTCTTCTATTTATAGATATCCAAAACCTTTCCTCAAAGAAAAAGGTTAGCCAAATATGAAAAAGAATTATGTTTTCCTTTTAGGAAAAATAAAAGTAATTATGGTTACTTTTATTTTCCTTCCAAGAAAAACTTAAAACTTAATTTTGGTAAGAAAATCAGAGCAAAACCCCCAACAAATCTCCTTTTCTTGGATTGATTTTCTTCACTTGATCCGCCTTCTTCACATCACATGCATGAACTTCGTTCTCACAAAATCTTCATCAATGCTGTTTGTCATGGTTAAAAATAAGGTTTAGAATATCATGGTTAAAAATTAGTTTAAAAGTAATATTTTATTTTCATTTCTAAAGATGCAGCAACAAAAATGTTGAAAATATGGTTGAAACTGTTCTCCATATGTAGTTCGACAAAAATCCTCATTATCATCAAATTGGTTGTAAATCAGTTTGAACCGTCATGAACTTGTCTTCAACCTCATTTCACTAAACCACTGAACCTTTGAACCGTAGGCTCTGATATCACTTGTTGGGTTCGAAATCGAGAGGGAATCATGCGGAAGCTATTAGTTGCAAACTATCGTGGTGACAATGCAGAAAACACATAAAACAATACTAAAAACACAATATAATTATATGATTTGGCCAATTGACCTACCTATAAAATCTAATATCAAAAATACAAAACTAATGAGAGATAAAATCTCCACATAAACTAGACTCTTTAAAAGACTACATTGTGGATGTTATTATGTTAGGGTATGAGAAGAGGGGTCTTCTATTTATTTGTAGATATCCAAAACCTTTCCTCCAAAAAAGAGGTCAGCCAAATATGAGAAAAAAATTATATTTTCCTTTTAGAAAAAATAAAAGTAATTATAATTACTTTTATTTTACTTTCAAGAAAAACTAAAAACTTAATTTTGATAAGAAAATTACCACAAAAACCCCCACAATTCCCAATTCCAAAAACTAAAACAAGTAAATCAATAATTAGATAATATAATGATGCTGCCATATTAGATGTTTCGGTTTAATAAACATAAATGGAAATAGTTAGTTATTTATTCGGTTGGAATTTGTATTTCTATGTTGGTTGTATTGTTTGGAGAGTTAGTTGATTCCTTTGGAATGACTGTGGTGAGTGAAAACATTGTTGGTGAAGTTTCTAAGGTACAAAGAATTTCCAATAGAATGTTATTCTGGTCATCTGTAGTAGTCGAAATCCATGTGTCATATATAACACTTCACTTTTCCTTCCGCTTTCGATGTATGATTTACCTGATGTGTTATTTTGTTCCCATTCTTCAGAAGCTTGCAAATCCTCTTCTTCGACCTGTTCTCGTCAGCTTGAACTTCATGGTCTATAATCTTTTCAATAACGTTTTTATATTCTTTAAGAAAGATATTCCATAGTCTTAATCATGAACTATCCTTATTATATATTAAGTATTTTACTTTAAATGGTGTATTAAAAAGTTTTCACGTGAAGATACGTGCCAACCAACAGTGTATTATGAATCCTCTTCTCCTGCTTTCATGACTATCATTCTGGCAAAATTGGCATCCCTCAAATTGCTGTTGATTGAGAAACGAGATGAGCAGATTATGATCATGAAAGGGGATTTCTTTTTTGTTAAAGAAATTGGAGCGGGTCTTAGTTGAGTTGAGTTATTTAGCTGGGGTGGTTAGGTTTTGAGGATAAAATTAGTCAGTTTAATTAAATATAAATTGTCCAATAAAAATATGCCATGTCATAAATGAGGTAGGTCCAATATGTAATTGTTAAATGGAAGGGCAAAATTGACCCAATAGGTAGACGAGAGGGATATTTTAAATTCAATAGATAGATGATAGATATTTTTACACCATTTTAGATTGCTGAAGGGCATTTTAGGCCCTTTTCCGTTTATTAGTTTGCTAAACCTCTAACCCTCTTCAGGAAAAAAAGAAAAAAAAAAAGGTGTTACAATACAATGAAACCTTCTTTACTATTTTTATTCGTCAACTAAAAATGTTTTCATGCTCTTATAAAAAAACTATGGGTTCATCTTCAACACAGTATATTCGATATTAAATATAAGTAAATATATAAATATCATCAAAATATTGATAATCTTTAATTTTGAACTTAGAATTTTTAAAGTATAATGAGTTTAAAAACTTTTCAGAATGAAATCATTAAGTTTAATAGTTAGAACCAGAATTTCAAAATATTATAAAACATGTTGCATGAATATATGAGCCAGAGTAGAACCAAGATGAAAATAAGTACCGTAATCCACATAAGCTAATCAAAAGTTGTATAACTTTATTTGGTGTTCAATATGTGTTTAGGCTGTTACATTGCCCTAATACTTTAATAAGAAATGTTTGGAAAAACCCCTCATCTTAGTTTAAGATGGAGTTTTTCTAGAAGCAATGTACAAATCAACTTATAACATTAAAGAAATAAGATAATTCATCCCCAGTTAGGGTTGTTTAGCAATATAATAGCAGACATAAAAAGAAGAATTCATGAAAAACTATGCAAACTTTTTATGGCTCAAAATTCAACCATCATAGTCACGGAACCTACTAACGTTCTACTGCATTTCATTTTTATCTATTTATGATCATGACATCGGTCAACTATAGATGTGTATGTCTGTAATGACCAACTTTTTGATGAAATATAAGAATTATGTGTTTATGTGTGATTTGACTATTTACCTCGTCCTCATAGTTTCATTATTGTATTTCTAGAGTGTGACGGTGATTGACATGGTTTTTTGATGTATTTTAGTATCATTTATTGTGATTTTTGGTGGTTTTAAGAGCCTTATTTTAGACTTATGCGGATATCTTCTTTTTTCGTATGACGAATGGATAAAAGGACTGCGCCAACAACTCCAGAATATCAATTTTAGGTTAGGTAGACCTTTGGTTCAGGTTCCGGTGCAACCAAACTCATTTCGACCTGTTGGTCAGAAAGTTGAAAAATTAGAAATATGAGTGTGGGACTCACATTTGGTCGAAATGACCTCGGATTAAAAATACGACTTTACCAATAGATCTAGAACGTTGATTTTAGTGCGGTAACATGTTTGATGTGATTTTAAGGCTTTTAAATCTCATTTTGACCCTCGATTGGAAAATTATAATTTCAGATTTTGTGGGTCAATTTTGTGAAAATGATATATTTTTGAGAATCTGATATCACCATTGAGTTCGGAACGTCAAACTTAGTATGGTTGCATCGTTTTCGTTTGCATATACCAGACTCCGAACGAATTCTGGATACCCCGTCGAAGTCCGTTTGGACTTAGAAAAATCTGCTATAGTGTAGATTTTTCTGCTATAAATAGCAGTTTTTTATCCTTTATTGGCATATTTTGTCCATTCTTTCATCTTGCCTCTTGAGAGTTAAATTCTAAAATAGTGTGCGATCTTAAAAGAAAAGCGTGGGAATCTATATTAACATCTATGTCTTGACTCTATTATGGATTTAAGGTAAGAATTCACCCTTTTCTTAGTCATTTCTTGATTAATTTTTCAAAACTCCAAAAATCTTAGAGCTTAATTTTAAACCCAAATTTCACTCTTTTTCACTTGAATAATATTTTTGTCTTATAATTACTATTTTTAATCAATTTAACCTTCAAAACAACTTTGATTCTTGATTGTAACTTGGATTTCAAAAATTTTACCCGATAAAGCTTTAAAATGGTGTTTCTTCGATCTAAACCTCATTTTTACTCGATTTGACTTGAGTTTTCAGCTATAGGTTTTTAAAAATATGAGAAACACATTTTTGAGGTGAAGTTAAGATTTTGCGCTTCTTTTTCGAAAATCTATTTTGGAGTTCCGTTTTGACCTCGAACTAAAAGTAGTCAATAAGAATGTCGTTGGTTTTTAGAGGAGTTTGGTATCATTCATGAAAAGTAAGGTCGTGGGTTCAAAGTGTCGCGGATCGATTTCATCTTTTGAGGTAGGTTATAGCTTAACTCTTTCACACTGGCTTAGGTAGTAAATAATGATACAAAATGAATGCTAAGGGTGGAAACTAATCATGAAGAATGGCTATCTATGTGTTGTTCTCGTATGGGAGCCTATATGTGATGTAATTGTCGAAAGTGAGATATTAAGTGATATATGTGACCGTGTGGGATTCTATGTGATATTGATATCCTTGAATACATGCAAATAATTGTATTGTGCTGTTAAAATGCTTAATGTGGTACCATTGGCGTATTATGATTATATTCCTACTTTATTAGCATATGAGACATGTGAAAATTCATGGATAGAATAAAAATAATGAGTGGATATTGGCTCACATAGTTGTGAAAATGTATCATTATGGTTGATTGTAGAAATATATCATGTGGTTAGTTGTGGAAATATTCATTATGATTGGTTGTGAGCATTATATTCTCATATCATACTCATTCATAAAATATTGGTACCACCGTGGCAACTCCTGAGTAATACTGGCAACATCATTGTAAAACCCTTCCTGAGAGATATATCGGGAAGGAGATATTATAAAACTTTATAAAACCCTTTTTCTAGGGATATGCCAGAAAAGAGATATGATATATGTGGATTGTATATGGGTTGATTAACTCCCCATGGGCCTTGCATTGGTAGGCTTTCCTCCGTAGGTGTTTAAGGGATTGTGTGATGATCCTGAATATTGTCTAATGACCTCGTACATCATCATCATCATCATCATTATCATCATATACATTTCACTTACTTTATTATGTTTATATTGTGTTGTTTTGACATATTGACTTGCCATCTATGTAATTATCTTATCTTCTTTTACTTAGATTTAATGATCTTGTATATGGATGTTCCCCATTGTTCTACTTATATGTTATATAATGCATACTTGTATTCTTTCTTAGTATGATGTTACAATATATATGATATATTAGAATTATTAGTGCAAGCGGGGTGGGCTACCGTTGTGGGACATTTTCTGATTACAGGTGACGTGCCCTTAGTGTATATTTTGTATGCTTTATTTATTACTTTGCTTAGTCGGTCTATGATACCTACTAAGTACAAGTACTCATGCGTATTGTGCCCTTTTGGTACATGTCCTAGCCTGAGTGTGCCTCAACTTTCTTGACTCAGACGATTGTTGGAGCTTCCAAGGTACCGGATGGATATTCATACATCCAGAGTTCACCTCTATCTTTCTAAATTAGTATCCGGAAATAAATATTATTCCTTTGTGGATATTTTTATGATGTATTTAACTCTTGGATTGTATTAGTAGTTCTTATACTATTGACACCTGGTTTTAGGCATAATTGATATTTTAGATAAGTTCTTTCCATATTGTTATGGTTACTTATATGGTTCGACTTCGTTCTAAAAGCCTTACCTTGGGGTTATTTCTATCTTTTACCTATTGTGTATCAATTTGAGTGATAGGCTTACTTGTTAAGGTACGCCACGATAAGTTTCATCATGACCTTTATTTTTGAGTCATGACAAATTGATATCAGAGCAGCCAGGTTCCATTAGTCTCAATGATGTACGAACAGGATTTTACTAGAGTTTTATAGATCAGTACGTAAACGTCTGTATCTATCTTCGAGAGGCTATAGAATGTCATAAGGAAAGTTTCCTCATTTTATTCCTTATCGTGCGAAGTTCTTTCATATCTTGTGTTCTGAGTTGTGTTTTACTCTTTCTGTGCTTATGTTGTTGCTTACGCGGCCTTTCGGTTAAGAGATATTGCTAGAATTTTGAGGAGGTTGTTTGTGAGTTGTAGACCCTGTGATTCTCCTGAGATAAATTAGGATCAATTCGTCGAGGCTTTCCTTGAGAGATTTATTCCTTTCAATTTGAGAGATCATATGCCACACGAGTTTGATCATTTAGAGTAGGGCTCTATAATAGTTGTTGAGTATGAGGCAGACTTCTATGCTTTGTCCAAATATTCCTATAATGGTTTTTCCATCGAGTCTGAGGAGATTCGAAAGTTCGTGAAGGGTTTGAATATTTCTCTTTAGTTACCTATATCTCAGGTGGTTGCGTTTTGGGCTTCTTTTTAGAGTATTGTGGATCATGCTAAGATGACTGAGGGTATTCTTAGTGCATCTCAAGGAGGCACCAAGAAGGCGTGACGTTTTGGTGATTTAAGGAGTTAGACCTATCAAGGTAAAGATTTTAGAGGTTCACATGGATACCATGGTAGGCCAGTGGAAGTGTCTTTACAGAGTTTTGGAGGTAGATCTTCTAGTTCAATAGTTCAAAGCGGTCGTTCAGGCTTAGTTGTATCTTTACCTGTTGAGAATGGTCGTAGAAGTTGCTTTGTGTGTAATAAGATTGGCCATGTAGCCAAGAACTATCCCCGTCGAGTGATTCAGGCTACTCCTATTTTAGCTGTGAGGGGTAGGGGTGCTAGTAGAGGTGCAAGGTACAGAGGTAGTAGAGATTGTAGGGGTAGTCATGGGACCACTCAGGTAGTTGGTGGTTATGAAGATATTCAACAAGTTGGTGGTCGTGGTCAGCGTTATGCTATACCCGCCAGGACAGAGGTTGAGGCATTTCTACTGTGATCACAAATATCATCCCCATTTGTTTTAGATCTATATCTGTGTTGTTTGATCCCAAATTGTTTTTCTCCTATGTGATTATGTATTTTGCTTTGGGTTTTGATTCAGTTAGTGAGCATTTTGCCATGCCTATTCGTGTATCTATCCCGATAGGTGATTCTTTAGTGGTGGATTAGATGTACCTATCTTGTGTTGTGACTTTTGCTGCGCGTGAGACTTTGGTAGACTTGATTGTGTTAGATATGGTCTATTTTGATGTTATGTTAGGTATGGATTGGTTGGCTCCTTATAATGTTATCTTAGATTGTTTTGCTAAGGCTGTGACTTTATCGTTGCTGGGTATACCAAGGATATCTGGGAAGGGTACACTTCATTTTGGTCCAAAGAGAATTATTCTTATGTTCAGGCTCGTAAATTAGTTGAGAGGGGATGTTTATCTTACTTGGCTCATATTTGTGACACCAGTGTTGTTTTGCCTCCTTTTTTGGATTCTTTTCATGTTGTCCGTGAGTTTATGAATGTGTTCCCTAGGACTTGTCTTGTATGCTTATAGATTGAGATGTTGATTTTGCTATTAATGTTGAGCCAGGCACCAAGCCTATGTCTATTCCTCCTTATAGGATGGCCCCGCAGAGTTGATGGAACTGAAGGATCAATTGCATGTGTTGTTGGATAAGGGATTTATCCGACCTAGTGTTTAGCCTTGAGTGCATTTTTGTAGTTTGAAAAGGAGAAGGATGGATCTATGCGGATGTGTATTTATTATCGGCAGTTGAATAAGTTGACGATTAAGAATAAGTATGCTCTTCCTTGCATTGATGATTTATTTGACCAGCTTCAGGGTGCTGCGGTATTTTTAAAGATTGATCTAAGGTCTGGTGTTCACCAGATGAGGATTAGAGCTTTGAATATTCCAAAGATAGCTTTTCGAACTCGATATGGTCATTATGAGATCTTGGTCACATTCTTTGGATTGACCAATGCCCCTGTCGCATCCATTGAGTTGATGAACCGATGCTTCAATATATCTTAATTCCTTTTTATGGTATTTATAAATGATATCTTAGTTTATTCCAAGAGTGAGGTTGAGCATGAAGAGCATTTATGGATTGTGCTTCAGAGATAGAGGGATGAGAAGTTGTATGCCAAGTTTTCTAAGTGCGTGTTTTGGTTAGAGTTCCTTTATTTCTTGGGTCATATGGGAGGGTATTATGGTTGATCCATCCAAGGTTGTAGTGGTTTGTGATTGGGCTAGACCTATTTCAACCACCGAGATTCAAAGGTTTGTTGGCTTACTAGGTTATTATTGGTGTTTTATTGAGGGTTTCTCTTTTATTGCAGCTTCTTTGACTATGTTGAATCAGAAGAAGATTTTCGTTCAGTGGTCTAATGCTTCTGAGATGAGCTTCTAAAAGTTCAAGAATTTGTTGACTTTAACTCCTACATTGGATTTGTCCAAGGAGGGCGTGGGCTTTATCATATTTTGTGATACTTCAGGGTTGGATTGGGTACGGTGTTGATGTAGAAGGGAAAGGTGATTGTTTATGCATCTCATCAGTTGAAGCAACATAAGATAAATTATCCTACTCATGATTTGGAGTTGTGTGTGGCTGTGTTTGCTTTGAAGTTGTGAAGGCACTACTTGTATGGAGTCCGTTGTGAGATTTTCTCAGATCATTGTAGCCTTTAGTATTTCTTCACCCAGCGAGATTTTAATATGAGGTAGCATAGTTGTCTTGAGTTACTTAAGGATTATGAGTTGACCATTCTTTATCATCTGGGC
The DNA here is from genome assembly GCA_030864225.1 of Capsicum baccatum var. pendulum. Classification (NCBI taxonomy): domain Eukaryota; kingdom Viridiplantae; phylum Streptophyta; class Magnoliopsida; order Solanales; family Solanaceae; genus Capsicum; species Capsicum baccatum. Next base: position 245,848,361 of record CM061552.1, on the reverse strand, counting down.
AAGACTAATATGGTTGTGGATGCCTTGAATATGAAGTCGACTATCATGGGTAGCTTGGCATATCTTTTGACCCAGGAGAGGCCTTTGGCCTTAGAGGTTCAATTATTAGCTAACCAGATAGTTAGAATAGATATTTTGACACTTGGGTGCATTTGGAATTCGTGGAGGCTAGATTTTCTTTGATAAAACATATTTGAGCACATTTGTTTGATGATGTTGGACTGAGGTTGAGTCGAGATAAGGTGTTGAGTGAGAAAGACAAGGAAGACTTACTTGATTCAGATAAAGTTTTGAGGAGTGGGGGCAGAGATTGTGTGATGTGAGTGGGTGATTTGATTAGGTTGATCTTAGAAGAGGCCCATTATTTCAAATTCCATCAATCCAGGTGTGACTAAAATGTATCGTGAATTGAGACAGCACTACTGGTGAGGTGGTATGAGAAGAGATATAGCATATTTTGTGGCTTATTTCCTATATTGTCAATAAGTGAAGACCGAGTATATGAGACCTGGTGGCTTGCTTTAAAGGTTACCCATTTTCGAGTAGAAGTGGGAACAGATCACCATAGACTTTGTGACTAGTTTGCCTTGTACATATCATGGTTCTAAAAGTATTTGGGTCATCATGGATTGATTGATTAAGTCAGCTCATTTATTCTAGTTCAGGTCTCATTTAGTGCTCAGAGGTTGGCCCGTATCTACATTCGTAAGATTGAACGTTTGTATGTTATGTCTGTGTCCATTATTTAAGATCAATGTTTTGTGTTCGCATCTTACTTTTGGGAGACTTTTCAAAATTAGTTGGGTACTCGGGTTGATCTTAGCATAATATTTCATCCTTAGACTGATGGCCAATTAGAGCGGACTATTTAGATTTTAGGGGATATGCTCCGTACGTATGTGATGAATTTTGGTGGACAGTGGGAACATCATTTGGCTTTCGCAAAGTTTGCATATAATAATTGCTACCATTCCAATATTGGTATGACTTACCATGAGGCATTGTCTCTTGCTAGTTGGTTGGTTTAATGCTTTTGAGGTTAGACCTTGAGGTTTGGAATTGTTTTGTGAGTCTTTGGATAGAGTCTGGGTCATTTAAGATAGACTTGGAGCGGCTCAGAGTAGGCAAAAGTGCTATGTTGATTGTAGACTTCGTGCCTTGATATTTGGTGGGGGTGAACGTGTTTTACTTCGAGTTTCACCCATGAAGGGTGTGATGGGGTTTGGGAAGAGGGGTAAGCTTAGCCCAGGTATATTGGTGCATTTGAAATTATTCGAACTATTGGTGATATGTCTTATGAGTTGGCTTTACCCCTGATCTATCAGCAGTTTATCCAGTTTTTCATGTTTTTTATATTCTTCTTTTACATTCGTGATGAATCTCATGTCATTCGTTGGTAGTCAGTTCAATTAGATGAGCGGTTATCCATTATTGAGGAGTCGGTCTCAATTTTGGCTAGGGATGTTAGGTGATTGCGCTCTAGAGTGATCTCTATTGTTAAGGTTTAGTGGCAACATCGACCTGTAGATAAGGCTACTTGAAAGATCGAGTCAGATATGCATAGTTCTTATCCCCATCTTTTGGTTGATTCAGGTATTTCTTTTGCCTTTAGTTCGGGAACAAACTAGATTTTTAGTGGAGCATGATGTAACAACCAACTTTTTGATGAAATATTTGAATTATATGTTTATATGTTATTTGACTGTTTTGATTGACATGGTTTCCCGATGCATTTTTGTATCATTTATGTGATATTGTGATTTTCGGTGGCTTTGAAATCCTAATTTTAGACTTATGCAGATTTTTTTATCTGTGCAACGGATAGATGAACGGACTACGCTAACAGCTTTAGAATATCAATTTTAGGCTGGGTTGACCTTTGGTTCAGGTCTCGGCGAACTCGAGTTCATTTCAGCCTATTGGTCGGAAAGTTGAAAAATTAAAAATATGAGTGTGGCACACACATTTGATCGCAACGATCCCGAATTGAAAATACGACTTCTCCAGTAGATCTAGAACGTCGATTTTAGGGTGGTAACATATTTGGTGTGATTTTACAGCTTTTAAATATCATTTTAGTCCTCGGTTTGGAAAATTGTGATTTTGAGTTTTGCGGGTCAACTTTTTGAAAATGATGTTTTTTTTCAAAAATTTGATACTACTATTGAGTTTGGAATGCCAAATTTAGTGTGGTTGCAAAGTTTGTTTGCATATATCAGACTTCAAACGAATCTCGGGCACCACATCGAAGTACATTTGGACCTAGAAAAATCTGCAATTTTCTTCTATAAATAGTAGTTTTTTTTATCCTTTTTTGGTCCAATTTGTCTAGTCTTTTATCTTGCCTCTTGAGAATTAAATTCTAAAATAGTGTGGGAGCTTGGGAAGCTAGATTAACATCTAGTTCTTGTTTCTATTATGGATTTAAGGTAAGAATTTATCCTTTTCTTAGTAATTTCTTGATTAATTTCTCAAAAGCCCAAAAATCATAGGGCTTAATTTTAAACCCAAATTTCACTTTTTTTCATTTGAATAATGTTTTTATCTTATAATTACTAGTTTTCTTCAATTCAACGTTCAAACAACTCTGATTCTTGATTTCAACCCGAATTTCAAAGATTTTACTCGCTAAAGCTTAAAAATAATTTCTCTTCGATTTGAACCTTATTTTGACTAGATTTGACTTGAGTTTTTAGCAGTAGGTTCCTAAAATGTGGGAAACACATTTTTTGAACTAAAGTTATAATTTTGCCCTTCTTTTTCGAAAATCTATTTTTGGGGTCCGTTTTGATCCCGAACCAAAAGTAATCAATATGGATGTCGTTGACTTTATTTTGACGTGTAGATTCTATATTTGATATTTTTAGAGGAGTTCGGGAGCATTCGTAGAAATTAAGTATAGCGAATCTATTTCGCCTTTTGAGATAGGTTATAACTTAACTATTTCAGACTGGATTGGGTAGTAAATGAAGATACAAAATTCATGTTAAGGGTGGAAACTATTCATGAAGAATGTCTATCTATGCGTTGTGCACGTGTGGGGGCCTATATGTGATGTAATTATTGAAATTAAGATATTATGTGATATATGTGGCTATGTGGGGTCCTATGTGATATTGATAACCTTGAATACATGTGAATAGTTATATTGTGTTGTTAAAATGCTTAATGTGGTACCATTGGTGTATTGTGATTTTATTCCTACTTTATTGGCATATGAGGCATGTCATTCATGGATAAAATGAAAATAATGAATGGATATCGACTCACAAGGTTGTGGATCATTGTGGTTGATTGTGGAAATATATCATGTGGTTGATGGTGGAAATAATCATTGTGATTGGTTGTGAGCATACTTCCTCATATCATACTCATTCATAAAACATTGGTACCACCGTAGAAACACTTGAGTAACACTGGCAACACCTTTTTAAAACTCTCCCCGAGGGATGTGCTTAGAAGGAGATATTGTAACACCTTTTAAAATCCATTTCTAGGGATGTGTCGAAAAGGATATATGAGATATGAGGATTGTATCGTGTTGACAAACTTTGGGAGGCTTGCCTCCGTAGGTGTAAACGAGGATTCTGCGATGATTCCGGAGGTTGTGTGATTACCTCATGCATCATCATCATCATCATTATCATCATCATATACATTGCACTTTCTTTATTGTGTTTATATTGTGTTGTATTGCAATATTGAGTTGTCATCTATATAATTGTCTTATCTTTCTTTACTTGGATTTAATGATCTTGTATATGCATATTCCCGCCTGTTCTACTTATATGTGATATAATGCATACTCGTATTCTATCGTGGTGTGATGTTATATATATGTGATATATTAGAATTATTAGTCCAAGCAGTGTGGGCTACCACTGTGGGACATTTTCTGATTGCAGGTGACGTACCGCTAGTTTATATTTTTTATGCTTTATTTATTACTTTGCTTGGTCGGCCTATGATACCTACTGAGTACAAGTGGACCATATTTATGCATATTGTGAACTTTCGGTGCAGGTCCTAGCTCGAGTGCAACTCAACTTGCTTGACTCGGGCGATTGTTGGAGCTTCCAAGGTAGCGACTGAACATTCATGTGTCCGTAGTTCACCTTTATCTTTCTGCATTAGTTATATCTTTATTAGTATTTGGAGTGGTTATTTTTCTGATATGTGACTCTTGAATTGTATTAGTAGGTCTTACACTATTAACACTTGATTTTGGGCATAATTGATATTTTGGATAAGTTCTTTCCACATTGTTATGATTACTTGTATGGTTCGACTTCATTCTATAAGTCTTACCTTAGGGGTATTTTTGTCTTTTACCCTTTGTGTATCAATTTTGGTGATAGGGTTACTTGTCAAGATATGCCGCGACAAGTGCCACCATAACCCTTATTTTTGAGTCGTTACAATGTCTTACCAAATCATCCCTTTTCAAGATTTTCTTGGCCTACCTCTATCTCTCATAATACTCAATAAATTCAACCTCTCACACCTCTTCACTAATAAGATATTTGTGCATCTTTTGTTGTCATGCTCGAATTGTCTGTTACATAAAAGTATGAGCTAGAATAGCATAAATATGAAAATAAGTACTGTAATTCAAAGAAGCTAATTAGAAGTCATGAAAATTTATTTGGTGTTCAATATGTGTTTAGGTCATTATATTGCTCTAATACTCCAATAAAAAATACTTGGAACCCCCAACCCTTTAGTTAAGATTGATTTTTCCTGAAATGAAAGGAAAAATAAACTTATTACGTTAAATAAATAAAATAATTCATCCGTAATTAGGATATCTCTAATTAGGATTGTTTTGCAATACAATATCAAACATAAAAAAAAATAAAAATTCATGAATAATTATAAAAACTTATTGGTGGCTCAAAATTCATGCAGCAATACAAAGCCTACTAACCTTCTACCGCCTTTCATTCTTTTCTGTGTATGATCATGTCATTGGTCATCTTCCCCTCTTAAAATATATTTAATAATCAATATAAAAGATTTCAACTTATATAACTTTTCATATAGTTTTTCAATGTCTAAATTTTAATTTTAAAAATATTGAATTAACTAATTTAGATCTGAAAATTTGTCACATTGGCTCTCACGAGAACGAAACATGACGAGTAACAACTAAAAAGGAACGAAGAAAATATCTACTAAATCCACAATTTTGAAACCCTAATGAAATGAAATTTATGGAAATCAAAAGTACTATTTTTAATCTACATAAACAACAATCCCAACTCCCAATATAATTTAAAGCTCCAAATGTTGAAGAATGATTCAAGGTTTCATCCAAGTCGAAATACCAACTTTCATAGAGCACTGCATAATATTTGCTTACAAAGTCAAAACAACTTAGGCTTCAATAATTGAAGAATGCTCGAAGGAATAACTAAGGTAAAAGATGAAATAACAATCTGAGAGAATGAAGAAAACAATACCACTTGAGAGTAGAGAAGAAATAGAAGGGTCATGTTAAGAAAACACTTCCCACATTTAGCAGACACCAAAAGCTCATATCTTCCCAAAGAAAGAAAATTAGAATTAATAATAATAACTTGGACTCAACCATTATACCTCATATCTTCCTAAAGAAAGAAAATTAGAATTAATAATAATAACTTACATCTCAACCGTTATATTTCTCAAAATATATTGGTCCATTAATGGATCAAAAGCAGCTTTGGATCCTTCCTTAGCTCTTCTGGTTTTCAAGACCTCCAAAGGTTTCTGATGCTTAATTATCAGCATTTCATAATTTCAGTACCAACTTTATGTTTCATATATGTAAGGAAGGTGTAGGAAATCTAGAATTTACTATACATCCATAGCTTTATCATTCAAATATTATACATAGAAGGGTTAAACTCAGAATTTGTTCAACAACAACAACAACATATCCAGTGTACTCCCACATACTGGGGTCTGGTGAGGGTAGAGTGTATACAGACCATACCACTACCTCAGGTGTCATCCAATATTGTATGTACATATATTATATGTAACAGAAACATATACACAGAAAGCTATCCAGATGATGGAAAGAAGAACAGTGCTAAACCTCATGAATATAGGAGGTTTATGTTAAAATTTGCTTTAAGGAATAATGCACGTGATTTATTTTTTATTTTTATTCAACCTTTTTACATATAACTCCTAGTCAAATTAAGATTTTTATTTTTGGTTGGAAACTGATTAGTTGTTTATGTTATTTTGGTAGCAAATAGATTTTCTTTTATGGTAAGTTTAATCTATTTTTAGTTGAAATAGCAGGAGGAGTTGATGATCAATAAAATACATAAATTTACAAGTTAAAAAACTCTGTGCGTGCTTCTCTAACTCATCTCTATTAAAACTAATAATTTGAATCTTGAGCTATTTTTTTTGAGGGACCTGTAAGTAAAGAGATGAATTCTGAAAATAGTTTTTCACGAATGACTCCATCTATTTTTTATGGTGAAAATTATCAATTATGGGCTATAAGAATGAAAACTTACTTGAAGACTCTTGATCTATGGGAATCTATAGAAGAGGATTATGAAATTAACCCACTGCCAAATAATCCCACCATATCCCAAACAAGAGTCCCAAGGAAAAGAAAATCACGATGTACAAGAAGAATGTTTGCTTCTGTTTCAACAACTATTCTTACAAGAATTATGTCTCTCACATCACCAAAAGACACTTGGGATTATCTAAAGAAAAAATATGCTGGAGATAAAAGAATTCAACAAATGCAAGTACTGAATTATAAGACCCTGTAAAGTTCCCTTGTAGTTTGAGCCTTGAGCATGTCAAGTGAAGTGTAATTCTGGCCCTAAAAGGTTGAGAAGAGACTTCCCAAGTGATTATTATTTTAATCTTATTGAATTTTCCTGAAACTAACTTCCTATAGTGTAGAGAATTGAAATAGCTTTCCAACGATACTAATTTCGTCCATATCCAGCATCGGGATGGGAAGTTATGACCATTTTATCGAGAGTTGCCGGAACCATCCAGGTGCGACAAAAAAGTTGATGGACCATCGAGTGTGCGACGGACCATCGCTCGGACTGTCTCAATCAAGGAATTTACTCCCTTTTCTATTCCAAGTGTGACGGCCAGGACGAGGGACCATAAAGACTACGATGAACCATCGATGAGACCATCGCTGCTGAGGCAGTGTGGCCTCATCCTGGCCAACATGCGATGGATAATCTGATGGACCGCCGAGTTTGTGACGAACCATCACTGAGACCGACAGATTGAGACAGTGTGTTTTTTTACCAACGTTTGACAGACCATTGAGTTTGCAACGGACCATCGCTGAGGCCGTTATATCGAGGCAGTGTGTTTATTTTTGGACCGGCGTGCGATGGACAATCAACGGACCGTCAGGCTAGCGGCTGACCGTCGCAGCCTCCGTTCAGTATTTTAAGTCATTTTTAAAAGGGACTCTTCGGTCTTTCCACTCTTTTATCAACCACATATATACCAAATGAAGAAAATGACTCCATTCATCATCCAAAATATAAGAGAGCTAGGGTTTATCCCTCAAGATCAAATCTAAAATCCTTCTCCAAGAAATCTTAGAACTTACCATAGATTCTACAAATTGAGTTGAGAATTAAGTTCCCCAAGTTGAAGGGTTGCACGAACCTTATCTCAAGAGTAAGAAGAGTTTGAAGCAAGCTTGTTCATCTAATTTCATAATCTAAGGTATGTAGAGTTTTGAACAAGGGAAATTCTTTCACCCTTGTGCCCAAAGGCTTATTTAAACACTAATTTTCTGCAATCTATGATATTTTACATGATATTGAATTGCAGGTTTTTTACCCATTGTTATTGATTGCAATATCTTGATGTTTTCCATGAATTGAAAGTTAAATAGCATGATTTTGCATATTTTCTTAAGAAATTGAAGTTGGGTCTATACCCTAAGTTGTTGCTCCTTGAGAATTTAAGATTTTTAATATTCTAAAAATTGAAGTATATGAGTATGTTGATATTTTGAGACAAAATGTTGTAACTTTCAGATTTTTACATGAATTATGAATCTATATGCTATCTATTATACATTATGATAAGTTTTAACTTGAGATTGAATTATGAGTCATTAAGACCTACTTGAAACTTACAATTTTATGAACTATTTGCTATAAGCATCCATGATTTGAGTATTTTGAGATTATTGAGAAATTTTTTGACCTAATGGTCATAGAGTTTTGGAATCTGCTCTACCACATGAGATTACAGATTTGATTGTAGGGTTCCTATGAACCATGAGATTATTTAAAAGTAGATTTTCATGAGATGGGCGAGATAAACAAAAAGGAGTAGTATTTTGCACCGAGTTGGGTAAGTTTCCACAGTTTCTTACCCCAGAACTACGTGCCATCGTAGGTTTGAGATTTTGGGCCTGAGGCAAAGATGATTGGGTCTGAGGCCGAGATAAGTGATCACTGAGTTGAGGTTATACTCCTTGGCAAGAGTATGATGCCTCTCCCCAACATGAAGTTTCTTTCTGAGGAGGACAAGACGTTGGACTCCATGTAGCTCTCATAGTTTATGTCGGTTAAGAGAACCACCCTAAACTAAAGTATTTTCCATTGAGATACAATATTTTTCCTAAATCTTTGAGATGAGATATTTTTTAAAGTGAACGAATTGATTTTGAGTATTTTCTAAAGAAGGAAGTAGTTTTCTCTACTAATAAGAGTTGATCATCAATTTTTAAACCAAAGCCATATTATTCTGATTTCCAAGTGTTTGAGTTCAAAAGAGTTATAAGTTCTTGAGCAATAAAGAAGTTTTACTCTCCATGAGATATATGCATGAGTTGAAAGTATTGTTTAAAGCTTTCTTTATCCTATAAGTAATGAGAATAATAGGAGAGCATAGATTTTAAAGACAAAGTATAATGACTCACGAGATTTGTGTTACATGCTTCATTCTACATGATTTATGAGCTTTATATTTTAGAATTATTCAATCCATGCGAGTCATTCCTATTCGCATGCATGATTTGATTAAAGAGTATTGATATTGTTTTATGTAAATGAATACACCCCCATATACTAAGTACATTCCCAAGTGTTGATCCATATATACGTCTATGTGCTACATTATCTTATAATATAGGTTCAGGTGCTTAGTCCCAGCCTCGTCAGTGATTCCCGAGTACCTTCATCTATATTTCTACAGTGGTGATTCGTCATGGTTCGTGGACCTATCTTCAGATATTTCAGTATTCGAGTGTTTATGTTTTTACTTTCAGTTCAGTTTAAGTCAGTTAGGGACCTATCCCAATGGCTCTCGAGTTCACTGAGTAGTAGAGTCTTTCTCAGACTAGTTATCAGACTGTGGCTGTGTTGAGATTTCTAGTATTGTGATCGTTTGGACTAAGTATTATCTTCGTATTTCCTTTCATTTGATATGACAATGCCAGTGTTTTGTATATTCCATATTGAATAAGTTATTATGAGAAGTAATAGGATCAAAGGGTTTGCTTGGGGCTACTTGTAGCCCTAAGCACCTTGTGACGTCCCGGGAGGTGATTTTGGATCGTTACATGAATTTAATAAGAGATTTCGAGTTACAGAGAATGAAAGACTCCAAGACAGTCAAAGATTACTCAGACAGATTACTTGGCATTATTAACGTGGTAATATTATTAGGCACTGAATTTAAAGATTTAAGAATTATTGAAAAAACTCTTGTTATAGTGCTTGAAAGATAGGAAACACCTATAATTACCTTGAAAAATATACAAAATCTTCCCGAGAATACCTTGGTAGAGTTGTTAAATTCTTTTCAGGCACTAGAATAATAGAAAATTATGAGGCATGGTGGTATGGCTGAAGGAGTCTTAATAGCCAACTACAAAACTCAAAGAAGGGGTAAAAATATAAGAAATTACCTACCTTGTAAGCATTGTGGAAAAATGGGTCATCCACCATATAAATATGTGAAAAGGCCAAACGGGAAGTGCATCAAGTGAAATCAATTTGTCCATAAAGCAGTGATTTGCAAAAACAAATTAGAAAAGCATGGAGATGATGCACGTCTGGTCAATAAAGAAGAAGAAGGCCATCTTTTTGTTGTAACATGTATCTCAAGTAAGGTTTCAACAAATATTTGGTTTATTGATAGCGGTTACAAAAATCACATGACTTATAACAAGAGTTTGTTTAAATAATTATAGCCTACTGAAATATCAAAAGTTAGGACCGAAAATGTTAACCAGATTCTTGTTGAAGGAAAAGGAACTGTTTTCATCAAAACAAGTTCAGGTAATAAAGCAATTTCAGATGTTCTTTGTGTACCTGATATTGATCAAAACTTGTTGAGTATTTGTCAATTGGTAGAATAATGATACAAAGTATCCTCTGAGATTAAACAGCGCTTCATCAATGATGGTGCTGGAAAATAAATTTTAAAAATTAAGATGGGAGGTAAACATTTCTCATTTGATCCAATGAAAGATGTTACTGTAGTACATTAAAAAGATCATAGGCTGAAAAAATTAGAAGATGATCCTCTAATTGAAAAAGCACAAACGATATGTGAACCTCTCATGTTTAAAGAAGATTTTAATGTTCCTAAAGGAATTGAAGCACTGGAGGAGTTATCTATGTTTTGGAAAAATAAAAGGGGTTAGTTTAAATTTAAGATGCAAACAAAGAACGACGACATACCAAAAGGATTCAATAGTCAAGGGTTGCATTCAAGACGAGAAGTGAATTTAGTTCACTACAAGCCAAAAGATGAATCTGCAGATTTATTCGCAAGGTCACTTTCGGTTATCGAGTGTGGAGATCCCAAGACAGAAGACCAATATTTTGTAATTTCTAAAGCAAGGAGGAGTGTTAAAAGTTGCTTTAAGGAATAATGCACGTGATTTATTTTTTATTTTTCTCCAACTCTTTTACATACAACTCCTAGTCAAATTAAGATTTTTATTTTTGGTAGGAAACTGATTAGTTGTTTATGTTATTTTTGGTAGTAAATAAGTTTTATTTTATGGTAAAGTTAATCTATTTTTAGTTGTAATATCACTATTTAAGGAGGAGTTGATGATCAATAAAAAAAATAGCTTTACAAAAAAAAATTATGTGTGTTCATCTCTAACTCATTTCTATTAAAACCAATAGTTTAGATAGAAGAACAAAGCTACAACCACATTCAGTGGCAACAAGAAAAACTCAGTTTAACCATAAACCAATGTTGATTCTTCAGCTTCGATCCATCAAAAAAGTTTCATACTTGATACTTAGACATCACTTAAACGAAAAAGAAACCTATAAAATTTATTTGCATTCAAAGATATCTTTCATCAACTATGGGTTAATATCAACATTCATCCGTCTTCAAGAAACTTAAAAAATCAATGCAAATCAAATCAAATATTAGGGTCTAACTATAAGTATACACATAGACCATCTTCAAGGATATCACCATGAACACGGAATAAGTAAATATGGACGAAAAATTCATGTCTTTATATATATGGATATAAGGTAGAATTGTGCGTTTGATAGTACCTCTCCTAATAAATGTGGAGTATCAATGCAGCCAAAAGTTTTTCTATTTTAACGTGAGTTTAGGTAGTAAGGATTCTTATTCAAATACATGTCTTGAAATTTTCATGAAATGTTGTAAAATATTTACCTTCCATAAATAAAGACATAAAAGAATTTAGTACACTTAATAAGTCCTAAACATTAAAGTCATAATGAAATATTTATTTTTAAATATTACAACAAAAGATCTAAATATATATTATTTTAGTAAAACTTCCTATAAACACAGCTTAACCACCCTTTATTTTTAAGAAAAGGCAGCAACCAAATGTATTTAGCCGACATAGTTTGTTAAAAATCTTTTAGCAGAACTTTCAATTTTTATTTTTGGAAAACTCACCTACCAAACTAAAAAACATAACCCATAAAAATAGAGTTAGGAATCTTTAATTTTTCTAGTTAATATTATAAAAATTATTAAAAATTGAAAAGACAATTTTGTTTAAAAAGAGTCTTTAAATGAAGGGCAAAAATTTAAAATAACATTAGTTAGGTCCTTCACACTTTTAATATATTAGAGATTAGAGATTAGAGATAGAGACTAGAGATTAGTGATTAGAATTTAGAGATTAGATATTAGATATTAGAGATAAATATGTTAAATGAGTCCCACACATTAAGAATTCACATTTCATCTTTCTTTCTATTCTATTTTCTCTTTCCTACAAGTGGTACAAATTTCCTTATTCTTACATATTTATTTTTATATTTTTTGTTCATTCTTATTTATTTTGTTCTTTTATTCTACATATTTGACATAGTAAAACTTTATTTTATAATATGCCAAATATATTTTTTTAATATTAAATATTTGATATGATATAAATATCTTATACGTAACACCCCAAATTTTTTGTCTTGAAATATTTTTAGTTTTTGGACTCACTGCCCAACCTACGACTTACCTTACAAGTCGTAAGGTCACCATACAGGTCGTAGGATGCCAATCGTAGGGTGACCAGTGAGGTTGCCCAAAGTGTCTGTTCTGAGTATGACTAGACTCAACAAGTCATCAACACTCTATATAACTCATGATGTGCTAATCTTAGGGTCAACAGTGAGGGTCCTTGATCTATTGCTCAGACCACGACTTAACCATACAAGTTTTGAGGTGTCTATATGAGTTGTATGACTCTAATAATAGCCAAACCAGTGCGTATGCCCTTGGTCACTGTCCAGACTATGACTGATGGTTATGAGTCATAACACTCACAAGTCGTAAAGTGACCCGTCGTCACTGGCGATAATTTTTAATGTTTTGATTAAGGGCGCTTTGGACATTTCCCTCCTTTGCCACTTAAGGCCCACGATCATAAAACAACTTTGGAATATTATTCTCATACTTTATCAAATCAAAACATACTCTCCCCTCTCTCAAAATTCCCAAGGCAAGAACAAGCTAGGGTTTCTCAAGGTTGAGCATCTAGGGGCTAATTCAAGATATTTTCTTCATAATTATGACACTTTCAGACATGTTACTCTTTCCTAAAGTTTATTTTATTAAAAGAATGTATTTACAATTGTTATTCATATGGCTTAGTTGTGGTTTATGAATAAGGGTTGAGAGTTTTGAGCCTTAATGAATGAAGTGATTTTCCATGTCTTTTATGAATGATTCGTGGTTTGAATTGATAGTTTTAAACTATCTGGGTTACATTGGTATGGTTAATTGGAATGGGGGTTTTGGATTCCCCAAATTGATTTTGCATATTGAAATTGGTATGACCTTAACTAAACCTTGTGAAACTTGATTTGAACATGAAGTTATGCATATTGAATTACTTTTGGAACCACTGCATGATACAAAAAGGTTATTGAAACATAATGGTTATGATTTAATGAACAAAAGGGGTTATTTTCTGAAGTTAATGAAATTTTAATGGCATGATGATATTACCTTGCAAGTGTAGTTGGTATGATGATACAAATGTTGTATTCCTGACGCGTATCATAGTTCAATGAATGGGTTGCGTGAAACTTGTGTTAATTGGGCTAAAAGGGGGTTGTGTAGCTGGGCAGTGAGATAAGATGTACTGAGAGACCAATATTGAAAACCATATTTTCTAGAGTGGGGGTTAAAATGGCTAGGTGTTCGAGTCATCCTTGCTTTATGAACGGGTGGTTCGAGTCCCCCTTGCTACAAAATTGGGTGTTCATGTCACCTTTGATATATGATTGGGTAGTTTGAGTCCCCTATGGTACATATGTACATATGATTATTCTCTGTTTATGCGGCTGTATGCACTGGGGCCCTTTTAGTGGGAAGAGATGAGCCCATATAGCCCATGGATGCCTTTTTTTAATGGCTGAGATACAAAGTCCAGGCTAATGTTTTAAAGTTTATTCCAAGCCTTGTTCTATACCCCAAAATGTTATATTTATGTATATGTATATATTGATTATTGTGTGCATAAGATCTGGATGATTTTAAACTATCGATCATGACATTATTTTATCCTATCCATGAGATACATATTAGCGCTCAACCTGGTAGCCATCTCTGGACTCTGTATCCCTACACGATGTAGGAATCAGATACACTTCTACATTTCTTACGTAATGATAGTATTTTTGAGTTATAAGCAGTCAGCTGTGAAGTGGTGAGCTTCTATTCTCCAAAAAGATTATCATTTTGAAGTCTTATTTTTCTCATGTCTTAGACTACTTCTATTAATTTCTTTTGGCTATCGTCGGGGGTATGTCCCGACTTAGACTGGTTTTGGTCTGTTTAGAGGATTTATGGATTAATGCGGATTAGGATATGCTGAAAATCTTAAATTTTTTCTGGGTATCTTATCTTTTTATATGTTCGAAACTCATCTTATCTTATTATATGTTTGGAATTCATCCATTGCTAGCTGTATTTTGTTCTATTTGGATTGGCAAATAGGGTGGTCTTCAGTCCTTAGTAGACTTGAGGTACCCGTCATGGCCAAGCCCTAGTTTCGGTTGTTACAAATATGGTATCATAGCCTAGGTTCATGGTCATTTGGGTATCCATAAATCCGTGTCAAGTAGAGTCTCTTTTATGGGTGTGTAGCATGACACACTTAGAAGGGAGAGGCTATGAGGCATTTAGAAATATTTCCCTTTCTTGTGTTCTACTTTTGTCTTATATAGTCTAGGATGTTGAAATCTTCTTCAATTCCCATTTGTTCGTATTTCAAATCATGCCTCCTAGAAGATCTGATGCTTGTGGAAAATCTCTGTCGTTCCTGAGGACAACGTGGATGGAACTCATCCTTCTTATGGGGTACATAATAGGTCTAGGGTCCTTGACACGACCCGAACTAGGGCCTAGTTATAATAGGCAACCCAAGCTCAACCAGGACCGAGAACCACTACCGTTACCCAACCCGACCACCAAATGCATACCTTGAGTTGGCTGATGTCCGAACATATAACAAGATAGCATATTCACCCATGTCGTGACTCTGGGACAAGTCTATATCCGAGACCAACCAAACTAAGTCCAACAACCCAATAACTAACCCAAACCAATGCAGAAACCATAAGACAATATCCTGATAATAAGCCAATGTATGAATATATATGAAACATAACCAATCTATACTATACCAAGTTGACAATTGTCCACACAAAGCCTCTAGACCAAACCAAAGAGTACCTAGTCGGGACATGCCTCAGACCATACACAAAACCTAAGTCTATAAAAGATAAGAAATATGTGAAGTAAACCATGACATTAAATGGATGCCTTTCGAACTATGAAAGCTCACTTCAATACTGTCCCCGAATCCGATCACTGAGCAGGAGAAGTAGAATGGCCTATTCCTGCATAGAATGGGTATTCAGCCACTCAAAGATGGGTTAGTGGGTGAAAACTAGCATGCACTCAGGATAAGGATAAGATAAAGACACTTACACAACCAAGTAAAATCATCCATAATGCATACAACCATACACATATATTTAACTATGTCGGGAAAGGGAACCGGGTTTTAGTATGCCTTTAAAAACTTTACCTGGGATGTGTAGCTCTACCGTCCTAAACCACCCACGATCTATATGGGTTCAGATCCCCCTACTGAAAGGTCCCCAGTGTATGTGGCCGCATGACCAGGGAAGAAAACCTGGGATGACTAGTACATCCCCTAAAATATAGTGTGACATCATGCACACGATCACCAAGACCATACCTCACATAAGTATATATGAGTTTCTAGTTTTGGTCTCCCCGGGACCTCCACCTTCCATGGACTTACTACACATCCTACCATTATTTCCAAATTAAAACCATTACCAAGAAATCAACCAACGCATTTATCATTTATTAACCAAGGCCATTTAGCAGTGGTATCGTCATACAGATAATACTTGCAAATACTATCCATAGACAAGCATATATAGGTTTAAGAGGACTTCAAAGTGCCCTTTCATTTACCATATTAAACCACTTGGGGGATTTCCACGTATCTCGTAAGAATAACCAATTAATCCATGACCAATTATTCAAACTAATTCCATTAATGCATTCTTTTGGGGGATTTCCATGCATTCCGCAAGGTTTTAAAAATAGACCAACCATAACCCCCAAAACCTTTACCCTTTAACCCATTCCAAACCATTTTACACCATGCCAAACATTTCAAACATTTATATCATTTAAACCATGCAAAACCATCTAAATCCATTTGAGGTTCCATTACCAAACCAAACCATGCAAGAGTTCCAATGAAAGTTCAACAATAAAGTAAAAACATTCTTTAAGGCATTTTATCAAACATGTTGAGGGCATACTTTTATCAAGGCCCAAAAACAGTGCATAAACCACCATAATTAGGGTTACTCAAGACCCATTTGTTAAACTATAACCAACCAATAACCGCATATGCAAGACATTACCAAAAAATCATGTAAGAACATAGTGTAAACCAATACCAAACCATATGCATCAAGACCCTTAACATATATTTCGAAAACTACCATTCATGATTCATAAATAAATGTTTAAAACAAAATACATATGCCTTTAGTTGGAAATAACAATTAGGTAAGGAGTACATGCCATATACAAAAAGATTCACGAAAGAAATCTTGACCTTTGAGCCCTTTGAAGAACACATGAAGAAACCATAGCCTGCAATGTATTTGAAGTGTTTTAAGTTTAAAAGGTGTTCTGGAAGGACACCAAGGGTTATTTATATAATGTGAGGACATAAGGGTATTGAAGTAGGAAATGTCCAGATAACCCTTGACTTAAAATTAAAAACAAATCCCGCCCAGGGGTACGACTCGCTTACCATCTGTATCCTAGGGTACGAGTGGTATCCCAACTCGTGCCCAAGACCATACACACTAGTTTCCTTATGACTCAACCCTCACTACTTGTACCTAAGGGTACAATTCGTACACCAAATCATCCCCATATCTCGTACCTTGGACAAAATTTACAAGATAACTCAATCAAGCACCATACGACTTGCCTTACGCCACTCATATCTTTGGATACGACTCATACCTTGGGTAGTAACCAAGAAAAACACACTACCTAGGGTATGAATTAACCCTTAAGCCACCCTACAACCCATATACAAAGGTATGAGTCATACCTTTGAGTTGTACCAAACCCAGTGAGTCCAAAACCAAAGGAAAATTTCCAAGGGTCCTATTTTGGGGTATTTTATTATCCCCCACTAGGAACATTCATCCTCGAATAACAGATAAGGGTAGGAATAAGCATGAGATAACCCATTAAACTACCCCCAACAAAAATACATAACAGGGACATAAAACAAGATGAAAAGATCATCACCTAACCTATACATCATCTATTCACCAACACCTCCACCCTGATCTCTAACTAGGCTAGAAAACAATGGTACAAGATAAACCATTCCTCACCTTTAACCAATTTAGAAAACAAAGACATGTTTAAAGAACACACTTCTTATGCACAAATTTTTGGAATGAAGAACCAACGCAGATACTTTGACTCTATGTCCTTCTCCGCATTCCAAATGACTTTCTCGAACCTTTAGTTCCACCATGGAACCTTTACCGAAGCCATAACTTATTTTTTTGCAACCGGCAAATTTACTAATCCAATATTCTCATCGGGACTTCCCCGAAAAAACAAAGAACCTGAGATACCAATACCACTCAAAGGAACCAACCAACCTAGGACCATCCACACCTCACTCCAACACAACACATGGATTATCGAATGAATGGACTCATGCTAAAGGGGAGGTCCAATTTGATTTAGAATTTACCAAGACACACCACTGTGAGAGATTGGGTCTAGCTATATACCAACTATATGTTCAAGCCTATCTAACGCTAAAAAGAGTTAACTTAGGCTACTAGTCTCTACTCCTTACATCTATCCCTAAACTGTACTCTGCTTCCATCACTATTATGATAAGAAGACCATGAGTAAAAGACATGGACAAATCATATCCAACCACTATAACTGAAAGCCCCAACCTATAATTGAATATCTAAAATCATATAACTACTAAGCCATGAGAATAATTAATAAAACCATGCCCTATAACACATTGAGGGTGTTGATGTGTGATCAGATACTAACACATTTAAGTATTTTAACTGAGAATAATTGCAAAGTCTTACGCAACTTTTGTCATTTTTGATTGTTTTATCTTTGATTTTGCAGTGGAAGTCAAGATGCAAGAGAACCAACAATGATGGAATAAAAGAGTTGAAATCTGCAGCAAATTGAAGATAAGTGTGGCTACGACATTCCTGATAAGTCGTCAGCAGTCTGATAAGTTATCATCTTCATTGTCAGCCTTAAACAGAGAATGGGATTCAGCTGAAAAAAGTGACGACGACATGTGATAAGTCATCAGACTCCTGATAAAGCATCACAAAATATCGTGACCTGTTCGAGAAATTACTGAACTCTGTGATTTTGTTTCCATAATTAGGATGAAGTATTTAAAGCATATGTTAGGGTTTTCTAATTATTAAAGGAGGCTGAACATATCGGGAGGAAATACATATTGGCTGGTACTCGACATTCTGAACTTATTTTTGAATGCACGTATTTTATTATTTTCTCTCTAGTTTCTTGGATTGAACAAAACAATTAACTTTGAAGATATGATCATCAATATTTTGCGATTTCTACTTTGATCTAATCTGAGAAACACTCGTTGCTATTCATCTTGCTGTAAGTTCATCTTTCAAATTATGAATTCAACTTATTGTATTGATTATTACATTATGAGTGACTAAATCCCTTTAACCCAAATTATGAGATCTATGGGTTAGGTCTTTGTAAGTTGCTAAGTGTTCAAGATTCTAAAGGTAATAGGACTCCTTGATAATTTTGAGGTTATAATTATTATCTATTGGTTGCAAACAATAGATAGCACCTGCTTTGATTTTCTTGAGATAAGAAATCAACTATAGTAGGAAGTGAATTATTGACAGTGACTTGGAAGCTACCAACCTTCCGTTTAATAATTGATGCTATGACAAGGTTAATTAACCTGAGGTGAAGTCTGGTCAGCGAATATAAATTACCTAAGTCCGAGAGGATTAGGTAATTAAATGCTTAAGTAGGTCGAGAGACATTTAAGCATAACTTCTATAAAGATAATCTGTTGTTCCAACCTATCATGAGAATCTTAAATCACTATTAGCATCTGTCAAGTACAAAAACCCTTAGTGAACATAATTCTAGGTTTCCATAAACTCTTGATTACAACCACTGAAATTAAAGTGACCAATAATTATTTGCTAATCTCCAAAACCCCCATTTTATCTTTTCGTATCATCTGTTTAAATTCAACTTGTAGCTTTAGTTTCAAACCAGTTTAATCACCACTCATATTGTTCCCTGTGGATTCGAACCCGACTCCAAAATTAGGTAAATATATTGATGAAAACTGCCTTGCACTAGATTGACGTGTATGTTGAGCGTTATCACCTTTCAATTCCTCCAACAATCAAGAGCTATTAGGTTCCAACAACTCTACCAGTTGAGAGCCTATCACCTTTCAATTACTATGATAGTAGAGAGCTGCAGATTTCAATAGCCCGTCCAGTTAAGAGGTTATTACCTTTAAGTTGTTCTGCCACTTGATAGGCTATTGGATTTTAATCACCTCACTAGTTGAGGGCCTTAGTCATCATAATAAATTGAGGACTACCATCAACATAAATATCCATAGACAACCCAAAGACAACCAGAGGACTTTACCACAATCAATATTAGTCTCCATAGATAATTAAAGTTGTCATGCATCAAGTCTTTGTAGACAATCAAACACCTCATTCATCCCATACTCTCTATAGATAGTAGGAGGTGTCATTTATCATCAAGACTCCATAGACAGTTAAAGATGTGATGTATTAACCCCCCCAAAACAACTAAAGGACTTTACTACAATCAACACCAGTCTTCCTAGACTATTGGAGATATCATGCATTAAGTCCCGAAAGTCAATCCGGGGAGGACTCTTCCACAATAAACATTAGCCTTCATAGATAATTGGAGATACCATACATTAATCCCCAAAGGATTTTACAACAACCAACACAGTCTTTGTAAACAATGGAAGACGACAATCAATATTAGTCTTCATAGACAATCAAAGACGGCAATCAACATCAGTCTCCATAGATAATTGGAGAAGTCATTCATCAAGTCCACATAGTCAATTGGAGACATCATTCATCCTCAAGTCCATGTAAATAATCGGAGACATCATTCATTCTCAAGTCATCGTAAAAAATCAGAGACAACATGCTTCTTTTTAATCAGGAAAATAATCCGCAAACATAAGGCATTTTCATAATTTCTTTCATGGATTCTAGTGTTATCCATAAATAATACAATTAAATTTTGAAAGTCGCCTCAAAATTTCCCCTATTTCCTTATTTCAAATAATGTTGACCTGATTCTCGTGATAATTGAGATATATAGGAAGCTCTACATAGACTTCAGTCATCACAACTCCATAATCGGTCTTTCTCCCTAGCGAGTACACAATCTTACATCCCTAACATCTCACAGTTTGATACTAGAGTAATTTTGAAAAGAGAATTGGGAATATGTGAACATTTCCATTCCTAAATAGTCTTTATCTCAGTAATTGTCTCACATGGTCGTCCACCCTTAATAACGGGGCAAGAGGAAATTTGCCTATTATTTTGTACTATACCTGACCTCATTCTCATGAAACATGTGGTATGTACACAACTCTAAATTATAGTCTGATCAAAAAGTTTTTACCAAAAATAATTTTTTTCAAGCAAAATTGGATACACATTAACATTTTTGTCTGAATACCTCTACATTATCTTCAAACAAAATGGGACAACTATTGACACCTAATATTGGCTCTCCATGCTCTACATCATCTACCGTCATTGCTCCATCTACGGCGAAGCTCTATCAGAGAAAATTAGCACCACCATACTACCACCACAACCTCACATTTTTTCTTCTTTCTCACTGATCTGTCTCTTTGTTCCTCAACTTCGTTGCCACTCCATTGGAGGTTGTGACTGGCAAGCATCGGTTAAACCACCACACCACCACCATACTGCCCCTTTTTTTCTCAATATTTTACATTAATAAAGGAAACTATTTCATAAAAGTGCCCATTAATGGAGGACATTATATATCTCCAACATTGCTTCGGCGAAAACCGTTGGAGCAACGGCATTCCTGTCACTGCTTTGTGGTTTTTTATATATTAAATATGATTTTTTGATTATACTTGTACAAATATTTTAGGAGTTGTAAATTCTCCAGTGAACTTCATGAATTCCGAAAAAATTGTGTTGGTTTTAGTCGTAGTACTATTTCTTATTTTCTTTTGTGCTTACAAATCTGGTGGAACTCTTACATTTTTCTTTATATATTTGTTGAACTATTTGTTGGATATTTGTTCATTGCCATTACATTTTCTCACTATCTTGGTGTTACTTTCGAATTGACTTATGTCCTTTTACAACATTAAATTTTTACTAAATTAATAATGACTATGGTACTACACGATGTTGGCCAATGGAGATAGCTCTCCGTCAAATTTTCGAGGACGCCCCACAACAAAAGACAAATTTTATCTTCTCAAGTTTACATATTTTATATCCAGAATCAACACATGACCAACGAAGAAACTCCCATCAATTTTCGAGTCCTCCCCAAATAAAAGACGGACTTATGTATACAAATACTTAATAATAAATAATTATTTGGGCGATGATGAAATTTTTATAATATCACAATAACGCAAAAGATTTTACGATTCGTATCTTGGTAAGGCAATTTAGGACAGCTGATAAATCGAGCAACCACTTTGTATTCATGATACATCTAAAACTTTATTTTAGCCCACTTAATCACAAAATTCTATTTTAATATATGCATCTACGTAAAAAAATTCTATTTTTTAGATATACATATACATATTCATTTTAACACATACTTTGTGCATTTTTTATATCTCTTTACATATTCGCATATACATATTTTATAACCATAGATTTTACTTATATACTTAATATATATACAACTTCTTACATTATTTTTTTTAAAATAATTTTTGTGTCCTCCCACTTTGATAAATTTAGTCTACTCAGATACCACCTTTTATGGATTCTAAATGGTGCCTAACCCCTTCCCTTCAGAATAACTTGAACCCTTACCTGGAATTTAAATCGATTTTTGAAACCTAAACCATAAGTCACGCATGTTAATAATTAAATAGGTTTCCTTATTTTCATAAAAATAAATAGGTGGCGACTTTATGTAAAATTCAATTTTTTTATAGCCCATAGATAGTTCATGTTTTGTTTAACCTTGGTGAAAACAAGGCATGAACAAATGAGGACTTCGTTGGGAATAACAGTAGGTTTAAAAAATGATAGACTCAGATTTTCAATTGAGAAAGGTATTTTTACATTCTTACATATGCTAATTATTAAATTCTTTAGTTCTTTATCTATTTCACACACTGCACATTGTGTGAATTCACTTATAAATTCTTTACATTATTTGTACAAAAACAATTTTGTGTCTTATCAATTCCTTTATTCATTACTTGTTCGTATATTATTTTATCATGTGAGGGTGTCCTGTACTCCTCCAAACTTTATTTCAATTCGATAGTTTTTGAGTTGGTGCATTTAAGTTAGTATGCCTTATGGCAATTATTCAATTGCGCCCTACACTATTTAGGGAAGCTCATATTCTATAAATATGTCACTCCATATATAAATTCAAAAATTTGTCATAACTACATTTTGAACTGATACTTGTCCTGACAAGATACGTATACAAACCTGTATTAGGGTTCGATCTGTTCAATAATTTATAATAATTTCTCAGTTATTCAATCTAAGGTAATATTTTATAACAGTTAATACACTCACTAAAGATCTTCAAAGAGCGTAAATAAATAACTCCTCAAATCCAAACCTCAATAACATTTGTGCCTAGCCAGTATACTTCTAAATTCTCACTTGATTTTTGTTCGAGAATACCTAACTTTTCTTTTGAATGTCTTAAACCATTAAATTTATGATGTGTCAATCCTCACTTTCAAAAGAAAGAGTTTAACACTCTATCAGTCGAAACAATCTTGCCAATTGTGGCGAAATAATGCCATAACTTCGTTAGTGGTCCAAATTTTCAATCTTGTTAATATGCTGAATTAGAGTTAAAGCCCTGTTTATGCTTGATTTCCATCCTCTCGATCAGTCTGATTGGAGTAATTTTGATGATGCAAGCATTTCCTTCCTGGTCATCTTTCACATCATATTCAATGGTGACTACAACTTCATGACAATTGTACATACAAATTCAAAAATTCACCTTAACTATGCAGTCCTGAGTCTTATTTTCAAAAGATATGTAGGCAAACCTTATTTGGGTTTGATCCCATTATTTTAATAAGAAAATTAGAATTCTGACTTAGTTGGTACCAACACAGTTAGAAGTGTACATGAGAAAGAACAAATCGGTATGATGAAGCAAAATGACATTATTATAAACTGTAGATTCCTTTGATACTTTTTAATCACACGTGAGTGACACTTGAAAAGTTCTCCTACATTCATCTAAGGAAAGAATGAAGCCAACTTCATAGGTTTATGTGCACTGTGTTATGAGCTTTAGATTAATTGCATTGTTAATCTCTAATTTGGCCTAAATTTCTGTTGATGCAAAATTCTAAGTTACACTTGGTTTCGAAAAGGATTGTAAGCTTTCTTTGACCCAATTGTGCCTTCCAAAGCCTACCAAATAACACTAATCCTAGGATTCAATGGTTGATCCTGAAATATTTTCTTTGGACAATCACATGTGAGCCTATACCTTTTTTTAGTGCTTACATGCACTATCCCTATATTGGCCCTACCACTTTGAGCACACTAAAATGTGAAAATTGTGGACAAAGATTCTAGATCAAAGCTGCCAAAGAAAAAGAATATATATTCCAATAAGAATAAAAATGAAAAGATGACTTCAAAGAAGAAGGAACAAAAACATCCCTAAAAAGGGATAATGCAAAAAAGAGGGAGAATTATCAAAAAAATAAAAATATATTTAATAAAAAGAAAGGGTAAAAACTCCAACACCAAATTCAAATATCGTGGAAGAAAATAAAAAACAAAGGGCAATGAAGCACAACAAAGAACATTAAGCGTCACAGTGCAATGAGTTTCTAAAGAACAGATACAGTGTAATATAGGAATTAGTCACCTTAATTCCAAATATCATCCTACCCATCCCCTAGCCTACATTACAAGCCTATAACAAATCCTACAAGATCTTATTCTTAAATTTCTCACATTAGAAGATACTCACATGAAGGCCAAGCCTATGGTATCACATTTGCATTCATTGAACCTCTTTCTAAGTGAGTGTATATCTCTAGACGTCCCTAAATTTTAAAAAAACTCAAATAGGTGTGAAAATGAATTTTTTTTCTAGGGAGGACACTTGACAAATGAGAATACACACAATTCAAAATAATTATTTGAAGTAAGATGAATAAATCTTCTCGATACTTAGGTATATCTGAGGTATCACTTGAAACTAAAAGAAAAACCATAAAGTAGATCTCAACTATCTAGGAAATAGATAGAGAATTGTTACACACACTACTAAGTGTTGGTACCAAATGCAGTCAAGGATCATGCCCTTTTCACCTTTCATCATTTATTACAAAGAAAATACAAAATAATTTTTTGTATTTTTCAGGACGCTCACCTTCAAATACATACATTATACTTTTCATTCAAGGTGCCCACCTCCAAATACAGGCAGATAACTATTATTTTTGAGCTCTAACCTTCAAATGGATATATTTGACTTTCTTGTTAGGTTTTGTCCTTCTAATTTAGGTATTTTACATTTCCATAGTCCCACCAGACAATAGGCTATTACCTTTCAAAGAGATCTTCTAGTCGAGAGTTCTTAGTTTTCTATTACCCCTCCAGTCAAGAGGCCATCACATTTAAAATAGCTCTGATAGTCAAGATCTGTTAAGGTTCTAATATCCCTCCAGTCGAGAGGTTATTACCTTTCAAATAGCTCCACTAGAGAGATCTTACATTTCCATAGCCTCTCTAATTGAGAGGCTATTACCTTTCAAAAAGCTTCACTAGTCGAGAGCTCTTATATTCTAATAACCCTGACAGTCGAGAGGTTGTTACCTTTAAAATTACTTTACTAGTTGAGATATCTGAGGTTTAAATAGCCTCGCCAGTTGAGAGGTTATTACCTTTCAAATAGCTCCGCTAGTCGAGAGCTCTTGGATTTCAATAGACCTGGAAGTCAAGAGGCTATTACTTTTCTAATAGATCCACCAGTCGAGAGCTCTTGTATTTCAATAGCCCCACCAGCTGATAGGCTATTACCTTTAAAATAGTTCCACCAATTGAGAAGCTATTACCTTTTATTTTTTTCTAGTCAAGATCTCTTAGGTTTCAATAGACCTATTAGTTTAGAGGCTATTATCTATCACTTGCTTTGCTAATCGAGAGCTCTTAGGTTCTATCAACCCTGCAATTCGAGAGGCTATTACCTTTCAATTACTCCGACAGTCAAAAGATCTTTGATTTTAATAGCCTCACCAATCAAGAGGCTATTACCTTTTGAGTTGTTGTACCAATTGAGAGACAATGAGATTTCAATCACCTCAAAATTTGAAAATCTTTGAATTCATAGACAATTAAGGACAACCAACAAAATAAGTCTCCATAGACAATCGGATGTGTCATGCATTAAGTACCCAAAGACAACTGGAGAACTTTACCACAATTGATATAAGTCTCCATAGACAATTGGATATGTCATGCATCAAGTCTTCATAGACAATCGAAGACCTCATTTATCATATATCTGTAAACAATCGGATGCTCCATTTACCATCAAGTCTCCATAGACAATTGAAGATGTCATGCATTAAGTCCCCTAAGACAACCAGACGACTTTACCACAACCAATTTTAGCCTTCATAGATAATCGGAGATACTATGTATTAAGTCCCCAAAGACAATCGAAGGATTTTACAACAACCAACACAGTCCTCATAAATGATTAGAGAAAAAAAATTAATATTACTCTTTATGGACAATCAAAGACAATAATCAACATAAGTCTCCATAGATAATTGGAGATGTCATGCATCAAGTCCCCATAGAGATTTTAAGACGACATTTATCCTCAAGTCACATAAACAACTAGAGACTCATTATTCTCAAGTCACTGTAGATAACGACAGGCATCATGCATCTTTTCAATCAAAAATACAATACACAAAATAAGGCATTTTTGAAATTTCTTTCAAAGAGTCTAGTGTTAGCCATAAATCATACACTGGCATAAATTTTGAAAGCCGCCTCAAAATTTCCTCTATTTTCTTATTTTCGGACTATATTGACCAGATTTTGGTGACACTCGAGATATATAGGAAGCCCTATGCAGAGTTCTATCATCACAACACCATAATCAACCATTCTCCCTAGAAGGTACACAATTTTGCATCCCTAGCATCTCACAGCTCAATACTTGGGTAATTTCAAAATGAGCATCGAAAATATGTGAACACTTTCATTCCTAAGTAGTCCTTCTCTCAATAATTATTTGACATGGTCGTCCACCCTTAATAACGGGGCAAGAGGCAATTTGCCAATTTTTTTTATCTATACCCAGCCTGATCCTCATGCAACTCAAGGAATGTAAGCTACTCTAAACTAGAGTTTGGTCAAAAAAATTTATCAAAAATAGTTTTTTGTCCAAAAAAATTGACTACACATCAATGTTTTTGTCTGAAGACTTCTACATCATCTTCAAACAAAAAGGGACAACTATTTACACCTTATATTGGCTCTCCATGCTTAAAATTAATGACTTCAAGTGTCTCGTCGTTAAAGAGCACAAAATGTTTTTTTTCACATATTTTTTTTATAATTATTAATAATCATTCTTACTTTAGAATTTTATCAATTTATTGTCATGTTTTTACTTTTCATAATTTATTGATAATTCTCCTTATATTAGGAATTTTATCAATTTATTATCATTTTTGATATTTCATAATCATCTGCACACGTACACGACATAACATCATATATTTTATAATTTACAATGCATCATATTTTCTAGTTAACTATATATTAAATTTTTTTTGATATTTTTCTGCAATTAAATATCGATACCTACAATTTGTATGTTATGCAACGCAATTCATAGATGATAAGTAAAATCAATTACTTTAATACGTAGAGTAATAGATAAAGTCTTGTTAAATATTATAACGACTACACAATGACACTACCCTTTAAATAAAAACTTTACAGGTTGGTTAAAAGTATGAAAAATCCTTTGGTTACTAACCTAAGGAATAAAAGATATTCAAAAGGAAAAAGGATGACATTCTTTTATCCTTTAGTTAATAGGTCGTGCATTTTTTATTATCACAAATAGAGGGAAGGGGGTAAACCTTTTTCATAAAAAAACTATACAAAATTAACACACATCCTCATCTCATCTCTCCCTTTCTTTACTCTTTTTCTCTTCATAGCCGCAGCTCTACCACCGCTGCTCCATTTCCGACGTAGGACCATCGGTTTACATAAACACAACCATAACCTCATATTTTTTCTCCTTTCTCACCGATCTCTCTCTATTTTTCCACTTCACCGCCGCTCCACCGGAAGTGATGACTGACGAACTTTGAACCACTACAACACCACTGTGCCACCTCTTTTTTATGTTATTAAAGGACATTATTATGTCAAAATGACCAGATCTGGCTATCTTTGTATATCTCTGGCATTGCTCCAACGAATGTCATCAAAGCAAACCCACTTCCATCACTGATTTGTGTTATTGTATATGTTAAATATGGTTTTTGATTTTACTTGTACAAATTTATCTGGAGTTTTAAATTCTTTGGTGAACTCCATTTGATTTCGGCAAAACAATGTTGGTTTTATTCATAGTACTATTACTCATTTTCTTTTGAGCTTATAAATCTGGTGCAACCTTCACATTTTTCTTTATATATTTGTTAAATATTTGTTTAACATTTGTTTATTATCGTTACTATTAGCCCAAGTGCATACATAAGTGTACTTGGTCATATAGTTTCTTTAAGAAGGCAAAGTATTGATTCCACAGGGACTAGTGTTACAAAATGATCTGTTTCTAGTTATACTATTAAGATTAATGAAGTTCTAAAGTAACCAAGATTATTTGAGAGTAAACAATAGAAAGTAAACTTATCAATATGATAATGTAAAGGTTCTTTGATAATTATGGGTAGAACCTAGGGTTAAGGCACTGCGAACAATCCTGCATAGCTATAGAACTTTGTTGGTTTTGTTAATTATCTTTGTTCGTTCATAAGGTTCATAGCATGATTATAGCCTTCCAAACGTCTAATCAATTATCTAACTTAGCCTTACAATTAAATCGTTTAATGAGGATGTAAGAACTAAGCTAAACACCTTTAAATTACTTCCATAATGAACCAAATAGGGTATATTAGGCATATTCCTATCCTAAATGCAAATTATATCATTAGTTTAATGAATAATTACAATCCTATTCCCTATACCCACATTATATTCTATCATTCCTCGTTTTAGGCACATGATAGAATTAAGTATTTATCCTAAGGGCTGCAAATCCGTAAAATAGTTAAAATAAGGATATAAGGATAACCAAAAATGATAATAACAATAACCAACTCAATTATTAAGAAAACGCAATCATGTTGTTGGCCTTAACCATAAAATAGGTGTTTTGCCACTCATGGATGTATAAGGAATCATAAGAATCTAATCCATGTAACAATCCAACAATAAACTAAAGTAAAAGAGTAAGAACCCAAATTAAAGCCTTTTCCAGCATATGTTAATCTCCATAAGTCATCCAAGATGAAAACAAAATATTGGAGTATATAATTTATTGAGTACTCGAGGAACTCCTCTATCCCACCTGAGGATAATGTGGATGGAACCCGTTCTACTTATAGAGTAAATACTCATTCTAGGTCCCCTTCTCTTAACTACCTATGTGCAGTTCCACTGATCCCTACCAATCCTTCTTGAGCTTCTCAGGCTGATGATGTTCATGCCCCACCGCCCCAAGAAGACATTTCTAATGATGAGTTCCATTGATCTATTAATTTGCTGACTTAATTAGTG
The DNA here is from genome assembly GCA_030864225.1 of Capsicum baccatum var. pendulum. NCBI lineage: Eukaryota > Viridiplantae > Streptophyta > Magnoliopsida > Solanales > Solanaceae > Capsicum > Capsicum baccatum. Next base: position 245,819,115 of record CM061552.1, on the reverse strand, counting down.
ACTTCTCAGTTTAGTTATCCTGATTATGATGGATTTATTGCTCTATTTTCTAAGGTTACTAGAGTTGGCCAGTTTATAAGGTTGATTTTTCTGACCTTTACTGGATCTAAGGTCAAGGAAAATCCTCAAGGGTTTGTTGATGAAGTAGAAAATATATTCAGGGTGATGCATGATACTGATGTCGATGGCATGAAGTTTACCACACATCAGTACAAGAATATGGGATATTAGTGGTATGATGAGTGGGAGCCATCAGGGGTGATTATGCTAAGTAGGTTATATTGGAGGAATTTTCGTGTATTTTGTTTTATTATTTCTTTCCTTAGAAGAAGAAGGAGGTCAAAGATAAGGAGTTTGTGAACTTGAAGTAGGTAAAGATGACTCTAAAAAAGTATGCTTTAAAGTTTCATCAGTTGTCTCATTATGCTTTAGAGTTGGTATCTAGCATGAGGGCTAGGATTAGAAAGTTTACTTCAAGTTTGTCTCAAGAATTGGTACTGAAGTGTAAGACTGCTATGTTGAATAATGATATGGATATGTCTAGGTTGGTGATGTAGATGTAGTAGGTTGAAGATGAAAAAATAAAATAAGGAGAAATAAGAGAGAAGTAGAATAACAAATCTAGATATTCAGAGAAGGATGGAGGCTAACTGAACAGTGGTAGAGATGGCAGTAATTGGGTAGGAATATGACTTAGAGAAATTTTAGTTCTTAGTTAACGACTAGTGCTCCTTGTCCTATGCCATCTGGCAATCATTGCTTTCAGGATAACAATAGGTTTAAGACACAAGGTGCCCAAACCCAGGCTAGTGGAGCTCAGTCAGCTCCATCACATCCTCCTTGCAGATTCTGTGGATAGATGCATCATGGTTATTATGATGAGGGGAGGAATTTATGTTTCAAATGTGGCCAGCCTAGTCATTTTTAGAGGAACTATCTATCAGTAAATGTTGCTACTGGAGCTCATAAGGTTTCTGTTTCTACTTCTTCAAATTCTGTGCCAAAGGGTTCTGCTTTTGGTACCGACACTGGCTAGAATTATATTTATGATCTTTTCACTCATCGGGAATCTGAGGCATCTCCTATTGTTGTCATTAGAATGTAAAAACTTTTCTTATGTATATTGTCTGCTGGATCCATGGTCTACCCTTTCTTATGTGAACCCTTATGTGTATGTTCATTTTGATTTTGGTCCTAAGAGTATTTTTGATCCCTTTTCTATGTCAAAGCCAATGTTTGATTCTATATTTCTAGAAAGTTTTACAGGAGTTGTATGGTGACCATCTATGGTAGGGATACCTTGGCAAATTTAATAGAGTTGGATATGGTAGACGTTGATGTGATCTTGGGGATGAAATGGCTCCAATCATGCTACGTTTCTCTAGATTGTTGGACCTGTATGGTTAGTTTCCAATTCCTAAATGAATCAATAAAGGAATGGACGGTAAGTTCCTAAGGGAAGGCTCATTTCATATATTAGATCTCAGAAGTTGATTTCCAAGGGGTGTCTATACCATCTAGTCCGAGTTAAAGATTCAAGTTTTGAGGTTCCCTCTTTGCAATTTATCACTATTGTTTATGAATTTATGAAGGTATTTTGTAATGACACGATACGACCCCCTAGTCGTCACATGGTGCTTACAACCCCGATGGACCATAATCTAACCCATGAATGATATCTGCTATGAGAATTGAACAATAATACTAAAAGAAATGCAGAATAATGGGCTGAAATGCCATAAGGTTCAAAATATCTAAAATACGGAGAAAATATACCATATATAAAACTAAATAATATTTAAAAATATACCTAACTAACTCGATCTACTAAAATACTGCTAAGCTAAAGTTCTAAAATAAAAGCATATCCTCGATAGATGAGGACTCACAGCTAAATCTACTACTGCTGGCTGAATTTAGCTAAGCGCGCTCAGAAACCTGAGCATCTGAACCTATGATATGAAACATCATAGCGCAAGAAATGGGTAAGTGATCAGTACGTGGGAATGTACTGGTATGCTAAATGAGGTAAGGCTGAATGCATGGGTTCATATGTATGATCAATAACTAACAGATTGATATGCAAGAGCTGGATAGGCATACATGGAGGATCTATAACTAATTAACATACTGGGACTGAGTATACTAGACTAAATTTGATAATTTGATTTACTGTTAACTGAGTGACGGTATCTGACTGTCCTAATTCTATAGAACTTAATTGAGTTCTATTCTGAAGACTGAGATCGAAAATGAAACTATGGGTGGTAATCATCTAACCGACATGCACCAAATAAGATAAGATAACTAAAATAGGGTCCAATCTATAACCCTAATTGGAAGGGTGTCATTACTGTGCCATGGGTAAAGACAAGCTGAAGAGTAACCCTCTACTAGCAGGTAGAGCACCTCATCAACCATCAATTGATAGGTTTGATATCTTACCCTACACTAGCTACATAGTTCTGAAATACAAGAATTGATTCTAAGGATCACACCTTCTGAGCCCCCATCCCTGGTTTCACTCGGTGCTGAATCCTACTCCCAACTTAAAGATACTGAATTGTTATACTGAACTGGACTGAGTTCATTGAGATTACTAAGTTTTCTTAATTTTTGTAACTGACCGAATTCTACTGAGTTCTGTAATGGACTGAGAGTACTACTGATCATGATATGACTGATACTATTCTATAACTGACACTGGCTCTAAGTAAACAACTTAGTTGTCGGGTATTAAATACCCCCAGGACTCGATAGCATGAAAAGTAAAGAAAAGCATAATCTTGAATAACATAACAATGTTCACTTGGTCATAATTCATTCACAGAGATATTCCATCAACCACTTGTAATGCAATAACTTGTACATGAATGGGGATTATAAGTTAGCATGCTATAATGGAATCATTTCATTCTCATAGACAATTTTTCGAACACATAAGATGCATACTTAGCTCATTAAATCATAAACACTTAGGGTTAACATGGTTACAACAATCAACTTTCAAATTTGAATGGTTTATCATGAATACCATGTAACTCAACACATGCTAGAATCAATTCTTAGAACTTGTAATCTAAATCATGGGTTAAAACTCAAACAACATCATGAACATGAATTCAATCTAACTCAAACATGGAAATCATAAATCATAAATCTTTTATATTGAAAAAGGATTCTTGGTCTCCATGGAAGGTAAGGATCCATGGATGAACATCTAACATACCTTATAAGAAGAGTTCTTGAAGGTTCTTGGGGAGATTATTGAGGATTGACCTTGATTCTTGAACTAGGGTTAGCTTTCTCGAGAGAGAATTATCTTTTTATTTTTAGAAAAAGTGAATAATGAAGGGTTTTACCACGTTTTAGGGCTTAAATCCTACATCTGGACGGAATAACATAATGGGAAAAGACTATTTTAACCCTAGGTACAACTTTAGTTTTTCGAGAAATTTTCCCGATCTAGACCCCTTATGCGATGTGCCACTATCATGACAAGCCACAGGGAAATTGAATGGTGGCGCGACGCGGTGGTATTGCATTGCCACTTTGGCTGTGAATTGGAAGTGCATCACGATGCGGTGGGATTGCAATGGCACACTGGAAATTGAAAATTATAAACTGGGTCTATGGTACGATGCGTCGATATTGCAGAGCAACAATGGAAATTGACAACTTCTACTTCAACACACTCTGTGATGCGTTACTGTCCTTAATGACAATACTTAACGACTGAAACATAAAATTACCTTAACTTCTCACCCGATTGTCAGATTTAGGCAAATTTTATATCGTTCGAAATCTAATTAAATTTCCTACACAATGACAAGCTCAAATCAGAAAATTACTAAGTATTCCAAAATATTTTTTTAGGAGAACCCATGTATTGAGGGTTAATCTAGGATAGGGAAATATGGGGTATTAAAATATCTCTCCCTTGGAAACATTCATCCTCGAATATGGCTAGTTTAGCTGAGAGAGTATAGACAGACCAAGTTTACCTACTGAAATAGACATACACAACTGAAGCATGATTACATGACTGGTTTGATAGACTGAACTTACATTTTGAACATGCATTCTGATGCATGAATACATGTTTGAACGGATTAATGAATGCGTGACTGAAAATGCATGAACGGGAAAATGAGGACATGACTAAGTCTGAATCATGATACATAAACTGAACTGATTCATTAGATACAAGTCATGATAGGGGGATGGTCATACGACTGATATTGGGACTTGAGGGTCAACTATAAGGACACACTACTTTTATTGGATTTGCTACATGAAGAGAAAATGGAAGGTTTAGATCATGATAGATCAGGGGTAATAGTGAATATCCCCCTTGGGATACTATGTTCCTTGAGAATGCTTACTTGGCTGAGATACTAAGGAAAAGAATGAGATGATGTACGGGGTACCTACAAACTAAATCATGACTGAATATCTAGGATCGGAAACTGAGGCATCAATATATAAATAGGAGATCTATAATATACTAGTGAACACATCAGGAGAACTTTCCTAATCTTGTCTAAACTAAAGTGCGTAAAACCTATTTAGGCGTCACCCACTGGTGGCACTGGAAGTGACACCTTGTTGATTCGGGAGACCTGACTGAGTGGAAGGACGACTACACTAACCTTGAGAACCTGACTGAGGACAATATATGACTCTGTAGCTTGGATTTCCACACCCATAACAAATATCACTTCCAGCTCTACACAAACCCTTATGATTCATACCACACTCTCAAAAAAATTGATTAGTATGGCCATTGCTTACTCTATCCTGGGTCATCGATACACTAGCTAAGGATGGAGCTGGGACTAAAGACTTTGGACAAAACTGAGAACAATTACCGACTTTTAACTTAGGCTGACTGAATTTAAAACTTCCTGTTCTTGCCCTGTAATTCTCTCTCTCTTTCTTCTTAAGCTTCTGCTCCTCAATCTTTTAAGCGTGAACCATAATCCTAGATGTATCCATTTCTTTAATCAACATTGATGTTCTATATTCCTTAACAATACTATCTGACACCCCAAATACAAACTTTCTTATTCTGGACCTATTTCTACCACTAGATGGGGAGCATACCTGGCTAACTGAGTAAACTTTAGGGAGTACTCTTTTACGCTCATACTACCTTGTCTAAGATTAATGAACTCTAACACTTTGGCTTTTCTCAGCTCTGAGGGAAAGAATCTATCTAGGAAGGAAGTAGCAAACTCTTCCCAGTCTATAGGTTCTTCATCTATACCCCTTTCTACCTTTCACTGTGCAAACCACATATGGGTTACATCTTGTAGCTGATAGGCAGCTAACTCGACACTCTAACTGGAAGTAACTCCCATGATACGTGTGACTTTTTGAACCTGATCAAGGAACTCTTGTGGATCCTCTTATGACTTAGATCTCATAAAGGAAAGAGGATTCATCCAGGTGAATTCCTGAATTTTGGCTACAGTAGTATTGGCCACTGGGTTGGCCAGAACAACAGCTAGTTGTTCATTCTATGCTATGGCTGAATTGGCTAGAGTAGTGAATACAACTCTGAATTCTATGTGAGAGACATAATCATCCATGGGATCTGCTTGAACAGGTTGAGGGGCTAACTGGTTTCTAGTTCTTCTTTCATTAGTCCTTTTGGGAGGCATGCTCTGTAAACAAAAGGAAGAAGTAGATTAGACTGAGAGATTAACTTGAGCTCATGCTCACTCTCACGACATAAATGCTATAAAAGGGGAAATTTTTCCTAAAAACATCTCATAGCCTCTTGTCCATAAGTGTGGCACGCTACACACCCATACACAAGACTCTATGCGATATGGCTTTTCAGACTCCCTAGGACTCTATTTAACATTAGGATTTGATACCAAGTTTGTAACAATATGAGACTATTCCCTAGTCGTCACATGATGATTACAACCCTGAAGGACCACAAGCTAACCCATGAATGATATCTGTTATGAGCACGAAATAATAATACTAAAATAAATATGAAATAAAGGGCTGAAATACCATAAGGTTCAAAACATCTAAATACTGAGAAAATATACCATCTATAAAACTGAATATTGTCTGAAAATCTAGTCTAAAAAATCCCCTAACTGAATCTATCTGAAAATGAAGTTGATGGAATAATCCCCCAACTAACTTCATCTACTAAAATACTGCTAAGATGAAGTATTGAAATAAAAGCATATCCTCAATAGATGAGGACTCACTACTAAATCTGCTACTGTTGGCTAAATCTAGTTAAGCGCGGTCAGGAACTTAAGCGTCCGAACCTATGATATAAAACATCATAGCACAAGAAATGGGTATGCAATCAGTACATGGGAATGTACTAGTATACCAAATGAGATAAGTCTAAATGAATAGGTTCATATGCATGATCAATAACTAATTGAATGATATGCAAGAGCTGGATTAGCATACATGGAGGATCTGTAACTACTAAACATACTATGCATATTGGGAATAAGCATACTGGAACTAAATCTAATAATCTAAATTACTGTTAACTGAGTGACTATATCTGACAGTCCTGATTCTATAGAACTGAACTGAGTTATATTCTAAAGATTGAGACTAAAACTGAAACTGTGGGAGGTAATAATCTAATCGACATACCCTAAAAAATATAAGATAACTAAGATGGGATCCAATCTGTAACCCTAATTGGAATGGTGTCAGTACCGTGCCATGGGTAAAGACAAGAAAAAAAGTAAACCTCTACTGGTAGTTTCCCTAAACGAGAATGGTGGTACCCTCTACTAGCAGGTAGAGCACCTCATCAACCCTTAACTAGAAGGTTGGATGTCTCACCTTATGCTGGCTATGTAGGTCTGCAATGTAAGGATTGCTTCTGAGGATCATACCCTCTGCTGGCAGGTGAGCCTCCATCCCTAGGTTCACCCTGTGTTGAATCCTACTCCCAACTGAAAGATACTGAACTGTTATACTGAACAGAGCTGGATTGAATTCATTGAGATTATTGAGTTTTTTTAAGTTCTATAACTTACTGAGTTCGATTGAGTTTTGTAATGGACTGAGAGTACTGCTGATCATGATATAACTGATACTATTCTATAACTAACACTGGCTCTAAATAAACAGCTAAGTTGTCGGGTATTAAGCACCCCCAGGACTCGATAGCCTAGAAAGTAAAGAAAATCATAATCTAAAAAAATATAACAATGTTCACTTTGTCATAATTCATTAATAGAGTCATTTCATCAAATACATGTAATGTATTAACTTGTACATGAATGGGGATTACATGCTAGCATTCTATAATGGCATAATTTCATTCTCATAGACTATTTACCAAACACATAAAATGTATACTTGGTTCATTAAATCATAAACACTTAGGGTTAACATGGTTACAACAATTAGCTTACAAATTTGAAGGGTTTATCATGAATACCATGTAACTCATCACATACTAGAATCAATTCTTGGAACTTGTAATCTAAATCATGGGTTAAAACTCAAACAACACCATGAACATGAACTCAATCTAATTCAAATATGGAAATCATAAATCATAAATCTTGTCTATTGAAAAAGGATTCTTGGGCTCCATGGAAGGTAATGATTCATGGATTAACATCTAGCATACCTTAGAAGAGGAGTTCTTGAAGGTTCATGGGGAGATTCTTTAGGATTGACCTTGATTCTTGAACTAGGGTTTGCTTTCTTAATAGAGAATTATTTTTTAATTTTGGAGAAAAGTGAATAATGAAGGGTTTTACATGTTTTTAGGGCTTAGATCCCACATCTGGGCAAAACAAAATCATGATAAAAGACTGTTTTAACCTTGTGCGCAACTTTAATCTTTCAAAAAAAAATTTCGATCTGGACCCTTGGCGCAACACACCACTATCCCGCCAAGCCACTGGAAAATGACAACTGGGAAATTACATGGTGGCGTGATGCAGTGGTATCACATTGCCACTTTGGTTGTGAATTAGAAGTGCACCGCGACGTGGTGGGATCGCGTTGGCACACTGAAAATTGGCAATTATGAACTGGGTATATGACACTATGTACTAATATCACGGAGCAATACTAAAAATTAACAACTGTTATTTTAACGCACTCCGCGATGCACTACTGACCTGAATGATGATGTTTAACGACTGAAACATAAAATCGCCTTAACTTCTTACACGATTGTTGGATTTAGGTAAATTTTATATCATTCTAAAGCTAATTGAATTTCCTACGCAATAGCAGGCTCAAATCTAAAAGTTATTGAATATTCCAAAAATTTTATTTTGAATAACCATGTAGTGAGGGTTAATCTAGGCTAGGGAAATATAGGGTATTACATATTTCCTAATGATCTTCCTGGTATTTTTTCTGATAGGAAAATAGACTTTGGGATCAATTTTTTATCAGATACTCATCCTATGTCTATTCCACCATATAGAATGTCTTGTCTTAGTTGAAAGAACTTTAGAAGTAGTTAAAAGATTTTCTTGATAATGGTTTTATTCATTATATTATTTCTCTATGTGGTGACCCTATGCTCTTTATGCGTAAGAATGATGGTTCCTTTCAGATGTGTATAGATTATCAACTATTGAATAAAGAGATGGTGAAGAATAAGTATACACTTCTTAGGATAAATAATTTCTTTGACCAGCTTCAGGGTGCTAGATATTTTTCTAAGATTAATCTTTGTTCGGGTTATCATCAACTGAAGATTAGGGAGGTAGATACCCCTAAGACTGCCTTGCAAACCTAATATGATCATTATGAGTTTTTGGTGATGTCGTTAGAGTTTACTAATGCTCTGACTGCATTTATGGACTCAATGAATAGGGTATTCAGATAGTTTTTGGATTTGTTCTTCATTGTGTTTAATGATGACATCTTGGTATATTCTAAGAGTGAGGAGGATTATGCCAATCACCTCTCTATAGTGTTGCATACTTTTAAGAATCAGCATTTGTATGGCAAGGTTTTGAAGTATGAGTTTTGGTTGAGTGTTATGACCTTTATTGGTCATGCTATTTCTAGTAAGGGATTCATAGAAAACCGAGAAAAAGTTGAGGCAGTTGAGAAGTGGCCTAGACCCATGAATCCAATCGACATTTGGACTTTATGGGTTTAGCTGGGTTATATAGGAGATTTATGGAAGTTTTTTTATCTATTTCTGCTCTGTTGACGTAGAAAAAGGTGATGTTTTTATGGTCTGATGCTTGTGAAGGTAATTTTTAAGAAGTTGAAGGACAAGTTCACTTCTTCCCATTTTGACACTGCTCAAAGGTACCGATGGTTTTGTTATATAAGGTGACACATCCCGTGTAGGACTGGATTGTGTATTGATACAATATGGTAAGGTAGTGGTATAGTCTTCTAGGCTATTAAAGTATATGTTCACCCAGGGAGAGTTAAATCTTAGGCAAAGAAGATGGCTTGAGTTACTCAAGGACAATGATATGAATCTTTATTGTCATCCCAGTAAAGCTAATATGGTTTTTGATGAGGAGAAGTGAATATTAGTGATGGATATTCACTGATTAGATAATCTTAGAGTTTGACTTTTGGATTTGGAGGATGGAGGTGTGATTGTGCAAGAGGTGGTAAAGTCTTCTCTTTATGCTAACATGAAGAGAATCAGGTTTTAAATCTTATCCTTATGCAGGTTGAGGATGACGTAGGTCAGCAGAAAGTAATGCCATTTGAAATTGGTAGTGATGGTATCTATAGATACCAAAGGATATTGTGTGATCCTGATATTAATGGGATGCAAACAATATCATAAATGAGGCTCATGAGTCGTGGTATACAATTTATCCTAGTTTGAAAAAGATGTATCATAATTTGAAGGAGATCAATTAGTGGAATAACATGAAGATTGATGTGGCCAAATTTATGGCTAAGTGCATGGAGTGTCAACAAGTGAAGGCTAAGAACTTGAGGCCTGATGGTATGTCTAAAAAATTTGAGTTGCCTATGTGGAAGTGAAAGGTGATCAATATGGTTTATTACCGGCCTTCCATGATCTTAGAATCAACATGATTCAATTTGGGTCATCGTGGAAAGGATTACTAAGTATGCTCACTTCTTATCTGTGAGGACTGATTACACTAGAAAACATTATGCAAAGTTATTTATTTAGGAGATCATCAAATTGCATGGTGATCCAATTTCTATTATTTCCAATTAAGGTATGCAGTTCTCTTCCTACGTTTGGTGTTTGTTTCAGCAAGGTTTGGGGATTAAGGTAAACCTTACCACCATTTTCCACCCTCAGGTAGATTGACAATTAGAGAGGACTATTCAGACTTTAGAAGATATGCTAAGGGCATGTGTGATCGTTTTTGGAAGTAGTAGGGTGGATCATTTTCCTCTCAATGAATTTACGTATAATAATATTTATCACCATAGTATTAAGGTGTCTCCTTTAAAGGATCTTTATGATAAGAGTGGTAGATATCCTATTGGGTGGTTTGAGGTTGGTGAGACCAAATTATTAATACCGGACTTGGCTCATCAAGCCATGAAGAAGGTGAAGGTAATTTGAGATAGAGTACAGATTGCTCAGAGTCGCCTAAATTCCTATGCAAATGTAAGGCAAAGAGGGTTGGAGTTTGAGGTTAGTGAGTGGGTGTTCTTAAAGGTATTCCTATGAAGGGAATGATAAGTTTTGGGAAGAAGGGGTAGGTCAGCCCCTGTTATGTTGGTCCATTCTTGGTTTTGAGGAGAATGCGGAAACTTGCTTATGAGTTGGAATTTCCTTCAAATTTGGGTTCCTCACCCAATTTTCCATATTTTTATGTTGAAAAAGTATGTGGGTTATGCTTTTTTGGTGGTGCCTATTGAGGATATTGGTATTTCGAATTCCTTATCTTATGTGAAAGTCACCGTGGAGATTTTGGATAGGCAAGTCCATCACTTGAGGACTAGGATGTGGCTTTGGTAAAGGTTATTTGGAGGACCAAAAGGTAGAAGAAGTTACTTGGGAAGCTAATGAGGACATGAAGTCCAAGTATCCATTCTTGTTCCCTAGATTATAAAATCATGCTTAAGGTATATGTTATCCTTACATCTTTACTTAAGGTATATAGTAATAGATGCCTTGAATCGTCATTCAGGGATGAATGATCCTGGGGAAAGGGGTAGTGTAATACCCCAGAATTTTGGCCTTCAAAAATTTTGAGATTTGAGATTACTACCCAAGATACGACCCACCTAACAAGTCGTAATGCCCCAATTGTAGGGTGAACAATGTAGGTACCAAATTTTTTATCCTTGGTACAATTAAGACCATATGATTCATGGTGAGACTTTATGAGTCGTAATGTAGGACTCATAGTCTTACCGGTGTAATGGTCCCTTATTTCTATTATGAATACGATTGAACCCTAAGAGTTATAATGTGGGACTACGAGTAATATGGTATGACTTAGGGTCAATAATAGGATTCCTTGGGACACTTCCTAGACTACGAGTTTAGAGAATGCCTCGTAGCCAGTCATTATTAGTCGTAAGGTAACCCATAACGATTGGGCGACAAATCTTCAATGTTTATTAAGGGTACTTTGGACATTCCCCTTTTCCCCAGTTGTGATCCTTGATCTTAAAACCCTTTTGGGACCAGATTATAATCCAAAAACATAATCAAACACACTCTTAAACTCACTCAAATCCCTAAGTCAAGAACAATCTAGGGTTTCTCAAGGTTTATCAATCAAACATTCCAAGCGGGGACTTCTTTCCATAATTGTGATACTTTTAGGTATGTACCTATAATACCCTAAATTTTCTTTAAGTCGAGTTTCATCCTTAGGGGGAGTAAGGGATTACTTCCCAAGTAAGAAATATTTTAAACCATTTATAATTTCCCTAATATCAATATTTTGTCATGTGGAGAATTGAATAAGATTTTCGTCGATACTAAATTTACCAAAATCCAACACTCGGGCAAAGAGTTAGAGCCATTTTGGTTAGACAGTGTACCACCTGATACTTTGGCGCATCGCAGAGTCAGCCAAAATGGCAATCATTAAAATCTAGTGAGCCTCCACAGTTCCACCGCGTCACGGTTTCCAGTTCTCAACTAAGGTGGCAACACAATTTCCACCGCGTCGCACCATCAAGCAGTTTCCTAATTGTCTAATTTCCAGTAAGCTGGCACAATTATGGCGCGTCGCGACAGTATGTAAAATTGGGATTTCTTTTTAATTTTGATTTTAATTCCAAGGGCAAGACAGTTATTTGGCTACCCCTATATATACTCTTTAACACGAGATTTCTCATTATTTCATCCAAATATACTAGTTTTCTCTCAATTTTCTTCAAGAACAACCATTAGGGTTCAAAACTCAAGACCCAAGTCATCAAGATTCCTCCATAAATCTTCCGAGAATCATATTACAAGGTATGCAGATGTTAATTCTTGGGTTCCTTCCACCCAAGAATTTAAACAATCCTTTTCTACATTGAAAGATCTTATATTTATGAGTTTTCATGATTTATGTGAATTGAAATTGAAGTTCATGTTATTATTGAGTTTTAACTCATGATTTAGACTACCAATTTCAGAAGTTGATCCTAGTATGTGATGAATTGTATGATGTTCATGATAAACCCTCTTCAAGTTGCATGATATTGATATGTTCATGATAATTAATAATAGAATTTGTGGTTTAACCAAAGCATGCTCCCATATGTTTGATAGAATGCTTAAGTAAAGAGAATAGTGCCCTCTTTAGTATGTTAAGCATGAAATACCCAATTATGTGATAACTAGTACATGCCAAGCATTTGTCGAAATTCCTTAGTGAATGTATTATGATAAGTTGCATGCATTCTTATCCATGTATATTCCTTATTGAACAACTATGAGGTATTAGTATGTATTCCCCATACATTTACATGTTTATGACATTTAAGTGATTGATGAGATACCGTATTGATTGTGCTGTGAATGAAAGTCCATTTTCATGATTCTCAAGTGTGGTCCTGTCCTATTTATTTATGCTATCGAGTCCTGGGGGTATTTTTACCCAAAAATTTAGCTGCGTGTCTAGAGTCGAGTTAGTGTCAAGATAATTTCAGTCATGCTATGATTAATAGAATTCAGCCAGCGCAGAACTTTAGAAAATTCTGTAATCTCAGTACTAGTTCAATTCAGTCTCAGTATCAATCTAATCCAACTCAGTATTCAGTTTTGATTCAACATTATTAAGTAGTATCTAGTATTCAGTTCAGACTTCAGTGAAACTTAGTAAGCTAAAAAGAACTCAGTAGCATTCTATCAGACAATGGAACAAAGTAAATTCAATCAAATTAGTCAAACAAGATGACGAGTAATAGAATCAGCTCTGTCTAGAATAGTCTAGGAATCAGTTTAGTGTATATTTAGTTGGGAGAAGGATTCAGTACCGAGCGAGGTCAGGGATGAGGACTTCCCCGTTATTTTAGGTAGAGTCGTTAATAACAATCCTACACTTCAAAACTTTATAGCCAGCACAGGGTGAGAATTCACCCGTTTTATTAGGCTTGACTACCTCCTCGGAGTCACTCATTATATTAGGCTTGGATCCAACCAGTTTTTACCCATTATATTAGGCATGGCATCCTGGGTTCAGAGAGAAGTGTCTTTACCCGTGGCATGGTATTGACACCCTTCCAACTGGGGTTACAGTTTGGACCTTAAAGAAGATAGAAGGGGCATATCGGTTAAATGACTGCCTCCCACAGTCTCAGTTTTAGATTTAGTCTCATTAATAGAATTCAGCTGATGAGTCACCCATTATACTAGGCTTGACTACCTCTTAGAGATCACCTATTATATAGGCTTGATATCAAATTTATTTTATCAAGTATCAAGAATCACTACCAATAAACTTAGAGGTCACCCGTTATATAGGCTGGATCTCAGATATAATAAATCAGTATCAGTATCAACAATATTAGACATCAATCTCAATAAAATCAGTTATTCTGTCTCTCAGTATTAGTAAAATTAGACATCAATACTAGTATACTCAGTCATCAGTAAGTCAGTATTCAGAAACCAGTATTTATAGTTCATATTCAGTGTTATAGGGATTCCAGTTTTGATTTGTGCATTTATGAATATGTCCTTATTCAGTACTCTAATGTTATTAAGTTAAGCTATGTTCATGCATAAGCCCTTATATTTAGACTTACCTCATCTAGTATACCAATACATTTAAAGTACTAACGCATACTTTTCTCTTGTGCTATGGTGTCTTATACCATAGGTTCTGAAGCATGAGATCCAGAGCACCCTTAGCAATCCAGACTCAGTCAGAAGCAGTATACGTAGCAGTGAGTCCTCTTCATTCAAGGATGATCCTTATTTTACTATGGCATTAGACTCAATATATTTTTAGTAGATGGAGTTAGTTGGGGACATGTCCCATCAAGTCTATAGTTCATATAGTTAGAGGCTTTTCAGACAGATGTATCAGTATTTAGTGTTAAGTTTTGAGTATTTTATATTATATTATATTGTGCTCAGGTATAGATATTAGTAGAGAGTTAGCTTGTGGTCCTTCGGGATCATGATTATCGTGTGGCGTTTCGATTCCAGAAAATTAGGGCGTTACAGTACCTCTTCCAATAAAATTATTTTACTTAAAGCATGTGTTTAAATGATTATTCATGTGGATTTGAATATATATTGTGGTGTGGGTTGAGTGTTATGGAAGGATTGTTACTTTATTTGAATTCCCATGGTTTTATTTCAAGTGTTCATATTTTATTTATGCATTTTGAAATCCTTTGGGGTGCATGGATATAGTGAATGTGATGGGGGTCAAGGTATTCCCCCAATTTAATGATTTTGGTTTGGAAATGTGTTTCCTTAGCCCACTTGCATAATTGGATTTGAAATATGGTTAATCACATTATTTGGCATACTTCCCTAAACTATTGCATTGTATAAATGGTTAAATAGATATAAAAGGATATTGAAGGACTTTTTAGCCATGTTTTTTATTTTAAATTTAATTTAATGAACAATGGGGATCGAGGAATTCCCCCAACTATATTTGATGAACAAAGGAGGTCTTGGTATTCCCCCCAACTAGATTTAATTAACAAAGGAGGGTAGTGGAATTCCCCCAAGTTGATGGAATTGGTATGGCATAATAATAAGCTTTCAAGCGTAATGGTATGACAATACCTGTGATTGATGCCTTAATGATTAATTCCTTGGTTAAATGGATGGGTTATATGAAACTTGTTTTAATTGGGATTAATGGAGTTGTAGCTCACCGTTGAAGGTGGAGGTATCGGAGGGGAGCGATACTGGGAACACATTTTCTAGCTTGGGGGTCTTTATGACCGTGTGCATGATTCACACTTATATATATTTTGAATTGGCTGGGTTCGAGGTATTCCTTATCTGATCTATTGATTTTCCTGGTTCATGTGGCTAACATGTATTAGGAACCTTTCAGTAAGGGGAGCTGAGCCCAAATAGCTCGTGGATGCCCTTAGGATGGTTAGAGCGACACAGTCTAACCTTGTTCCTAATCCCAACATCTTATATATATGTATGTATGCATGTGTATGAACATGTGCATTGAGTTTGGATTTGATTTTGATCTGGTTTTATTTTATACTTATCCTGAGTTACATGCTAGCGCTCATCTTGCTAACCATCTGCGGATGCTATATCCCATGGAATGGGGTAATCAAAGACATTTTTACTTTTCCTACGCAGTAATTGGTGATTTCTAGATCGATCGTGGGTCAACTTGAAATGATGAGCTTCCATACTTTGGGAAGACCCTTATTTCATGTTCTCATTTCATTATGTTTTAGACTATTTCTTTTTAGACTCAGTTTGGCTATGGTTAGGGGCATGTCCTGACATATGTTGTCTTTTTTATTGGAGGCTTTGTGGATTATTGTGGATTAGGATGAATGTTAAAGTTCTTAGATTTCTTTCTAAGCTAGTTGCTTCGCTATCTTGTTATATATTCAAAACTCATCTTTATCTTGTTATATGCCTGAAATTCATCTGTTGCTAGCTGTATTGTGGTTTGTTTGACTAGGAAAAAGGGGTGGTCCTTGGTCGTCGATGAACTTTAGATACCCGTCATGGCTAGGCCCCAGTTCGGGTCGTGACATAGGTTGTACCTTGAGTTGACCTTGTTCATACAAATATTTGTATATCTATTTATATGAAACTATGGTGTTACCGTATATCCTTTTCCTTTTATTTATTCAGATTGCATATTTATTACTTGCTCTTGTATACATATATATATCTTTTTTTCCCCTATTTTTTGTATATTGGCTGGTGATATGTGGTATAGTATTGAGATTCTTGAGTATGTATGGAATGGGATAGTTCATCCTTAATACACCCTTAACCTTTTTATGCTAGTTTCTGCGTTATAAATAGGATAGTTATACTTATTATCTCATTATCTTTCTTATGTGGTTGTTTCATATTTCGGTGTAGTTTTCCATTCTTTCTATATATTATATATATCAATATTATCTTTGGAACTTATTCGACAGTTTCCTACTGAGTACCATATGTTTCGTACTCATATTACAATTCTACAGCATAAGATTATAGTACGGATTATCGTCGTTGATATGTGCATCCTGTGGACCAGCTATGGTTCAGAGACGTAGGGTGATCTCCAGATGTTTGGAGTAATACCTTCCTCCCTCTTATTTACTAGACTAGTCTCTATTTTGTATTTGGAGTTGAGTTGTATCAGTCTAATTCCCTTGAAACTTCATTTGTATTCTTAACATACTAGAGGCTTTTATAGTAATTCCATCAGATTTTAGGATTATCTTATGTATGTTAATCTTTTATTACATATTTTGCATTCTTTCCTTCATTCTTTTGTAGTCCGTTACTAGTAGTTTCAGACTATGGAGTTAGCTTGCCTACTGGTAGGTTAAAGTAGGTGCCATCATGACTTGAGAAATTGGGTTGTGACACTCGAGCCACCGCCATTCTTGAGATCAAATTCTTTCTGAGTAAACACATAGTGCAAGCTCTTATGATCTGAATAAAAATCCACATTTTCCCCATACAGATAATGGAGCCAGATTTTTAATGCAAAGACCACAACCGCCAACTCTAAATCATGAGTCGGGTAATTCCTTTTATAAATTTTAAGCTTCGTAGAAGCATAAACTACAACCCTACTATGGTGCATAAAAACACAACCAGATCCACACGGGAAGTATCACAATATACAACAAACCCCCAATTCCCTCGACCAGGGTAAAAACTGGCACAGAAATTAACTTATCCTTCAACTTCTCAAAGATACCCTCACAAGTATCTTACCACAAGAACCTAGCCTTTTTATAAGTCAACTTTGTCAATGGGGTAGCAATAGAAGAGAAACTCTCCAAAAACCTCCAATAATACCCAGCCAAGACCAAGAAGCTCCTAATGTTAGTTCCAGTCGTAGGTCTAGGCCTCTTCTTAACTATCTCAAATTTCTGTGGATCCACCTATATCCCCATCACTAGAAATAACATGCCCAAGAAAGGTCACAAAACTTAACCAAAATTCTCACACAGAGAAAATTTTCCATACTATTTCAGGTCCTTAAGATTTTGCAACATAATTCGGAAGTGATTGGCATGATTCTTCTCACTCTTAGAGTACACCAAGATGCCATCAATAAAAATAATCACAAACAAGACAAAAACACTGCCTAAACACCAAATTTATTAGATCCATGAGTTCAATTGGAGCATTAATCGACCCAAATGACATAACCAGGAACTCATAATGGTCATACCGAGTATGAAAAATAGTCTTGGGAATATCAAACTCCCTAATTTTAAACTAATGATAGCCCAATTAAAGATCAATCTTTGAGAAATAGCTTACGCCTGGAAACTGACCGAATAGGTCATCAATCCTAGGAAGAGGGTACTTATTTTTCATTGTAACCTTGTTCTTATAATGATAGTCTATACACATTTGAAGAGACCTATCTTTCTTGCGCAGAAAAAGTACAGGAGCACCCCTGCGGAGAAACACTAGGATGAATGAAACCCTTATTTTGAAGATCCTTTAACTGCCTTTTTATCTCCCTTAGATCAGTTAGAGCCATCCTATAAGGAGGAATGGAATTGGGATGGGTACCATTAGAAGATCATCCCAAAATCTCTTTCCCTTTTGGGAGGAATCCTAGAAAGATCATCGAGAAACACTTTAGGAAATTCATTAATTACAGAGATATATTACAAAGAAGGACTTTCAGAATTAGAATCCTTAACCAAAACTTAGTGATACAGACAACCTTTGGAAATCAACTTCTGAGCAAAAAGACAAGAAATAAACTTTCCTTTAGGTACTAAGGAACTCCCCTCCCATTCAATCACAGGTTTATTAGGAAAATGGAATTTGACTTTTGGGCCTTACAATCCAGAGAAGAATAGCATGAATGGAGCCAATCCATCCCCAAGAGTATATCGAAATCCACCATGTCAAGCTCTATCAGGTCTACCAATGTCTCTCTATGAAAGATGGACACCACACATCCCCTATAGATTTTTCTAGCAATAATAGAACAACCCACTAAGGTAGAAATAGAAAAGGGTCAAAAATACTTTCAGGATCAAAACCAAAGTGCACAGCCATAAGGGATCACATAAGATAGGGTAGAAATCAAATCAAGTAAACAGAAAACATCAAGAGAGAAGAGCTATAACATACTAGAGACAACATTTAAGATGCCTCAGATTCAAGCAGAGTAGCAAGTGTGTAGACAAAATTCTAGCCTGTATCGGTACTTGAATTGGCATACTTAAGTGCCAGAGTTGAAGAAGTGGCAATCAGAACCTTATTAGATACAGTGGCAACTTTGGCTATAGGATAATTCTTCTACAGATGACCAGGCTGACCATAATTGAAGCACAAGTTACTTTCCTCCTCACAATAAGACGATAATGCTTTGCACAAAAATGATAAGAAGAATAAGGTGAGGCTGACTGAGCTTCACTAACTTGAGACTTGGCACCCTGTTCCTTAAGAACATTGCTACTTTTCCAACAATGATCACCAAAAGTATTAGGATAAGGAGAACTAGCAGTCAAATAAGAATTTCCCTAATACTTCTTCTGGGTCCACTGCCTACCGTCTCTCTTACTATTTTGTTGACTTGCATACTTCTCTGAATATATAAACTTCTTATTCTACCTTTTTCTAATCTCTACCTGCTTTTCTTTTCATCATCCACCTACTATATATGAACCACTAGCCTAGAGATGTCTATATCATTATTCAACATAGCAGCCTTACACTCCAATACCAACTCACGAGACTAATTAAAAGTGAACTTCCTTATTTTGGACCTCATGGTCGCCACTAACTCTGAAGCATAATGGAACAACTACTGAAATTTTAGAGTATACTCCTTCACACTTATCTTCTCCTATTCAAGTTAACAAACTCTTTAATCTTAGCTTCCCTCAACTCTTAAGGAAAGAAGTGATCAAGAAAGGCACTCGAAAACTCATCCCACACTTTTTATTCATCATTATCACCCCTCATTGCTTCTCATTCCTTATACCACTAATAAGCTACATCTTTTAATTGATATATAGAAAACTCTACACCTTCAAAATAAGTAGCGTGCATCACCTAAAAATCTTCTCCATCTCATTAACGAACTTCTAAGGATCTCCCTCAAACTTAAAGCCTATAAAGGTTGGTGGATTCAACCTCATAAGTTGGACAAACCAAGTGACCTTATATGAATAGGCAACTAAACCAACACGATAAGAATGATATGTCTATGATGCCACCAAATGAGTATGCATATGAATAGATTGACAAAACCCCATATTAGAGATATCTTCTTGAGGTAACTGATTATTAGTATCACCAGCCTGTGGAACCTGAGGACGACTAGTAAGGATAGGCAGAACCCTACGTGGAGCAGTACAATAAGTAACAGGTACCCTAGATTGGTTCTGCACTCCATAAATAGGGGAAGTCCCCTCCGTATTCTCCTTAGGTAGGACAGAAGGTCCAGTAGAGTTTCTACAAGCATCAGTTCTTTGGGAAGGCATAATCTAAAATGCTAGTAAGCTAGGAGTTAGAGAAGTTTCATGAAAACTAGACTCTATAGCCCTAAATAGAACACGAGAAAAGGAAACATTCCTAAATTTCTCGTAGACTCACCCCATAAGTGTTGCACACTACACACCTATAAAAGGGACTCCACTTAGTAAGGCTTTGTGGATATCCATTGACCCTGAACCGTGCTCAAATACCAAGCTCGTCACGACCCAAGCTAGGGCCTAGTCATGATAGGTATCTCAATCCCACCATGAGACAGAGACCACCCTTTTAGCTTGACATTAAAAATACAATAAAAGAACACAACTAAATCCAACCAAATAGAAATAAGAAGGATAGATAATCAAATGTAAACTCAATTAATATAAACTAACATCCAACCGAAAATTGTCCACAAAAACCTCTAAAACTAAAAGAATAAACTAAGTCGAGCTATGGCCTAAACTATGACAAAAAATCCAAGAAAATACTAAGAAATAAGGGAAATAGATGAAATAACTAAGCCTTCTAAAAGATGGAGGCTCACAACTTCACATCTACTCAATAGATGTATCAAACTACCGAATGCTGCACAAGAGTATCAAAAAAGCCCATAAACCTTGCACCATGAATGATGCAGCATCCTGATATAGTCAGTGGGATAAACACTGGCATGTAACTTAGGGAAAGTGATAAAATAATGCCAATGCCAAAAACCAGTCAAAACCATAAGCATAATAATTATATGTACATATATAGGATGCAGGGATAAGGAAAAGGGTCATGAAAATAAGAGTTTAAACGATTAACCTAAACTGTGTAGTTCGCTCTGTCTGAAAGGCATCTATATACGATATTGGTTCAGCTCTCCCTGCTGAAAGGGCCCTAATACATGATAACCACATGAACTGATGAATCTAAAAGGAAACTAAAGACACTGAGGCTCTATCCATCCCAAAATATAATGTGTGAACCAAGAACATGGACATATAGTCCCCCACATTGGTAAACATTGTTTCTTGTGTTAGTCCATCTGTGACTACACCTTCACGATGAGCTACACAATACCTTTAAACTTAAATTAAAATAATTTATACATAAACTCAACCATTAACCCAAGAGTCTTATATTAAGACATTTACCACTTGGTATTATCAAACCATGTCCACCAAGGGACTTTCAAATCTATTTTAACCAATTACCCATTAATTTAATGCAATAAGTTCATAAATAAGTTGAATTATGCAATTATCCATGTTAGGAAATAAAATTTACAACGTGGGTTGGGTTTAATGCCATTATCAAGTAAAAAATCATCAATTTGAGGAAACTTATGTTCCCCATTCCAATTCCCATAACAGTGCACCCATTCAGTCAAAAACCCATAAATTAATGCATAAATCATCAATTTAAAATATGAGAAAAATAAATCATATGATACCAATCAAAACCCCACAACCCAATTTCAGACACATCATTTCAAACCATATGGATAATGAGTAAATAAATAACACAATGTAAAACTAAAGTTGGGGAATGAGATATATGATTTCAATACACAAGAACTTGAAGACAATCTAAAGTTTAGATCTTAGATGGTGAATCCTTTGTAATAACCTTGAGTTTTCTTTGGTTTTTAGTTTGAGAGAGAAAAGGAATAATTTGATCTTTGAAACCCGAAGAGAATGGGTTTATTTTATGTTTAAAGGTGATACAGTGGGTAAAGAATCAAAACCCCTCACCTTAAGTGAAAAAAAATAAAAACTGGGTGAAATTAAAACAATAGTGTGGCACACCTCTATCATATAGGATAGCCTTCATGCCACACCCTTATCACGGAAGGTAACCTCTGTGGCACACAAATATTGCGGAGGCACACTGCCTTAGAGTTTTAAAATAACCCCAAACCCTTTCTGAAAATTCCAAAACACTCTTTTAACACATATAAACAAAATTCAAGTCAAAAATTTATATTACGATTATGGGATAGTAAAAAATAAAATCGTTGAAGTTTTGCAGGGTTTCACAAACTAATACAAAGAACATAATTAAATCAGTGTTCTAAAAATTCCAGGTATTATAACCAAAATTTGTAATCCTAAGGTTAAGTTCATGAGCAACTCTACTATATTAGAGTTTGTTACCATTCATTCCACCAAAATTCTCCACATTTTATGATTAAGGCCAAATTTTTATTTAGAACATTCAATTTACCACTTCTAAACTATCAACAATCCATTTATTCCTACCTTAAGCATATCATATCAACTCTTCTAACCTAGGTCTTAATGCTTCACCCTTACCATAATTAACCTAGGAAAACTCTAATATTTGGGGATTATATAAAGATTAGATTGGTGGAATGACTTACCTCAATTTGGAATTCAAGGAGAATTCAAGAAAGATCCTGAATGACCTCTAAATATTTTTGGATAAAAATAATGTATAAGTACTAAAACTGCTATTTAAAGTGTAGATCCTATAATAGCTACCCAATTCCTACTATAATGGTGTGGCTATGGAGGGATTTGTCCCATAATAGTAGATATGACCTACATTAGCTTCTACTACAACTAAAAAATTTCCACTATAGTAGAACTGTGTTAGCGACCTATAACCTTTTATAGTGAGGCAGGTGAGGCAGTAACTCTAGATAGGTTCTACATTTTGCTAATTTTACAACACGCTCTAAGATTTTGACCACACAAACTAATCCCTTTATGTCAAACACTATATCTATAGTTTTACTGACTTAAATTCTAGAATTTTTACTCCTAAATAAGAGAGTACTAATAAGAGAGTGCAAGTTAGAACTCTCTTAGTTATTAGATTTACATAGACTATACCACACCTAAAATTCATCAGGACTTGCCCAACATAAAATTTCTAACACTCTATCCAGGGAGAAACTTAACCAAAAAATTTTATGCTAACCATATTTTAATGATGGATAGGGTTGTTACAATCGTATTCCCCATGAGAAATCCTTTTGACTTAAAAATATAATAACCCTCTAGGTCATTTTCTCTATTTCCATGCACTTTATATATTCTATGCTTTCCTATTAGAGTTACAAGTTATTTTTGACTTAATGAGATTGTTAGTTTAGTTCCTAGGTATTTCATTTGTGTTTAGGACCATTTTTCTATTTTTGATCTTGGAAAGTTAAGAAAATGGTCATTGGCTAAAACATCTAGTAAATGGCCTTGATTGAGAATTTTGATAGTCCTATTAGCCCAATAATGTGGATTTAGGCTAGTGGGACACTTAGTTTCAGTATCAAGTCTTTTGAGTACATTTTAGGCTATTGGAAAGCATTTGGTAAAAGCAGAATAGTAGATGTAGGACCAACATTCATTGGAACAACCTCTATTAAAAATTTTGATGGTACTATTAAGTCTAGAAATTGGTGGTTATCATTGCTTGTTTTCGTTCATAAGGTTCCAAAAAAATCCCAAGGACCCTTTGGAAAAATTCCAAACTAGTATTTTATGCATGTAGGACCAAGTTTCTCTTTGCAGTCACGAGGAGTTGGTCATGTTCTCGAAGTGTTAATTTTTTTACCATTGCATTCATGGTCCTTCTCTCACTTTCTTGAAGCAAGTTCTGTCCAACCCAGTCTAATTCTCACCCTTGTGTTTGCAAGAGACCCCTCGTGTTCGCTAAGGTTAAGCTCTCTCACATTTGCAGTGGGGATCCTATGTTAGCGATGAAAGACCCCTGACCCAATATGTTGTTGTCTTTCTTGAATTTCATTCCACTTCTAATCCTCGATCCCCCATTATTGGATAATAATTCTTTGGAATTATAGTAATATCATCCCATTAAACTCAAGTACATTATTTATCATTCCTTGGTCATATCCCCTTTTATTCTGTACTTTTTTTGCTGCTAAAAACCATTATTTCTTAATTATAGAGTTTAGATTTCTTGAACTTTATGAGCTGATTTGGGCTCTGATTCGGACCCTTTTTGTGCTCAATTTTTCAGCACATGTTCCTATTCATATGAGGGACTTAATGACATATTGAATTCTAAATTCCATATGTAGGTCCCATGAGCTTATTTTTTACCCAATCCTCAATTGGAGTTTGTTATTATAATATAGGTCACATTTTAGTATTATTAACATAAAGATTATAAATTTAATAGCAAGATGACATTTAAAGATCGAGGAGTGGAAAAGAGCAGTTCCTAGTTAGTTCAATGTTGTGGTTAACCTACAAGGTATGCTATGATCTACTCTTCTCTATAAAATTATGTACTATGGAGATTTTATGCTAGGTGGGAGTATATACAATGGGTTTAAGGATAGTCATATTTTTTATTGATATTTAACCTATTCGGGGGAATTTTAGAATTGAATTACAATTTGAGCCTTAGACTAGAATACCTACAATAGTTATGGGGTTATGTTAAGCTCACTTTTATACTTGTTTTATCCTTAGGTTGTCCTTAGAATCCTTAGTGAAGGATTTGGGGTATTATATTTCTATTAAGATGATATTAACCATTTAAATCCTCCCAGTAGCATGATGCCCTTATTTACCTTATCTTTTTGAGTTCTGATGTTGATATTATTTTGCTCTTGATATTGTTAGGCCTGAGGCCTTTGTTACAAGACCAGTTTGATTCTAGGTTAGTTTTCAATGCTTCCGAGAGCTAGGATTTCAGTTTATAGATGCTTGAGTTCTTACATTTATACTGTTTGGATATTGGCGATGGCTTGCATACATGTATATACGCTCATTCTTAATTAGTGACACAATTCTGACTAAATCTTAGCTTTTACTACTATTTTTAAAAAGGGATTTATTTCACCTTTTTCTATAAAACTAACTTTTAGTTGTAAGTCGTACCCTCCTCGTTGTAGATTTATGATTGTCTAAACTAAACTTACTACTTTGAAAGCTCTGACCAAGGAAGATTATGATCCATTCTCGATCTACTCATTTATCATTAGTTACTTATTTCAATCAAGAAAGATTTTGACTATTTAAATACTATTCTACTTTTTAGTCTTGGATTTATCTCATGCACTAATTTCATGGATTTCTACTCATTTACTATCAGATTAATTTAGAGCAATTAGTATAACTATTACTTATATCTAACACTAGATATACTACGTAGATGGGATACTAGATAGATCTACACTTCCATGTGCCGAAAGATGGGATACTACATAGATCTACCTTGTAAGCCAATGAGCCAAAGGAGATGGGTATACTTGATACAATTTGGCACTCAGTTAGTATAATGATGTTTATCTTACCTTGTATTAATTCATTCATATGTATTTCTATCACCTCTGAGACCCCATAAAACTTTGACAATTTTATTTTTGATCCTTCCACATACATAATATTAATTTTTGACTTGGATTATGTTTAAGGGTATTAAAGCATTGTTTTGAGAATGTTTTGGATTTTTTAATGGGGTTTAGGGTCATTTTGAGATCCTGAGGCAATAAGCCTCTATATAAGGCCATATCACAAATGATCATTTTACCCCTTGTATGATATAATAACATAAAATAGCCCCATTCCCTTCAGTTTTTAAAGATAAAATTGTCTTTTTTCTCTCATAAACTCAAAACCTAAGAACATTTAATGGTTTTACTAAGAATCCATCATACAGTCTCTAAACTTCTAATTGACTTCAATTTTTTGTGTATTCAGGCATGTTTATTTCCTTAAACTTGAATTTTATATTATGGAAATAATTGAATTGATTTTTGGGAGATATAAATTATGGGTTTGGAAATGGGGTTGAGTGAATTTGGTTGTTACTGATTGAATTACTTGTCCTTTATTTTAAATAAATTATTCATGCTTTAAATTAATATTTTTGAGACTAAATTGGCGCATGGTATAAATGGTTGGAATGGGGAATATGGGTTTCCCCAAGTTGATGGAATTTTGTCTTGACAATTGCATTAACCTCAACCCACCTTGTAAACTTTATTTTGAATATGGAAAATTACATGCGTTAACTTGATTTTTAGCTCAAAGCATTGCATTAAAGGATAAATGAATAAAAAATGGTTGTGCATGGTCTTGTTTTAGATTCTTAAACAAAACTTGGCAATCCAGTTTGGTTATGTGGATTTGGTTTGGCATAATTAATTTAGCTTGTAAGCATATTGGTATGATGATACCAAGAGGTAAATACCTTAATGAATGACTATCGGGTTACTATCTAGTTTTATGTGCAAATTATTTTAATTTGGCCTTAAAAGGAATTATGTAGCTCACCGTGAAGGTGCAAGTCTCAGGGGGACGAACACTAAAAAACATATTTGTCGGTGTTGGGTGTCTATATGATTGTGTGCTTGGTGCACACTTGATATACATACATATATATAGCTATATATATGCATATATATAGGCTATATATATATATACATATATATAGCTATATATATATATATATATTTATATATATATATATATATATATATATATATATATATATATATATATATATATATATATAGCTATTGCCTTGATGACTTTAGTTTTCCCTTAGTTTTTCTCAATTTGTGCGGATAACACGCACTGGGGAGGTGAAACCATATAGCTCACTGGTGACTTTAGGTCGGATCGAGATATACAATTCAGGTTAAATCTTTAAACTCTCATACTCATGACTCTTGTCCCTATCCCAATATCCTATATATATGTATATAAATGTAGTGCATATCGTTTATGACTGGATTTTAGTAATTGCATCATTATATCCTTATTCCCTAAGTTACATGTCATGGACTATCCCATTAACCATCCTTATACACTACATTATTCCATGATATAGGGTTCCAAAGGTTTTCAGTTGCTCATATGTAACGTTATGCAGTTAAGAATGTCTATTGAGTTGTCGTGAATTGGTGAGTCTCCATACTTTGGAAGGCCTTATCATACATTATTATTTCTTTGTCATCATAGTACTTTTAGATTCTTTTTTATCATAGTCAGGGGCATTTCCTAACTTAGATATTATTTTAGTTTTATTGGCTTTTATGGATAGGTGTAGGTTAGTGGTTATTTTGACTCTTAGTCTTCATTTGAGCTATCTATTTATCATTTTATTATTGTTTGATTGGATTCCTCTTTAATTTTATGTTTATTATGCTCTTGAGGTTAGGATAAGGGGGTGTTCTCCGATCTATGGTAGGCTTGAGATACACATCATGACTAGGTCCTGCTTCGGGTCATGACAAGTTTATTATTATAGCACGGGTTAGGGTCATTCGGTGTCCAGGAATGTTTGCCTACTAGAGTACTTTTATGGGTATGTAGCGCACCTCACTTATAAAGAGGAGGCTATAAGGCAATTTATAACTGTTTTCCTTTCTTATGTTCTATTTCGAGCTATAGAGTCTAGTGTTATGAAACTTCTCAAACTCCTATCTTTCACGCATTTCAGATCATGCCTCATTGAAGATCTGATGTTCATAGAAATTATTTTGGAACCTTTGTTCCTCCTCAGAGAATGCACAGAGTATTCATCCTATTTATGAATTGCAGACTCAGTCTTGGTTCCTATTTCTTGATTGTACCACTCCACATGGGATTCCACCGATCCTTACTAGTCCTCTTCGAGCTTCCAAGGCTGCTGACACTTATTCTTAGTTTCCTTAGAGAGATATCTTTAAGGCAAAGTTCTGTCATTTTATTCATATCCTTACTGAGTTGGTGGTATCGTAGTCTCATCAATCTGACCTTGTTAGTTCTATTGCTTATATACATATATATATATATATATATATATATATAATTGATCTGAGGTCACTTTGGTTGGATACTTTAAGAGGTTGAATCCCCCAACCTATATAGGATCTAGAGTTTAGGAGGATCTGTAGGGGTTAATTAATGAGATAGAGAAAATTTTTAGGGTGATGCATGTTGCTGATGTATAGGGAGTGGAGGGTTTTGCTTATAAGTTAAAGTATATGGATTATTAATTTTATGAGAAGCTGAAGGCAATGATGGGTGATGATGCTGAATAAGTAGTGTGGGGTGATTTTTTGGGTACTTTTATTGATCACTTCTTTGCTTAGGATTTAAGTGAAGCTAAGATTGAAGAGTTTGTAAACTTAAAGTAGGGGAAGATAAGTGTAAAGGAATATGCTCTGAAGTTTCAGTAGTTGGTGCATTATGCTCCACATTTGGTATCTCATATGAGGTCCCGAATGAGAATATTTGCTTCTTGCTTGTCTCGTGATTTGGTGCTAGAATGTAAGGCTGCTATGTTGAATAATGACATGGATATCTCCAGGCTAGTCGTTTATATACAATAAGTTGAAGATAAGAAAAAAAATCATAAGATATGGGAGAGAAAGAATAGGAAGTATAGATATTCAAAGCAGGGTGCAAGTCAGCAGAATAGTAGAAGAGATGGTAGGTAGTGGACTAAGAAGAATAAGAATTGGGGAAATTCATATTCGTTCACTAGTGATCCTTATCCTAAGTCTTTCAGTGATCATCATTTTCAGGGCAGTGGTCCAAAGGCACTGGGTGCCCAGTCTCATATTAGTGGAGCTTAGCCAGCTCCGCCTTATCTTTCTTTCCATTTTTGTACGCAGCTTCATCGTGGATATTGTGAGGAGAGGAGAAATCAGTTTTATGGTCATATGAATTGAGATTGTCCTTCAGCAAGGGTTGACACTGGGCTAATAAAGTTCTAATTGCCACTTCTTCTACTCTTTCCCCTAAGGGCGCTACTTTTGGTACCGGCACATGCTGAAATTTTCTCTATGCACTTGCTACTAGTCAAGAATATGAGGCATCCCCAAATGATGTTACTGGTATGTTACAAATTTTTCCCGTGATATTTATTATTTACTTGATTTGGGTTCTACCCTATATTTTGTGACCCCTTATGTGGTTCTACATTTTGGTTTTGGTCCTGAAAATATTTTTAACGCCTTTTTGGTTTCTACTCTATTGGGTGATTCTATAGTTGGTAGAAAAATCTATAGGGTTTGTGTGGTGTCTATCTTTCATATAGAGACATTATTGGATTTGATAGAATTTGATATGATAAATTTCGATGTTATCTTAGGAATGGATCAGCTTCATTCATGCTAGATTTCTATGAATTTTGGGACTCGAAGGGTTAGTTAAAATTTTCCTAAGGAACTGGTATTAGAATATGAGGGTAGTTCCTTAGTACCAAAAAGGAGGTTTATCTCTTATCTTAGAGCTTGGAAAATTATTTGAAAAGGGTGTCTGTATTATTTAGTTTGGGTTAAAGATTCTAATTCGTAGGGTCTCTCTTTGCAATCTATCCATCTGGTTAATAAATTTCCTATAGCTTTTCGTTATGATCTTCTTGAAATTCCACCCTATAGGGAAATAGACTTTGGGATTGATCTTCTACCGGATACTTATCTGATTTTCATTCCTCCTTATAGAATGGCTTCAGCCTAATTAAAGGAGCTAAAGTACAGATTAAAATATCTTCTTGATAAGGGTGTCATTCATCATAGTGTTTCTCTGTGGGGTGCTCTTGTACTTTCTATGCAAACCAAAGACGTGTCTCTTTGGATGTGTATAGGCTATCATCATTTGATTAAGATTATAGTGAAAAATAAGTATCCTCTTCGTAGGATTGATGATCTTTTTTACCAGCTTTAGGATGCTAGGTGTTTTTTAAAGATTAATCTTCATTTTGGCTATCAACAGTTGAAATTTAGCAGGTTGATGTTCCCAACACTGTTTCCAAACCTAGTATGGTGATGAGTGGTGAGTTTACCACTTATTTGCACTCATTATTCGTGTACACTGCCTAGTTTTAAATGACTGAATGAGGCAAAATCTATGGTTAGATGCACTAATATCCACTCTTTGCAGGCATAAAGTTGAGGAGACCAAAAAGATCTGGATTGGAGTTGAAAATAATAAAAATGGAACAAGAAAGAGAGCAGTTGAAGACCTAGACAACATCATACTCGGTTATCCTGACAGCGTACTCAATTTGCAGTCGTAGTCAATCAAGACGGACAGAGCAATGCGATCGCAGTACACAACTGATGTCGTGTGGTCATGGTCGCGGGGTACCAAGTGCGATCAAGGTTCAGCGGGAATAGGCCTAAGGACAGAACTGTAAAAGAACTTAGACGCATCCCAAGCCATATTTAAGCAAAAAAAAACCCTTCCTCTTTAGAATAACTTAGCTCATAAGATATCTTTGAATTCTAGACTTGAAACCCTAATTGGGAAAGTGTGTAATTAACTTTAGAGGCTAAATTTCTTATGATTTTATTTTATTTTGGGCTGGCCCAATGTGTAAAGACTATGTAATTATTTAATATGAATAATAAAACAAAAAAAATAAAAAAAATAAAAAATTATTAGGATTTTTGTGAAGAATGAATGCTTTGGATAATCCTTATGGTATATCACTCTTTACTTTCTTCATGAGTAGCTAAGTAATTTAGTCTTAGAATTATGTTGAACTAGAGTGTAATTTGTGTGTGGGTATTGTTGTGTTTGCAAGATTGTTAGTTGTTGAGTAAGGTTTTCACCATTTCTTGAGCTTATGAGTTAGAATTTGATGAGTGAAAGCCCCAAATCTCCAAATGGGTTTGATGGGTGAAAACCTCAAACTCTAGAAACCCTTTATCATCCTTGAAAGAGGGATGAAGATTAAAATTAGGTAACCCATAATATCCTTAAAAGAGGGTTATAGGGAGACAAGGCAATGGTGAATAATTACGCCTATGGTTTACTCCTATTTACAATCTTAGAAATAAGTGTATTAGGAGTGTTAATCATGTCAACAGTATCATCCTAAAAATAGGGATACTTGATTGAGGGTTTGGGTGATTACGAATTTTACACTTGTTAGGTGCTCAAAAGATCCAACGGGTGAAATCATTGTGATTTTATTGAAAGATTGACTACAATGACCTTTAACTTACCCTATCCTTTAGTTAACAACTAAGTTTCATGCTAAACCTTCATTAAACCACATACTTTTACCATTAGGTAGACATAATCCAAAGATTTTCCCAGCATTATTGCTTAAAACAAAAGTGTTATCTCTTGATCATTTGCTAAAGATTGTACAAAAAGTTCCAAAACAAATTCCCTCATTTTAGTTTACATGTCACTTTTGTTTGCATTCTGAGTAATCTCGTAGTAATTTCAGCACCCATAGTGTTTGTAGTCTATATTTTACTCCTTGAGATTTGACCCTAATTCAAATTGGGTTACTTGATAATGACTGCCTCACCCCTCAAACATGGGAGTAACTTGAGCGTTATAAAAATAGCATCGTTGCCGGGGAGTGAAATATAGATTTTGCTTGTGTGATGACATTCTTTCTTGGGAATACTCGAAGTAGTGTAATTCACTTTATTTGTTGTTTTTGAATCTTTTATAGGTGATCAAAGTGTAAATGGAGAAATGAGAGATAATGCAAGAAATATGGGCCTCCTTGATGCCCCTCTTGAAGATGAAGTCCAATTAGATGAGGCGGGACAAACAAGTGCAATTTGAATTCCACCAACCAATGGGAATGAAATATTTCATGTGACTGGCGTTATGCTTCACAAGTTGCAAATGAAAGGGTTGTATGGGGGCCATGTATATAAGGACCTGAATGTGCATTTGAAGAACTTTGTGGAAGTTTGTGCATCATTTAACATAGAACAATTACACAAAAATCTATCCGGTTTTGACCTTTCCTATTTTCACTAATGGGTGAGACAGTTTTATGGCTTCGTTCACTTCTACCCGGCTCAATTACATTATGGAAAGAGCTCACTATGGTGTTTCTTGATAGATGCTTCCCACTATCAAAATGCTTTAAAAGTGGGATAAGATTGTGTACTTTTGGAAAATGAATGGTGAACCATTATTTGAAGCTTGGGATAGGTTTAATGAAATGTTAGCCCAGTGCCCAAATTATGAGGTTCCAAAAAGATGCTCCTTGAAATTTTCAATAGGGCTCTTGATCTATTAAATAAAATGGTGGTGGACAATGCGGCAGGAGGTTCTATAGTGAGATTATATCATTTTGTTACCTTCCGATTGATAGGAGAAGTATCAAAACAAAAATGGGTTTGGTATACCCGAGACATCGAAGCTTCTAAAGACCCTTCTACCACATCTGTGGAAACTAATGAACAAAGAAAGCAAGAAAAAAAAAGAGGAGGACAACATGGAAAAAATTATGACCTAACTTGAGCTCTTGACGAATCATGTTATGGGTGCACCCACAAAAGCGGTAAATATCATAGCATCAAAATTTTAGGAGTTGGATGAAGAGCAAAAGAAGTTGGATGAAGAAATCTGGTACTTGGTAAACTACTCAGAGAGTTCTCGCCCCCTATCAAAGGAAAGGTGGGAAACAAGATTAGATGGATTGTGAGTAGGATCGAGATTGGAAAGATCATGGACGTGACTATTACCGTTATTCCCCTCCTTATGTCTGATCTAAAGCCAAGGAAACTAGTGTCATTCATCCCAAAAAGTTCAAGACCAAGGATATGTTAACAAGGATCTGGAATAGAGTAGAAGGCACGGACAAGATGGTCCATGAGTTGAAGGGTGATTTCTCCCACCTCTCGCAAACGGTGGTGTCTCACTCCACCTCTATCAAGAAATTAGAGACTCAAGTGTGACGAATATCCATGCAATTAAATTATAGACCTAGAGGTGGACTTTCAAGTGACACAATTATTAACCCAAAGAATGACACCCAAGTCCTAGCAATTGTCACAAGGAGTGGGAGCTCTTGAGGAACCTTTTAAAGGAGACGTGAGTGAGAATATTCCCATGGACAATGCAAAGGAGGTGATGCCTTAAAGAAGAGAGGCAAATGACGAGAAAAAGGTCAATGAAAGCGATAAGAAGGTGGTTGAAGTTGAAAGCCCACAAGTTGAAGCAAGATAAACCATCCAAGTTCCTCCCCAACTTACTCAATGTTTGCATAAAAAAGAGGAAAATGACTAATTTAGGATGTTTATGGCCAAACTTAGCAACCTATCGATAATCATCCTATTTCTTGAAGCTATCCAAGAGATCCCGGGATACGCTAAGTTGATAAAAAAGTTGATGTCCAAGAAGAAACTTATTGAAAGTGATACTATTGAGGTCATTCTTAGATGTAGCGTAATCATGGATAGCAAGGTTGCTGAAAATAAAGATGACCCCAGAGCATTCATTATTCCTTGCACAATTGGGATGCATGAATTTACAAAAGCTCTATGTGACCTTGGTACAAGCATCAACTTAATGCCTTTTGTGATATACAAGAAACTTGGTATAGATATCCCGAAGCCAACCACTATAAGACTCTATATGGCAGACCAGTCTATAAAAAGGTCAATAGGTATATTGTTTGACATCCTTGTGAAAGTGGATAAGTTCATTATCCTAGCGAATTTTGTGGTATTGGATTATGAAATGGACTAAGAGGTTCCTATAATTCTTGGTCATCCTTTCTTAGCCACTGGGAGAGCCATTGTCGATCTAGAGTTGGGGGAGATAAAATTTAAAGTGCAAGAGGATGAGATATCTTTCAAAATTTGCAAGTCAAAGAAGCAAATCGTGGAGTTGCAAGTAGTATCCGAGGTAAATACTAAAAATAAGAAGATGAATAAAAAGGAGTTGGAGGACCCACCTAGAAAATGAAGGAAGGAATGCGCCTTGCCACTTCTGCCATTTAACCCTAAATTGCCCTCATTTCCCTCACATCCCTTTTTAAGATTGTACTCTCTAATTTAGGTTAATTTCTGGTCAATTTTGTGAGCTCAAGCAGCAGCCTTTATTCCATTGCATCAAAAATCTGGTAGGTGACATGAATCCATGGTTTTACTTGTGAAAATTGGCCATAGAATGCATGATTAAGAAGGGTCTAAAATTTTGATTTTTATGCTTTCCATGATTGTCATATTTGGTATTGGTGTGGTGTTGGCTATTTGATTAAGGTGTGCACACAAGTGGGGGAAATCATGAGTACCCAATTATTTGTGAAATAGGTAGAACAATTAGATATGCACACCAAGTGTTTGATAAAATGCTCTAACAAACTTTCAATACTTATATTTTCTTTCTAAAAGGCATTCACACACTTGTTAGTATTGTTCCAATGATCTTCATATGCTTCCACATTGTAGAACATACTATTAGCCTAAATTTGGAAGAAATATGTTCATGCAAAGCAACACGGAACCAGCCTTAGGTAGCATGACCGTGATCATAGACCACGATCGTGTTAATGCGAACACGGTCCTAACTCGCGATCGCGGTAACTGAGGACAGCATCTAGCCATGCCAAAAATCCAGCATTTCCAATTTTTAGTCTAGCAACACCAAGTACCCAGTCCAATGAACTCTAATGATCAATCTATCATATTTTGAATTATTAAAATATCTTCTAAAGATATAATGTATGCTTAGTTCTTTCAGTACAACCTTATGGATAAGTATGATCACATCTGATTCATGGCACCCGAGTGCTACACTTTTTACTATAGGGATCTTCAAAGGACAAAGCAGCTCCAGGAGAGATGAATTTTCTTAGATAATGTTATGGAGTAACTACTGGCACTTCATGAGAAACTTGAAGCCATAGGGTAGAAGTCCTTCACCCCGGATCGATGCATTGCAAATGAGCAATGAGTCTGAGAATTCTATGCAAACATCGGTGAAGTCTCTTTTTTGGACCCACTCAATTTGATTGTTAAGATTCGGAGAAAGCCGGTGAAAGTTGGGGCTTAACAAATCAATGATTTTTATGGGCTCAAACAGATAGGTATAGGTGAATTCAAAGTGAAGGGGTGTAAATCGGAGAATTGATTGGCACAACGGCAATGTCCCAAAAGGTAAGTTTCATGGACCAAAACTATAAGTAATATTTCCATGAATGACTTTATCTCTAAGGCTCAGATATGGTTGCATATCATTTGTAGTCGAGTTTCTCCTTGCACCCTTATGACAACAGTCCCAGAATTGCGTGCTAGGATGGTTGCATGCATTCTAGTTGGTATCCTTCAAGATGTTGGTCAACTCATGGTTAATGAAATTAATTATTTCAAGAACCAAGGTGGTATGCATCTCTTTTTCCACTCTTTAATTACCAAGCTTTGCAGTAAAATAGGGGTGGATGAGTATGCTAGTGATATATGGGTGTACCCCAATACCCCCATTTACCCCTTGAGGATTAAAGGTGAGGGTGCACCTGGCAGAAGTAAGAAAATAAAGATAGACTTAGAAAAGGCGGCATGCAGTAAAACTGAGTGTCATAGGCCAACCACCATGGGACCTCTTGAGGATATTGGAGTAAATATTCCAACCATCAAAGAGCTTGTGTCTATTTTTACCCATGGACTAAAAGAGCCTTCCACCGCTCGTCATTCTTATGTGTCATGTACCAATTATGAGAAGTACAAGGAGGACCAAAAGAATCAAGAAGCTACCATTGATAATCTTGAAAAGGCCTACTCTTCTTTGGCGGAGTAACATCGAGACCTACAGATCATGCATGAGAAAATGGTTATAAGGGAGAAGAAAAGGGCTGAATTCTTTATTAGGATATGGAAAGGCGTAAAGGGCCTATGGAAGGTTCTAAGGCCCGAAGATATACTTATTATTCTTGGATGGATAGTGACAATGAGGCCCTAGCCGAGTGGTCCAATCTTAAGGAAGAGAGTGGTGATGTAGAGTCCAACAATAATAGAAGCCCTCGATGTGATTTTAGGGAGCACCCTTATGTCTTTTACCCTTTATTATTTATGCAATAGAGACACTACGATTTTTGAGTTGGGGGATCTCCTTATTCTTATTCATTTAATTTGGGCCCACATTATTGATATTTATGCATACTTTTCTGCTTTTTAGGATAATTCTCATCTTTATATTATTTGGGTTGTAATATTCGGGCACCTTGATAATACCCACGTTTGCATGGATTAGTTATTTTGTTCTTAGTTTTCTATTTTAGTCTAAATTTCTTTAGTCAAGATTAGCCTTCGTGATTGGGTTAATAACCATAGATGCAAGGAAAGTATGAGTACCCATGGCATCAAGGCCATAGAATGCAAGAGAAGTTTGAGTACCTATAACATTGATAATTTAGGGTTGCATTAAGATCCATTGACGAAGTTTGAGTAACTATTGGGTGGGTTTCCCATACTATAAACTTGAATGTCAGATGATAGCTATGATCGTTGAAATGATTAGCAAATTATATATGGTGCGGATACAAAAAAAAATAAAAAACAAACCCTCCGTCGAAAAATTTTGAAAAATTTAAAGGCGTGGACGTGAGCAACTTTGTGATGAAATTTTTCCCTCTTCTTATGACTCCGAAAGTTGACTTCAAAAAAATAATGAATACTTCATCTTTGTGTCAAACTGGTAGAATAATTGAATCCCCTTAATGACATTCACATGCCATGTATGTGAGGTTAATTGTCTCCATCTCATGTGTACTTATACTATCTAGAACTTGCCCCTTTAGTCTTTTAAAGCTAATTTTTATTTGTGCTTGGTTGGTAAAATGATATAGGCCATCTTGTTATTTTGGAAGTCCACTTTAGCCTTAAGAGCCTACCAATACATAAAAGTTACCCCTATTCACCCTCTTTGATCCTTTGGACTTTTCTTTGGCAAATGCATTACAAGACATGACGCTTCTATTCATCTTCTTTTGAATCCCATCCTCCTTGATATTGAGAATACAAATTGAGGCTAAACGCCTAAGTTGGGGGTGGTGGAAAGAGAAAGAAGTATAGTTGAGCCACGAAGTCTTAAGAAGGTTCCTATAATCTTGAGAAAGTGAAGCTTTTTGAATTTTAATAAAGAAAAGATCCCATAAAGGAAATAAAGTCTTTATCTATGTGCAAAAAAATTATTTAAAAAAAGAGAGAAAAGTGGGAATACCAAGAAAAAACAAATGTAGGAAAAATAGTAAAGTGAAAAGAAGTGGTCCAATAAGTGTTGCATAAAAAGTGTATGATGTAGAAGTTCAAGGAGGGTGTAACCTTGTTTTCATGAGTTGATATCCTACCCTATCATAAACCTACATTACAAGCTCAACAAGCCCTTTGTTATTCCCAACCAAATATAGTCATTGTAGTGGTGATTGACAATAGGGGCAAGCCTATGGCATGATACTTGCTAAAATGGATAATTTATTGAGAGAGTAAGTGGTTGCACTTAAAATTCCTTAGTGAATGATTGGTAACTAGGTATGTTAATTTCTCCTTTATGGTTATAAGGCATGTGAACTAGTTGAGGTGGGTGATTTTTCATCTTCCGCACAATGAGACAAGTGTAAGTATAGAATTATTGTAGTCGATATATGAGTCATTTTTAGAGGGTTATAAATTGTTACATAGTTGCTCCCCAAAGTCTATTGCATCCTTCACAATTCCATGTTATGAGGAGGGGAGTCGTTAAAAGCCTATTTGCCCATGTGTGAAAAGCTTTTGGTGGTAACAATCAAGTTTGAATCTTCATGATCATTAAATAATACAAAGAGGCCATACATATGAAATTGTCTCATAGTAAGTGGTAGCATTGCATGAGGACAAACAAGGTCTTGAGTTGGAGGTGTTGATGAATGATGAGTTTACCACTCATTCTCACTCATTGATCATGAACATTGCCTTGTTTTGAATGACTGAATGAGAAAAAATTTATGGTTATACGTACTAATATCCACTCTTTGTATGCAAAAAGTTGAGGAGACCAAAAAGATATGGAATGGAGATGAAATGATAAAAAGGGAGCAAGGAAGGGAACAATTGAAGATTGGACTACATCTACCTTGGTTACCATGACCATGTTCCTCTATCCACAGTCGTGATTAGTAGGGACGGACAGAGCAACACGACCGCGACACACAACTGCAATCATGTGGTCGCGTTCATGGGGAGTCGTACGCGATCGCAGTTCAACGAGAATATAAATAGAGGCAGATATGTAAAAGCAGTTAGATGTATCCCAAGCCATATTTCAACAAAAAAAACCTTCCTCTATCGGATAGCTTAGCTCGTAATATATATTTGAATTCTAGACTTGAAACCCTAATTGGGAAAGTGTGTAATTAACTTTGGGCTAAATTTTTTAGGAGTTTTGTCAAGAATGAATGCTTTGGATAATCCTTATGTTATATATATCTTTACTTTCTTCATGAGTATCTAAGTAATTTAGTCTTGGGATTAAGTTGAACTAGAGTGTAATTTGTGTGTGGGTATTGTTGTATTTGCATGATTATTAGTTATTGAGTAAGGATTTCACCATTGCTTGAGCTTATGAGTTAGAATTTAATGGGTGCAATCCCCAAATCTCCAAATGGTTTTGATGGGTGAAAACCCCAAGCTCTAGAAACCCTTTATCATCCTCGAAAGAGGGATGGAAATGAACACTAGGTAAACCATAACATCCTTGAAAGAGGTTTATAGGGGGATAAGGCAATGGTGAATAATTAAGCCTATGGTTTGCGGACTTTTGTAATCTTATAAAAAAGTGTATTAGGAGTGTAAATTATGTCAAAACCATCATCCTAGAAATAGGGATGCTTGATTGAGGTTTTGGGTAATTATGAATTTCATACTTGTTAGGTGCTCGAAAGTGCAAACAGGTGAAATAATTATGGTTTTATTGAAAGATTGACCACAATGACCTTCTACTTAGCCTATCCTTTTGTTAACAACTAAGTTTCATGCTAAACCTTCATTAACCCACATACTGTTACATTTAGGTAGATATAATCCCAAGATTTCCCGTAACATTGTTGCGTATAACAAAAGTGTTATCTCTTGATCATTTACTAAATATTGTAAAAAGGGTTCCCAAACAAATACCCTCATTTTATATTACATATCATTTTTGTTAGCATTCAAGGTAATTTCGTCGTAATTTGAGCACCCATAGTGTTTGAAGTTTATAATTCACTCCTTGAGATTTGAGCCCAATTTAAATTAAGTTACTTAACAATGACCGCCTCACCCCTCAAACATGTGAGTGAATTGAGCATTACCATATGGTTGTTATAAGTTTTTGGTTATGTCATTTGGGTTGACTAAAGCTCTAGCTGCTTTCATAGATCTAATAAATTGGGTGTTTAGGAAGTTTTTGGATTTGTTTGTTATAGTTTTCATCGATGTCATCTTTGTATACTGTAATAGTGAGGAGTATCATGACAATCACCTCCGAATTAAGTTGCAAACTCTTAAGGACCAGAAGTTGTTTGTAAAATTTTCTAAGTATGATTTTGGCTAAGTGTTGTGACCTTTTTGTGGCATGTCGTTTCTAGTGAAGGGATCTGGGTGGATCCATAGAAAGTTGAGGCAGTTAAAAGATGGCCTAGACCCACGACTCCAAACGACATTAGGAGCTTCTTGGTCTTGGCTAGGTATCATAGGAGATTTGTCGAGAGTTTCTCATCTATTGTCGCTCCATTTATGAAGTCTACTCAGAAAAATGCTAATTTTTATTAGTCTGATGCTTGTGAGGGTAGTTTTGAGAAATTGTAGGATAAGTTTACTTCTACACCAGTTTTGACCCTACCCGAGGGTACTGATTGTTTTTTTGTGTCTTTTGATGCATCTTATGTGGGACTAGGTTATGTTTTGATGCAACAAGGTAAGGTCATAGCCTATGCATCCAGAAAGCTTAAGGTTATGAGAGGAACTACCTGACTCACGATCTAGAGTTTGCAACTGTGTTCTTTGCCTTGATGGTCTGGTGCCATTATCTGTACGGGTTGTATATAGACATCAATTCGATCATAAGAACTTACAATATGTGTTTATGTGAAAGGAATTAAATCTCAAGCAGAGGCAGTGGCTCGAGCTACTTTAAAATTATGA
Source organism: Capsicum baccatum var. pendulum (assembly GCA_030864225.1). Lineage (NCBI taxonomy): Eukaryota > Viridiplantae > Streptophyta > Magnoliopsida > Solanales > Solanaceae > Capsicum > Capsicum baccatum. The sequence continues at coordinate 245,779,216 of CM061552.1, read as the reverse complement.
CATGAGTTTGCATTCTATCCAGGTTAAGCTGATATGGTTGTTGATGCTCTTAAAGGTTGTCCTTGGAGTGCTTATCTCATGCAGACGAGGATAAAAGAGGATTAGTAAAGAATTTCATAGATTGGCTAACTTGGGAGTTCGTCTCCTAGACTCCGAGGATGGGGGAATCCTTTTTTAAGAGGTTGCTAAATCATATCTTTGAGTGGAGGTGAAGGAGAAGTAGGCTTTAGATCCCATACTTGTGCATATTTAGGATGATGTGACTAAAAAAAAGGTTATGGCTTTCGAGATTGTCGGAGATGGCATTCTGAGGTATCAAGGAAGATTGTGCATTCCTAATGTTGATGGGCTGTAGAAAAGATTTTGACTTAGGCTCATGAGTCTCAATATATAGTTTATCCGAGTTCAACTAAGATGTATCATGACTGGAAGGAAATCTATTGATGGAATAATATAAAGAGAGATGTGGCAAACTTTGTGGCTAAGTGTGTGGTTTGTCAACAAGTCAAGGTTGAAAATTTGAGACGTGGTGGCATGTCTCAAGAGATAGAGTTGTCCATGTGAAATTGGGAGATAATTAATATTCATTTTGATATAGGTCTTCCATGATGTCGCAATCAGTATGATTCTGTTCGGATCATTATGTATAGGACGACTAGGCCCGCTTATTTCTTTCCTGTGAGGGCTAAATACTACGGAGAGGATTATGCTAAGTTGTTCATTTAGGATATTATGAAGTTACATAGTGTGCCATTCTCCATTATTTTATACTGATCTACGCAGTTTTCTTCTCACTTCTGGTGTTCATTTTAGAAAGATTTGGGTACACAGGTGAACCTTAGCACCGTTTTCCACCCTCAAACGGACGGGCAAATAAAGTGTACTAGGTAGACTTTGGAGGTTATGATAAGAGGCTTTATAATTAATTTTAAAGTGATTTGGGTTTATCATTTGCCTCTTATTTAGTTTGTGTATAATTATAGATACCATTATAGCATTCAAATGGCTTATTTTGAGGCTCTAAATGGTAGAAGGTGTAGGTATCCTCTTGGGTGATTTTAGGTAGGACCAAACCTTTATGGGCTTCCCAGACCAATGGAGGCCCGAGAGGACCCCTCAAAAGCCTTTCACTAAGTATTTGTGGAATAAAGATCCATAAGAGGAAATCAATTTAAAATGACATACAAATTAACCAAGTGTTTGAAACAAAATAATTAAAGAACATCTGCTTTACAAAGGATCTAACATAAAAGTAAGAAATCTAAGTCGAGACATGACTCCGGCGATACTATAAAACAACATCTAGAAATTAATGAAAGGAAAAATAGGCCTTTCAAAGGATGGAGGGCTCACCACATGCTATGTTATGACTGGGGGATCATCTACTACATAGTACCACAGGAGTGTGCCTCCAAACCTACACCATGAGATGAAGCAATTGCTTGGAGATAATCAAACGTGGAATATATTGGTAAATAGAATAGAAAATAAAACAAGTATAGATTTTAAAGTGAATAATATAATACTATAATTAAAACCCAAAACAATAAGTGAAAACATCAGTTGTGATTCCAAGAAAAAAAATCACATTTCTATTCTTTAGTTCTAAACTAGATTGTATCACCGACTTCTGTTAAACACCACGAGCTATCTGGGTGTCATCAACGTTCTAAGTCCCAATCCATGTTTTCTGAATGAATCGAGATTAAAAATATTATGTACACTAATTATCCTCATAGTGGAAAAAATAAGGTCGTCCAATTAAGGATCAACCATCCCTATGTCGGCAAAATACAAATTTCAGGTGTAGAGCCACTTGGATTCGCATCTTCTCGATTAATTATCTAATTCTCTTAAAGCCCAAATTTTAGCAGTTTCACATAAATACACATACTTAAAACAATTTACTTTACATTAAGGGCATAGACCATTGTTGGTATCGTCATACCAAGATTTGAAAGTCATCTATTCCATTAACCATTTAACATTAGGTACATTTTTCATAGTATCATTCCCACATTACTATCATCAAACATTAAGGATACATTGTCCCATCATTTAAAAACATGTATGTATCATTATTGAGTTCGTCATAACAATGTCAAAATATTATATTACATTCAATGAAACAAGGGATGGGAAAAAAAGCTTATGTTTGTCAAATTCAAAGCTTCCAAGAGACTTCATATACATAGATTAAATGTTTCTACTTCCGACATTCTGTTTCAAAAAATAAGAGTTTACTGTTTTCAAATAACCATTTTAGTTTCAACACTCCAAACAGTGTTTAAAGATCTATCCTTAAAGTAAAGAAGAAAAATAACATAAAATCTTATAATGGAACCTTAAACCCTAGTTTCAAATAACCTAAACAATAACACAATTCAATACATTAATTTCATAACTTATACAATAATTAAAATAGGGAGTGTCGACATGCGTTTTTTATGGAAGAAATTTGAGAAGATCCTTAATCCTTAGCCTTAAAATTGATATAAAGACTTACTTGACTTGGATTCATTCCACACACCCTTGATGATGAATTTAGTGAGAAAACATTGAGAAGAAACTTTAATCTTCGACCATTCTTGAAACTTTTATATTGGGAGTTTAGAGGTTTGGGGAGAGAAAATGAATTAGGGATTTGAGAATGATTCTAATAGTTTAGAAAAATTTTGAGGATTAAAAATGGATTGGAGAAGTTACATGGGGTGAAAGTACCAGATTCACCAAAGGCTTTCCAATGAGTTCCCAGTCACCAAATTCACCACGTGCTACCCAACACACACCTGGGATACTGTCGCATTAAATTATCCATAACGTTTTACTCTGTACATGGATTGACGAACGGTCGGTTGCATTGGAAATAATACTTTAATATATTTAATTTGATAGCTACTAGGCCAACCTAAATAATTATATTCTAGGAGTAATGATCATTTTATGTTGAGGCAAGTTAGAACATCTACTAAAATTCAATTAGAAAGAAAGTTCTCAACTAAACTTTTATGTAGGATTTTTATGACACCAACTGATCTCCAAAGACGTTTCCACTCTAAATAATTGATATTCACACTTAACTCTAAATAGAAGTCAATGGGTTCAGGTCTATACATGACAGTTCAAATTCTAGCTTAAAAGTGTGTGGTGTTACACTATTTTCCCTTTGGGATCATTCATCCTTGAATGATCCTTAGGAACTTCTTCAAGCTCGAGAAGTAAGGAATAAAGTATATAACTTCACATTAGGAATTCTCTTTCAGCAAAACTTGCGTAAGCATCAAAAGCTTCATGAAAACACCAAGTAAATCTTGTAAGCATGAATTATAAGATAATGCAACTTGACATAGAGATGATCTTGGACATCAAGAGATGATCTTGGACATCAGTTCTAAGGGACTTGATCATAAAAATATAAGGCATGAATATTTGATGATCATAGGTCCTGATTTATATTTATACATGATATAAAATAATATTTTTCCAAGAAATAAGGATAGAAACATTCTCCTCCTTAAATGATACTTCTAATAGCCCTTAAATTTAGCGACGCTTCCCAACTATGCTTTCAAATATGAATACCACACCTCAACATTTCAACTTATAATTCCCCAGTGAAACACATAACTATAGGAGTCTAGGTTTAACTGTATAATGCTTTTATGTTAAAACCTAACCCTGAGTTAGTAGGTGCTAGCCTGAGTTATAGGGCTCAATACTTTACATCCATCCAAGAATACTACTACATCTATCTTTATAATCAAACAACCTCAAATCTTAATCTAGGAGTACTAACCCCATAGCATAAAGATTTGCATATCTATCAATGACAACATTTAAGGCTATTTTCACTACGCATCCTTTTATGCTTTTTCACACCTGAAACCAACATTAACTTTCATAAGGATTTCCACTATATACCCTTTTTAACCATTTCACGTACCAAAAACTCATTTTTAGACACTATTTTAACCTATAACCATAGCTTGAGTTGCCACGCCCTAATTTTCACTACAAAGAACATCTACTCTGTTATAATAAAACATTATTATGCCCCATAATCACTATATTCCCATAATTAGGAATGTAACTGAGGGACTAGAGTAAGACCATCAAGAATAGGTTTGTCACTGTTCAATTTCTACTCTTTTTTTGCACTACTCAAGTCGGACCTCTGACATAAGATACTATATAATTGGAATGAAGTAATTCATATATCAAACATATAGATCATAAATATAGGGTCATCGCAATATAAAAAAGTCCTAACATAACATGAGTTCTTGGGACTTGGCATACTGACAAACATGAGTGCATAAATCGAGAGTTGTATAACATAAGGCTGGAACCCATAAATTCAAGGAATATGACTCAAACTATTGTTTAAAGTTATTGCCTCTCATTTTGGGGATTGAAAATAGTCATGATTTTGCAGAGATAATATTTCTTTAGGGTTAGACATGACATAAAATGAATTGGTAACATATAGAAAGTATAGTTTCTTAAAACCAAGTATAAAGAGAGACATGGGTAGAATGGATATAAGTATCATAGAGAACATGGACCTCAGGCATAGGTATGGTTTAAAAACACATAACATTAGTAGAATGTTCTCTTAAATTGAAGTAGGAGGAATTTTCTACAATAAGAATATATCTCATCGTTACTATTCCCCAAACTCTCATGGGCATACACATCCGCACTCCTTAAAAACATAACAATCCATTTTCCACTCCTTAGTATACTAGCATAAAACCTCAAATATAATATAGTTATAGTTTAATGAAACTTTAAAAACTATAATAAAAGCTCGTCATTTATTTACATTGACCCAACTTAGCTTTATGAACAACATACACTTGGGTTTAACTTATTCATATAAACTTAACGCTCTTATCTATCAAATGACCCACTCAATATTTTCAAAAGTTATTAACCTAAGCTCTTCACACATCATATAAAGTCTACTAATCTCACTTTCAACAAATGTTGCATCACTATCCTTAAGCTACCACTCTTTCAACACAATTAACATCTAAAGATCAAACTTACTGTCTACTACGAATCATGGATTGAAAATAAAACATCCCCCATACTATACCAGAGCTTCAAAATATTGATAAGGAAATCAAACTTAATTCCTTATATCACACAAATATAGCCCTACAAGCACAACCCTTTTGCAACGTAATTGCTAAACCGTGATAATTAGTACAAATTTTGTTACACACTAGTCTATCATACAATTGCCAGATAAGAATTAAGAGAAAATAGACCTACTAAAATCTCATTGTAAGAATAGTCTAACTTAAACCTACAACATATCTAATTAGAGTTCATTAACACATTCTTCTTTTTCATATCACATCTACTTACCCAAACATACATTTGTATGATGTGATATGGTTTCATGGATCATTAGATGTTTAAAATAATGAAAATATGAAAGTTACATAGGTCTTTTTGCTAGATATGATGTGTTTTGTGTTGTGTTTAGCAGAAAACTAGGTTTTGGAGATGAACAGGAGAAAAATATGAAAATTAAATATTTTGGACTATCTAAATTGGTACCTATGTCCCATAGGTACTACCTACATGGAGTAAGTATTAGAATATTTTCCATAAAATTGAAGTCCAGAGATTTAAAAGCTGAAAATGTTTGCACGTCACCTACGTTGACTACCTAAGGGCGTACGTAGTACCTATGCCCCGTAGGTATTAGAAGCCATGGATTTTAGAGTTTTTCTCATTAGTTTTGGATACTTTCACCTATAGTGGGACCACCTACGCCCTGTAGGTGCCACCAAGGCCATTTAGGTGGCCCCGTAGGTGGGCACTGACTCTAATTTTCCTCTTTTGTATAGGATTGGTTTCCTAGCATTTCTTTGTATTCTATAAATACCCTTTTAATATTTTATATTTAGTTTATGCAGTATTAATACTTACAAACACATATTTTATTCCAATATTTTATTTCTATCTTGGGATTATTATGTTCTTGATTTTGGTTGATTATTCAATTTGAGATTTTGGATTTTATTTGTTAATTGTTGTGAGATTACTGTAATCCTTTCAATTATGAATTCCATTGATTATTTCACAATGATGAGCATCTAATTCCCTTATGTAGGGCTGTGGGAACCCTAGCGGATAAAAAAATAGGGGAAGCATTCAATCCTTCTAGATTATTGTTGTTGTATGTATTGTGGTTTTCTTCACGCTTATTGATTTCTTAATGGTTGCAATCTCTAGGATCCTTCATGTATTCACTACGATCGTGAGAGGGAGGTAATGATTGGGAAAAAGAGATCACAACAGTGATTTAAAGTTAATTATGGAAATAAGCTAATTATTTTTATCTACTTAAGATAATTATCTTCATCTAATCAACTTGAGAAAAAGAGGACAAAGTTGAAACTAAGTTCTAAGGCAAAGGTTAGTAATGCGACACTTGAGACCAAAATAAGATTAGTGAGATCCACCAATGTGTGTCGAGAGGCTGTTGGTGATACATAACTTGTGAATTCTACATGCATAGTAGCTTGATAGTTGGATTGAGCATGATAAACCTACAGAGTTAGAAGCCAGGAGAACACAAGCCATGTGTTCATTTATGATTGATCACAACCAAAAGCATTCCACATCTTATTACATTTCACAAATTACAAAAACATCACCTCATTTACTTTTTGTTCTGGCAATGATTTTAGCAAGTTTGATAGATAGTTCACACATTCCTTGTGGGTTCAGTTACTATATTTTGTATCAACTTCTTTATCTTTAATTAGAGGTATAACTTTGGGAGATATCATTGTGTTATGCTCTTAGTTCTATAAAAATCAAGAAGTTCCTCCCAAACCATTAATTGAAATTTAAATATAAATTTTGAACCACTTTATACTTCAATTAACCACTTACACCTATTCTTTACAACCCCAATGACAGGCCATCATAAGTTCCTTTCTTATTTCAAATAAATACTAAATCATCAAAACAAATTACTTCCGTAGCTATCTACCATAAATTTAAAAATCCTGCTGAAACTTTAGTCAATCACTATAAGGTCATACCATCCTCTTTACTTTGAAGGTTACACGAATACAACTACCTTCCTTACTCAAATGTTACCGTCCCTCTAACTTCAAAACTTATCACTTCATTTTTTATATCTGGACCATTTTACTGCTCAAACCTTATAAATCTCTAATTAACACTATCTCATCAGGTTAAGACATTACCCCAACATTTAGCTACCTATCTTCCCCCTTAAGCATGGCATCTACAAAAATATTTTTAAAAGAGGGTAAGAATATCCATCTCACCTTAATTCACCTACATGATTTATGAAGATAGGGTATAAGCAAAAAATAGATAGATTTTAAGTACTAATCGACTCTTCTCAAGTCCTTATGTTGTTTCATAACTTTTTGATGATTCAATCATAGAGGATCACATCATTATAAATCTAAGCTTTCGCACTTGTATGACCTCGCTAATGATACATAGACAGAAAAATTAGAGCTAGGATGGAATATGGAAAATTTTTATATGGATAATACTAATGCACAATCTGGAGTATGAAAGAATGGGAAACATTTCCTAGTTTCCCTATAGCCTCCTAATTATAAGTGTGGTGCACAACACACCCATAAGCAAGTCTCTACTACACACAGCTCTATAGATAATTTTTCACAGCCTAAGCCCAGGACCTGGCCATGATGGAATTCCTAGACCAATGAAGGCCCAACAGGAACCCTTATAATATCATCATAAGCATTTCAATAAGTATTTGCAAAAGAAATACCTATAAGAGAAAATAAATTAAAAATTTAATATAAATTAACCAACTGTTGAAACAAAACAATTAAGGTATATGTGTGTATGTCTTTGGAGCGTCTAACATAATAGTAAAATATCTTAGTTGGGACATGGTTCCAACGATACATAAAACAACATCTTAAAACTAATGAAATAAAAAATAGTTCTTCCGGAGGATTGAGGGCACACAATATTCAATTTTGTAATTGGAGGGGAAGAGGTCTACTATTACATAGTACCATGGGAGTGTGCCTCCAAACCTACATCATGAGATGATGCAGCCACTTAAACATAGTCAATACATTGAATTTATTGGCATATAGAATAGAAAATAAAATAAGTAGAGATTATAAAGGGGTGAATGTAATACTATAAGGAAAACCTAAAATAACATGTGAAAACTTCAATTGTGAATCCAAGTAAAAGAAAATCATACTTCAATTCTTTAGTTCTAAACTAGATGGTATCTCTGACTTTCATTAAACTTCATTAGATATGTGTGTTTGATTAATGCTTGACCGCCTAATCCCCAATCCATATTTTCCACATGTATCAAGATTTACAACATTATGGCCAACAATCATCCTCATAGAGGATATGTGTGTTTGATTAATGCTTGACCGCCTAATCCCCAATCCATATTTTCCACATGTATCAAGATTTACAACATTATGGCCAACAATCATCCTCATAGAGGAAAAATAAGGTCGTCCAATTTAGGATCAACCATCCCTATGTCGGCAAAACACAGGTTTTAGGTGTAGAGCCACTTGGAATCAAACTTTCTCGATTAACCATCTAATTTTATTTAAGCATAAATTTTGTCACTTTCACATCATTAAACTTAATTAAAACTATTTCCTTTCTATTAAGGGAAGACACCATTGTTGGTATAATCATACCAAGACTTGTAAGTTATCTATTCGATTGACGATCTAATCATAAGTTCTATTTTTCAAAGTATCATGCCAACATCATCAGCATAAAAAATTCAAGGTCCATTATCCCGTAATTTCAAAACATGTATGTAATCATTATTGAGTTTGCCATAACAATGACAAGATAATTTCTAGAAAAATAGTGCATTCAATGACACAAGGGATGAGAAAATAATGTTACTTTTGTCAAATTCAAAGTTTTTAAGAGACTCTGTATTCATAGCTAAAATGTTTCATACTTTTGATAATCCATTTCAAAATATAAGGGAATTTTATTTTAATAACCATTTTAGTGTTAACTCTTAAACATATGTTTAAACATCCAACCTTAAAGTAAATAGGAGAATTTACATAATATCTTATGACAGAACCTTTAACCCTAGTTACAAATATCCAACATAATAATAAATATTCAATACTTTAAATTCATAATTCATTCAGTAACTAAAACAGGGAGTGTTTGACGTGACTTTTTGATGAATTTGTGAAAATCTTGAATCCTTGGCCTTGAAATCGATATGAAGAATTACTTGACTTGGATTTATTCCACATACCCTGATGATGAATTTTGTGAGAAAATGTTGAGAAGAAACTTTAATCTTTGACCCTTTTTTATACATTAGGATTAGGAGTTTAAAATTTTGGGAAAGAAAATGAATTATGGATTTGAGAATGATTATCAAAGTTTAAGATGATTTTGGGGAATAAAAATGGATTGGAGAAGTTACATAGGGTGAAAGGACCTATTGCCCTTGATTTAATAAAGAAAAACATATTTTCATGTCTGAGAGGGGAATCCACACTGTGCAACCCAACACAGGGCATTTCCAATGAGTTGTTACTCACTAGCTCTACCCCGTGCTGGCCAATATATACCTAGGATATTACCTCACTGAAATGCCCATAACATTTTACTCTAGACTTAAATTGATGAACAGTTGATTAAGTTAGAAATAATAATCAAAGTCCTTTAATTTAATAGGTAGTAGGATACCTAAATAATTATATTCTAGGAGTAATGATCATTGGAAGTTGACCAAGTCAGAATACCAAGTAAAATTAAATCGATAGCAAAGTTCTGAACTCAACTTTGAGCTAGGAGATATTCATGACCAAAATTTATCTCCAAAGATGTTTCAACACTAAATAATTAATATTCATATGTCACTATAAATAGAAATCATTTTGAATCTATGCACATATGCAGGACTATACTAGTTCTAGCTTGAAAGTATGAGGTGTTGCAAGATCATAACACGAGTTGTTTCATGGATAAGAGATTATAGGTGAGCTCCTATAGTCAAGAGTTATTTCCTTCCTACTATGTTTGATGCTATGATAATAATTATTTTGTACTTTAAGGTCTATTATATATATACACATATTATCTTAACCTTTCACTCTTGTTATATTAGTAGCTCCTATATCAACTAACATCGTGTCTGGGGAATATTTCCTTTCGTCTAGTTCTTTTCTCTTTTTATTTAGTTGCAGTTATAATTTCTCTTATTACCCTATTACTCACTATTCCTAATTATCAGTAACCTTACCTAGTACTGGGTTATGGTAGGTGTCATTTTAACCTGAGAAATTAGGTTGTGACAGTTTGGTATTAGAGTCTAGGTTTACCTATATCATTGGTACAACAGCAACATTTCTGGTAAATTCCTACTAATCACTACAATAATGTCCATATCCTATCTTTCGGAGGCTATAATGTATTCTTAGGAAATTCTACATCCTTATTGTTGATCTTATGTCCATACTTCTATAAACTTCCAAGTGCTTACTTTGGCAGTATTCTATCTCAAAAGGATAGCATGAGGTTTTCGATAGGTGTGAATGGGACTTCAGCGTGTGTTGCTCGAATCTCAGATATGTGTTAGTATAGGGATTTAGAGCTTTATACTAAAGATGTACAATATCATGCAGAGGGTTTGGGGCTAACCTAGGTTTTAGTAGAGTTTGTGACAACCTCAATTCCTTTAGATATCATGCTAAGGTTTTTTATCCTTTTTGAGGATACATCTTCGTAGGGGTAGTGTTTGATACATAGAGTGGCTCTCCAAATATAGTTGGGTTTATAGGTATTCAATAGGGTTTTTATTAGTTTTAGAGTATGAGATTAGGTTTCTTAAGTGGGCTATACATACTTCTATGATCTTATGTAAAGAGCATGATATGGTGAAGAGGTTTATCAGAGAATTGACTTAACCACTTTAATGTGTCATTGGAGTATTTAATAGCAATTAGGTTTAATTTTATCTAAGTTATTTATCATATAAGGAATTTAGAGTGAGAATTTCTTGAGACATATAAAGGTAGTGATAAGAGGACCCATCATCAATACAGGTTTAGTGGTATTTAATCCCGAGAAAGGGATTCACGTTGTAGAGGTCACCATAATTCATATGCTATCAGGTTTATTTAGGTAGTACCTCAGATTATAGGTGACTCTCATACATGTTGTAGTGGTTATAATAGGTAGAAGTTTGGTGCATGAGTTTCTTGGTATAGGTCTATTAGCCATGGCGATGGATCTAGATAGTAGGTATATTAAATTAGAGAGTTTATGAGGTGTTATGATTGTGGCGAGGTTTATCATTAGTTTAGGAAGTGTCCTAGGTATGAGTGGGTTAACTAATTAGGATCAACACGTATTTTATGATAGACAAGGTCTTATAAGGGTTGATATGATTATTAGAAGAGTGACCATATCTATAGAGGGTGTCCCAATAGGGGATAATCAAATAGCTTGTGCAACAAGATTAGTCTTTTAGTGACGTATCACCATAGGTCAGAGATGGTTCCTTAGGTATTAGGGGTGTTCCCCAAAGTGTTAGGTGTGATTCATTGCAAGGTATTACAGATAATTATGTAGATGCTCAATATGGGGATGGGGTGTTTAGGTTTGTATATCTTTAAGTAGGTTAAGGTCCATGTATTAATATTCTATCATTATTGACATGATTTTGATTTGCTATATTTGGTTTCTATGCGATTTGATTTGGGGTTTTCATACCCATCATTTCCCTATGACCTATTATTATTGCATTTGTTTTTGTGAGCCGTTGTGTAGTTATATGTATACACGACTAACTTTGTAGATATTTCCTATTAGTAGTGGATTTATATTGTGATTACCTTAGGATGACGAGCTTGGGTAAATTTTCTTTCTTTGGATAGGGACCTTGATGTAATCCTAGAGTAGGACTATTGTTTTAACTTTCATACCACTTATATTGTATGCATTTTATATTGTTAATACCTTAATTATTATTAATCCTTATTAGATAGACAGCAAGATTACTATTATTTGATTAGTATATATTTTTCTTGTGATTCTTGTCTGCTTGACTATGTTGGTTTATTGGATTTCTTCCATTAGTAAGTTGGGGTTAGTTGTTGAGAGGATTAGTATGAAGGGAGTTTTAGAATTCTCTGTCCTTATTTTAATTCTACCACTATCATTCTTATTTTGTTTTTTATCCCTTGAGATGTGTGTTGTTTGTGGTTCTCCTAGGCTGCTCGATTTATTACTAAAGGTGATTTCGTCTTGGCATTGATGTTGATTTGGGTACTCAATTCTTTCTGTTATGATGTTCATGGTTTAGTTGAGTTGAGGGAGGTTAAATGAATGGGTATGTTAGCTTTTCGTTGTGCAGTTTATTTTGGCCTAGTGTGACCTTGTGAGATACTTTTGTCTTGTGTATGAAAATGATGAATGGCTTAGGTATTTGATCTTGGGTGGATTTATGCACCTCGGTGTAATTATCTACAGTTGTTTACCATAGTTTTGAGGAATTATTATGTGAGAATGAGTTAGTAATGATATAATTGAGCATCTAGGTGTTAAACTACAAGGCTACAGTATTTAAGGTATGTTCAAACCAAGTTTGGAATCAAATTGGCCACATAGAGTTTAGACGAGAAAACTAGTGTAAATAGTTTGAGATATGTGTTGTTCTATTGTAGCTCACTGAATTCTCATGTTGGGTGTACTAATTCATGGTTTTTGTTGTTACAGGATACCATGTGAGATTCTAGGATAAATTTTATGGGGCATAACAAGGTAAAATGAAGTTGGACAGACACCCAGTGTGAGGAAATCAATGGCAAAGGGAAGGAGATTAAGATGACAAAATTTTGACTTATTGAGGCCATGGGCATGCCACGCCCTTGAACCTCTGATATAAGGGTGTTCCATGCCCCAAGACACAATGCAAGATGTCTAAAATAGTATGTATTCATGATTAGGGTATGTCACTCCCCTAATCATGCTTATGCAAGAGTGTTACACGCCCAGGGGCAAAAAAGGGCCAAACATTCTCATGTTATAAATAAGACACTTGGTTCTTAGGGTAAACACCTTGGAAGAGTTTTGGGGTTATAAATACACTTGAGGAGGTTGAAATTAGTATTCTTAATGAAATGATCTGACCCGGGGCCTTGTCGTACTAGGCGTCCCATGTCCGGCCAGGACTGGAGACCACCCCCGTCACCCAACCCAACCTCCAGTCGCCTGCCCTGAGTTCGTTGAATTTCAAACATATAACAAGATAACATAACATTCCAGATTTCAGACATTGGGATAGGTCTATTATCAAGACTAACCCAATCGAGTCTGACCATCCCATACCAACCGTCCAACCATACCAATCTAACTAAAACTATAAACCCAACCATAACCACATAAGATCAATTAATAATTAAATATGTAATCCAAGAATGAAAGAGGATGGAACGACCAACAATCCTGTCAACCGAGGTCATCCTCAATACCAATGCCAAGACTAACGTTAACACCCATATCGACCCTGCCCTTGCCAACCCAAAGTAGTTCCACAACAGCTTCTAACCAAAGGACTACCAAAATCCGTTTGGGACATGCCCCTAACCATAGCAAAAACCAATATCCATAAATAAATCAAAGTATGAAATAACATCCACGAAATGTAGCCTTCCGGAAAGATGGAAGCTCACAACTTCAATCCAAAAGTTGACCCCCAAATGTCTGAATGCTAAGTAGGAGGAGTGGAATGGCCGGTTCCTATATCGCATAGGGATACAGCCGTCCAAATATGGATTACCATGTGAATGCTATCATGAACTTGGGATAAGGATAAAATAATGACATTTAATAAAACAAAGTAAAACCATCTATGTGCACACGAACCATATATATATATAACTATGTCGGGAAGGGGAACGAATTTTAGCATACATTTAAAACCTTTAACCTAGGTATGTGAACATTAACCATCATAAAACCCCCCATGGGCTATATTGGTCCAGTGTAACCCCCTGAACGATCCCCGATGCATGTAGCCACACGAACCGGAGATATCATAAGAGTCGGGGATTCCCATGTACCCTTCAATCTCCATGATACATATGTACAGTGTACTTAAAGGATTCTTGGAGACCTTATAGAATCATATAAAGTCGCCATAACCTACCCCTCATGTCGGCGACCATGAGTTTCCCGTGCTCATCCATTGGACTCCCACCTTCACGGTTAGCTCTAACACATTGTCATTATTGCCTAATTAAAACCATTTTCAAACCAAATTATTATTGCATTATTATTATTAACAAAGGCTATTAGATAGTGGTATCTTCATACCGACTATAACTTGAAAGTATTGTCCTTAGCAAACCTTTTAGTGGTCAAGGGATTCCCATGTACCTATAGACCATGTTATCCAAATAACATGGGAATTCCCATGTACCCCACAAGTATTCAATACAATATTAACTTGCTAGATTCCATTGTACCCCACGAGTATGTTTATTAAGCCAAACCATTCAGAAACCATTTAAACCATTTTGGGTTCCATTACCAAGTTCAAAGCATGCAATAGTTCATTTAGAAATCCAATTACATAGTGAAATAATTATCATAGGCATTTTATCAAACATAATGGGGGCATAGTATTCCGAAACCAAAATCCATTACCAATAACCATTGCAAGTAATACAATCATCCAAAACCACCATTAACCCATAATGAAAGCATAAGAAAACCATAACCAAGCATTTATAACCAAAACACCGCAAATCATATTTGAAATTCAAAAATCATACAACATTCAAACCATGAAAATGTTGTATTAAATTATGCCTTTAGTTGGAGATAACAATGATGGAATAGAACATGCCTTGAACCAAGATGATGATGGAGAGAAATCACCAAGACAAGCCCTAATTTACTCCTTAAGATGAAACCCTAAATTCCTTTTCCCAAGAACTATAGAGAGGATTTAAGAGTGTTTTCGAAGTTTTTAAGAATATAATAGTAGGGAAAATAACCTCCCAATAGGAATATAAGTCGTGGGTCCTTATTAGGATAAGTGGGGAAATATATAGATTGCCCCCACTTAAACTACATTTAATTCCCACCATAGGATAAGACTGGCCCTTACGAGTAGTACCCATCCTGTATGAAAGGTACCAATCCCTCAAACCCTAGGCCTTTCCCCTTAGACCAACCATTATACAAGGTACGACACACCCAAACCAAAGTTGTATCAAAGTGTATGAATAGTACCCATAAGCCATACCCCAGGAGGATTGAACACTGTCCACTATACGAGTCATGGGTTTGACTTATACCCTGGCTTACAAACCATGGTTAGCCACTAGTACTCAGGTCAAACCTAAGTTACTAAGTCTAAGGTTAAATGAAGTATCTAAACAACCCGTATCCACCAATACGACTTGTACCACCTAAGTCGTACCCATTCGAGAAACCAAATCCAACCTATCAACCAACACTGGTCAGCATATGATTGGACCATACCGCCCATACCCAAGTGTACAACTCATTTCCTAAGTCATATCTTGGCCAAAAACTAGAAATCAAGGAAACTTTTTCAAGGTCCAGAAATACCCTATTCCTCACAAGGAACATTCATCCCCAAATGACATACAAGGTATGGTAAACACTAGAAAACTTCAACTACATTATCAAATATATTTCCAATCTTTAACAAAGTTTGAAAACAAAGATGCAAAGATATTAATCTTTTCTTTAACAAACTCAAAAAATAAAGACATGTTGAAGAACACAAACTATCTGCACGAATACCGTGAGCAAAAAATAGAAGTCGATACTCAACCCCTCTGCTTCCCATGTAGCTTCTTCCAACTTATGGTTCTGCCATAGAACGTTAACCAAAGCCACATCTTTGGTTCATAACCTACGAAGCTGCCAAGATCTCAACCAGGACCTCTTCATAAGAAAGGGAGCCCGAGATACCCAACCCCTCCAGAGGAACAATTTAAGAAGGATCATTAATGCACTTTCTTAATATGAAAATATGAAATACCGAATGAACGGAGCTTAAAATAGAAGGTAACTCCAATTCATATGACACATTACGAACCCTTTGCAGAGCTACATAAGAACCAACAAGCTGATTACTGAGATTTCCCTTCTTAGAAAACTGCATTACTCCCTTTATGGGAGTTACCTGAAGCTCCCTTACTAATCAAATACTTTCTAAGCATGTGTCCTAGCAGGCCATATTTAATTCACTTGTCCCTGCTTTTGTCATAATAACCCTGATTAAGACGACCATAAAATCAGCAAGAAAGGCATGAAGAAGATGAATGACCCCTACTCACATGACATTGGGCACCCTGTGCTTGGAAATTATAACCACCTTATGAATGCCTATCACCCGACTGCCTCGGGTAAGAAGCACTAATAGTGAAGAATGAACCAGAACTTTCACACTTCTTCTTTAGACATTACCTCCATCCCGACCACTACGCTGCTGAGCACCACTCTTCTTAGAGAACCCACTCATCTTACCTATTTTTCCCAAACATTGCTTATTTTATCTTTTTTTCCTTCACCTGTTATATGTGGATAACCAACCTCGAAATATCCATATCTTTGATTAGTAAAGATGTATTGCTTTTAAGGATTAGGTCTCGAGATAGCCCAGAAGTAACCTTTCTTATTCTCACGCTCATGTCAGCCACCAAATTAGGTGCATACTTTTTATAGATGATGAAACCTCAAGGCATATTCCTTGACAGATATTTTCACTTACTTGAGATTCACAAACTCCTGCATCTTCGCTTCCCTTAACTCTTGTGGGAGGAAATGACCCAAAAAAGCATCAGAAAAAGCATCCTATAAGGAAAACTCCTCTATATCACCTCTATCCTTGTCCTAATATTTGCACCACTGGTACGCAATATCCTTGAGTTGATAAGCTATAAAGCTTACTCCTTCCATATTTATAGCTTGCATTACCTTGTATATCTTCTCTATTTCATCCAAGATAGCCTGAGGATTGTCCTCCACCTTCATACTAGTAAAAGTAGGAGGATTCATCTTCATAAATTTCCAACACTTATGGCCTCAGCAGACAACCCACCAGACGTATCACGCTCAGCCTGACCAGCAACCAACTAAGTGATGACATAAATAGATTGGCAAAATTCTTTAATAGTCATCTCACCTTGAGAAGGACTAGTAGAAATAGGGGTAACTACCGAACAATCAGGGATAGGAGCCTAAGAACGATTGCAAACTCAAGGTGTAGGACGTACCCCATCAACATCATCACCAGATGGGATAGAAGAATTTCTTTATGTTCCAGATCATCGAGGCATGATCTAAAAAATAAACAAACACAGATTATAGAAGATTCTAGTACTTAGACTCCAAGCATGAAAATAGAATACCAAGAAAATGAAACATTCCTAAATGCCCAGTAGACTCTTTTTTAGAAGTGTGGCGAACTACACACCCATAAAAGAAATTCTGTTAGACGTAGCTTTGTGGACTCCTAATTGAACATAAACCAAAAGCTCTAATACAAACTTGACATAACCCGACCCAGTTCCTAGTCGTAATTGGCATCCCAAGTTCGATCGAGACTAGATACCACCCCTTCTACCCAACCCAACCTCCAGCCGCTTGCCTTGAGTTGGCTGAATTTCAAACATATAACAAGATAGTGTAATATTCCAGATTACAGACTCTGGGATAGGTCCATCTGTAGAAATTTTTAGCTATTAGTGACACCTTTATTCCCACTGGAGTCTCTATAGACTATGTGAGGCTCACTCTCATCCCCTTCTTACTTTTGGGGGAAGAGGAGAAATAGTTGAAGGTAGAACTTTCTCATCTGGTAAGACTGTAAGGTTATGGAGATAGAGTCTAAGTTTTAATCAAAATTCAAACACAAACTTATATCATGTATGAGATAGATTCAAATCACTTCTCACTTTTATTGAAGATCTTAACCATACTATAAAAATTTGTTAGACTCAGGTGTAGGTGGTACAGATTTTAAAAAACTTATTATGAGTTTTAAACTTTGATAAACTAAATTACACAAGGTAATCCCATATGGCAAGCTGATATGTCCAGCGGTGTAGTGAAAAAGCCTATCGAGATGACTGAAATGGATAGTATCAACACTCTGGTTGCTCAGTTTTTAGCTCTTCAGAATCAAATGATGACATAGTTCAGCAAGATAGGTGTGAACCAACCTCAAGTACAAGTAAATATTGTCTGATAGACCCCAGCTTAGTGTGAGATTTGTGGTATTAGTGGTATCTCTATAGACTCATGTGGAGTGAATACGAGATCGATTAACTTTGTAGGAAATGTATAATAGATTAATATAAATAATGGTGATGCCTACAACCATAAGTGGCAGAGTTAGCCAAATAGGGAAACAATTAGGTCAGACCCAGCAGTTTCAACAACAACAAAGCATATAGGTTAGTAATAATGAAGAGACCTTGAAAAAGATCCTTAAAAATCAATATCAAATGGCGGTTGAGATTAACAATTAAAAACTTGCTCAAAATAATCTAGAGACACAGTTGGGACAGTTACCTCAGGCCTAAAATACAAGACCTCATGGGGGTTTGCCAACTGACTTAAAAGAATCCAAAGCAGGGAATAGAAATCACCATGAGAAGTGGTACAAACTTAATTTACAAATATCCTAAGAACAAAACAGAGGCATAGGTAGAGTGTAATAACCTAAGAGTACCCCTTGGATGTCACATGGTGCCTAGGACTATGAATATCCCCAAGCTAACCCTTTATATCTATAAAATCTAAAAATCTTATAAAAATGAACTAACACATATATATAACACAGGAGGAAACCACTTAAAATCTTATTCTCAATTTGAAGTCCTGAAGTTACAAACAAACTTTTTAAACTAAAAGGTATATAGTCTGACAAGCCTCTACTACTAATTAGAGAGCCACTGGATAGACCCCAGCTAACCCGAACAAGAACTAAAATCAAGTAACTAAGGTAACTTTCATCAACGGCTAAGAATCTAACAAGCTGGATCCTTGGACTATGAGGACTCACCATATATTAGGATGTAGGAAGTGATGCCCATGATCAACACTATCAAAAGATAACTAGTGAAGTAGACTAATTACCCACTCTAATGGGTCACGCCAGGGATGGCCTCGAATGGATATTCCACCGGTTCACACCAATGAAATAGAGCCTCCAAGGCTTATCCTACTAACCCTATCGCACAAAACTAGTCTATCTTGGGGTGCTCCTGGGTTCCAACCAGGAGTCCTTCAGAGTAATAAGCCTGGGATGGACCCTTACTAAGAAGAACCGGAGATTTTGGTGAGATATTAGTGTAATGAACTTTCAAGAAAGATAATAAAATGTCATTTTAACTTATTACTTTAAAGAAAACCCACCATCACATCACCCTTACCAATGCTCCATGTGACACCAATAGGAAAACTAAACCTAAAAAGATAAATCAATTCGTGCTCAGCCTCCTATGAGGTAGGGGAAAGCCCTCTCCCTTTTGGAGTTGTTGCTCCAAAATGATACCTTTCATGTATTGTGAATAATTTAAATAAAAGCTAAAGAAATTTATTTTAATCGTGCTACTAGAAACGAGCAACAAAACCTACATTATAAGACAATGTAGCACATAGACATATATGTGTGGGCCAGTAGTTTGGAATCAACTGAGTATATGGCGGTGAATGTATAAGTAAAATAAAAACTAATTTTATACATACATACTTTCAAACCATGCATGCTAAATGTAGAGGAATCATCTTGGACTTGAGCAAATCTTAAATTTGTATGATCATTAAACATGAGTAAGGTATACTAAATAAACTTAGTGAGTCATTACACTTAGTTTCCACAATCAGTGGTTTTAGTCTTACTTGTTGGAGATTCTTCTAACCGACTTAAACCATGTGAGCTATCATAGAGTCCAACATCTTACCCACGTTAGGGAGAGCTATTCTAACATTTTCATCGAAATAGAACCTTAAATTAAGTGATCACTAAACATAACCAATATTGGGTCCTAAACCTACGGTGGGTCATAGTTTTTAGTAATTTTGGATACGCTTATCCATATTCCCTTCAAGGTGCTAAATAATACTCCCAAAAAATATATATTCTCATACTTAAGAAATCCACCTTAAAATAGTAGAAGGGTTTATAGATTTAAAACTAATTATGGTTCTCTTTACTTAAATCACAATCAGAAAAAACACGTGCGGATTAAAGTTTTATCTTATATCAAATGATCAAGATAAACTTTAATCATGTAGTAATACATGTAATTGAAGCTTAAAAGCTTAGGTTTCTTGTAAACTCAATTCTTATACTTAAGCCTTGCCTTTCAAACTTTCTTTCATAGAACTTATAACAAAAAATATCATGATCAATACTTAAAAAGAAATCTCACATCAAAATCAATTCAAACTAATAAAATTTAGATTAAAATAGAAATCTTGCAATTTAAACATGAATATATAAAAACTCTTATGCACTTAAATCCTTCAATGCATGAAAATATTATAACTCAAACGATGAGAACTTAGGTATGAACCCTAATTAATATAAACATGAAATTCAACCTTTAAAGATCAAATTTTTGGGTACAATGATGAAAGAGTATCCTTTTTGAAAACCCACATACCTGGATTTACTTAACTTTTAAAGAGAATTTGAACTTAGAGACTTAAGGGATATCCTTATGGAAGAAACCATAGCCTTGTTGTTCTTGAGAATGGGAAGAGAAGAAGTGTAGTCAATCAACTAAGAACAGAGGAAAATAATGCCTATTTTAAGTTATAAGTCGTGGGTTGGAAGTTTTAAGAGGGAAAAAGACCAAAAGGCCCATGAATTAAACTTACAAAAATATGACCGTTAGTCATCACAAATTATCCCCACGACTTGTAACATCTTGTTACGAGTGGACCAATCAACTCGTAACCTTAGCAGGAAAAAAAGAGCATGCTCTGGTTTGGATACAAGTCATATATTACGACTAATAACATGTTACCATGACCTGTAACAAATCACTTATAACTTGGACAGGTACTATAATACCCCATACTTCTACTTAGCTTGAAATCATCCCAAGTATGTTAGAAACTTACTTTTAAAGATGAATCCACTTTTATATACGTGGAATTATTAATATTTTCACTTTTTTCACGTGGGAAATTGAATTAACTTTCTGATGATACCAACTTTACCCAAATCCGATATCGGGGAAGAAAGTTATGGCCGTTTTACAAAAAGCAGTCAAAACTGCCCAGGTGCGACGATGAGGGCCGACAGACCATCGAGATAGGGACAAATCGATGCCCAAACCCTTACAGCAGAGGCAGTGAGTCCACATTCTACCTAAGGGCAATGGCTCAGGCGACAAACCATCAAGCTAGCGATGGACCGTCGCCCAAGCCATCACCGCAAAGGCAGTGAACCCTTATTCTGCCTAGGTGCAATGGTCGGGACCGATGGACCATTGACCCAGTGATGGACCATCGCACCCATTTTTAAAGTCATTTTTAAAAGGGTATTTGGGTCTTTTTCCACCCGTTTTAACCCCTAATTATATCAGATCAAGGCTTATAAGTTCATTATCCATCTACAATATCAAATTAGGGTTTTATCTCAAAGAAAATCCCCAGGAACAAGATCCAAATCTTCTTCAAGAAGCTAAGAGATTAAATTTCTTCAAGTCCAAGAACTTCAAGAAAACTCACAACCCACGTATATCATGTATTGATTCATGGGTCCTTTTACCCATGAAACTCAAGAATCTTTTTTCAAAATCCAAAATTTGTGTATGTATGAATGTTCATGATTTAAATTGAATTTAAATTCATGTTCATGATGTTGTGGGGCTTTGATTCATGGTTTAAATTACATATTCTAATGATTGACCCTAGTATGTGATGATTTGTATAATAATCTTGATAAACCCTTCAAACTTGCAAAACTATTCATGCAACCATGACAAATTCATGCATTGATGATGGTATAATGAAAGTATGCTCTCTATGTGTTCGATTAAATGCCTATGTGAAGGAAAAGTGTCATACTAGTATGATAATATGAAATCCCCATTTATGTACAAGTTTATGCATGTCCAGTGTTTTGATGAAATGTCATAGTTAATGAATTATGGATATATGTATAGCCAGTGTACTCCTTTAGAACTTGTACTTCATGAAATCTCCCATTTATTATATTATGGATTGTTGATGTTGGTCATGTACTCAAGAAAGTCATGCTTTGTCAGTTTCTTCCCATCGAGTCCTGGGGGTACTTGTACCTAAAAATTTAGTTGTGTGCCTAGAATCAGTGTCATGTTTTCAAGATACTCTCAGCCAAGCCATGATCCGTAGAATTTAGTCACTCTCATAACTCAAGAAAACTCAGTAATCTCACTAGTATTTCGTCAGTTAATGGAACTTAGTTAATTTAGTTTAGTCTAAATCAGTTAATCATGTTCAGTGTCTATTCAGATGAGAGTATGAATTAGCATCGAGTGAACCCAAGGATGGGAATACACACTGTCAGATGAGGGTGTGATTCTTCAAAGTTATCCTTGCATTCCAAAACTATGTAGCTATCATAGGTTGAGACATCAACACTATCATATGAGGGTTGATGAGGTGGATAAGCACTGTCAGATGAGGGTCCCACCATTCTCTTTTAGGAATACTATCAGATAAGGGTTTCCCATAACTTGTCCTTACCAGTGGCACGGTATTAACACCCTTCCAATTAGGGTTACAGATTAGACCCACCTCAGCTATATTACTTTATTTAAGGAATGTCAATTAAAGGACTACTTCAGACAATTTCAGTACGGAATCAGGACTGTCAGATACAATCATTCAGTCTTAGTAAAAGAACTCAAATATTTCTACAGGATTCAGAACTATCAAATACAGTCAACTCAGAATAGTACAGAACTTAGCTAGTTCCATCAGAACCTAGACTATCAGATACAGTCACTCGGTATCAGTTATTTTAATTGTCTTAGGTATTTCATACCCCCTCTAGATGTTATGTTTTATCCGTAATATTATAGTTTTGAACCTTACTTCTTTACATCCTTTATTTTTTCATTTATACAACATATTATGTAGTGTTCAGGTATAGATATCAGTCATAGGTTACCTTGTGGTCCTTCGGGTCATAAGCACCGTGTAGCATTCCAGGTACCAGATTTGGGGCATTATAGATACTTAGAGAACCAACATTGTTGACTCTACAACCCTCAATATATGACTCATAATATCTAGTAACTACTCCTAGGGTTGATTTGTCAAGTGACTAGAAACTTCAATATCCTCACACTGTCTTGGTTACCACTATATCATATGACTCGTGATAAGTCTTGACAACTTGAGGTATGAGTCGTAAGTTTGTTAGTGACTTTGAGATCACAGGGATATAATAATATCTCTACCTTTAAAAAATTCATCCTCAAATGAGACTCAACTCGAGCAGGTATTTCTAAATAGAATCAACTCTTCCACACTGATCATACCATCAAGATTATAACTTATCACAAGGATTTCAAGACCTACAGATACAAGTTACAATATAAGAATACTTGAACAGATTTAAAAAGAATGAATTTTTTTAGAAATTATGAATTACCTTCGGTAGGAAATGGATCAAAAGAGAGGAGATCAAGGTACTTGCTCATTGTGTCTGCTTCAACTTCCCAAGTGTAACCTTCTACCAATTAGTTCCTCTAAAAAAACTTTGCTGACGCTCCATCCTTATTCCTTATTCTTTCGACTTTCCTATCAAGTATCTCAAAAGAAATGTCTTTATATAACAAGCTATCTTTAACCACAATACTCTCTAGGGGAACTACTATGGATGGATTTCCAATGAACTTCCTAAGTATCAAAATATCAAAAACTAGGTGAATCATACCTAACTCTGGAGGAAGGTCTAATTTGTAAGTAACCTATCCTATACGTTTTATTGTATCATGTGGACCAACAAATTATAGACTCATCTTTCCTTTCTTCTTGAATCTTATTATTCCTTTTATAGGAGACACCTTAAAAAATACCTAATCCCCCACTTCAAACCTGATCTCTCTCCTCCTAACATCTGCATACATTTTTTCATGGCTCTGAGTAGTCTTTAGTCTTTAACAAATCAACTAAACTTTTTCCATAGCTTCAAGACTAGAATCTAGCCTTATTAATGTCACTTCATAATCCTCGAACCATACTATAGATGATCTGCACCTACGCTCATACAATTCTTCAAATAAAGCCATCTGAATGCTGGCATGATG
This sequence comes from Capsicum baccatum var. pendulum, assembly GCA_030864225.1. Lineage (NCBI taxonomy): Eukaryota > Viridiplantae > Streptophyta > Magnoliopsida > Solanales > Solanaceae > Capsicum > Capsicum baccatum. Next base: position 245,754,848 of record CM061552.1, on the reverse strand, counting down.
ACCGTTATTAAAAGCAAAATCAATCAATGGTTAATGATCATTCCAACATCCTTTGAAGTCTAAAACACACACTCTTAACATGTCTTCTAATGCCTAAATTATGTGTTCATCCTGAACATCGGTCTGCGGATGAAAAGCAGTATTAAGCTTAACCTTTGTACCAAGGACTTTCTAAAATGATTGTAAAACTGGAAAGTGAATTATGTGCCTCTATCTAAAATAATAGACAAGGGGATCCCATGAAGCCTTCCTAACTTTCGAATGCACATTTTGGTCATTCGGTCGATGATGACCCAAATTGAATCATGTTGACATCTTGTACGAGGCAACCCTATAATAAAATCCATATTTCACTACCTCCCACTTCCAAGTAGGGATACTGATTTCCTATAGCATACCACCCGGTCTCTGGTGTTCAACCACCCGTTTTGAACCACCATTACCCCATTATTCGGGTTAAGCAAACTTATTCCCAAGCGGGCTAACCTATATATTTCTTTGGCCAACTCCTGTTCTTCCTCTTTCATATAAGACACACTACCCATAGACAGCCTACTCAATTTGTCTACCACCACATTAGCCTTACTCAAATGACAAAGCACATTCATGTCATAATTTTTTGATAACTCCAACCACCTTAGTTGACGAAGATTTAGCTCTCTTTAAGAGAAAACATACTGAAAACTTTTGTGGTCGGTGAAAACATAAACATGCACAACATAAATGTAGTTCCTCCAAATCTTCAAATGAAACACTACAGTAGCTAACTCTAAATCATGAGTCGGGTAGTTCTTTTCGTGATCCTTAAGTTGCCAGGAGGCATATGCTATTACTCTTCCATTATGCATCAACACATAACCTAACCCACTTTTGAAAGAATAACAATACACCATAAATCCATGTAACCCCACTGGTAAAGCTAACACTAGTCTCAAAGTCAATTTATATTCAATTCTTGGAAACTCTTCTCATATTTATCGACCATACAAACTTCACCTTCTTTTATGCCAGCTTAGTTAATGGTGTGGATATGGAGGAGAACCCTTCAACAAATCTTATATAGTACCTAGCCAAACCCAAAAAGCTCCTAATGTCAGATAAAGTAATGGGTCTAGGTCAATATTTCACTGCATTAGGTTTTTTAGGGTACACATGAATACCAACCCCTGAAATACGTGTCCAAAGAAGTTAAAGGATTCCAACTAAAATTCACACTTACTAAACTTTATATATAATTGACAAACCTTGAGGGTTTTCTGCACTATCCACAAATGATTCGCTTGTTGCTCCTCAGTCCAAGAATATACCAGTATGTCATCTATCAAGACAATGACAAACATGTCCAACTACTACTTGAAGACCTTGTTCATCAAATCCATAAAAGTTGTTGGAGAATTTGTTAGTCCAAATGACATAATAACAAATTCAAAATGATTGTACCCTGTTCAAAAAGCCATTTTTTAAATGTCGCACTCCCAGACTTTCAGCTGGTGGTACCCATACCTAAGGTCAATCTTGGAAAACTATTAGGGACCCTAAAATTGATCGAACAGATCATGAATTCGAGGAATGGAGTACTTATTCTTGATGGTAACATTGGTTAGCTATCTATAGTCTATGCACCTTCTGAGAGTGCAACTTTCTTATGCACAAATAAAATTAGAGCACCCCGTGGAGAAATACAAGGTTTGATGAAATACTTATCTAAGGTATCCTTAAGCTACTCCTTTCGCTCTTTAAGTTTGGCCATAGCCATATGATATAGAGGGATAGATATAGGTTGCATGTCAGGAAAAAGATCAATATCAAACTCTATTTCTCAGTTTGAGGTACCCCTAGTAGTTTTTCGGGACAAACCTCTGCAAGCTCATTTACTACACGGACCAATTAAACTGATGGGGTTTCAGACTTAATATATTTGACTCAAACTAAATGGTAAATACACCCTTTTGATATTAACTTCCTATCCTTAATATAGGAGATTAAATGACCTTTAAGAGACACAGACGTACCCTCCCACTCAAAACTATTTCATTAGGAAACTAAACTTTACCACTCAAGTGTGATAATCTATTGATGCATCGCACAAATGGACCTAATCCATACCCATAATAATATTGAAATCTATCATCTCTAAATCTATTAAGTCTTTTACTGTGACCTTATGGAGGAGGGTAATAGGACACTCCCTATATACTCGTCTAGAGATAATTGACTTACCTATAAGGGTAGAGACTAAGAAGGTATTATGAAGATTTTTTAGGCTTACCCCAAAATTTACAGCAACAAGTGGAGTTACATAGGAGAGATTTGACCCAGGGTCTAGCAACACATATAAATCAAAGTGAAAGGCATAAAGCATAACAATGAAAATATTTAAGGAAATATCCCACTCCTATGTTATAGAAAAGAATAGAATTGTAACTGGCATTGACCGTTATTGGTACTGGGTGATGCACCCTATGGAGGGACTGGGCAGCCTAGCTGAATTGTAAAATTTGTAGCCTGGGTCTGATGATGAATATCCCTACTTCCCTTATTAGCATATAAATACTCCCTGATTATGTGGCCTTACTTTCCAATACTATAGCAACCACCTTTGCCCATTAGACACTCACTAGGATAGGTCCTACCATACTTTTCACATGTCGAATAACTAAGCCTCCTGCTCACACTATTCTGAGACATGGAATTCAAAGTTTTTCCCCACTGCTCTTACCTAGTCCAAGGTACAGGGGTATTGGTTGAGGATAGTGCAGGCAGTGATGAGTGACCCTAAAACCTTAAAAGACTTCCCTCTTCGAACCTCGGCTAACTATACTCTAACTGTCCGATCCTATCATTTTTGTTCCTTTTCTTTCTTTCCCTTAACTTCTCTGCCTTAATTTACTGTGCCTGCATCATTAATCAAGCAATATCAAAATCTCTGATCAGCGTGTCAATCCTACACTTTTTGACCACCAAATCTGATACCCTAGTAACAAACTTACTTATACGAGCTCTAAAATCAGATAACAACTCTAGGTCATTCTTAGATAGTTGAGTGAACTTAAGGCAGTATTCCTTCACTGTCATTGAGTCCTGCCTCAGATTCTTAAACTCATCCACCTTGTCCTCCCTTATCTTAAAAATAAAAAAACCTTTCCAGAAAAGCATTCTAAAATAACTACCAACTCATAGGAGTTGTATTCTCACCCCTTCCATTCTTCCATAAATTGAACCATTCGTAAGCAACATCCTTCAACCAATAAGATGTCAGTTCCACACTTTTCTCTTTAGTAAAAAGCATGATCTAAGTAATCTTTCTCACCTCGTCAATAAAGAGTTAAGTATCCTCATCTAACTTTGACCCATGGAACTCAAGTGCATTCATCCTCATAAAACTCTAAATCCTGGTTGCAGCTAAGTTACCATTTTGATGAAGTGGGATAGCTGCCTGTTGGTTTCCCTAAACATTAGCATTCACAGCTTGATCCAAAGCATAAAATTCAGCCCAAAATTCAGCATGAGAGATATTTTTATTTAGTGGGTGTACATGTAGTGGTGATTGACCTCCATTTCTACCAGAGTCAAGTCAGCGAGAAGGCATATTCTATTATGTGAACAAACCAATTAAGGAATATAGAGACAACTTCAAGCATAAAATATCATGAAAGAAAGATAATTCCTAACTTATTTCATAACCACTTACTCATAAATGTGATGCATTTTACACTCGTGATCAAGACTCTACATAACACAATTTGTTTGACTCCCTAGAACTCTTAAAAAACCGGCTCTGATACCAAGTTTGTAATGATTCAAGAGTACTCCTTGGGTGTCACATGGTGCCTAGGACTATGAATATCCCCAAGCTAACCCTTGATATTTGTAAAATCTCAAACTCTTATGAAAAAATGAACTAACACATACATATAAAATGAGAGGAAATCACTTATAATCTTATTCTCAACTTTATGTCTTGAAGTCATAAACAAACTCTTTAAACTGAAAGGTACACAGTCTAACAAGCCTCTATACTAACTAGAGAGCCACTAGGATAGACCCAAGATGACCGAATGAGAATAGAATCAACTAACTAAGGTAACTTTTATCAAAGGCTAATAATCTTATAAGCTGGTTACTTAGATAATGAGGACTTACCAAATGTCAAAATGCAGGAAGTGATGCGCGTGATCAATTGTGTTTCTAGAAAGAAGCACCAGAACCTACATTATTAGATAATATAACATATATAAATATATTTTTGGGTCAATACTTTGGAATATACTAAGGATATGAAGGTGAATGCATAAGTAAAATAGAAATTAATTTTATACATATATACTTTCAAACAATGTAAGCTAAGTGTGGAGGTCTTACCTTGGACTTGAGTAAATCTAAAAGTTATATGATAATAAAACATGAGTAATAAGGTATACAAAATAAAATTAGTGAGTCATTACACTTAGTTTCAAAAAGTCATTACTTTTAGTCTTTATTGTGGGAGATTTTTCTAGCCGATGTAAATCATGTGAGCTATCATGGAGTCCAACGTCTTACCCATGTTGGGGAGAGATAACCTACCCTTTCCATCGGATTAGAACCTTAAATTAAGAGATCACTGAACATAACCCATATTAGGACTTAAACAGACGGTGGCTCGTGGTTTCCAGAAATTTAGGAGAAGCTCATAGGCATTCCCTTCTCGGTGCTAAATTCTACTCCTAAAAATATATATATATTCTCATACTTAAGAAATATACCTTAAAATAGCATGAGGGCTTATAGACTAAAAACCAATTATACTTCCCTATTCTTAAATCATAATCAGAAAGAACACTTGTGGATTTCAAGTCTTATCTTATATCAAATGATCAAGCTGAACTTTAATCATTATGTAATACATGTAATTGAAGCTGAAAAGCTTAGGTTTATTGTAAACTCAGTGCTTATGCATAAGATTTTCCTTTCATACTTTCTTTCAAAGAACTTATAACAAAATATAATGATCAATACTTGCATATAAATCTTGTATCATAATTCAAGTCAAACTAATGAAATTCAAATCAAAATATAAATCTTACATTTTAAACATGAATATATAAGAACTTTTATGCACTTAAATCCTTCATTAGCATGATAATGTTATACTTTAAAAGGTGATAACTTAGGTATGATCCCTAATTAATAAACATATAAATTTCACCTTTAACGTTCAAATTTTTTGTGTACAAGGATGGAAGAGTATCATTATTCAAAGCCCAACATACCTAGATTTACTTGATTTGTAAAGACAATCTGAACTTAGAGACTTAAGGGATGTCCTTATGGAATAAACCCTTGCCTTGTTGTTCTTGAGAATAAAAGGAGAAAAAGTATTGTTAATTAACTGAGAATAGAAGAAAATAATGCCTTTTTTAAGTAGTAAGTAGTGGGTTGGAAGTGTTAAAAAAGGAAAAGACCAGAGGGCGGGCCCCTCAACTAAACTAACAGAAACTTGAATGTCAGTCATCACGAGTCATCCCTATGAATTACAACATCTTGTTACGAGTGTACCTAGCAACTCATAACCTTATCAGAAACATAGATAGTATGCAATGGTCTGGATATGAGTCATATCTTACGACTCGTAACATGTCACCACGACTTGTAGCAATCCACTCATAATATGGAAAAAAAACTTAGAGAACCAACACTACTGGCCCTATGACCCTCACTATACAACTTGTAACATCTAGTAACGACACCTAGGGTTGATTTGTTAAGTGACTAAAAGCTTTAATCATATCACACTATCTTGTTTACAACTACATCATACAACTCGTGATGAGTCTTGATTACAAGAGGGATGAGTATTAAGTTCTACAGTGACTTTAAGATTACAGGGGCATAACACAAAGTTAGTCCCACAGCAAGTAGAGGAGAACCAAGCGGCAGTCAAAGATGCTAAAAATTTGTGTAAGTCTGAGTACCCAAAAGCCAAGGAAGCTGAGCATATACAAGAGAGACCATTATCACCATTCCCTTAGAGGCTTGAAAAAGTTAAAGAGGATGTATATTTTAAGAAGTTTATTCACACATTAGAGAACTTTATGTTAACCTCCCGTTGTGAGATATATTAAAGGGTACGCCTAAGTACACTAAGTACTTTACAGAGGTAGTGAAAAATAAGAGGATGGTGCTTAATATTGATACATCAGAATATATTAAGGAGTGAAGGTTAGTTATGATGAGCAAGAAGCCAAAAAATCATAAGGACCTAGGGAGTATCAGCCTCCTTACTAAAATTAGTGAATGTGATATGGTACACACTTTGAGTGACTTAGGGGAGATCATAATTTAATTCCCCTATCTCATTTTAATACTCTTGGGATAGGGAAACCAACGCCATAAGTTGTGATGCTCTAAATGGTTGAGGACGTCCTAATTAAGGCTGGTAATTTCATTATTCCTGTGATTTTATTGTGCTTGATTATGATGTATATGATAGGGTACCTGTCATACTGAGGTGAATATTCTTGGTGATCAAAAGCGCATTGATTAATGTTAGAGAGGGCAATCTAATAATGAGATTGAATGATGAAGAAGTGGTCTTCAGGGTATAGAAAACACTCACCCCACTTCACACTATAAGGATTTTTACATGATCATAATAATGGAAGTGTATGACTATGTGGTGGTGGAGTGTAAACCACTAATAACCTCTTTAGACTATCTCATAGAGTTTCCCAAGCCACCAAGTGAGCCTGAGGTTAAAAAGCTAAAAGAGGAGCCTAAAAGGCTAGTGATGAAAAGATACAGACCTTGAGGGTAAATACTCAAGTTGTCAAAAAGGAGTGAGAAGATGGTCTCCGAGTAGAAGAAAAGGGTTGAAGGAATATGAATAAAGAGAAGTGATGTAGGTCGTACCGTAAAACTAAATCAAGCGCTGCTTGGGAGGAAATCCATGTTAAGGTAGGCATTTTATTTTTATTGTTTTTCATTTATATCGTTATTGTTTTTTGTTTTGATTCATAGGTTTACAGGAACTCTGAGTATAAAAAACTGAGAATGAGATACCCAGACCTCTTTGATAATTAAGATGGTGCTATCTAGGCATGGATGCCTTAGGGAGTATTTCTATCCTTTAATTAAGGATATACTTTGGTGACAAAGTGTGATTTTAAGTGTAGGGTAGGAGAATTTTCCGATTGGTTAGAGTGAAGTGTTGTTATAGGATTTCTATTTTATTTATTTTCTCGTTTTTGACTAAATTTGAAAAATTACAAATTGATTCTCTTTGTTTGTTTTTAGCTTTTGTTGTTGGTGTCAGACTTTTAGGAGCGTACTTCAACCATCCTTTGTTTTTTTCATTTTGATCCAGTATCCCTTTTTCATTTTTAGGAGTAAATTTTAATTGTATTAGGAATAAGTGAGATGTTTTTGCTAGTTACTCTATATAATACATGATGCAAGTGGATTTTAGTGTAAAAGGTATGTTGATTGTATTGAATGACTACTTTTGAGCAATTTAGGCTCATTTTAATGACTCTGGTGCAATGTTGGCTTAATATTGAAATCTTGTTATTGCTTGGTTTAGAGTCTATAATGATCCTACTTTATTTTATCATGTTTCATGTGTTAGTAAGGCTATTTTTTATATTCCTTTTTGTATCTTGATGTCTAGAACTTGTCGGGTATATGTGCACAGCGAAATAAAGAATGTTGGGTCTAGAAGATGATAGACATTTCTTTGATGGCCATGTTTCACACCCTCTTTGTATTCCTTTGTTTAATGATCTTAGTTAGCCCTGTCTAACCTTTAGCTTGCTCTTTGGTAGCCTCATATGTAGCCTATACCCTTTTTTTTATTAATCTGAATTTCATCCAAAGCTCCTAAGCACTTTAGTTGAAAAATTAATATGATTAAGAAGTGTGAAATTTAAGAAAGAAATTGGTGAAAGTGAAGCCCTAAGAAAATAGTACCTATTTGTGTGAAATGTTTAGGTGATGGGGTTGGGAGGGGTGAAATGAAAAGAGAGAAATTGATCAAAATAAAATCATGTGTTGATAGAAAATAATCCCACCATACTATACGTAAACTAACTTAAAGAGATAGGGAAGAACTAAAGTGGAGAGGGAAGATATAAGTGGATAAATTGGTTGTTTATAGAAGAACCGAATGTATAGTGTGATGTGTTAAAATTGTTAGGAAAAATAGTCATCATTACTGGCTAAGATAGTTCCTACTCATCCATTGGCCTATATTACAATCCTTAAAGTCCTATTTGACCTTGGGCCATGATATTCTAATATTAGTGGAGTACTATACTAAGGTTAAGCACATGGTTCATATTATGTGGCAAGTTAATTCTTTGTGAGAGTGAGCAATATTTTATTCTTATATCAGTTCTTATAATGAATTACTTATTTCTGAGTGACTATGGGTACTCACTTGTAGTAAGGGCGTATGCTTGAGAATAGTTATGTGACTTGTATGATCTCTTTGATTGAGTAATAGGCATGAGTTTTCCAACTTAGTAGAGTCAGTTCTTGAGGTTTGGATATTTTTAAATAGCGCTTATGAGTTTTCAATTGTAATGAGGAATCCTTGGTGTGGGGTGATAATCTTAGATGGATTTATGCACCTAAGAGTTATTATCTATGTATGTTAAGCCTAGTTTTGAGGTCTTTTTGTTTTCATAATGAGTTGGTTATGAGTTTATTTACCATCTATGAGTTATACAACATGGTTATAGGTTTTAAGGTATGTCCAAAATAAGTTTGGAATCAAATTTGCCACATAGATTTTTGACAAGAAAACTAGTGTAAATGGCTTGAGCTTTGTGTTGTTCTAGTATATCTCAGCGAATTATCTTATGTAGTGTGCACTAATTTATGGTGTTTTATGTTATAGGAGACCATGTGAGATGATAGTAGCAATGTTTTAGAGAATAACAAAGTCAAATGGTGTTGGAAATAAATCCACCAAATGAGGGAATCAAAGCAAAAAGAAGGTGTTTAAGATGGCAAAATCCAGAATTTTTAAGCCATGGGCGTAGCATTGAAACTCTAAGATATAGGTGTGACATGCCCCAATACACAATGAAACATTTCCAAAATAGTTTGCATCTATGAGTACAGTGTGCCACACCCCTAATCGCACCAATTTAAGGGCATTACACACGCAAGGGCAAAAAAGGTCCCAATTTACTCATATTATAAATCGCACATTGGGTCTTGGTGTAAGCACCACGAAAGACTTTCAGGGATGGAAATACACTTGAGGAGACTGAAATTAAGGTTCTTAATCTTTAGTTTAGCTTACTTTTTGTTTTTTAGACATGAATTTCATTTTTGTGATTTGTTGTAAGACGATGAGTGACTAAACACCCTCGTTCTAGGGTTGAGGATAAGAACATGAATAATTACGCTTTCAGTTGAGTTTTTTTAAGTGGATTATCATGTTTGGTTGTTCATATATGAGATAAAATAAAAATACTTCTAACTTAGTTCTCACATCCCCGCTCAATAATTCACTTGTGGGACAAAGTTAGATGGACTATTAAAGTATGATCATTCCCTAATTATGCTATCAATCCCGTGTATCAACAACAAAGATAATTAACTAAACTAACAAAATTGTGTAGCTTCGTAGGATTGTTTGTAGTGCCTTGACCCTGGATTCTCCACCAATATTGTCTCCAATGTTTTATAATATCGCATTGCTTATGGTTACTTTTAATTCTAAAATCTTAAACATTATTGGTTAATCTCGCACCTGTTTAATTCTTTTAGTTACACTAGAATTAGACTATAGCTGATCATAAGTACATATGAGATCGATACTTGGCTTTCAAGGGCCACTTTACTACTTGAGTGATCATGTAGACTTGTATGTGCGTTGATCTTGGGTGTATTTATACGCCTAAGCACCATAACTTACCCATATTTTAGCTAAGTTTGGAGAAAAAAGTGCCTAGTTTCTTATGTTTTTACTCTACTTCTATGTGATTGAGCTAACCGATGTGATTGGCATGATTTCAGGTATTAAGGAGGTAGATGGATACATAATTAGACTATGGAATACGGATGGCATAAGACACAAGAGAGAGTAGCATTCTGGACCAAATATGGCACCTAGAAACTATGTCCAAGACTAATTTATCATTTATAATTAGTTCAGGGACTTAGAAGGAAAATATGAGAGAAAAGATTTTTAAAAAGACTTGATGCTGAATTTTTATCATTATTCATTATTTTGTATTAGTTTTTGAACAAGGGAAGGGTGGCTTAGCTTCGGAGGAAAAATAAAAATATTTTCTCTTATTTTCACTATTAGCACATCAAGATCATCTTCTAGCTTGTATGATGAATATTTCTATGATGATTTACATTTTGTTCATGAATAGATAAGTTCATTGGTTATGGTTATGGAAACCTTGTAGCATATTATTTATTTCAATGGGTTTTTCATTCATTATGCATTGATTTACTTATATCATACTTTTTTCATTATGCTTGAATTCTCATGGTTGAAAACATAGAGAATATGCCATTGAAACATAACTTGTTCGACAGAATGTTTAATGTTTGGAAAATAAAGCAGTGACAAGAAAATAGGGTTTCCAACCTATATTTTACATGTTAATGCCTTAACAGGATTAACAATTTGGAGAGTTCGTATAATTGAGTAAACACTTTTGAGTTGAGAGAACTAAAGTGAATTAATACTTGATGGCTGAGAAACAAGTGGATTAAGAATTAGAATACCTTTCTCTATAAGTGCATGCATGTATGAATTCTTAACACCCATAGTTAGAAGATATTAAAAACTACAAGGTGGACGTAACCCTAGCTTGTTCTTCTCTATATTCAACTTCTATTTCTCATATTGCTTCATTGTTACATTGAAAGTACTATTTCATACTTAAATGAAAAACCCCTTTATTCTGGAACCTTTGATCAACAGTACTATTGACAGAGACCGCTTACATTCTTGTAAGAGAGATTTAATTTAGGCATATCAAATTTTGGCATCGTTGTTGGGGAATACTGTTGTCGATAGATTTTATGTGTGTTAGTTGACTGTTAGTCAAGTTTCCTTATTTTACATTTATTTTTTGTTTTTGTTCCTTACAGACTCATTGTTGTCTATGCCATGAACCAGAAGTTCAGGAGAACCATTATACCCTTCAATCTTGAACGTCTTCTCATTGAAAGAATGGCTAACCAATAGGAAGCTGAAAGATTAACCACTTTGGCTAATTCTCAATTAAATCAACAGAATGCAGATAACCCAGGTCAGGTACCTATCTAAATGAAGGGGACCGAGGAGATGATAATTTAATTGACCCAACTAATACGAGGCGTGCAGTAGGGGTAGTTGCACCTATAAATTAAAATCATTCATTTAGAGGAAAACTATACCATTATGCTGTGTAGTTTTATGTTGATAATGATAAGTATGATTTAGATGGAATAAGATCTACAGAGGCAATCATTCTACCACTACTATCTCTGGGGTAAAATTCAACATCACCAGTACTATGATCCAGCTACTAAATCTGAAAGGAATCTTTGATGGATTACCTGGTGATGATCCAAATCTACATTTGGTGAATTTCATCAGTATTTGTGGTTGAATGAGATGACTCCTCATTTTATAACAAACTGGGGCAATTGAAAGAAGATTTCCTAGAAAGGTTCTTTCCACCCTACAGAATGTTATAGTTGAGGGATGAGATCATCAACTTTAGGCAATAGGCTAATGAAGATTTGCATGAGACTTGGGTAAGGTTTAAAAGGAAGTTGACTCAATGCCCAAACTATAAGATGACTGATTAACACTTGATGGAAATATCCTATAGAGCTTTGGACTCACTTACAAAGCCAATAGTGGATAATGCTACAGGAGGGGCTTTTATGGAGCTCACCTTTACTAAGGCTGTAGACATGTTAGAAATAATGACTAAGACAAGTAGAGGTTGGCATACCAGAGATTTTGTGGTAGCAAGCAATACTGGGTCTAGTGTAATATCAGCAGAGTAGCGTAGGAGAGAAGAGGAGCATAATTAGGATATGGCTCACATGAAAACCCAGATGGATCTGCTCATGAAATATTTGCTATTAGAGAATATAGAAAAGGTAAAAGTTGTAGGGTTCTATGGTAAGGAATTTGAATCAAACACTGAGGAAGAGGCTAACTACTTGCATAACCAGGGGGTTTTGGACTGGTGGTCAAGGAAACCAAGGTTGGAACCATTAAGGAGATTGGAAAAATAAAAGTGACAGGAGTGGACTGTATGTACCTCTTGGAAGCCATCATAATGCTGCCACTAGTTCAGGCAAAATATCTATAGAGGACATGATAGAGAAACTATTAAAGGGAGTTGAGGCAAAAAATTCAGGGGAGACTATTCTGAAGAGTAACATATTTTCCATGAGTCAACTAGTAAATTCGCACTCAATTGGTATTAAACGACTGGAGCAGTAGATAAGCCAATTATTCATAGCATTCAACGAAAGACAGAATGGGACTCTACCAAGTGATACAGTTCAAAAGCCAAGGACTGATAGATCGTGTATGGCTATTACCACTAGTAGCGGTAAGATGTTATCTAGTTCAAGATTAGGAGCATCCTCTCATACTGATGTGGATGAAATGGATTGGGAGATGGTTGATGAATCTTCAGTGGTTCTTGTGGAGTTGAAAAGTTCAGAAAAGAGAGTGCGGAAGTGGAACAACCACCTAAGCCGAAGCATGTTAGTGATATGGAGCAAAACATAAGAAAGAAGGTAAAAATTACTCTAGTCAAAATCCCAAGGCCACCGCCCCCATTTCTATAATGATTAAAGAAGAAAGAAGATGAAGGCAAGTTTAAAAAATTCATGGCTATGTTGAAGTAATTGACAGTGAACATTCATTTAGTTGAAGCACTTGAGTAGATACTAGGATATGCTAAATTTATGAAAGATCTTATGATGAAGAAAAGAGCGGCAATCTATGAACTAGTGGATAATTTCCATCATTATAGTGTTATTTCTACAAGGTCACTGGTGCATAAGAAGGTAGACCTAGGAGCATTCACCATCCGTTGTACAATTGGGTATCTAGATTTTGCTAAGGCCTTATGCGACCTGGGAGCTAGCATCAATCAGATGTCACTAGCTTTTTATAAGAAGTTGGGTTTTGGAGACCCCACATCTATAAATATGCGAATTGTAATGGCGGATAGATTGGTGAAAATATCGGTTGGGATTCTACATAATGTACTTATAAAGGTGGCCAATTTTATATTTCCTACTGACTTTGTAATTCTTGATTGCGAAGTAGACTTTGAAGTACCCATAATTTTGGATAGACCATTCTTAATAATTGGGAGAGTGTTAGTTGACCTGGAGTTGAATGAGCTGAAATTTAGGCTAAATGGGAAAGAGGTTAGTTTTTAAGTATGTCAATCCATGAGAAAACAAAATAAGATGGGTGTATTTTCAATTATTGATGTATTCTACGAAGATGAGCGAGATGTACAGGTTAAGGACAGTCCTACTGTGGAGACCATAGCTGGTTTGGTTAAACTTGAAAGCAAGGATGTGAGTGAATTCAAAGTGGCTAGACTTGGAACAAAGCATTTTCTTGATCCAACAAATAAGGTACAAATGGTATCATCAATGTATCTTGACAAAGTCTGAGTAGTCAAAATAATCGAGTTGTGCTGCGATGTTAAATTAGGCACTGCATAGGACACATCCCATGATTTTATTTTTATTTTATCATGTTAAATAAAAATACAAAAATAAGAGTCGAGCCATAACTAAAACTACCGCGCTTGGTGGGAGGCAACCCATCCTTCTAATCATTTTTTGTTGTTTTTATCAAGTGATGTTGTATAAAGTTCTTAAGGAGGTGATTGGTACCAAATTTGGTTTGGAATTGAGGCATATCAATGGTGGTAAGTTAGGATTAACAGTGACATTACAAGTAAGTTGGAGTGGTCAAATGTTAAGGCTCGCATCATGACTCGCGTTAGAGTTGTGACCTAAATTATGTTAATTCGCCCCCTAAAGTTTCATGATATGACTTTATTTTGTGATTTTCTAGGAGGTGTATGGTCATAGCATAGGGATCAAGCTGATAGGCCCAATCCTATATCCCACCACTAACCTCGATAGGGGTGTGCGGGTTTGCCCCCATAGTACGAACCTTTCTCAATGCCACATATGGAAAATGAAGTTCATGGAGTTCAAGTTTAAATGTCTATAGGGTGTAAGGAGCCTAAGTTACATAGGCTATAGTAGAGCATCACCTAAAACATAGATAAGCCTACTGTCTAGGGTTTATTTACCTTGTGTGACGCCCACCTCAATCTAGGCGATCACCTATGTGGTGCACACATACCTTTAGGAGATCAGGTGTGCGGTGCCTAACCTATCGCCAACACCTACTGCCTCACTTGTGCGATAATAAATGCGGCACCTAACTCACCTTATGCGGTAGGTTGTGCAATGTATACTTGAGGTTGTGCGATTACATATGTGCTGCCTAGACCAACGAACATGCTCACTATTTTGGTTGAATAATAGGCTATGCGACACATACTTAATGATGTACGATAACATATACGCCGCACACCCTTCAAATTTCAATATGAATCCGACTTTAACTTGGGTCAACTCGACCCCAATTTCATTCTTTCAATAGACTCCAGACCCTAAATGCCCAAATTCATCCTTATTTCATCCCCAAGCCATATAAGATTTCTCCGTCACCATTCTCTTTTTCCTTCACGATTACTCTTTGCTTAACAATCTTAAGAATTTCCCCCTTCCTTTCTCAATCTTCCATCTTCAAGGTAAGTTTTACTTTCTTAACCCTTAGTTATTGTGACTTTTTGTTATAGTTAATTGATTTCTTGAGGATTATGAATTAAATTGTTGACATGTTGATGATAGGCATATTTACACGCCGAAAGTGCTATAATATACCCATATTTTAGCTAAGTTTTTAGGGCAATATATATAATTCATGCACTTTTAGTCCTTTTTCCTGTAAGTGAGCTAACAAACGTGATTAGCAAGTTTTCAGGTTTAAATGATGAAGATTTCAGCATTTGATGGATAACTTGACGCCAAAGGAAGCTTCAGGAAAGAAGGAAAGCAAAGCTTGGACGCCTAGGGACTAAAAGTGATGCATGGAAAACCTGTCCCGGGCAAAAACAACATTTTCAAAGACTTTGGGGACCAGCATTAACTTAGTAGGATTAGGATAATGATGCAGTAACTTATTAGGATTAGGATAAGTACGCAGTAGCTTAGTAGGAATAGGATATGGGTATTATAAATACCCTATTTTGCTGAAGTTTTATATATCTTTTCATCTTTAATCAATCCCCCATTCCTTACATCTTCCATCAAATAATTACTCTATTCATTCAACACTTTCAATTCATTCTCTTTCAATTAATTCTTATTACTTTCTCTTCATCTATTCGAGGTTTAATTGTTCACGACAAGAGAAACACTACTTTGAAAGGAAATCACGCCTCAAGCCCTACCAACATATACTTCACGTTATACTCTTACTTTGGTATGATAATAATGTCTATTGTGATTTCCATTGCACTCATGAGTAGCTAAACCTCTCTATTGGGGTTATGGAAGCCTTATGAGATACTATGTATTGATATGAGTTTGTAAATTCTTGACACGTATGCTGCTTATATCATTATTCTCTTCATCTTAATTTAAATTCTTGTGGTTGCAAACACATAGGATATGGCAATATAGCATTAACTTGTTCGAAAGAAAAGTTACATGTCTGGAAAAGAGATAATGTCAAGGTAATAGGGCACCAACCCCTGTTAAAAAGTTAGTGTTGTAACTGGATTAAGCTCTTGGAGAATTTGTACCATTAGATACGCTTTAAGCTCGAAAGAGTTAAAGTGAAATAGTCCTTGATAGGTCGAAAGACGCCTGGATTTACCACAGAATACGATTCTCTATAAGCACATACATGTCTGAATTCTGCATAACTCATAGTCAATAGATACGTACAACTCATAAGGTGGACATAACCCTAACTCTCAATTCTCATTGATCAAAACCAACCAAGCAATCCATTTTACTCTTCTATTTTTCGTTCTTACATTACTATTTTTGATACTCTTAAATTCATGCTACAATCCCCCCTTTTTATGAAGCTTTCACCAAAAGTCTAATAATTTTTGCTTACTTAGTAACCAAGTACTCCCTGTGGGATTCGACACCCAACCCAGTTGGGTTCTATATTTGACAACGACCGCTTACACTCTTATGAGAGCTGTAGTTTGAGCGTTATCAAAAATTGGCGTCGCTGCCGGGGAATACGGTTGTCAACTAAGTTTGTGATAATTACTAGACCCTTTGGTCAAAGATTCTTGTATTTTACTTTTAGTTGTTGTTTTTGTTTTATTCAGGTTCTACTGACAGAATGGATGCACAACGTGACATTGAAAGAATGGATGCTCAACATGAGCAGGCTAGGTTAGCTACATTGGCAGCTGCTCAAGTGCATCAACAGAATATTGATAACCCAGGGCGAGCAACAAATCCTAATGATGAGGACCTGGGTGATGAGGAGCTACTGAATCCAAGACATGCTATTTAGGTGGCGGCACCCATGCAGAGGAGAGATCGTCGACCGAGATTGAGGCCTGAACGTCGAGCTATACAGATTTCTTTTAATGACGATGATGATGATTTGGATGGGCCTGGTGCCACAGGAGCTATTATTCTTCCACCCTTGGCACCTGGAGCAAAGTTCAATATCACTAGCACCATGATTCAACTATTGCAGCTCAAAGGATTATTTGGTGGACTCGCAGGTGATGATCCAAATATGCATCTGATCAAATTTATCTCCACATGCAAGTCATTTGACAATCCAGGCATTGGACAGAATGCAATTTGGCTACGCTTATTTCCACTGTCTCTATCTGGGGAGGCAACTCTATGGTTGAATAGGCTGACTCCTGATTCTATCACTAATTAGAGGCAATTGAAAGATGCTTTCCTAGAAAGATTCTTTCCGCCATCCAAAAGAGCACAATTGAGAGATGAAATCAGCAACTTTCGTTAGCTTCCAACTGAAGTCCTCCACGAAACATGGGAGAGGTTCAAGAAGAAGCTTATGTGGTGCCCAAATCATCATATGACCAATGTGCACTTGATGGAGATATTATACAAGTCTTTGAATTCAGTGACTAAGACAGTGGTTTATAATGCAGCTGGAGGATCATTTATGGACCTTACCTTTGTTCAGGCAAGCGATATGCTAGACCGGATGACAAAGCAAAGTAGAGCGTGGCATACCAGGGATTCTGAGGTAGCAAGCCCTACTTTATTTATTGGCATGACAGCTGAACAAAGGCGAAGAGAGGAGGAACATGATCAAGATATGGCGCACATGAAAACACAGATGGATCTTCTTACAAAGCATCTATTATCAGAGAAGACCAAAAAAGTCAAAGATGTTGCGTCAAAAGGAAGAGAGGAATTCGATTCCAAGAAAGAAGCCAACTACGTGAAAAATCAGGGGGGTTTACGAAGCAATGCCCAAGGAAACCAAGGTCGGAACTATTATGATAATTCTGGAAATAAGGATCGTGATCAAGGTAGTTAGAAGAACAAGACAGATAGAAGTGGCATGCATATTCCTCCTGGAAGATGTGACGCCACTACATCTGGTTCTGGATATATGTCCATGGAAGATATGATGGCCAAGTTGTTGAAAGGAGTGGAGGCAACCAGCACGGGAGTAACTGAGGTAATAAATGATTTGGCCTCAATGAAGCAATTGGTTGGCTCGCATTCTACTTTTATAAGACAGCTAGAGCAACAATTGAGTCAAATTTCAGCTACATTAAATCAAATAAAAGCTGGCACCTTACCGAGTGACACAGTGCAAAACCCAAGGAATAATGAAACATGCATGGCTATTACTACCAGGAGTGGTAAGGTGCTGGAAACCTCATCCAAAGTTAGGGAAGTGGCTGACGATGTATCAGATATTGCTAAACCAGAGGACGCCGAAGAAGCTGAAGAAGGCATCAATGACGTCACCCCACAGCGTCCACAGCCTGAAAAGAGTGCCAATCCAAAGAAAGAGGAAAAGAAAGTCGTGGAGAAAACTATTCCTCTTCCACTACCACCTTTTCCTCAAAGATTAAAGAAGAGAGCTGATGATACCAAATTCAATAAATTTATGTCAATGTTAAAACAGCTGACCATTAATGTTCCGTTGGTAGAGGTGCTAGAACAGATGCCTGGGTACGCAAAATTTATAAAGGATCTTCTAACAAAGAAGCGGGCAGTAAGCTATGAGCCGGAATACAATTTTCATCATTGCAGTGCAATCGCTACAAGATCTTTAGTACAGAAGAAGGCAGATCCTGGTGCTTTCACTATTCCTTGCATGATTGGATCTATGAATTTTGCTAAAGCATTGTGCGATTTGGGAGCTAGCATCAATTTGATACCATTATCCTTCTACAAAAAGTTGGGGTTGGGTGACCCTACACTAACCAATATGCGGCTCGTGATGGCAGATAAGTCGGTAAAACGACCTGTGGGTATCTTGAATGATATGTTGGTAAAGGTGTCTACCTTTATTTTTCCTGCAGACTTTGTGATTTTGGATTACGAGGTGGATTCTGAAGTTCCCATAATCTTGGGACGCCCTTTTCTTGCAACAGAAAGTGTGCTTATTGATTTACAAGCTAATGAGATTCTATTCTGGATGAATGACGAAGTAGTCCGCTTTGATGTGTGTAAATCAATGAAGCAACCCAAAGATCTGAACGTGTTCTCGGTAGCTGATGTTTATTTTGATGATAAGAAAGATCTACCTATAGAGGAGCAGCTTGTTGATGACCCATTGGCGGTTGTGCTTATGAATGTTGAGAGTAAGGATGCTGAAACTTATGAAGAAACTATTTCTGCTCTAACAGGATTAGGGTCATATCCTCACGCTCCCAAGAAGCTGGATCTTGATCTCAAAAATCGACCAACACCACCAGCTAAACCATATATTGAAGAACCACCCACGTTAGAATTGAAGGAGCTGCCTAGTCATCTAAAGTATGCATTCTTAGGAGGTGGTAACACACTTCCGGTTATTGTGGCATCAGATTTGGGAGAGCAGCAAGTTGCAGCTCTCACCGCTGTTCTACGGAAGTACATAAGAGCCATCGGTTAGACCATCGCTGACATTATTGGTATTCCGTCTGGGATTTGTACACACAAGATTCAGCTTGAAGAAAATTGCACACCAACTATTTAACATCAAAGGCGTCTCAATCCACCTATGCAAGAAGTGGTGAAGAAAGAAATTATTAAGTGGTTAGATGCAGGGGTTGTGTATCCAATCTTCGATAGTAAATGGGTAAGCCTAGTACAATGTGTTCCCAAGAAAGTAAGCATGACGGTAGTAGCAAATGAAAAGAATGAGCTTATTCCACTCAGACCCGTCACAGGATGGAGAGTATGCATAGACTACCGTAATCTGAATTCATGGACACTTAAAGATCACTTCCTAATGCCATTTATAGACCAAATGCTTGATCGATTAGCAGGGAAAGGATGGTTTTGTTTCTTAGATGGTTATTCCGACTACAATCAGATATGTATTGCTCCAGAAGACCATGAAAAGAAAACGTTTACATGCCCATATGGTACGTTTTCCTTCAAACGTATGCTATTTGGACTATGTAACGCACCCGCCACTTTTCAGCGTTGTATGATGTCCATCTTTTCTGATATGGTGGAAGACACTTTGGAGGTATTCATGGATGATTTTTCAGTTGTGGGAGATTCGTTTGAATCGTGCTTAGGAAATCTAAGTATGGCGTTGCAAAGATACGTTGAATTCAACCTTGTGCTGAATTCGAAGAAGTGCGACTTTATGGTGAAAGAAGGTATTGTTCTTGGGAATAAAATCTACGAAAGAGGAATTTAGGTGGATCGAGCTAAAATCGAAGTCATTGAGAAAATACCACCCCCAATTTCGGTCAAAGGAGTGCGTAGTTTCCTCGGGCATGCTGGTTTCTACCGAAGGTTTATCAAAGACTTCTCAAAAATTGCTAGTCCATTATGCAAGCTTTTGGAGAAGGATGCAAAGTTCGATTTTGGTGAAAATTTCCTGAAGGAATTTGAAGTCCTTAAAGAGAAGCTAATTGAAGCTCCTATCATGGTAGCACCAGATTGGTCTCTACCATTCGAAGTCATGTGTGATGCTAGCGGGGTAGCTTTTGGTTTTGCACTCGGCCAGAGAGGAGAAAAGTTATTCCATCCAATCTACTATGCGAGTAAGGTTCTGAACAAAGCCCAGAAGAATTATACTGTCACGGAACAAGAACTCTTAGCAGTGGTTTATGATTTTGAAACATTTCGTGCTTATTTGTTAGGAACCAAAGTGGTAGTTCATACAGACCATGTGGCTCTGAGATATTTGATGACAAAGAAAGATGCAAAACCAAGGCTAAGTCGATGGGTATTGTTGCTGCAAGAATTTAATTTCGAGGTAAAAGATAGAAGAGGTTGCGAAAACCAAATGGCTGATCATCTATCTAGACTCGAGAATGGGCATATCGCACAGCCAGATCTTAAGATTGATGATACATTCCCTGATGAAGATAATTTAGCCACGATGATGGAGGATTTACCATGGTATGCTGACTTTGAAAACTTCGTAGTAAGTAATGTGATGCCTACGAATCTATCATTTCATCAAAAGAGGAAATTCATGCATGATGTGAGACACTACTTCTGGGATGAGCCATATTTGTTTAGACGATGCGCGGATGGTGTTATCATATGATGCATATCCCATGTTGAGGTGCCGAATATATTGGAAGCATGTCACACTTCCTAAGTTGGGGGACATCACGCAGGTAATCGGACAGCAAGGAAGGTATTGCAAAGTGGCTATTATTGGCCCTCGATATTTAAAGATGCCTAAGACTTTGTGAGAAGATGCAACCAATGTCAGAGACAAGGTGTGATTTCGAAACACTATGAGATGCCCATGTCGAAAATCCTTGAAGTAGAGCTCTTTGATGTATGGGGTATTGATTTTATAGGCCCATTCGTGAATTCGTTTGGAATGAAATATATCCTAGTTGTTGTAGATTATATTTCAAAATGGGTCGAAGCAGTAGCATTGGCTAATAATGAAGGAAAGCGTGTTGTTGCATTCTTGAAGAGAAACATCTTCTCTCGTTTTGGGGTACCACGTACTATCATAAGTGATGGAGGATCACACTTTTGCAACAAGCTATTCAAATATGTGTTGGCAAAATATGGTGTCAAGCAACATAAGGTAGCCATGCCTTATCACCCACAAACTAGTGGACAGGTAGAGGTTTCCAATTGAGAGATCAAGCAAATCCTTGCTGAGACTATAAATGCTAATTGGAAAGATTGGCCTCGAAAGCTGGACGATGCACTATGGGCTTATAGGACTGCATTCAAAACGCCAATTGGCATGTCCCTGTACCAACTAGTTTATGGGAAGGCTTGTCACTTACCCATTGAACTCGAGTATAAAGAATTGTGGGCGCTGAAGCAACTAAATTTGAATTGGGATGATGCTATGAGTCTGAGATTGGAGCAGCTGAATGAGATGGATGAATTCCATCTACATGCATATGAAAGATCAGACCTCTACAAAGAGCGAACGAAAAAGTATCATGATCAGAGGATTGTTCAACGAAACTTTCAAAAGGGTGATATGGTACTTTTTTTCAATTCACGACTAAAGCTATTCCTAGGTAAGTTAAGGTCCAAATGGTCTGGTCCGTACAAAATCAGCGAAGTCTACTCGTCTGGAGTAGTTGAGCTAGAAGACAATAATGGTGTTGTCTTTAAGGTGAATGTCCAACGAGTAAAACCATATATCGGTCCTCTTGACATGATAAACTATATTGCCAACATCTATCTCGACGAAGTCTAAGTACTCGAGGTAACTATGTCGTACCGCGATAGTAAATCAAGCGCTAGATGGGAGGCAACCCATCGTGTTTTTTTTGCTTCCTTTGCATTTGTTTTTACTAAAGAAAAATCCAAAAAGAAGATTCGAGACACGACCGAAACTAAGGCGCTTGATGGGAGGAAACCCATCGTTCTAATCGTTTTTGTCGTTTTTGAGTGAATGTGGGTGCAAGAGGTGTAAAGGAGGAGATTGGTTTTAAATTTTGATTTGGGAGTATTGCATGTTGAAGGTGGTAAGTTAGGAACAAAGAAGCAAAAGGCTATGGGTTGGGCATTGCCTATGAAAATATAGGCAACGAACAAGGCAAGGCCTATGTAAATATAGGACACGAACAAGGCAAGGCGTATGCTATGGCCTAAGCTCTTGGATTCTAGAGTGCCATAGCATAGGCGCCGCCTATGCTCAACAATGCCATAGTATACGCGCCGCCTATACAAAAGCCTTTTGTCTCTGAATCTCATATGCCATGACATAGGCACCGCCTATGCCTAACAATGCCATAGCATAGGCGCCGTCTATGCTCAACAATGCTATGCAAAAGGCGCCGCCTATGCAAAGCATAGGAAAAGCTTTAGGCGCCACCTAAGGTCACTTTTGGTTTCCAAAACCGATTCAAAACGGGTCAAAACCTGACCCAAGCTTGTCCTATAAATAGAACCTTAGTCCTAAATCAAAAACACATTGCAATTCCACCCTAAAGCGCCGCCTACCTCTCCAAATTCTCTCCAAAATTTTCTTTTTTGCTCTTTTTACTTCGCAAGAACATCTTCCAAAGGCCATTAACCAAGTAAGTACTTCTTTGTTCTTCTTTTATGTTCCGTAAGTACTATACTACTACGTCTATAATGAATGGTTAAATCTTGAAGTATTATTGGTGATTTGAATATGGTTGATTTGTTGTGATGCAACTAAGTGAGTGAAAGAATACGTAAGGATGCTCTTGACTTGTTTCCAACTTATATTTGATTTTGATACACTGTCATACTTTTGTGGAATTGACATAGTCTAGAACATTGCATAACCTTGCAACTTGAAAGCTTGCTCGAATGACTTATTTATTGCGATGAAAATCATGGTTAACTACAAACATAAGATGTTGAGATTATTCCAAGCCATAAATTGATACAATATCTATGTAGTAGTTTTATTCAATGTGATGCAATAGTC
This sequence comes from Capsicum baccatum var. pendulum, assembly GCA_030864225.1. Classification (NCBI taxonomy): domain Eukaryota; kingdom Viridiplantae; phylum Streptophyta; class Magnoliopsida; order Solanales; family Solanaceae; genus Capsicum; species Capsicum baccatum. The sequence goes on along the minus strand of CM061552.1, from coordinate 245,731,690 downwards.
AAAAACATAAAAGCATTATCAAGATTACATGATCTAGAATTGAGAAAGGATAGTTAAATTGATAAGAAAAGTATGACTACATTGATTATATTGTTGGAACATAACACCTAAACGTATATCGATGAAATCTGAGTAATCGACATCGTTCACTTCACTAGTTCGTGCCAACATATTAAGTGTGGGGTGGTGCCACCACTGCTGGTTTGTTGATTGTATCCACCAAGATGAAGCTAACATGACTATTATTTTAATCTCAGGTACAATGGCACCCAAAGCAAGACAATGAAAAGAAAAAGCAAACACTTCACACAAAGGCCAGAAAAGGGGACGTAAAGAGCAAGGAGAATCCTCCTCACTGCAAATACCTCTCCGTATGTTTGGAATTAAATGGGTCCTAGAGGGGGAAGGAAAGGAGTGGTATAGGAGCAATAAAGAGAAGAAATATGTTCATGTGGAGTTGATAGACAAGGAGAGCCTAGAAAAGAAAGAACCTCGTATGTTGGACAAGATAATGGCATTACATCTTGATTTCATCTTCCGAGATATGGGAGAGTGCAATCTCGATTTAACATGGGAATTCTATGCCAACTGGTCACCGAAAACTACGGGGAGTGAAGTAAAGATTCGGGGCCAAGTTCTGCAACTAAATGCGGAGTTCTTCAACTCCTTTCTAGGCTTGCCATCTGTTGATCCATCACCACTTAAGGAGATGTATAAAAGACCTACGTACAGGGCCATTAGACACACATTGTGCGGAACAAGATCTATGGCATGATGGAGCAGTCACAAGGACACCGGTCGGCATAACACCTTCCCATATGCTTCCTTAAATAGAAAAGCTAGGATATGGATACGAATAGTCAACTCTTGTCTGATTCCAGGGACCCAGTACACGAAGATAACACGAGATAGAGTGTGCTTGGTGTACGTATTGATGACGAATGTCCCTATCAACATTGGGGCAGTTATTCGATCTACAATGCGTAAGGCTAGGCTGCACAAGAGGTCCCACTTGAGCTTTGGAAATATGTTGACTGCAATATTAAGGAAGGAGGACATCGAAGAGGAACCAGCTAATCATAAACTTCCCCACAACCCGAAGAAGGTTGACCTCACAAAGGTTAAAGATGTTGAAACCACGCATGGCGTCAACCTTACCACTGTAGAAAGGCATGCTCGGGATGAGAGTTTCTTTCGCCATCTTTATGGCATGACTCGGTTTACCATGATGAGTGGAGGTCGTATTCCAACTGCTGCAGAGCTCCAACAGCTGGATTATGACTACCCAATGAATGAACATGCAAGACAAATGTGTGGAGTCGGTGTATATTTTAAGGAACCTCTTGATGATGATGTGCCAACCGATGATGATCGTCGAATGCCAGACTCCGACGTGGAGGAGAACGCTGATGACGAAGACTCTAATGATGATTTCGACGAAGGGGGTATGACCCCAGACATAGAGGAGGAGTCCGACTAACCAGGTTCTTCGTATTTATTTTCTATTGAGGACAGTGTCTCCCATCTAAGTGTGGGGTGCTGGTATTTGCATGCTATACTTCTTTATCTGCATTATTTATTTATTTTGTTGTTTTGTATGTTAGTAGTAGTTAAATTTTTTTTTTTACTTTGCATGAAATTATTCTTAGGGGCAGCATGGTATTATGACAAGAGTCTGTGATAACGTCATTACTATTAAGACGTTTAGACTCTAATTGTGACTCATTATGTGATAATTATGTGGTTCAATTCCTTTACCAGTTAGGTCAAGAGTCTATACTGCTTCTAATAAAGTTGACCATGTGCCTTGTGTGTGTGAGATGATAGTATATTCTATGTTTGTGGCTGATGCTAGAACTTGCCTGGTATGTATGTAAAGCGAAATAAAAAGTTTGAGTTAGTCGTGTATGATTCTTTGTGCCTTAACTTTTGAATACAAATTAACCATCATCACAAGTCTAAATTAGAGGGTTAAATTGTTTCTAGTAAGTGATCAGAAACTACTCTTTCTTGATAATTGTTGTGCCTATCTTGATGAATATTTTGTGTTGTTACTTTGAAACCCTAAGTAGATGTTATATGGACATGATATTTTGTTCGAGGACGAACAAATCTTTAAGTGTGGGTTGTTGATGATAGGCGTATTTACACACCTAAAGTGCTATAATATACCCATATTTTAGCTAAGTTTTTAGGGCAATATATATAATTCATGCACTTTTAGTCCTTTTTCCTGTAAGTGAGCTAACAAACGTGATTAGCAAGTTTTCAGGTGTAAATGATGAAGATTTCAGCATTTGATGGATAACTTGACGCCAAAGGAAGCTTCACGAAAGAAGGAAAGCAAAGCTTGGATGCCTAGGGACTAAAAGTGACGCATGGAAAACCTGTCACGGGAAAAAACAGCATTTTCAAAGACTTTGAGGACCAGCAATAACTTAGTAGGATTAGGATAATGATGCAGTAACTTATTAGGATTAGGATAAGTACGCAGTAGCTTAGTAGGAATAGGATATGGGTATTATAAATACCCTATTTTGCTGAAGTTTTATATATCTTTTCATCTTTAATCAATCCCCCATTCCTTACATCTTCCATCAAACAATTACTCTATTCATTCAACACTTTCAATTCATTCTCTTTCAATAAATTCTTATTACTTTCTCTTCATCTGTTCGACGTTTAATTTTTCATGACAAGAGAAACACTACTTTGAAAGGAAATCACGCCTCAAGCCCTACCAACATATACTTCACGTTATACTCTTACTTTGGTATGATAATAATGTCTATTGTGATTTCCATTGCACTCATGAGTAGATAAACTTCTCTGTTGGGGTTATAGAAGCCTTATGAGATACTATTTATTGCTATGAGTTTGTGACTTCTTGACACGTATGCTGCTTATATCATTATTCTCTTCATCTTAATTTAAATTCTTGTAGTTGCAAACACATAGGATACGCCAGTATAGCATTAACTTGTTCAAAAAAAAAGTTACATGTCTGGAAAAGAGATAGTGTCAAGGTAATAGGGCACCAACCCCTGTTAAAAAGTTAGTGTCGTAACTGGATTAACCTCTTGGAGAATTTTTATCATTAGATACACTTTAAGCTCGAAAGAGTTAAAGTGAAATAGTCCTTGATAGGTCGAAAGACGCCTGGATTTACCACAGAATACGATTCTCTATAAGCACATGTATGCCTGAATTCCGCATAACTCATAGTCAATAGATACGTACAACTCATAAGGTTGATATAACCCTAACTCTCAATTCTCATTGATCAAAACCAACCAAGCAATCCGTTTTACTCTTCTATTTTTCGTTCTTACATTACTATTTTTGATACTCTTAAATTCACGCTACAATCCCCCCTTTTTACGAAACTTTCACCAAAAGTCTAATAATCTTTGCTTACTTAGTGAACAAGTATTCCCTGTGGGATTTGACACCCAAACCAGTTGGGTTCTATATTTGACAACGACCGCTTACACTCTTACGAGAGTTGTAGTTTGAGCGTTATCACATGTCTATGTCAAAGAAGGATTTTGAACATCTTGGGAAGATAAGCACCATTGTTGTAGTACTTGAGCTTGTACATGTAAGTGAATTGTTCACAACCAACATGGTAGTTGTGTAACCATTAGTTTCCATCTTATTGTGATGAACATAATGTTGAGAAAATCATGTGAAAGTAATGGTGTTCTACATATCTTTATATGGTTGAAGTTGTAGGGCATGATTTTGTTCAAAAAGTGCTTCAATGAAATAGAATTGGGGAAATTAAAGTGAGTGAATTGTATTTCAACTAATGTTAGAGCACCATATCAAAGTGTATGTCGGTGAAGTCTGAGTACCCGACAATAACACTTAATTGATTTATACAAAAAAATTAAGTGTAGGGTGGTGACTTCACCACCTTCATCTAAATTATAATTAATTTCATTATATGTGGCTAGCATGGGTGTATGCTGAATACAGGAAAATAGTTGCGATGATGATCTCCATACAAGTGGCATGACTCCTAAGGTAGATTAAAAGTAATACTATCCAGGTTCTTAGCTTGTTATTTGCACTGGGGATGGTGCCTAGATTAAGTGTGGGGTGGCTGGTTACTTTGCTGTTTGTTTTATAAGAAATTAGTACCTTATCCTTAGAATACTTTTGTGATAGGATTAACATTTTTTTTATTTTGTTTCTTGTTAGATATTTGTTTGATTTAGTCATAATTAGGTACTTTTCTTGATGATTGATGGATGACGACCTTCCTAAGATAAAATTAATCATTTGTTGCATTTAAATGTTCTTGTGGATCACATGGCATTATAGCATGAGTATGTGATGGATCATTGCATTTGAAATACCTAGGCTCTAGTTGTGACTCTTGTTGTGATTTTTGGTTTTAGTTGAATTTATTTAATTATTAGGTCGAGAATCGATGATGCTCCTAATTGAGTTGACCATGTGCCATGAGTGTGTAAGACTGTTGTATATTCCTTATTACAACTGCTGCTAGAACTTGTCTGGTGTGTGTGCAAAACTAAATAAATATTGTAAGTTTAGGAGATGATTTAGGCATTTCTTTGACAGCCATTGTTCAAGCCTTCTTTTGACCTACCTTTGCACGTTATCTTAGCTATCCCCATTGAGCCTTAAGCTTGATCTTTTGCTAGCCTCATATGTAGCCTAACCCATTATTTAATAGATCATAATTTGATCCAAAATCTCCTAGGAGCTTTAATGTAAAATCAATTTGAGTTAGGAGTATGACAAAAGAAGGAAAAAGGTGAAATTGAAGCCCCAAAGTCTAGTTATTAATGTGTGAAATTGATGTGGTTGGGAGTAGAAAAAATTATTGAAAAAGTTCTAAATTTTATCCCGTAAATGTTACAATGAACCTATTTTGGCCTTGTTCCTTCTTGGACATTTTGCACCACAACTAAGGCAAATCGCTTAAGTTGAGGGTGGCTGTCATAGGGGTGTGTATGTAAAATAGGTGCAAAAAAAATATTTAAAAAGGTTTCATACCCCCACTATAATGTTGTTAATTGAGTTTATTGGGATGGGGTGAAAACAAAAGATATGGATAGATGAAAGTGGTGTAAATTAGTTGTTAGAAATTGGTTTTAGTTGCATAATGTAGTGTATGAAAGTTCTAAGGGAAGATAGTCACTATTTCTGGCCAAAATAGTTACTACCCAAGCTTTAGCCTGCATTACAACCCATAAAAGACCTATTTGATCCTAATCTTAGCATTCTGATATTAGTGGAGCATTACACTAAGGGCAGCATATGGACATCAGTGGTAATTTGAGAATTCTTTGTGAGAGTGAGTGCAACTTGATTCTTATACCCATATTTTTAGAAATTGCATACTAGTGAGTGATTATGGGTAACTTTCTTATTGTGAGGGCACATGGTTGATGAAGATTGGGTAATTTATATGATTTCTCTGCTTAAATGGTATACATGAATTTGCCAACTTAATGAGTCTATTCTTGAGGGTAGGTAGTCTCTAGTAATGATTCATTAGTCTACTTTTTGTTCATAATTATTGTGTGAGCCTATTTGAGCATCTTGTTTTTCCTTCGTGGGTGTTAAAACTTGTGTAGTATGCATAAATGGATAAGTTTTTCAAGTACAAACAAAGCTTTAAGTGATGGGTGATGATCTTGGGTGTATTTATATGCCTAAGCACCATAACTTACCCATATTTTAGCTAAGTTTGGAGAACAAAGTGCCTAGTTTCTTATTTTTTTACTCTACTTCTATATGATTGAGCTAACCGATGTGATTATCATGATTTCGAGTATTAAGGAGATAGATGGAGACATAATGGGACTATGGAATGTGAATGGCATATGACACAAGACAGAGTAGCAGTCTGGACCAAATGTGGCGCCTAGAAACTATGCCCAAGACTAATTTATCATTTATAATTAGCTCAGGCACTTAGAAGTCAAATATGAGAGAAAAGATTATTAAAAAGACTTGATGCTGAATTTTTATCATTATTCATTATTCTGTACTAGTTTTTGAACAAGGAAAGGGAGGCTTAGCTTGGGAGGAAAGAGAAAAATGTTTTTTCTCTTGTTTTCACTATTAGCACATCAAGATCATCTTTTAGCTTGGTAGGATGAATATTTCTATGCTGATTTACATTTTGTTCATGAGTAGATAAGCTCATTGGTTAGGGTTATGGAAACATTGTAGCATATTATTTATTTCTATGGGTTTTGAATTCATTATCCATTGATTTACTTATATCGTACTTTCTTCATTATACTTGAATTCTCGTGGTTGCAGACAAAGAGAATGTGCCATTGAAACATAACTTGTTCGACAGAAAGGTTAATGTTTGTAAAATAAGAAATGACAAGAAAATAGGGTTTTCAACCACTATTTCACGCGTTAATTCCTTAACAGGATTAAAAGTTTGGAGAGTTTCTTTTGAGTCAAGAGAACTAAAGTGAATTAATCCTTGATGGTTGATAAACACTTGGACTGAGAATTAGAATACGTTTCTCTATAAGTACATGCATGTATGAATTCATAACACCCATAGGTAGAAGATATTAAAAACTACAAAGAGGACGTAACCCTAGCTTGTTCTTCTCTATATTCAACTACTATTACACATATTGCTTTATTGTTACACTGAAATTACTATTTCATACTTAAATCAAAAAACCCTTTATTCTGGAACCTTTGATCAACAGTCTAATAACAGCCACAACACTTGGTAAACACAGTATTCCCTGTGGGATTCGACACCCAACCCAGTTGGTTTCTATATTTGACAGCGACCGCTTACACTCTTGTATGAGAGTTGTAATTTGGATGTATCATGCATTTGGACACAACTATACTTATATATCAATTTTTCATTACTAGAGCAGGTGTCTATTTGGGGTGGGTACTTGTCGCTAGGTATTGGGTGTTAGATTAAAGGTATGTTCATGTTCCTTAAGTTGTTCAAGATTCGGATATATTTAAAACTCTTGATATCCCCAAAAGTTCTTAGTTATGCCTTGGTAGGTTGTGTCTCATAGCAAGGGCAATCTTGATTTCTTGTGCATTTAGCCCATAGTTTTACCCATTTATGGTATTGTTCATCGACAACACCTTAGTTTCAGCCCGTACAATATGACGTGTATATGCATAGTTTCTATTTGTGAGATTATCTTTGTTTTATTACATTCTCTTGGACTTATCAACTCTAGTTATGATTTTGAAATTTTTAGACAAAGGCCTAGGTGTTGTAGTAGTCTTGTGTTTGGATGCCTCTTCACCGGTGAGATTGATTTGGGCAACTTAGGCTGAGTAGTTTACCTTTGATATCAAACTTATAACTATGGATTATGTAACTTGATTATAGCCTAGCTTTCAAGGTTTGATTCAGTTGAGACATTATTGACAGGTTGACAAGGCCTGCTCACTACCAATCGGTTTAATTTTAATTAATTCAGAGAAATTGACTGAGATGGATGTTTATGGACACATGGTATAATTTCTACTACTTCTGACCATGGTTCTCAGTTTATATCTAGATTTTTAAAAGTCTGGTCAAAGGGAGATGTGCATTCGAGATGAGTTTAGGGTCGTTTTCCACTCCTTTTATTTACATTCTGTTAAAGCGGATATTTTAGGTTTTCAAGGAAAAGCTTTGAACTTATGATTCCAAATTCAACGGTTGTTGGAACCAGTTGTTGGTTGTAATACCCCGAGTTTTTGGTCTTTGACAATTTTTGAAATTTTATCCTCACTGTATTGATTACGACTTACTTTTATGAGTCGTAGGGAGTCTTGATTGTTCCTTGGGACCCAATCATTTCAAAAACTGTGTGAGTTTGAGTAAATTCTGCTCTGAGTACAAATAGCTCATTAAGAGTCGCAAAGACTTCTTATGAGTTATTAGGTGCAAATCGTAGATTGTCCAGTGTTTACCCTAAACGGTTTCTATGTTTGCTATGACTGTACCCACGAGTTGTAGTGTCCCATTACGAGTCATACCAGTTGATTCATAGGTTCAATAGTGTGTGGGTGCCCTGGAAACTGTCTTGGCTACTGATGTTGGGTGTATGTATACATTCTAGTGTTATTTTTCTAGCCTATTTAGCCTTGTTTTGTGGATAACTTTAGTGCTTAAGGAGTTAATATAGATATAAATAAGCATCTAAGTGTTAAATCATGTGTTTGCAATGTGCATCGTGTACTCTAAACAAGTTTGGGTTAATTAGATTACCTAGAGTTCAATGGATGAAACTAGAGTTACTGGCTTGAGCTAGGTTCTTGTCTAGTCTCTTTTGCCGGATTCTATTGTGTCTAATGAATTATAAATGGTTTTAAGGGTGTTATTATATATGTAACAAATTTTTGGTAGTGTACAAAGTTTAAGTGAGCCAAATAATGAGTTGGAACATATAGTGCAAGATTATGGAGATCAACCTAGTCTAAGCTCGTGTTTTTGAGTCGTCATGATAGATATTGTGTTGTTTGGACATCTAATTCGTGTGGTGTGTTCTTTTAGGATGTTTTATGAGCATAATATGATGATATATAGATGATTTGGATGCTGGAAAACCATTGGAAATACACCACAAATACTTGGGTACAAAGAGAAATGCTCAACACAACCATATTTCCAGATGCAAATTCCAGAGAGCTATCGCGATGGGCTCGTGATCCGAATCCCACAGTCATCTCCAAGGATCATGATGCAACTTATGCACATTTATCCAAGGCTCATGAGATGACTTCTACAAACGTCTCCAGATGGTGCATCGCAGGGTCCACTTAGGACATGGCCAAAGAGTGCATATTGAATCCTAGATGGCTTGGGACTTGTTGTCCACTATAAATACATCTTTGTACTTGTTATTATTTATCTTGGAACATATTGGATCATTAAGAGGGGATTCTACAACTTCATACTTAAGTTTTTATAATTTTCATTTAGTTCATACATGTTTTAGTCGCTAATTACAACTTTGTGATTACGATAATGACTATGCGTGGGTAAATGCCCTTTTCCTGGGGTTTAAGCCAAAGATATGAGTACCATTATTTTGAATTAAGTTCGTTTAGTTCTATTATCATTATTGGTTGTGTGTTCATATTTGATTTAACTATTTTAAGGATTTGCGACCCTTAGAATACATCAATTGTCTACCTTTTACTCTCGGGAGAGGGAATAGGGGATAGAACATGGAGATGACAAAGTATGGTTTGTATTTCTTTATTAAATAAGGAATTCAAATTAGTATCTAGGATAGGGATGTACTTAGATACCTTACTTGAATAACACGTAGGATAATAGCTAAATGATCTTAATTAAACGATTACATTCCCGCTCAACAATGTAGGTGTGAGGTTCCACTTAGGTAAAGAATTAGAGGTTGGGAAGCCATAATCATGCAATTAAACCTATGAACCTAAAACCAAGATAAGAAAGTTAACAAATGAAATGCAATAACATAGTATGATTTTCGAAAGTGCTTTAACCCTGGGTTTTCTCTTATTGATTGTTTCTAGATCTTTACATTACGCATTGTTTACTTTACTTGCAAAAATTCCAAACTCCCTTTTGGGTTACTTTTGCACCTACTTAATCTAAATCGTGAACTAAATAGAATTTTTGTTCAATCAAATCTCTATGGGATCGATACTTGGCTAATCATTAGGCCACTTTACTACTTGATAAGACCACGTACACTTGCATGTGCGCTTGGGCGCTGACAAGTTTTGGGTGTCATTGTTGGGGACTTGTTATTTGAAAATTATTTATTATAGTTTAACTTTTAGAGTTATTTGGTGTTTGTATGCTTAGTCTTGGTTTTGTGATTGCAGGAAATAGATTTTTAGGTTTGTAAGATGGCAAGGGATAAGGAGTTGGTTCAACCCAGCCCAGAACTAGAATAACTTTACCATCAATGATAGGAGAGAAGTAATCCTTTTCCCCCGAATTACTTATATCTAAGAAGACCAAGAGAATCCTTCTATAATGGTTGCATAACAACAAGCATGAAGGATAATTAGAGAGGTGGCAATTCCACTTCCAATGAACTTGACTTCCCCAATTCAATGACCAGCTGCTGGAGGGAATTCCGAGTTAAAAGTACAATATGGTGTAGCTTCTCATCAGTAGTGGATAGTTTGCAAGGCTTTCACATGAGGATCCACAAGTCCACTTACAGAAGTTCATTGATCTTACTGACACATTCATTTCGGTGGGGGTAAGTTTACACTGTGAGGATGACATTGTTTCCCCATTCACTTTGTGGAAAAGATAAAAGGTGGTTGAATGCGGTGCTGGCTAATTCGATCACCTCATGGGATGACTTAGACAAAAAGTTACTCATCGAATTTTTTCCATCAGGAAAGAATGTGATACTTCACAGTGAGATAATAAGCTTAAAATAAAATCATGATGAAAATCTATATCACACTTGGGAACTCTTCAAGACCCTTCTTCAGAATTTTCCACATAACTAACAATCCAATGAGGTACTTTCTCATACTTTTGTAGAAGCACTTGATCACAATATAAAGATTATACTAGATTCAGCCATAGGCAATCAAGTGCTGGAGTTGACTTATGATGAGTTGTACACATAGTTGAACCACATAGCACAAGGAAATCTAGAGTGGCATTCAGATTCTAGAAGTTCCACAAAAAGAATTGCAAGTGTATTGGAAGTGGACAAATTCATATCCTTATCAGATCAGGTTGTAGCATTACAGAATATGATAAACACTCAGTTCAGCAGCCTAAAATTGGGATCTCCACAACCTGCAACCACAATTAATGCCATCCAATAAGCTGCAGGTTGGTATAAAGTGTGCAAAAATAGTGGCCATGCTGTGGCCATGTGTGATTCAAATTTGGAATTCATAATGTACATAGGCAATGCTCAAAGCCCGAATTATGGTAATGCTTACAACATAAGTTGCAGACTCATCCATGGAACACCCAACAATAACAAATTCAGCAACCACAGGCACAAGGGAATCAGTCAACAAACAACATAGAAGAGATGATGAAACAACTCTTAGATAACCAGACATAGTTTGCTGCAAACTTGAAAAATTTGCAAGAAGCCCAGAGAATCTTAGAGTTTCAAATTGGGCAGTTAGAGCAAGCATGGAATAGTAGGTCTCAAGGTATTCTGCCAGCAAATACAAAAAATCCAAAGCAGGGTATGGAAATCAACTTGAGGAATGGTAAAGAGCTTTAATGAGAACATCCAAAGGTAACCAAGGAGGTAGATGCTGATGTGGTGGCTGAACAAGAAAATGAAGAAGTTTCTAAAAAATTAAGGAAGTATGAGTAGTTGAGAGAAAAAGTTATTGAACCAAAACTGACGAAGACACTTCTATTAGCCTTTCCTCAGAGGTAAATTAAAGCAAAGGAGGACGCTACGCTCAACAAGTTCTTTGATATATCAGAGAACTTCACATTAATTTACCTTTGTTAGATGTTTTGAAGGGTATTCCTAATTATGCAAAGTACTTGAGGGATATGGTTGCCAATAATGTAAAATTTTAGGATGTAGGGGCAAAAACACTCACTAAAGAATGTAGCACAGTGATGACACAGAAAATACCCAAGATATTGAGAGATCTGGGGAAATTTACTCTCTCTATCCAAATTGGAAGTAAAGTGGTCAATGCATTGAGTGACTTAGGGGCGAGCATAAATCTGATTCCCCTATCTTTGTTTGACAAATTGGGCTTGAGAAAGCCAAAATCGGCCAAGGTTGTTTTGCAGCTGGGAGACGGATCCATAATACATCCATAAGGAATAATTGAGGATGTCCTCATAAAGGTTATTAAATTTGTTATTCCTGTTGACTTTATTTTTCTTGATTTTGTGGCAGATGAATAGGTGTCAATTATATTGGGGCATCTATTTTAGCAACTGGAGGAGCGTTGATTGATGTTAGAGAAGGCAGGCTCAAAATGAGGGTAGAGGGTGAAGAGGTCGTATTTGATGTTTACAAAATACCCAATGTAACGTCCCAAAATAAATATTTATTTATGATCAATTTGATTGAAGGGGACGAGTGTGGGGTGGCAAGTCCACCAAAGACATCTTTGGTCAACCGAATTGAGCAACCTAAGATTCTATCACCTAAGCCTAATTTAATGCTAATTGATAATCCTGAAAAGGATAAACTTGAAAAACCAGCTTCTATTGTAAATTAACGCCCAAGAAGGGTGAAACTAATAAGAAGATGAAGACGAAGCGTGAGAAAAAGAAGGAATGAAAATGACTAGGTCGTTAGCTAGGTCGTGTTGTGACACTAAATCAGGTGCTTCTTTGGAGGCAACTAAAGTTAATTAGGTATGTTTTAATTTATGTTTTTAGTTTTATTTCACGTAGTTTTGGTTTTGGTTGAGGTAAGGTTTATGGAAAGGCTGAGTACCATAAACTAGAGCTAAGAAGCATGGCAAAAACTGAGTATGGGGTCCCTTGACCTTCTTGATATTTAAAGATGCTACTACCTAGGCTTAGAGGCCTCAGGGAGTATTTCTATCTCTTACTTCTAATTTCACTTTGGGGACAAAGTAGATTTTTAAGTGTGGGGTGGGAAAATTCCCAAATTTCGGCTCAATCTAAAATTTTTGGTGTAAGATATTCTTGTTGGTGCTATTTTTATTACATGGTGTGAGTATTTTGTTTGATAAAAGCATGTTGAATGAGTGAATTACTATTTTTAAGATTCTTAGGCTCATTTTTTAGACTCTTGTACTTTTGGCTTAAATTTGAATTCATGCAATTGTTTGGTTAGGAGTCTATGATGATCCTATTGAGTTGAGAATGTTCTATGTGCGGCTGAGATTTTTGTATAATTCTTATTGCATGTGTTGTCTAGAACTTTTCCGATGTGTGTAAAGCAAAATAAAGAGTGTGGGTTTAGGAGATGATTTAGGCATTTCTTTGCTAGCCTTACTCTAGACCTTCTATTTGTCCTACCCTTATTGTATTATCCTAGTTAACCCCTATTGAGCCTTTAGCCTTTTCTTTGGTAGCCATATGTTGCCTAATACCCTTTTTTAATAGACCATAATTTGATCCTAAAATCTCCTAAGTGCTTTAATGAAAATTTGATTTAGTAAGGAGTTTGAGAAATAGAAGAAGAAAAGGATGAAATTGATGACCCAAGGTAAGAGTTATTAGTCTTTATATTTGATGTGTAGTGGTTGGGAGTGATAAAAATGGTTTTAGAAATATTCCCATGATTGTAGAGAAAAAAAATTAAATATTGAAGGTATAAGTAATACACCCACCATATGCTTGTGAAAATGCTTAAAATAGATAGGGGAAAAACAAAAGAATAGGGTAGACAAATATGGTATAAATTGGTTATTGGAGATTAGTTTTAAATGTATAATGTAGTGTATTAAAGTGCTTAGAGAGGTTAGTCACTATTCCCAAATAGTTCCTACCCGTCCCTTATCCTACATTACAACTCAGAAAAGACCTATTTAATCATATGCTTGACATTCTAATATTAGTAGAGCATAACACTAAGGGAAAGCCTATGGTTCATTATGTTTACTTGTGAATTCTTTGTGAAAGTGAGCGTAATTTGATTCTTGTACCCATTGTGTTATTCATTGCATTATTGTGAGTGATTTTGGGGAACTCTCCTTATTGTGAGGGGTATATGTTTGATAAATATGGGTGATTTGTATGATTTCCTTGATTGAATGATAAGCATGAGCTTGTGTATATAACATGCTTCGTTGAGAAACTTGCATTCTGTGTAGTCATTGTAGTACTAGCTTGCGTTTCTTGCATTTAGTAGAAGTGTGGAGTCTCTTCAAAACATGATGCTTATAGTTAAGAATTATTCGAGGACGAACAAGGCTTTAAGTGTGGGGTGGTGATATCGGGTATATTTATACATTCTAGTGTCATTACTCTAGCCTATTTAGCCTTGTTTTAAGGATAACTTGAATCTTAAGGTGTTAATATTGATATAAATAAGCATCTAAGTGTCAAAGTGTATGTTTTCAATTTAAAAAGTGTGTTCTAAACAAGTTTGGGTTAATTAATCACATAGAGTTCAATCGATGAAACAGTGTTACTAGCTTAAGCTAAGTGCTTGTCTAGTCTCTTTTGCTGGATTATATTGTGTATAATGTGTTCTAAATTGTTTTAAGGGCATTATTATATATGTAACAACTTGTTAGTAGTGTACAAAGTTCAAGTGAGATAAATAAAGAGTCTGAACATGTAGTGGAAGATTATGGAGATCAACCTAGTCTAAGCTCATGTTTTTAAGCTGTCGTGAAGGATATTGTGTTGTTTAAACACCTAATTCGTGTGGTATGTTCTTTTAGTATGTTTTATGAGCAAAATATGATGATATATATATGATTTGGAATCTGAAAAACCATTGGAAAGACACCACAAAGACTTGGGTAGAAATAGGAATGCTCAACTCTTAACCAAATTTCCAGATGCAAATTCCAGAGAGCTATTGTGATAGGCTCGCGATGCGACTCCCACAGTCATCTCCAAGGCTCTCAATTCAACTTATGCACACATCTCCAAGTCTCACGATGTGACTTCTACAAACGTCTTAAGATTGTGCATCGCAAGGTCTACTTTAGACGCGGTCAAAGAGTATATATTTAATCCTAGATGGATTGTGACTTATTATCCACTATAAATACATCTTTGTACTTGTTATTATTCATCTTGGAATGTATTGGAGCATTAAGAGGGTCTTCTACAACTTCATTCTTAGGTTTTTATTATTTTCATTTAGTTCATACATGTTTTAGTTATTAGTTACAACTTTGTGATTACGATTATGACTGTGTGGCTAAACGCCCTTTTTCTGGGGTTAAAGCCAAAGGCATGAGTACTATTATTTTGAAATAAGTTCATTTAGTTCTCTAATTATTATTGGTTGTTTGTTCATCTTTGATTTAACTACTTTAAGGATTCTTGACCCGTAGAATACATCAATTGTCTACCTTCTGGTCTCGGGAGAGGGAATAGGGGATAGAACATGGAGATGACAAATTATGGTTTGAATTTCTTTTTGAAATAAGGAATTCAAATTAGTATCTATGATAGCGATATACTTAGATACCTTACTTTATTCACATGTAGGATGATGGCTAAATGAACTTAATTAATCTATTTTAGCCCTGCTCAACGATGTAGGTGTAAGGTTCAACATTGGTAAAGGATTAGAGGTTGGAAAACCATAATCATGCAATTAACCCTACAAATCTGCAACCAACATAAGCAAGTAAACGAATGAAATTCAATAACATAGTATGATTGTCGAAAGTGCTTTAACCCTGAATTTTCTCCTATTGATTTTTTCTAGATCTTTACATTATGCATTGTTTACTTTACTTGTAAAATTTTCAAACTCTCTTTTTGGTTACTCTTGCACCAACTTAATCTAAATCATAAACTAAAATAGAATTATTGTTAAATCAAGTCTCTGTGGGATCGATACTTGGCTACTCATTAGGCGACTTTACTACTTGATAAGACCACGTACATTTGCTTTTGTGCTTGGGCGCTATCAGCTACGACTCATGGTGATGAGTCATAATAAAAGTTATGATTCGTATAGTGACCTGTAGTCAGTGATGACTAAATTTTAGTTTTTAAATTAAGGGCACTTTGGATAATTTCGTTCTTATCTAATGAAAACCCCGTGTTCATAAAGCACTCAAGGGGTTGTTGTTTATTCATAACATTATCAAACATTTCAAAAAACTCTCCCAAGTCTCTCAATCAGCCATACTTATAGTTTCCTAGAGGTAGTTATATAAGGACTCAAGAGTGGGATTCTATCAATAAACTTGGATATTTCAAGCATGTTATTCTTCCCTAATTGCTAATTTGTTAAAAGCATATGTTTAAAAGTGTTGTTCGTATGGTATTTATGTTGGTTTGAACCATGGTTTGAGGGTTTTGAATAACTGTTGTTTATGTGATGTTTCATGTTTGTCCCTGCATGGGTTATGTTTAAATTATGGTTTAAAATCCAATTTGATACATGGGCATGCTGAATGAACAAGGAGAAAATGATTTCACCAAAGTGTTAACTTTTGAAGTGGTTATAACCTCAACCCCATATTGCAAAAGTAGTTTTAAAATAGAATAGTATGCATATTAAACTACTCTTGAACTATTGCACAATGTGAAAAATCAATGATGCATAATAATTTTTGAATTAAACCTGAGTGGTTGTGTAATTCCCTAAGCTAATGTATAATTGAACCAAGGGGGTTGTGAATTCACCCAAGTGATATAATTGGTTTGGCATGTTAATGTTACTTTTCAAGTATAGTTAGTATGACGATACCAACAATGTATGCCTTAATTTGTAATGTGTTTCAATGAATGGAATTGTATGATAAATAATTTAATTAAGATTTAATGAGGGATGTGTAGCTGAGTCGTGAAAGTTGAGGTCCTGAAGGTGTTCACCAAAACTAGAAACCATGGTTGCCGATACGTGGTCTAAATGACTGGGTGGTTTGAGTCCCCCTTATTATTATCATATGATTAGGATGTTTATGTCCAGCCTATTATATTATATCATTGGGTGCTTGTGTCACCTAATATACAGGGAGGTTTGTGACCCCTATAGTGCATATCTATACCCTTTGATTTGTATAGCCACATGCACTGGGGCACTACCATCTTGGGAAAAGTTGGGCCCATCTAGCCCATGGGTGCCTTCTTATGTAATGACGGTTGAGCTATACAATCTAGGCTACAAGTTTTAAAGTTCATGTTCACCCTTATTCCATATCCCGACATGCGATATATATATAATCATGGCATATATGTTATCCTTAACCCTACTAACTTTATTGGCACGTTGTCTCCCTATTCGATTCAGGCACCAGAGATACCCCTACTTTTTCTGCACAAAGTTACGTAGATTGTCTCATTTTGTCGATTCATTAAGGTGAAGTGATGAGTTTCCATTCTCTTAAAGACTTATATATTTTATCTGTTATCATCATTGATTAGAATTAAGAGTTTTCATTATAATTAACATTATCTTTGTCATTGTCAGAGTCGGGGACATATCTTGACTAAGACTGGTTTTGGTTTTCTTTACATAGAGGCTTTGTTGGATTACTATGGTCTTGGGTGATGTTGGTAGGTTGTTTGGTCGGTTACCGGTTGTTGATTATAGATATGATTTAAAATTCATTATGCATATTCTTATGCTATTTTGTTATATGATTGGAATTCGTATGACCTTGGGGATGTTGTGTTCAGATGGTTAGGTGCAGTGGGTGATCTCCAGTTCAAGTAGTACTTGAGATACCCGTCATGGTCAGGCCATAGTTTGTGTTATGAAAAAGATGGTATCAGAGCCTAGGTTTGGTTTCATTGGGTGTCCAACAAATTCGTGTCAAGTAAAGTCTCTTTTATGGGTGTGTAGTTCATCACATCTATAAGGAAGAGGCTATGAGGCATTTAGGAATGTTTCCCTTTCTCGATGTTCTATTTCAAACTATAGAGTCTAAGGTCTTCAATCTTCTCTAATTCCCGTATGTTCACTCTTTAGATCAGGCCTCCTAGAAGATCTGATGCCCGTATTAACTCTTCTGTCTCATCTGAGAACAATGTGCATGGAGATCGTCTCTCCAGGAGTGCAAACCCGATCTAAGGTCGCTGCATCTGATTGCCCTGATAGTGCTCCATCGGTTCCCCTTATCCCTCCTCAGGTACCTCAATCTAATATGTTTAATGTTGAGTACCACCAGTCTATTCATTGGCTTACCCAGTTGGTGGCCTCCCAGACTTAGTGGGTTGCTTCTGTTTCTCAATCCTTTGAGGCCTCTAGAGATTGCCAATTTATGAGGTTGAGTCCTTCTATTTTCACTAGTTTTAAAATTGAGAGAGATCCTTAAAATTACATTGATGAGATGGAAAAGGTCTTTCGTGTGATTCATTATACTATTGTGGGGGCGTAGAGTTCGCAGTTTATCAGTTGAAGGACATAGCATACCAATGGTATAAGGGCGGGCACAGCTTAGGGGCAATAATGGTAAGTCCTCTTTATGGGATGATTTTTCTAGTGCTTTTCTTGATCGCTTCTTTCCTCAGGAGTTAAGGAAGGCGAAGGCTGAGGAATTCGTGTATTTGTGATGTGTGAGCTAATGCTAACACATTTGAAGCTTTTAAGTAAGAATAATTGCGAAGTCTCTAGTAAATTTTGTAGTTTTTGATTGATTTATGTTTGATTTTGCAGTTTGAGCTTATATGATAGAAAACCAACAAAAATGGGAGTAAAAAAGTTGAAATCAGAAGAATTCTGAAGAAAAGGGTGGCTAACGACATTTGTGATAAGTCATCCACCAGGTGATAAGTTATCAAGTTCGTCATCAACAGTAAACAGAGAATTGGCCTAAGTTGAAAGATTAATGACATTTTGTGATAAGTCGTCAAGGGTCTAATAAGCTATCAAGAATGTCGTCACCCAGAGGCAGCACAAGAGAACTGAAGCAGAGCTTTGACGAATTTTTGTGATAGGCCATCACGAAGCTGATAAGTTGTTAAGTTTGTCGTCATCCTTAAACAGGAAGAGCCAAAACTAAAGATGGATCTGACGACATTTGTGATAAGTCATCAGCCTTCTGATAGGCTATCACAAATATGGTTACCTAATTCGAGGGATTTATGAATTCTATTATTTTGTTTCCATAATTAGGGTGAACTATTTAAAGCCTTGTTTAGGGTTTTCTTAAGAGTGCCGCACATTGAGTTTTGACAATACTTTTGATATTTTCTCTATAATTTCTTGGCTTGAAAAATCAAATACTTTGAAGAGATTATTATCATTATTCTGATATTTTCCTTCATGATCTAATTGCACTAAGTATTATTCTTCTTGTGGTAAGTTTAACTTTCAAAGCATAAATACAACTTCTTGTTTTGATTTTAGCATTATGAGTGGCTAAATTCCTTTAACCTAAATTATGGGATCTAGGGTTAGGTCTTGATAAGGTGCTAAGTGTTCAAAATTCAAAAGGTGCTAGGATTTCTTGATAATTTTAAGGTTTTAATTAACGTCTGTTGGTTGCAAACAATAGATAACACCTGCTTTGGTTTTCTTAAGAAAGAAATCAAATATAGTGGGAAGTGAGTTATCGACAGGGAGTTGGAAATACTCTGTTTAATAATCAGCGTTGTAACAAGGTTGGTTAACCTAAGGTAAAATCTGGGCAGTGAATATAAATTCCCTAGTTCCGAGAGGATTAGGTAATTAAATAGTTAACTAGGTCAGCAGACATTTAAGCATAACGTCGATAAAGATAACTTGTTGTTCTACCTACCATGACAATCTTGAACCACCGTTAGCATCAGTCAAGTACCGGAAGCCCTAGTAAACATAATTCTAGTTTTCAGAAACTCTTGATTACGAACACTGAAACTGATGTAACCAAAAATTGCTTTTTAAACTAAAAGCCCCCTATTTCTGGAAACATCCAACTATCAGTTGATTAATTTGCAAACGACTTACATTCACACCAAATTCCCTGTGGGATTCGACCCCAACCTAGTTGGGGTTTATATTGACAACGATCGCTTACATTCTCATTGAGAGGTGTAGTTTGAGCATTATCAAAAATGTGTCGTTGTCGGGGGATACGGTTGTAAACTGAAGTTTGTGTGCGCAAATTGACTATTAGTTAAGTTTCCTAGTTTTACATTTATTTGTTGTTTTTGTTTATTTGCAGGATCTTTATAGTGTATGCCAAGAACCAGAAGTTCTGGTGAACCAATATTACCACATAATCTGAAACCGCAACGAATTGAAAGAATGGCAGAACAGCAAAATCCTGACAGACTGGAAGACTTAGCTTAAGCTCAGGTGAATGTGCAAAATATGGCGCAACAAGAACGACATCCAAAGTATGGCGTAATATTAATAGGAACCGTCCGTTCTGAGAAAGATAAGAGAACTAGTTGGTCCAGTATGATCTCAATGATGATGATGATGGAATGGACGGAGCAGGTGCAAAGAGTGCAATCATTCTTCCACCATTGGTACCTGGGGACAAGTTCAACATTACGAGTACTATGATCCAACTCCTCAATCTGAAAGGCTTGTTCATTAGCCTTCCTAGAGATGACCCAAACCTGCATCGGATGAATTTTTTCAGCATCACTAAATCTTTTGATAAGTTAGGAGTGCGCCAAAATGCTGTCCGATTGAGATTTTTCCCGTTGTCTCTGTTTGGGGAATCAACTTTGTGGCTAAATGAGCTGACGCCCGATTCTATAACCAACTGGAGGCAGTTGAAAGGAGCTTTCCTAGAAAGGTTCTTTCCATCTTCCAGGAGGGTATAGTTGAGGGACGAGATTAGCAACTTTAGGTAGCTCCCGACTAAAGCCTTGCATGAAACCTAGAAAGGATTTAAGAAGAAGCTGACACAGTGTCCGTACCACAACATGACGGACATACATTTGATGGAGACTTTGTACGGGGCTCTTAACTTTGTTACAAAGACAATTGTAGACAATGTTGCTGGTGGTTCATTTGTTGATCTTACATTACTAGAGGCTTCAAGATACAGGACAGAATAATAAAAAAGAGTCAAGCATGGTATACTAGAGACTCTGTGGTGGCCAGCCCCACTGCTTCTGTAGGTATTATTATGGAACAACGTAAAAGAGAAAAGAAGAGAAGCGTGACTAAGACATGGCTTACCAGAAAACACAGATGGGCTTGTTAACCAAGTACTTACTATCAGGCAAGGTTGAGAAAGTGAAAGTTGTGGGATCTCAGGATAGGATTGAGGCTGATGCAGAAGAAGAGACTAACTGTGTTAATAATTAGGGGGTTTCTAAGGAAATAGCCAAGGGAATAAAGGTTTAAACTTTTATAATAAGCCGAGTTATAAAGATAGGGAGCAGGGAAATTGGAGGAAGAACAATGACAGGAGCGGGTTATATGTTCCTCTCGGAAATTGGGAGGCTGCTTTAACAAGTTCTTAAAAGATATTCATGGAAGACATATGGATAAGTTGTTGAAGAGAGTGGAGGCTACCAACTCTAGTGTAATCACCAAGAAGACCGATCTGACATCCATCACTCAATTAAAGCACTTACACTCTACCACATTTAAATAATTAGAGTAGCAGATGAGCCAACTCTCCACAGCATTCAACCAGAGGAAGAGCAGAATATAACCAAGCGATATGGTCTAGAATCTGTGGAATGATGGCTCATGCATGGCCAATACCATTAGAAGTGGTAAGATATTACATTGCCCTTCTGTGGGAAAACCTGTTGTTGATAAGGTAATTATTGATGAACTGGAAAAAGGAAGTCCAGTGGAGTCTGAGAAGCTGGATAATTTTGATGATGCTCCAGAGAAAGGTAAAAAGAAGGAGAAGGAGGTCGATCTGAAAATTATCCCAAGACCACCACCTCCTTTTTCTCAATGATTGAAGAAGAAAATGGACGAGGCAAAATTCAGCAAATTCATGGCAATACTCAAGCAATTGATAATAAATCTGCCTTTGGTTGAGGCACTTGAGAAAATGCCATGATATGTGAAGTTCATAAAAGACCTTGTGACTAAGAAATAGAAGGTTATCCATGAACTGAAGGACAATCTCATTCAATATGGTACTATCTCTACAAGGTATTTAGTGCAGACAAAGGAAGATCCGAGAGCATTTACCATCCTGTGCACTATTGTTTCCCTGAATTTTAAAAAAGAACTATGCAATTTGTGGGAAAGTATAAACTTAATGCCACTTTCTATGTACAAGAAACTAAGTTTGGGGGATCTACTCCAATAAACATGTGGTTAGTGATGGCAGATAGGTCTATGAGGTGGCCCGTAGGCATATTACATTATGTTTTGGTTAAGGTGGCCGATTTCATTCTGCCTGCTGATTTTGTAGTCCTGGATTGTGAAGTGGACTTTGAAGTGCCCATCATCTTAGGTAGACCTTTCCTTGAAATTGGGCAACTGATAGTAGACATGGAGCTGAATGACCTGAAGTTCAGGTTTAATGACAAAAAAGCACGCTTTGAAATACACTCATCCATGACTCAGCAAAAAGTGATGAGTGTTTTCTCAAACATTTATGTATTCTATGAAGATGGTAAAGGGGTATCAACAGGTTGTCTTGATGAAGTTTGAGTAGTCAAGATAACCAAGTGGTTCCGTGACATTAAATTAGGCGTTATTGGAAGGTAGCCCAAATATTTTATGCTCCAGTAAATTATTTATTTTTGTAGTAGGTTATAGCTCAAAGAAGGTGGAATGGATGTATTCATCCAAGTTCCTCTGGCTACATTTTTGATGGGATATCACGATTGTGATAAGCTGTTAGATTTTTCATCAGAGACATCAGCTCTGAAGAAGGGTCTGCCAAGGCTGATGACATTTGTGATAAGTTATCACAATTGTGATGGCTTATCAAAAATGTCGTCATAAAAACCCCAACATTAGTTGAAACTGTGGGCCAAATTAAAAAGACCCGGTCCGGCCCACAGCTTGGCCTTTTCACCTTTTCACTTAGTTTTTAATTCCTTTAAGTTATTTTCCTTTCATACTTAGAATATTTTCTTCCCTTCTTTGAACTCCTTCTAAGTAAAACAAGAAGCCAGTTCCTTGTGTGTGTGGGTTTGCAATTAAATCAAGAACTTCTTCTTACTTCCTCTTGCTCATGTAATCACATTGAAGGATCCCATCAAGTTTACTCAAAATTTAACTTTTCTTTTGTAATAGTAAGTGATAGATTGATGACAGCATAAGTTCCCAAGAAGCTTGAACCAAGTTCAACTTACAAAAAGGGATAACTAGGGTTTGTTGTGCAATCCTAAGGCTTATAAGCTCAGCTCAAAAATAAAACTCGAGTGGATTTTAAGGAAAAATGGGACTATAAATTGAGTCAAATTCGAAGTGAAGTTCTGATAAGAGCTGATGACTTTCATGATGAGCTATCATAAATGTGATGGCTTATCAGAAATGTCGTCAAAGGCTGCTAAGAATAAAGTAGGTTCTATTTAGAGCTGATGACATTTACGATAGTCTATCATGTTTGTGATGGCTTATCAGAAATGTCGTCAGAAGTTGATAAAATCTTATGAGTTCTATTTAGAGCTGATGACATTTATGATAGGCTATCACGTTTGTTATGGCTTATCAAGAAATATCGTCATACCTGGGACCTGAAGCATTATAAACCCTTTCAAGGGGTATGGAATTTAAATGATCGATGTGTTTGTGTTTGTACTCTTGAGGGTCAACTAATGGTTTTTCTTTTGCTATAGGTCTTGAAATAGCACCCAAAGGAAAGAACTCAAAATCCATAAAGAAAGTGACCAAGGGAAGTGTATCTCAGAGACTCTTCAATGAAGAGTCTGATTATAAAGAGGAAGAGCCTATGCTATGAAAGCAAAAAAAGAAGCAAATATCTAAAAAACTCCACCATCCCCACCAGTTGAGGTGGAGGAGAGTGAAGAAAGTGACACCAAGACAACAACATCCGAGCATACAGCTTCTGAGTTGTCGGCCTCTGAGCAACAAGAGTCTGAACATGTTGTATCTAAAGAGCATGATTTAGATCAGCCTGAGTTGAAGTAACATGAGTCTGGGCAACCTGAATCTGAGGGACCATCAATTGAATCCCCTTCAGCTGAGCCACAAGATGATGAAGACTCTCCGATTCGGGGAACTATGGTAAAATATAAGAATCTTGAAGCCCGAAATAGTACTAGATAGCAGATTCCCAAAGCTCAAAAAATCTTCTTTGATGGGCTTCATAGAACCAATAGGAAAGTTGTCAAGAGTCCAATGTTTGAAGAGAAGAGAATCAACACTAAGGGGTTGAGCAGGTACCCGAAAGTAGAGCAGAAATTTCATAGCTATGATTTGGGATGGACTACACGAGGAGGAAATTTATTTTGCCCTACACTAGTTAGGGAGTTCTATGAAAACTACCAAGCTCGCATGGATAACATATGTAGAGAAGAAGAGAAAGCAGTTGACCAACCTTTGTTTGACAAAGTTCCGGTACGGGGTGTAATGGTAGATATTTCTAAAGAAACAATCAACAGATTCCTTCATGGCCCGAATTTCACTCCTCAGGCCACTTTACCTACTTTCTATGACCAGTTGAAGCATCGGGAAAATTAGCAAAATTGGTTAGCCACACTCATAGTCGAAGGAGAATTGAAATGGCTAACAAATCTGAGTGAAAGAATCTTCAAGGCCTCCCTGAATTCAGAGGCAAAATTTTGGTGAGGTATTGTTCACAATTGGTTGATGCCCACAGATGGTGATAATATTCTCGAGGGTGATAAAGCAATATTAGTCATAAGTTTTGTAGCTAACCTCAAATTGAATTTTGGAAAAATTATTGTCGAAGAGATAAAAATTTATGTCTCGAGGTCTGATACAGCATATCCCTTCCCTTGTTTAATTACAAGGTTGTGCAGGGCAACTAATGTGCCAAAGATTGTGGGGCTAGAAGAAGAACTCCTTACCAAGAAGATCCATAATCCTATAAAAAATGAAGAAAATTAGTCAAGGCTAATGTTTGATAGGGGTGAAGATATTCCCACTGACCCACCGGTTATAAGTACTAGTTCAGTGCCTAATGTAGAGATGCCTGATTCTGCAGTTGTACCTCCAACATCTGTAATAATGGAAGAATTATCAATGGCAGTTGTACGTCTAACATCTATAATAATTCATCTAGCTGTAGTGCCTATAACAGAATTTGCCTTCAACCTTATAAATTTTAGAAGAGTAGTAAAATAGTCCAAGTGGTGCGAGGCTCCGCTTAAACTCCTTACCAAGCAATTTTTAGCTACAATGGACAAGAGGGTTAAGGCTACACTCAATCATTACAAGTCTTTACCGGGCCGGATTAATGAATTGGAGAATTGCTTTAATGCTCAGTTGAGAGTGAGTCTGCTCCAGAGATAGAATTATTCAGATCAAAACTAAATAAAGAAAAGGCATAGGTTGGAAAGCTATAACAGCACCACTTTATGGTGTCAGTAGAACCGATAGCTGAGGAATCTAAAAGAGAAATCCTAATGCTTGATCTCACAGAGGAGCTAATAAAGAAAAAGAAAAAGAAAAGTAATAAGAAAGGCAAAGATGAGAGAGAGGCCTGACAGTGATAAAGAAAGAAAAATAAAGAAGAGGACGAGAAAAAAGTCTAAAAATAAGGAGATAAAGAAGAAAAGGATTGAGTCCTTGAAGGACAATGAGAGATAGGAGGCAGCCATCTGAGCGAGAGCAATAGGTGCCTCCACTAATAGGCCTTCAAAGGCTGATAAACCATCTGTAATTAAACAATTTGAGGCACCTGATGGAGATGCAGCAGTAGGTTCAGGAACCCATAACCCCCAGGATTGATACATTCCAGGTATACTATAACCCGTAGTTCAGATTTTCTTTGATTTTAAGTTGAGCGTGTAGAGTAAATTATTGTTGTAAAATTTTGTAGCCGATTAGGAGAAATAATTGTACTTGAGGTAGTTGAATTGTTTTGTGATTTTTGTACACCTCTTCAAGTGGTCTACACCTTTAACTGTGTGCTTTGCATTCAAGTGTGACCATTGCGCATCTTTGTATGGCATTATTTCTAGTAACATAATAATGATTACTAAAAAGTTTCATAAATTGAATGTGTCATAGCTTGTGATATACGTGTGTCCATGTGTGTGTGAGAAACTACTTAGTTGCCTTTGTATGCTAAAGCCAGAACTTGGTCGGTTAGTCTTACCTAGGTTGAAGGATAAGGGTTAGGAAAGGATCATAGGCCATTTTGATTTTATCTCACTTTAAGCCTAAATGACCTTTCCTATGTGTATAATAGCCCTTGATCGCTGTTTTGAGCCTAATTAGCCTATTTCTTTGTATGACACCTGTCACCTTCCTTTTTAAATCATAATAAACCTGGTTTGGCCCTAGTCCTTTTTGGACACTGTGCACCTTGACGAAGGCAAATGGCCTAAGTTGAGGGTGGCTATCATAGGGGTGTGTGATATAGAATGTGTATGAAGAAAGGTAGGATTAAATAAAACAATAAAAAGTTGGGTGTAAAGGAAAAGAGCAAGAAAAATAAAAATTATAAAAAAGATTAAGTAATTGAGAAAAGACTGCACCCATCCTAAATAAATGTGATCAAGAAATGAGAAGAGCGGAAAAGGCTAATAAGTGAAACCCCAAAAAGCTATTATAGGTTCAAGGAGGCTTAGTCACTTTAAATACCATCGAGTATCATACCAGCCTCTAGCCTACATTACAAGCCTAAGAGAAGTCCTATAGCAATCCTAGCTAACCTATCTGAAGATCTGGGTAATGTATATAAGGGAAAGCCTATAGTACTTGGCATACACTAATTGGAACTTCGTTCTGAGAGTGAGTTTTTTTATTGTTCCCATGGTTACATATATAATTCCTGATATGAGATGAGGGGGATGTCTTTGTTGGGAGGGTACACTGGTTACATTGCTTGTTAGTGACTTATTCAGGTAGTGTAATAATGGTCTATGCATGGTTGTTATAACTGAATTAATGTCATATCTTGATTTCTGTGTGTTGAATTGATGTTCTTCATTATTCTTGAACTGAGCGACCTTGGAGATAGTGAAAGTGTTTTGAGATAATGTGGATGATTGACTGCCAAATGTGCCTTGTATTCTCTTAGGTGTGTTGATTTGCTTGACGACAAGCAATTGATTTAAGTTGAGGGTGTTGATGTGTGAGGTAATGCTAACACATTTGAGGCTTTTAACTAAGAATAGTTGTGAAGTCTTAAGAAACTTTTGTCATTTTCAATTGGTTTATGTTTGATTTTGTAGTTTGAGCTGATATGATAGAGAACCAATAAGAATAGGAGCAAAAAAGTTAAAATCTAAAGAAATCTAAAGAAAAGAGTGCCTGTCGACATTTGTGATAAGTCTTCAGACTGGTGATAAGTTATCAAGTTCATCGTCAGCAGTAAAAAGTAAACCTAAGGCAGCACAGAAGAACCGAAGCAGAGCTTTGACGACATTTTATGATAGGCCATCATGAATCTGATAAGCTGTCAAGAATATCGTCAACCTAAGGCAGCACAGGAGAACTAAAGCAGAGCTTTGACGACATTTTATGATAGGCCATCATGAAGATGATAAGTTGTCAAGTTTGTTATCAGCCTTAAATAGAAGAGCCAAAACTGAAGAAGGAGCTGACGACATTTGTGATAAGTTGTCAGCCTCCTGATAGGCTATAACAAATGTTGTCACCTAATTCGAGGGATTTCAAAATTCTATTATTTTGTTTCTATAATAAGGGTAAACTATTTAAAACTTTGTTTAGGGTTTTCTTAATAGTGTCGTACATTGAGTTTTGACAATACTTTTGATATTTTCTCTCTAATTTCTTGGCTTGAAAAAGTAAATACTTTAAAGAGATTATTATCATTATTCTGGGATTTTCCTTCGTGATTTAATCTGTGATTCACTAAGTATTATTCTTCTTGTGGTAAGTTTAACTTTCAAAGCATGAATAAAACTTGTTGTTTTGATTTTAGCATTATGAGTGGCTAAATTTCTTTAACTTGAATTATGGGATCTAGGGTTAGGTCTTGATAAGGTTCTAAGTGTTCAAGATTCAAAAGGTGATAGGATTTCTTAATAATTCTGAGGTTTAAATTAACGTCTGTTGGTTGTAAACAATAAATAACACCTGTTTTGGTTTGCTCGAGAAAGAAATTAAATATAGTAGGAAGTGAGTTATCGACAGGGACTTGGACATACTCCAGTTAATAATAAGCGTTATAATAAGGTTGGTTAACCTGAGGTAAAATCTGGGCAGTGAATATAAATTCCCTAAGTATGAGAGGATTAGGTAATTAAATGCTTAAGTAGGTCGAGAGACATTTATGCATAACGTTGATAAAGATAACTTGTTGTCCTACCTACCATGAGAATCTTGAACCACCATTAGCATTTTTCAAGTACCAAAAGCCCTAGTGAACATAATTCTGTTTTTTTAGAAACTCTTGATTACAAATACTAAAACAGATATAACCAAAAATTGCTTGTTAAGCTAAAAACCCCTATTTCTGGAAACATCCAACTATCATTTGATTAATTTGCAAACAACTTACGCTCACACCATATTCCCTAAGAGATTCAACCCTAACCTAGTTAGATTTTATATTGACAACGATTGCTTACATTCTCATTGAGAGGTGTAGTTTGAGCGCTATCAATTTGAAGTAAGGCAAGATGACAATAAAGGAGTATGCCTTAAAGTTTCATCAGATATCATATTATGCTTCTAAGTTGTTGTATAGAATTAGGGCTATAATA
The DNA here is from genome assembly GCA_030864225.1 of Capsicum baccatum var. pendulum. Lineage (NCBI taxonomy): Eukaryota > Viridiplantae > Streptophyta > Magnoliopsida > Solanales > Solanaceae > Capsicum > Capsicum baccatum. Next base: position 245,703,339 of record CM061552.1, on the reverse strand, counting down.
AGGAAGTTTAATTTTGGGGTATCCTATGAGTTGATTTTAAAAATAAAGGTTTCCTTGTTGAACCAGGATATGGATATCTCTAGACTTGTGGTGTATATGCAACAAGAGAAAGAAAAAAAAAGCAAGCAAAGATAAATAAAAGATAGAGTAAGAGGTTTTGATATTTAAATTACGATGGAGGTCAACAGCAGAGTAGTAGAGAAGGTGGAAAGTGTTCTAAGAATAACTAAGGCAACTCTTACTCCTACTCTACGGCTAGTGATCCTTATCCAAAGATGTCAGGTGATTGTCGTTCTCAGTATGATAATGAGTTTAGATCACCAGGAGCCCAACCTCATTCTAGTGAGTCTCAGCCAGCTCCGGTATATCCTCCTTGTAAACTTTGTGGCCAGGTTCATCATGGCATTTGTGAAGATGGGAGGAACAAGTACTTTAATTATTGTTAGATTGGTCATATGCAGAAGGATTTTCCTTCTAGGTTTTTTTTTTGGGAAAATAAGATTCCTGTCACTACTTTAGCAGCTCCTGTACCCAAGGGTACTACTACTACTTCTGGCTTCGGCATCAAACAAAACCATCTGTATACTATTGCTACCCACTAGGATTCTGAAGCATCCCTCACTGTTGTTATTGCTATGCTCAATCTATTATCTCATGAGGTGAATTATCAACTAGATCCTGAGTCTACCCTTTCTTATATAACCCCATATATGGAAATTAATTAAGGTTTTAATACTGAGTGTATTTTTTATCCCTTTTCAGTATCCACCCTAGTGGGTCACTCTATTATGGATAGAAGGGTCTATAGGGGTTCTGTGATGTCAGTCCATGGTAGGGAAACCTTGTTGGATCTGATATAGCTAAATATACTAGACTTTGATATTATTTTAAGAATGGCTATGTCGGATTCATGTTATGTGTTTCTTGATTGTCGGACCTGAAGGGTTAGTTTCCATTTCCTTAATAATCCAATGATTGAATAGGAAGGTAGTTCCCTAGTACCTAATGAAAGGTTCATTTTATATCTTAGAGCCCAGAAATTGGTTTCTAAAGGGTGCCTCTATCACTTAGTGCATGTTAAGGATTCTAGATCTAAAGATACTTCTTTGTCAACTGTCCCTATGGTTTGTGAATTTCCCAAGGTGTTCCCTGACGATCTTCCTGGTATTCTTCCTAATAGAGAAATTGATTTTGGGATTGATCTTCTTCCAGACACTCATCCTATTTTTATCCCTCTTTATAGAATAGCTTCGGCTTAGTTGAAAGAACTTAAGAGGTAATAGAAAGATCTTCTGGATAAGGGTTTTATCTACCCAAGTGTGTCTATGTGGAATGATTCTATGCTCTTCATGCATAAGAAGGATGGTTTCCTTTAGATTTGTATTGACTACCGCCAATTAAATAAGGTGACCATAAAGAATAACTATCCACATCCGAGGATTGATGATCTGTTTGATCATCTTTAGGGCGCTAAGTATTTTTTTAATATTGATCTTTGGACTGGGTACCATCAGTTGAAGATTAGAAAGGTGGATATACCTAAGACTGCTTTCCACACTCGGTATGGTTATTTTGAATTTTTAGTGATGTCCTTTGGTTTAACAAATGCCCCAGTGGTATTTATGGATCGTATAAATTGGGTTTTTCTTCATTTTCTTGACTTATTTGTCATTGTCTTTGTTGATGGTATTTTGGTGTATTCCAAGAGTGAGGCAGATCATGTCGATCACTTTCTCCTTGTCTTGCAGACCCTAAAGGATAAGCATTTGCATGCTAAATTCTATAAGTGTGAGTTTTGGTTGAATTTTGTGAGTTATCTGGGACATGTTGTTTCTGGTGAAGGTATTATGGTAGATCCACAAAAGTTGGTGGTGGTTAAAAAGTGGCCTAATCCATGACTCCAACCGACATTCGGTGCTTCTTGGGTTTAGTTTGTTATTATAAAAAGTTTATGTAAAGATTTTCTTCTATTGCTTCCCCATTGACTAAGCTAACTCAAAAAATAGTAAAGTTCTTATGGTTTGATGCTTGTGAGGGTAGTTTCGAGAATTTAAAGGATTATTTAACTCTGGTTTAGGTCTTTACTCAACTTGTATGCATTGAGGGTTTTGTTGTCTATTTTGATGTGTTTCACGTGGGATTGGGATGTGTGGTGATGCAGTATGAAAATGTGGTTTCTTATGCATCTAGGTAGTTGAAAGTCTATAAGAAAAATTACTCAACTAATGATTTAAAATTATTGGTTGTGGTGTTTGCATTAAAGATCTAATGACATTATTTTTATGGGATCTACATTGATATTTATTCTAATTATAAGAGCCTACAATGTGTCTTCATGTGGAAATAGCAAATCTCAAGCAAAGAAAATGGTTTGGGTTGCTTAAGAACTACGACATGAGTCTCCACTACCACCCAAGTAAGGCTAAAGTGGTTATTGTGCTCTTACCAGGCTATCCATGGGAAGCTTATCTTATGTGGATGAGGAGAAGTGAGATTTAGTAAAGGATATTCACCATTTAGCTAATCTAGGAGTTCATCTCTTGGATTCCAAATATGGTGGTATGATTTTTCAAGATATGGCGAAGACATCTTTTGGTGCTGAGGTGAAACAGAAGCAAGTGTTGGACCCTATCTTGATGCAAATCAAGAATGATGTGGGTAGGGAAAAGGTAATGATTTTTGAGATTGGAGGTGATGGTATCTTGAGGTACTAAGGTAGATTATGTTCTCCACATGTTGATGGGTTATGAGGATGAATTTTGGTTGAAGCTCATGAATCACAACATACTATTAATCTTGGTTTAATAAAAATGTATCATGATCTCAACAAGATTTATTAGTTTTATAATATGAAGACAATGTGGCCAATTTTATTGCTAAGTGCGTGATGTGTTAGTAAGTAAAGGTGGAGCACTTGTGGCTTCATAGGTTGACTTAAGAAATTGAACTACCAATATAGAAATAGGAATTAATTAATATGTATTTTATTATCAGTCTTCTGCGGTCTCACTAGCAATTTAATTAGATTTAGGTCATTGTGGATAGGATGACTAAGTCTGCTCACTTCTTGCCAATGAGGACAAATTTCACTTCTGAGGATTATGCCAAGTTGTTCATTTGGGAAATTGTGAAGTTGCATGGTGCTCCAGTTTCATCATATCTAGTTGAGGTACCCAGTTCTCATCTCACTTTTGGAGGTCCATAGAGGTTTAGGGACTAAGGTAACCCTTAGTACCGCTTTCCACTTGCAGGCAAATGGACAAATGAAAAGGACCATTCAAGCCTTGAATGATATGTTTGGTGCTTGTTTATTTGATTTTGGTGGAAGTTAGATTGACTATTTGCCTCTCATAGAATTTTCCTACAAAAATAGTTATCTCTCTAGCATTGGTATGGCTCTGTTTGAGGCCTTATATTGTAGGAGTTATAGGTATCCTATTTGGTGTTTGAGGTTGGTGAAAATAAGTTATTTGGCCTTGATTTGGTTCAACAATCCATGGAGAAGGTGAAGGTGATTTGGGATAGACTTAAGGCTGCCCAAAGTCGCCAAAAGTTCTATGCGAATGTGAGGAAAAGGGATTTGAAGTTCAGTCTTAGTGATTGGGTGTTCTTGAAGGTGTCTCTTATGAAGAGAGTGATGCGATTTGGTAAGATGGAAAAGCTTAGTCCCTATTATGTTAGTCCGCGTTTGGTTTTGAAAAGGGCTGGTAATGTTGCATATGAATTGGATTTGCCTTCTATTTTGAGCTCCATTCATCCGATGGATCATGTTTCAATGTAGAGAAATAAGTAGGGGATCCTTTTATGGTTATTCCTTTGGAAAATGTGGGAATTTCAAATTCCATGTCTTATGAGGAAGTCCAAGTTAAGATTTTGAATCGACAAGTCCATCGGTTGCAAACTAAGGATCTGGCTTTGGTAAAGGTTCTTTGGAGGAACCAAAAGTTTAATAGAGCTACTTGGGAAGCCGAGTAGGACATGAAGACCAAATATTCATTCTTGTTGACCTCCTAAAAAAATTGTGATTGAGGTATGTGTATTCCTTAACATCCTTGTTTTCTGAATTTTTAAAGGAAGTTGTTACTTCCTTGGTATCTTTGTTTTCAGTCTTTATTAAAGGTAAGTGTGTTTCTGTTTGGATTCAAAACGTGCTAATAAATGCCTTGACATATCATTCAAGGAAGCATGATACTAAGCGGGGAGTATGTAACACCCAAGGTTTTGGTCCTTGAAAATTTCTAAAATTTCATCCTCACAGTCTTGACTACGAATTACCCTTATGATTCGTAGGGAGTCTTGATGGATCCTAGGGACCCAATCATATCCTAAATAGTGTGTATGAGGCTAAGTTCTTCTCTGAGTATGAGTGGGTCATGAAGAGTCGTAAGGACTTGTTATAAGTCATTGGGTGAAAATTGCATGATGTCCAGTGTTTATCCCAAATAAGTTCTATATTAACTACGACTGGACCCTACAAGTCGTAGGGTCCTATTACGAGTTGTACCAGTTGATTCGTACAGTCAACAGTGTATGGGTGCCCTAGAAACTGACTTGGCAATGACTTGTGGTTACGAATTGTATAGTGACCCGTAGTCACTAATGACTAAATTCCAATTTTTAAATTATGGGCCTTTGAATAATTTCCTTCTTACCCAATTAAAACCCCACGTTCATAACGCACTTAAGAGGGTCATTTCTCATTTATAACATAGTCAAATACTTCCAAAAACTCTCTCAAGTCTCTCAAGCAACCAAATTTAGGGTTTCCAAAAGGTAGATCATCAAAGGACTAAAGGATGGAATTCTCTCCACAAACTTGGATATTTCAGGCATGTTACTCTTCCCAAATTACTAATTTGGTAAGAGCATATGTTTTAAAGTGTTTTTAGTATGTTATTGATGTGAGTTTGAAGCATGGGTTGAGGGTTTTGAATAGTTGTTGTTTATGTGGTGTTTCATGTTTGTCCATACATGGGTTATGTTTAAATGGTGGTTTTAAAATCGACTTGATGTAGGGGTATGGTGAATGAACAAGGGGATTGTGATTTCCCAAAAATTGTGACTTTTTAAGTGGTTATGATCTTAACTCCATAATGTGTAAGTGGTTTTGAATATGAAAAGTATTCATATTAAACTACTCTTAAACTATTTCATAATGTTATTAGTTAATGAAACATAATGATTTTCAAACTGAACCTTAAGTGGTTGTGTAATTCCCCAAGATAATGTATTATTTAACCAAGGAGATTATGAATTCCCCCTAGTGATGTAGTTGTTTTGGCATATTGATGTTACCTTAGCAAATGTACTTGGTATGACGATACCAACAATGTATGCCTTAATGTGTAATATGGTTCGATGAAGGGATTGTCTGATAAATCATTTAATTGGACTTTAATGAGGGTTGTGTAGCTGATTTGTGAAAGTTGAGGTATCGAAGGACCAATACTGGAAACCAAGATTGCCGATGTAGGGGTCTAAATTATCGGGTGGTCCGAGTCCCCCTTATTATTAGCATATGATTGGGATGTTTGAGCCCCCCATATTATGTTAAATGATTGGGCGTTTGTATCACCTCTATATGCCAAGAGGTTTGAGTCTCTGGTAGTGCATATGTATACCCTCTAGTTGGTGTGGCCATACGTACTATGGCCCTAACAGTTGGGGCAGTGTTAGGCCCATATATCCTGTGGATGCCTTCTTATGTTATGACGGCTAAGCTACACAATCAAAGCTAAAAGTACTAAAATGCATGTTAAGCCTTGTTTCCTATCCTGGCATGCGATATTTATTTGGATATGCATTTGATTATGTGCATTGGATTTGAATGATTTGAATTGTTCATCACGATATTATGTTATCTTTATCTGTGAGTTATATCCTAGTGTTCACCCCACTAACCATCTACGGACGTTATATCCCTATGCGATATAGGCGCCGGAGATACCTATACTTTTCCTACGCAGAGTTAGCTGGATCAGCTTAGTTCATCGATTTATTATGGTAAAGTGGTGAACTTACATTGTCCGGAAGACTTAGACACTTCATTTGTTATTATCATAGATTAGAATTAAGATTTTTCATTATCATCAGCATTATCATTATCATTGTCAGAATCTGGGACATGTCCCGACCAAGACTTGTTATGGTTTTCTTTTCATAGAGGGTTTTTTGGATTACTGTGGACTTGGGTGATGTTGGTAGGTTGTTTGTCTGGTTACGGATTTTTCGTTATACACATGATTTAAATATCATTAAGTTTATTTTTATAATATCTTGTTATATGTTCGAAATTTGACCGACCCTAGGGTGTTGTGTTCATTTGGTTGGGTGTAGGGGGTGGTCTCTGATCCATGTGGGACTTGAGATGCCCATCACGAATAGTCCTTGTTTAGGTTGTGATATCGATTGTAGAAGAAGTTGAATTCGTTAGCCACTAATAATTAATTACAAATGAAGCCTTTTGAGGCATTATTCATGTACTAGTCTATTTGGTTCTTCGATGGGAAAACATTATTCTTTCAAGGATAGAGTGGTGTTGTTTGTGGAAAGGACTTGGATGATGTTGGAGTCATTCTATGTAGTTTAGAGTAGACGACACGTTTGAAAAAATAGGAGAATAAAAGATTTATAGTTTGGAGTTGGTTGTATAGCTTATGCATTGGGTTGTCAGTAGCCTGGTTGAGTATTCACTTAGTTGTGCTCTTATAGGTGTGATGCCAGTATGCTTTAGTTTTGGTCTTGCATACTTCAGTCGAGCTCAGTTAAGTTGGAGGGAGGTCGACTTTTGACGATGAGTTCATGGTTATATGGAAAAGTGAAGTAAGGAAGTGAGTGTTAAAGGGATATGTTTAGTGGAATCCCTTGTAAGGATTATTTGGCATTGGAGGTTATCCGGGGGCCTTGGTGTGGCATGTGTGGCTAGCATCTCATCCTTTCAAGATTACGGGCTAATATAATCCTTGACTTTGAGGATGAAAGTCCTTTTAGTAATTGATGTTGTAATGACTATCTAGATCATTCTCTCTATTTCTGTGCATTTCAAGCATTTCCATACTAGCTGCAAATCATTTATGACTTGCTCTGACCGTTGATTTGGTTCTTGGGTAGTCCATTTAGGTTCAAGCCCATTTTCCTATTTTGGATCTTTTGAAGTTGAGAAATTGGGCTTTGGCAAAAACTTCTAGTAAACGACCTTGGATGAAAATTTTAATAGCCCGGTAAACTCTACAATGTGGATTTTAGGATTGACGGACCCCTGGCTGGGTCTCGAGGCTCCCAATCTCATTTTGGGCTATTGAGTGGAATTTGGTAAAACTAGATAGTGATCATGATTTACACGCACCCTAACCCATAGTTGTAGAACCATACTAATCTCAACTTTCACCAACTCAAGTGTTACTTTAGCATTCACCTTTATTAAATCTTAGCTTTAAAGAAGTGTAAAGGGTATTCATTACATCTTAAAACCGGTATCAATATTCAAAAACTAATGGAGTGCACAAACCTTTATTTATTACATCCCTAGGACCTAAAGTCACCGTGCAAGAATATCTAAGAGAAAAAACAAGTCTAAAGGATAAATGACTGTCCAAAACAAGAAACCAATACGAATGTCTTAGTCCAAACACAAGGGACGAAAATGATAAATTAAAGGTCCAAAGGTTTCCCAGTCAAATTACTCACTTTTGAAGCTGAATTTTGAACTAGTAACTAAAGGAGAGGTTTTTTCTCAGATGCCGCAACATGCTCTACACTCAACAAAAATAAGAGCACTGGTAGCATTTTCACAACAACACATACCGGTAGGCATCATAGGCCAACTCAACCCGACACCATACAATTAAGTAAATAAAATAGATGTAAGGCGATCATTACAGAACTTATAATCAATGATCGACAATAAAGTATGCAAAACACTTAAGGAGAATATAATCTCACAATCATGTACATTTACTCTTAGTCATATTCGGTCATCAAGTACTTTACAACATATGATCATAACTAAACATTCAAAACATATGAATGAATGTATAAATGCAAGATGTACACGTCATTACTTGCTCTTGTCATTCTCATCAACATCAACACCCTTGCATCAACATCATAATCATTCCAAACCTCATGAACATCATGGGGTGCATATCAATATCATCACTATCTCTATCAACTCAACCATACCAGTATGAATGAATATGCAATGTAGTTAATAACAATAAGTAGTTCTCAAAGGACTTCAATTCACAAATAAGAATAGAGTTAGGAAAGTGTAATTTCTACAATAAACCATAACCTACCTCAAATACTTGATCAAAGACACTTTTAAGAAAAACTTTTTCCTTTTTCTTCTCGTTTAATTTGTTACCTATCTACAACAACAAGAACACCCCTTTCAATAATTCATTTCCTTTTAACTACTAGGGATCAATGTCGACTAATTTTAACCATGAAATATCTCTATTTCATCATCTTAGAGTTTTCTATTTTTAAACGTCGTGAACCTTATTTGAATTTACATAAACAACTATAATTCTACAAGTATTGGTATTTTCTAACACCTTTGGATCATTATTTACTGAATTTATACTCATTCTCACCACTTTACCCTAATTTTATAAACTAGGGATAAACCCCAAATTCAACCATGAATTCGTTTCTAATGATTTTCTACGGTTATAAAAAGTAATTTCAAGCCTAGGGTGTAATAACTTACCTCCATTAATGAAAAACTCAAAATTTCCTCAAGAAATTGCATTCCCTAGAGATCCTTTGAATTACTTAGAAATTGAAGAATGAAAAATGTTTGGGCTTTTAAGTCTATCAAATTCTACATATTACCGCTACAATGGTTAATTTACTGATACAGTAGTTGATTTGCTGATGCATAAGTTAGTTTATCAATGCAGTGGTTTGCGCCATAAAACTAGGTATACTACAGTGATACCTTTTTCTATTATAGTGGTTTAAGGAAAAACTTGGGACCTCTCTTCAAATATGCTCATTTTATAACTTACTTCATAAATTACGGCATCGCAAACCAACCCCTCCATGGTAATCACCATAGCTGGAGTTCTATAAATCCATTTCAAATGCCAAATGTTGCTATGGCTCCCCAAACTCAATATTTATGTAATTATCATATCGATTACCACTACTAACCATAACATCACTACCATATTTCATTTGACTAACACACCTTCTACAAAAGTCCAATGCTAGATTAGCCCTAAAATTCTCAAAAATTGGCTAAGGGAAAACTAAGTGCGATTTTGTAATTTTGACCCCTCTTTCAGTGTAACAATAATTTGGGCCATTACATTAGATACTAATTTACTACACATTCATGTCCAAATGATAATTTACCCAAAAATACATAACATGGAAAAAGAATAGAGCATAGTTCAATGAATAAGTGTGGATATTGTTGGTACATGCCTTCCTCCATCTCACTTGTAGCCTCTTTAATACTATGTTTCCTCCATTGAAACTTCACACCAGGAATGAATTAGTTTCTTAACTTCCTTAATTCCTTAGATAACATTAAAATTGATTCCTCTTCAAAAGTCAAGTCCTTATCCATCAATTGAGGATCCCAACGAATTATGTAATTACCATCCTATGATATTTCTTTAGCATAAACACATATAATACTAAGTGAACCCCAAACATACTAAGAGGTAAAGCCAGTCTGTATGAAACCAACCACTCTCTTTAAAATATCAAAGGTTCCAATGTAGCTTTAGATCAACTTGTGTTTCTTGCAAAGCCATAATAAACCCTTCATAGGCAATACCTTTAAGATTACCTTCTCTCTGTTCTCAAACTTCACATCTCTCACCTCATTGTCTGCATACTTTTTTACTATCTTTGAGTCGCTACGAGCTTTTCCTATATGAATCTCACTTTTTCCATCAAGTCCTTAAGCATATCGGTGCCCTAAGAACTCATCTCCAATTCATCAAATCACCTAATTAGAGACATACATCTCCTACCATATAAGGCCTCCAAAGGGTCCAATCGATACTAGATCGATAGCTATTGTTGTAGAAAAATTCACAAAATATTAAGTATTGGTCCCGTTGACCCCCAAAGTCCATAACACAAGTCCGAAGCATATCCTTAAACACATATATAGTTTGATCTAAGTGTTCATCGGTCTGTGGATGGAAATTTGTAGTTAAATTAAATCTAGACCTCCTAATCCGACTGGAATTTCTTCCAAAAATTGAAAGTAAATTGAGTACCTATATCTAACAAAATAGAAACGCGCAGTCTGTGTAGCCTTACTATCTCTTTCAGAAAATTGTGGCCAACTTTGCCACGTTGTAATCTACTCTCAACAAAATGAAATGAGTCGACTTACATAACTGACCCACAATGAACCATATAGAATTAGACTTCCTCCAAGGTTTTGTAAAACCCACTTCCATTATAGAATGGGCATTCTCCAAAATGTACCACCAATTTTTCGGTGTTCACACCTAACTAGTTGACCGTTTTGACACTTGGTTACAAAATCCACAATGTCATGCTTAATTTTTTGCCACCAATAAGGTTTCCTTAAGTCACCATATATCTTGTTGGCATCTCGATGTATAAACTACTCAGAATTATGAGACTCCACCTTAATAATTGGAATTAAATTACCTACCTATGGTACGTACAAGCACTCCCCAAATCTTCAATGCCCCCTCATTATCAAGAATTGCCTCTCCTGCCTCCCCTAGGAATACTTTTTCCTTGAGTTTGCTTTGATTCTTGTCCCAAATTGCCTATTTTTTTATTGGATCATAGAACGCGGACCTAACCCATATATTTGCTAGCACCCTTCCTTCACCAATCTCCTACAATCTCAAAGAACTGTTAGCCAAAAACTTCACCTCTCTCGCCAATGTGTGCCTGAACACCTCCAGCAATGCTAAACTTTCCATGCTCACTAGTTTCTGACTCATTGAGTCTAACACTATTTGGGCTATTTGGGGGATATAGAATTGAGATGTCATAGTATTTGATAAACTCCATCCATTTTTTCTATCTTAAAGTTAGATCCCTGAGAGTGAGCATGTGTTGCAAACTGCGATGGTTGCTGAACATTTCACGCTTCACCCTATAGAGATAATATCTCTTAATTTTCAAAGAAAACACCACCGTTGCCAATTCTAAGCCATGCATGGGATAGGTTTTCTCACAACAATTCTGTTGTCTCAAGCATAAGCAATCATGTTCTGATACTACATCAAAAAAGCACCTAAACCCAACTATGATGTATCAAATATGCAATGAACTCCTTACCTTAATAGGCAGGGTTAGTATTGGGGCTGAAGTAAACAAGGTTTTAAGCTTTTGGAACCTCTCTTCACATTATCTTCTCGTACAAATGGAAATTTCTTCTGATAAAGGAAGCTACACAAATGTGGTAAAGTAATAATTATAAATGACACATAAAATAAATAACTCACCAATGATAGACAAATCAAACATAACCTAACTAGCTCCCAATAAGCCAGCTAGGAACACTGAAGAAGATAATTAACTAATCGTACCCCCATAAGTCGGTGGGACACACAAGGAGTAATTAATGAAAATAAACATAAATAATGCTTAACCAAATCTCATCCTACGAAATCATAGTATCTATCCACAGGTGCACCGGGTTTGAACCAGCACCAATGGGTAGTCATGAGAGTCCAAACGCCGGGCCTGAACCGGTAATGGTGGATAATAATGATAGCACACATGCTAGATTCATATCATAAATAGTGGGTAATAATGAGAGGTCACATATATAATATACAACAGAACTCATAATCAAATGTCGAACTCAAAACAGAACTCAGAGAAATAACAACTCACATCATAATCCGTACCAAAACTCCCAAATCATATAACTAGATGTCGGACTCGAACCAGAACTCATACTAACCATACCCAATTATAATATTAAAATCCAAACCATACCATAACAAATGCCAAAGTGGTACAAAAATTTGCAAATAATGAAGAAATAAAGTACCTGCTGAACCTATACAAAAACTAAAATACATTTAATCAGCCAGTCGCATATCTTGATTAAAAAGGTACAAATTCTAGGTTTCGTAACCTAATTTCACGCCCTAACATGATAGATGTTATATCATAATTAAAGGTAAGATATCAAAATATACAAGAATGGTGTTCTATCTGGATAAATAAGGTAAGTTATATATATATATATATATATATATATATATATATATATATATATAAGTTCAATATAAAGATATATTAAGTGTAGCCTTACCTGAACGCCAAAACTAAAATGTCTTTCCACAAAGCCTCAAAATAATGTCACTCGAAATCGGGCTTGACTAACTTGATTTCTTTTGGAAATCAAATATAATGTTAAAGTACATATTTTTCTAAGAAGATATGAAGAGTGTTGAATGTTTGCAAGCCTTTCTTTAAAGAACAATGATATATAATGAGTACAGGTTATATATATATATATATATATATATATGCTAAGTGTCGACTTAAAAGATAGATACTAACTAGAAGTGGCCTAACCAGTAACTTTTACTAGCATTTATGTTTTGACACTTAAAAGGTTTTGACACCTAATGTGACATTTGTCACGTATACATACATATTAATACATATTTATTAATAAATTTAATCCCATTATATATATATTCAGGATTGCATAGGTTCGTGGTAAAATAAACATAAAATTTAAATACATCATAATTAGTAGAAAATTATTTTTAATAAGCCCTCTATTATATATTAATAATATTTTGACATATTTAGATTTACTATTATCCGCTTAAAATATTAATAGACTATAGAAAAGCTATTATAAAATAACATAAACATACCATAACTTAGAGAATTTTGTCAATATCAAAAATATTTTAGAAGGGTAATAAATTATATTTCTACAAAATATCATTTTAAATTAAATATTCCACAATATACTAAATATCACTAAATTTAATCAAATGAACTGCCTGGGAACTGAACTATAAGTCCCAACAAGTGATAAATAACTTGAGACAGTTATACAAAAGTTCTAGATATTGAAAAATTTATGAAAATAAAACAAAATGACTGTGAGGTTCAGTATAACATCCACTACTAAAAGGACTTTCGTCTACGAAAGTAAAGCATAAGGACATACATGAGGGCCCAAACAAGTAGGGATATTAGGTGTGCATATCACTATCGATCTCAAAAATAACCTCCTCCACTAGACCGTGATGCCACTGAACCTTAAAGACTATAATGTCCTTGGGGCACAACAATCTGACATCTTAGGCCAAAATGGATGTTGGCTCCTCTACAAAAGCCAACCTCTCATCCAACTGGCAGCACGTGCAGCTCATTTGGAATATACTTTCATAACATAGATATAGGGATCACTAGGTTAATGACTCAGAAGAAAGGAAGTAATGCCAACACATAAGCTACCAACCCAGCTGTCCGTAGAATCTCAAAGGGTCTAATATACCTAGGGATAAGCTTGCCCTTCCTCCTAAACCTCATCACACCTTTCATGGGAGATACTCATCGGAAGACCCTGTCACCAACTCTGAAACTTAATGGATGATGTCTACAATCAGCATAACCCTTTTGTCTACTCTAGGTTGCTCAAAGCCTATCCTGAATTACCCGAACTCGATATAATGACTCATGAAGTAGATCTATGACACAAGGCTTACACTCCAAAGTCTTAAACCAGACAATGGGAGATCGACATTGTCTACCTTATAATGCCTCAAAATTACGCCATCAGAATACTCTAATAAAATTTATTATTATATGCAAACTCCACAAAAAGGTAGAAACTGGTCCAACTGACCCCTAAAATCCAACACACAAGTGTGGAGCATGTCCTCCAAGACCTAAATAGTCCGTTCAAACTGCCCATCAGTCTGGGGGTGAAATGTAATGATAAGGTCAACCTAGTTACCCAAATCCTCCAGAAACATCCTCTAGAAGTTAGAAATAAATTGAGAGCCTCGATCTAAAATAATTGACACAGGGACCCCATGCAGTCGCACCACCTCCTGAATATAAATATGTGTAACCTCTCAGCACTGTAGAAAACTCGAATAGGGATAAAATTAGAAGACTTGGTCAATTAATCTACGATGACACAAATGTTATCATCACTACAAGAAGTGCGAGGTAATCCACCTATGAAATCCATAATAACTCACTCTTACTTCCACTGGATAATAGGTAGTTAATGAATCAATCCACCACGTCTTTAATGCTCGATCTTTACCTACTGACAAAAAAGGCATCGATCCACAAACCATGCTATATCTCTCTACATACCACTCTACCAGTAATGTTGACTCAACTCCCTATACATCTTAGCTTTCCCTAGTTAAGTCAAGTATCTGGAGCTATAAGTGCCTTAACTGAATTAAATCTCCAACCCTTTAAACACAAATAGGACTGTCAAACCTTAGGACACCCTCAAAATATAGGATATCCCTCTGAGGCTCACCTCTAAGCACCTTCCCTTACACGTTACGAAGCCTGCTATCCTCAAACTAATGACCCTTAATCTACTCCACCAAGGTAGATATAGCCTTAACGCTACAAATAATCCTTTGAGGGTCAAAAATATCCAATTGAACTATCAAGTTAGCTAAGGACTAGATGTCCAAAGCCAACGGTGGTTGCAAAACTAAAATGAAGGCCAAGCTACCCATACTCATTGACTTTTGACATAAGGCACCTACTATCATTTTGCCTTGCACAGATGGTGGAGAATTGAGATATCATAGTCCTTCAGCAATTTAATCTACCTTGAATTAAGATCCTTATGGGTTATAATATATTGAATACTGTGGTGATCAGTAAATATCTCACACCAAATCCCATTCAAATAATGCCTCCAAATTATAAGCCCAAACATTACCGCTGCCAACTCCAAGTTATGGGTGGGGTAGTTGTGTTCATGTACCTTCGGCTACCTTAATTCATATTCAATAACACGGCCCCGCTATATCATAACACACCCCATACCAACACCAGATGCATCAAAATAAATAGTAAATACTTTACCTTTAATCAGAAGAGTGAGAACAAGAGTTGAAGTAAGTAAATCCATAAGTTTTAGAAAGCTCACCTCATAATTTGTAGACCGCTAAGACAAAACCTCTTTCCTGGTCAATCTGGTCATAGGGACTACAATAAAAGAAAATCCCTAAATGAATCGACGAGAGAAACCTACCAACCCAATAAAACTATGAACTTTAGAAGGTGTCGTAGGCCTCACCCAACTATGAATAACCTCAATCTTTGTCCGGTCCACCATAATACTGTCCTTGGATATCACAACCCCAATAAAGCAATAGATTCAAGCTAAAACTCACACTTTGAGAACTTGGCATAAATCAGGTGATCCCTCAAAGTATGGAGCATATTCCTCAAATATTGCTCGTATTTCTCCCTACTCCTCAAATATATTAGAATGTCATCAATAAATACTATCATAATGGAGTCCAAATATGACCTGAACACATAATTCATCAGATCCATAAGAGTTGTCGGGGTATTTTTCAACCCAAAAGACATTACCAGGAACTCATAAAGTCTGTAATGAGTCCTAAAGATTGTCTTAAGAATGTCCATAGCCCTAACACTTAAATGATGCTAACCATACCTTAAATCTATCTTATAAAGCACTCTTTTACCCTAAATCTAGTTAACGAATCTTTGATACAAGTTATAGGATACTTATTCTTCATAGTCACCTTTTTTAATTGCCAGTAGTCGATACACAAATACATAGATTTGTCTTTCTCTATAAAAATAGAATTGGAGAACCCTATGTCAATACACTAAGTCTGATAAAACCCTTATTGAAAAGATTTTAAATACGATAATTCAGCTCTTTCAACTTGGCAGAAGCCATATGATAAGGAGCCATAGAAATAGGTTAAGTTCCTGGCTCAAGGTAAATAATAAACTCTATATCATGCTCAGGAAGAAAACCAGTTAGGTCGGTCAAAAACACATCAAGAAACTCGCGAACAATAGGGATAGAGTCAAGCGATGGACTCTCAGAATTAACATCTTGAACATAAGCAAGAAATCACTTACAATCCCTCAATATTAGTCTCCTAGCTCAAATATAAGAAATAATCCCCACCGGCATATGGCTAACAGAACCCTACCACACAACTGGGGTATGCTAGGTAAGGCTAAAGTAACGATCTTAGAAAAATAATCTAAGATTTCATAGTAAGAAGATAACTCATCCATGCTTAGAATCACTTCAAAATCTACTATATCTAGAACAATAGATCAATCTGAGTATTAAAATCTCAAATGATCACCAAAAAAGATCTATATAACCAATCCATTACTTAAGAATCACCCACAGGGGTAGGTATATACAATGGCAAAGATAAAGACTCCAAACATAAACCCAACTGCAAGGCAAAATAAGCAAAAACATATAAAAATATAGAACTAAAATCAAATAAAGTAGAAGCTAGCTGATGGAATATGGAAATCATACCTGTGATCATAGCATCTAAAGCGTAATCCTATGGTCTACCTAGTACAACATACAATTATAATGACCTAGATTCTTATCCTCTGAAAAATTCTTGACTTGTATGCTCACTGCCCAGGTAATGACTCACCTATTAAGTTGTGAAGACTCATTATGAGTCAAAGGGCTCAAATTGCGGGTAAACCAGTGAGGAATGCCAAAGTTTCTATTGATGTCATGATTGGTCCCCTACGAGTTATAAGGTGAGGTCATGAGTCATAAGGAATGACTCGTGCACAAACCAGTAGGTTTTTCTAGGAAATGCGTCTACCCAGATGTCCCGAGTTGTGACGTGACTATAGCGACTGGGGATAGTTTTTCTACACGTTCTCATTAAGAGCAAATTGGTCTTTTCTTCCATCAAACTTATTTTCAATGACATAAAACACTCTTGTATCCCTAATATCATTAAATTTCATAATATAAACATTATATTTCTCTCAAAATTCCCAAGTTATGAAAAACTAGGGTTTTCTAGGGATTAGGTATTCAACCTTTTAATTTATAGTTTCTATTTAATTGTTTTGGTATCCCAGGCATCTACCTCTTCCCTAAAGCTTATTTTATTAAAATTATGTGTTTAAGATTATTACCCATGTGATTAAATTGTTGATTTGGAAATTGTCTTGAGGGCGTTTGGGTACTATTGATTGAATTGCATTTCTCATGTCTTTTATGAATCATTTATGTTTTGAATTGGTAGCTTTGAACTAATTGGGTGCATGGACATGGTAAATAGGAATAGGTGTTCGAGGAATCCCCCAAATTGATTTGATAAACTTTCAGAGGTCTTGGATACCCCAAACTTAATGGATTTTTATAATTGAATTGGTAATAACCTCAACCCAACCTTATCAAATTGACTTTGAAATATAGATATATGCTTATTGAAATCAAATTTGAAACTATTACATTGCATAAAAGGATAATGAAATACAAATAGCTTTGAAAGGCCTTTATGGCTATTACATAGTTTTAATTGAACCTTGGGGGTCATGAATTCCCCCATGTTAATGGCTAATAGGACCATGGGGGTCATGGATTACCCCAAGTTAGTGAATAATTAGACCATGTAGGTCATGGATTCCCCTAAGTTGATGGTTAATGGAAGTGGCATAATGATATTATCTTGCAATTATAATTGGCATGGCAATACCAATAGTAGGTGCCTTAATGGATGGTCCTTGGTTTAATGAATAGGATTGAATAATTATTTTAATTGGGCTTAAAAGAGGGTTGTATAGCTGGCCATTAAAATGGAGGTTTCGAGGGATCGATACTAGAAAGTAACATTTTCTGATATGGGGGTTAGTCTTCATATTTGTGTGCTTATATCACACCATATATATATCATAGATTGTCAAAGTGTTGTATATTCCCAGGTTTTCCTTGGTACCTCTAGTTCATGCAGCTAACACACAATGGGTCCCTTCTAGTGAAACAGCCTGGCCTATATATCTGTGGGTACCTTTATGACAGTTAAAGCTACACAGTCCAAGTTAAGTATTTAAATCTAATGCTAAACCTTGTTCCTTATCCCGGTATTTTATATATATTTGTACGTACACTGTGTGCATGTAATTTTACTATGATATGGAACTTCACATTATTTTTTCCTTCCCTAAGTGACACGCTCAAGCTCACCCCGCAAACCATCCCCAGATATAGTATCTCCACGCGATGAAGGGTCCAAATACACTTTAATTTCCTTGTGTAGTTATAGGTGATTTTTGAATTAACTATGAGTTAGCTTTGAAGTAGTGAGCTTCCATTATTCAAAAGGCCCTTATTTCATAGTATCTTTGCTTATGTCTTAGACTATTTTGGTGGGTGTTTATGTCTATGGACGGGGGCATATCCTAACTTAGGTTGATTTTTGGTTTCTTAGAGGCTTTTGTGGACAAAGTGTGAGTGGATTGTGCTATAGATTCTTAGATCCCTCTTATTATTGATTTATCTATCTTGTTATAAGTTCAAAACCCATCCATATATTGTTATATATTTGAAACTCATTATCTTGTCGTATATTTGGAACTCATCCACCACTAGCTATATTATTTTTTGGTTGGCTAGGCTAATAAGGATGGTCTTTGATCTTCGCCGACTTCAGATACCCATCACGACTATGCCCTAGTTTAGGTTATGACAAGCTTACTATCAGAGCCTAGGTTCATGGTCATTGGGTGTCCCCAAAGCCGTGTTAAGTAGATCTCTATTAGGAGTACGTAACATACCACACTTATAAGGAAGATGATACGAGGCATTTAGGAATATTTACCTTTCTTGTGATCTATGTTTTTGGCCATACAGTCTACGGCTTTAAAAATTCCACTAATTTTCTTTTGCTAAAATTTTAGATCAAGCCTCCTCGAAGATCTTATACTAATGAAAACACCTCTATACCCCATGAGTATAATCTGGATGGAACTCGCACTATTTACAGAGTTCATACCTAGTCTAGGGTTCCTGCTCCTGATTGTACTGCCTCTCATGGAGTTCTGTTGGTCCCTACCAATCTTTCTCATCTTCATACACTAATAATGTTCCTTCAACCACTGCCCTAAGGAGATATTTTTGATTTTTAGTTTTGGTGATCTATTAATTTGTTGACTCAGTTGGTGACTTCTTAGTCTTGTCATCCTGACCATTTTCGTTCTGTTGCTCCATTTTTTGAGGTCACTAGAGTTGGATAGTTTAAGGTTGAATTTTTAAAACTTTACTAGATCTAGGGTTGAGGAGGATCCTCAAGGGTTCATTAATGAGATGGAGAAAATTTTTGGGTGATGCATGCTTCTAACTTTAAATATGAGAAATTTGTTGTATATCAACTAAAAGATGTGGCATATCAAAGGTACGAAGATTAGGAGTAGTTAAGGGGTGATGATGCATAATCGGCTATATGGGATAAGTTTTTGGGTTCCTGTTTGGATCATTTCCTTTCTTAGTAGTTGAGGAAAGCAAAACATGAGGAGTTTGTAAACTTAAAGCAAGAAAGGATGACTGTGAAGGAGTATGCTTTGACATTCTACCATCCATCTCATTATGCCCTAGAGATTATGGCTAGTATGAGAGCGAGAATGATGAAGTTTTCTTTGGGTTTGTCTCAAGACATGGTACTTGAATGTAAGGTTGTTATATTGAATAATGACATAGATATCTCTAGGATTGTGGTGTATATACAGCAGGTTGAAAATAAAAATAAGAAAAAAAATAGAAATAAGAGAGAAGTGGAATAAGAAGTTCAAATATTTAGAGCTGGGTAAAGGCCAACAGAATAATGGTATAGATGGTAGCTAGTGGGGTAAGAAGAGGACTTGGGAAAATATCAACTCATATTCGTCGGCTATTTCTCCATATCTTGAGTCATCTGGTGATTGTCCCTTTCAGGGTGGCAGTGCTTTTAAGGAACAAGGTGCTCAGTCTCAAGCTAGTAGAGTTTAGTCAGCCCTACCCTATCCTCCTTGTCGATTTTGCGGTTAGCTTTATTGTGGTTACTATGTTGGGGGAGGAACTTGCATTTTAAATATTTCCAGCTAGGTTATATTCAGAGGTATTATCCTTCAGCGAAGGTAGCCATTAGGTTAATAAAGTTCTAGTTGTCATTTCATCAGCTCTTTCACCAAAAGGTGCTGTTTTTTGTACTAGCACTAGTCAAAATCATCTTTATACTTTTTTTACCAATTGGGAATTTGAGGCATCTCTTGATGTTGTTACTGGTACTTGGAAACTATTCTCTTGTAATGTAAATTGTCTCCTTGATTGAAACACCCTTGGTTCTGAAATTTCCTGGGTTTTGAATAAAATTTAAGAGGGGGTGAATTCAAAATTTCTGTGAGTTGACTATTGACTCCTCACAGTCGACTTACCTGTAGATCAGTATAGTTCAAATCAGATTAGATTTTAAACAAACATATAAATAAATAACTGACTTTAAAGTATGGAACACGAAAACTTATCCTGGTTTGGAATACCAATGTGGTGCCTACTTCTAGTTCCCTTGGGTTTCAATGTTTCCTTAGATCTCTCAATGTTGGTATCGATTACAATGATGAGAAATAAGTTTTTAAGACTTATTTTGTTCTTCAGATTTTGTGACATAGTTTCAGTTTGTATTACAAAGTTGACTCAAAGCTATTCTTTATATAACAATTGTAAGCTAAAGATCATAAATCTTTGTGAGACTAAGATTGAGACACTTTGAGATTTCTTCATGAAGTTGTACAACCTATGTCTATCTTTATTCTTCTTCTTTTATAGGCTTCAACTGCTACACTTCAAAAGAAAACCCAAGAGATTTTTTCTCAATCAAGGATTTGTGTGTGATTCCTTGATTAAGGGATTACACCATAGAGTATGTCCAAATTAGATATGTCCATACATGGTGCACATGTCCATACATGGTGCACCCTTCATAGTGGTGCATATCTATATCAGATATGTCCATATAGAGGGTGTGATCTTCTTTCCTTTATAATAGTTTTGATTTATTTATTTGCTATAAATCTAGGAAATTGATGGTCCGTGATGAAAGTTACTTCAATCTTTGGGTGATATTCTTTCCTTCTGCCTTTGATCCATTTTCCATGAATCTGGGAAGTTGGTGATTTGATTGATTCTCTTTTCCTTTCTTCCTTTTTTGGATCTTCTAATTGATTCCTCAAAGATCTTTTCAATCTTTAGCATATCTCCTTGCCTTATGTCCATCAGTGAAGATCCTTAAATATCCTACAAATTTCTAATCATTAGTTTTTCATTATTAAAATATAAAACATAATATTAGAAGGCTAACATTGAACTCTCTGTCCATCATACGACACAAGGTTATTAGTCGTATGATGTGTGTACGGTTTAGGGGGTCTTGGTCATATATTTCTCAGTGTGGTTTTGGTTAGTTTCTATCCAAGGTACGAATATACATCATAAGGGTCACATGGAGATGGTACGAGTGGTATAGTCCTATTCATATGTTGTCTAGTGTCCAACCCCTTTGATTCTATCTTGAATACGGTTTTAGGATACTAGTCATATAGAATGGGTACGCTTAGGCAAAGAGAGTGTGAAGTCCAACCTACTATCCTGTGTATGAGTTAGAGGTACTACTCGTATGATGGGGCATGATTGAGGTGCCCAATCCGTACCCACCTACGCTCATTTTTTAGATTTTTAGCTGAGTGTATTTTAGATATCTCCCCTCTTAATTTTTTTTGACTCCATGACTTAAAACAATATTGGAATTTTATTTAACCTATTATTCTTAATCAAAAACACTTTAAACTCTCTCAAATCTCTCTCAAGATTTTGGTTTAAGGAAAAGTCTAGGGTTTCCTCAAGGAGGTTAATTAGGGCTTTCAAGGGTGGTTTGTCACCGTCTTCTTTGGTATCTAAGTCATGTTACTCCTCCTCCATTGTTATTTCAACTAAATGCATGTTTTAATGGATAGTTTTCATGATTTATTTGTGGGTATTGTTGGTTTTGAATTGTCTATTAGGGGTTTTGGTTGTTAATGGATGAATATTTTTTTTCTATGTTTTCTTATGGTTTTCATATTAAAGATATGTAATTGAACATGTGGTTCCATGGGAATGGTCAATTGGTATTTGGTTTTGGTTTTGGAAATTGTATACCCTCAACATATTTGATAAAATGTCAATGAGAATAGTTTTTCTACCTAGTTTGAGTTTTATGAAAACTATTGCATTGTATAATTTGTATGGAAGCTAAATTGGTTTAAATGATTTTAAATAATTTAGTAATGCCTTAGTGGCCATGGTTTTAGTAAATTGGAAATCATGTGGAGTACATGGTAATCCCCTAAGGATTGGCTAATCACATTGCTTGCAAGCTATGATCGGTGTGACAATACCAGTTCATGATGCCTTAGTAATTAACTCTCGAATTGGTGGTTTAGTTAAGTGCTAAAGGTTTAAATTTGGCAATAATGGAGGGTTGTGATTGCTAACCATAAATGTGTGAGTCCAATGGACGGACACTAGAAACTCATTTTTGCTGACATGAGTGTTGGTCATGGTGACCATATATTTGTGGGGTAAACGAGAATCCCCTAAGTTAATACTTGTATATATCTATCATGGAGGGCGAAGTGTACATGAGAATCCCCTGCCCCTAGTATATCTCTAGTTTGTGTGGCCACACATACTGAGGCCTATTTAGAGGGTAACACTGGACCCTTATAGCTTGTGGGAGGTTTTAGGATGGTCAAGCTACACAACCCAGGTTAAAGGTTTTAAATGAATGCTAAACCCGATTCCCTTTCTCAGCATATTATTACTCTTGTTGAGTAATTGATGGGTATTATTACTCTTGGTTTAAATTGTGAATATACATGTTTTAATGATGGTTTTGCACAGGCTGCTTGGTAATTATGGTTTAACAATTGGGTCATGTTTAACCCTAAAATTGTTGGTTTTGGTCTTGGTAATGGTATGCCCTCAACCTATTTTTGAAAATGTCTAAGAGAACATACTAGTCACATATTGAATCATGATTTGAACTAAGGCGTTGGCCTAAAGATTTTGAATCATTAGTAAATCGTTTTGTGAAGGCCATATTGGCGATATGTTGATCTAAATTGTAACCTTAGTAGTTTATTGGCTAAATGGATTTGAGTCCCAACACATTGAATCGAATTTATATCCTTGTTAGACAACGGATTCGAGCCCCAAAAAACCAATTAACTTATAAAGGTAATGGCATATGGTATGCTTGCAAGTGGTGTTGGTAAGACGACACCAATGATACGCCTTGTTAAGTAATTGGTTTAATGGTTGTCTATGTTGAATGGATGTTTTAGTTGGGCTTTAAAGTGGGATATGTAGCCAGGCCATGAAAGTGGTGTCCGAAGGACTAACACTAAAAACTGCGCTAGCCAGTGTAGGTGTCTTTATGACTGGGTAGTTTGAGTCCCCCGAATAAATATATAAATGGGAGGTTCACGCCCCCCTTAATACATCTATTGGTGCTTAACTAACTTTGATTATGCCAGGAGGTTCAAGCCCCCTATATAGGTATATATGGTTATGGATATTCTCTGGTTCGTGTGGCTACACACATTGGGGCCCTTCCTGCTAGGGAAGAGCTGGGATCATATAGCTCGTGGGTGACTTGGTATATAATGGTTATGCTAAATAGCCTAGGTTAATATTTTCAAAGTTTATGTTAATCATGTTCCCTATCCCAGCATGATATATATGTATATGTATGTATTGCATTGGTTACATGCATTTGTTGATTGGTTTTGAATAATGTCATTACTCTATTTTTATCTATGAGTTACATATTTGAGCTCCAACCACTAACTATCTTTGGATGTTGTATCTCCACACAATGCAAGGACTAGTCATACTATCACACCTCCTGCTCAGTGACTTGGATTCGGGGATGGCTTGTGTTGACTTAAAGTAGTGAGCATCCTTACTTTAAAAGGCTTTATTTTTGCTTTGTTTTTTCTTTTGTCTTTATTGGTCAGACTTGGATATTGAATTTGGCTATGGTTGGAGGCATGTCCCGATCAGATTATCTTGGATTTTTTAGAGGCTTTAAATGGACAAACTGTGAACTTAGTTATGTTATGGAATGGAATGATTATGTTATAGTTGTTGGTTTTGTTTGGATGGTTTGACTTGGTTGGGTTGGTCTCAGATATAGACTTATCCTAAAGTCATTACAGTTTGAATTACACAACTTGTTATATGTTCGAAATTTATTCGACTCAGGGTATATGTTGTTTGATTGGATTGGGTATCGAGGGTCGTATCCATTTCCTGTTGAACTTGAGATGCCCATTACGATAAGGCCCTGGTTTGGGTCATGTTATAGTATTAGTTTTTGGTATCCAAAGCAGGTTTATATAGTGAGTATTTATTTCCATAGATTGAGTGTTGGTTTACCAGATTCAGACTTAAATCATACTTTTCTAAGGTACCCAAGGTTTGGCTACCACTAGTACTCCTTCCGACCTTACTAAGTTATTAGTTGGGCCTTGATGTATTATACTTTCCTAAAAGATATGTATTTGATAACTTGTATCTTTAGTTGGTGGTTTCGCTCTATGGTGATTACGTTCTTGGATAATATTTCAGTTTCAACCCTTCTAGGAACTATTAGATATATGCTTAGTCTCTAAAGTGAGATTGATTTTGATATTTGATATTCCTAAATATTTCTTAACTCCAGTTATGTTATTTTAATCTTGAATAAAAACTTGGGACTGGCGATTGATTTTGGTATAGGGATGGTTGCTTGCTAATAGGATCAATTTGGGTGGCTGAGGTCGAGTAGTTCAGCTTCGGTGTTAAGATTATAGCAATGAGTTGTGCAGCTTGGTTGAAACTTATTTTTTAGGTTTTGATATAGTTGGAAGTTCACTAAAAACTTGAGTAGGCCTACTTGTTATCTACCAGCTCAATCTTTGTAAGTCCTAATTGGTTGTACTTCATAGATGTTTGAAAGATGGTCTGTTGGCACATGGTATTGGTTTTTTTTGTTTTTGAATTTGGTTCTCAGTTTTTGTTGGAATTTTGGAAGCCTTCTCGGTGGAAGATGTGTAACCAAGTTTGGTTAGCATAGTTTCACCTATAATCTGTGGAAAATTAGAGAGAGAATCATTTAGTTTTGAGATATTTTGTGTAGAAATCATGACCAATGATGCTAAAGGTCATCTAGACCAGTTAGTAGCTTGGTAGAGATCATAGACATTGGTCATCACCATTTGAGTATTTGGGTAGACCTATTAGGCATTGATCCTATTAGAGCCCATATGGAATTTTTATCGGTCAGCTTTAGTTTTTCAACATTAATGCAATGTGATTACATGGTCAGGACTCGGATGCGCAGAGGAGATTCTGTGTAGTTTAGAGTAGATATCAGATGGAAGGATAAGAGAATGCAAGATTTGGAGTTAGATGAACGGTTCATATTTTGGATTTTCTTTAGCTTTGTTACATTATCACTTGGTTATGCTAGTATTACTGTGATGTCAGCATGGTGTGATTTATGTTTACGTGCTTCAATCATGCTCAATTCAGTTCGACGCTAGTTAGTTGACTTAAGGCTGAGTTTTTAGTTATTTGGGAAGTGAAATTAGGTTATGAAGGAAAAAGGAATACCTTTAGCGAAATCCCTTGGAAGTTTTAGATAGCCATAGAGGTTATCTACGGAGTCTTGCTCGGGGCATGCAGTCCCAATACCTTATTTTTTTTTCAGATTTTGAGCTTTTTCATCCTTTGACTTTCTAGGACAAATATCCTTTTAGTAGTGGATATTATAATGACCCTCTAGGCTATATTCTTGATTTCCACATGTTTTTTTTTTGTTTTGTACCTTCTCACAGAGGCTATAGGTCATTTATGACTTTCTAAAAACACCGGTTCAACTTTCGAGTAGTTTGCTTGGGTTTACACCCATTTCTTATTTTAGAGCTTTTGAAGTTAAGTAATTGGTCTCAGACCAACACTTTTAGTAAACAACCTCGGATGAGAATTTTGTTAGCTTCGTTAGCCCTGGAATGTTTATTTTAGTATAGAGAACCCTTAGTCTAGGTCTAGAGGCTTCTAAACTCATTTTACGCTATTGCGTGACTTAGATGAAAAAGGAACAATAAGTGTGGGACCTATATTAGATCAGAAGGAACTCGAATGGAAATTTTAATGATTCCATTGAGTCTGAAATGTCAAATTTTTTATGGTAGCATAGTTAACTTGCAAACATAGGGTTCCAAATAAATCCTGAGCACCCAATCACAGTCCACAAAGACTTGGCTCCTTACTAGTTTACCAGCATCTAGTGTAGACAAGTTTTTTTCTACATATTCATGAGACTTGGCCGTATTTGTGAGGGTCAAGAAATTTTGAACTTTGCATTAGTGATCTTGATTTCACATTTGCAGGGAGTAAGACAATCTGTCTAGCTCGACTTTTACTCATTATGTTCACAGTGGACCAGCCATGATCACAAAGGCCTAATTTAGGCTGGCATATCCTCCAAAAATCATGCACACGTTCAAAAAGGGCATTTTTTATCTATGTAACTCCCTCTTTCCTGATTTTTCATTCATTTCCAACACTTTTTCCAACATTAGTCGCCCTTACAGTTTGGAAATTATTAGGATTTTATCTTGTTGAGCTTAGGTATGTTAGCCTATCGTCCCTTGTTCAATTTATATTATTTTTGTGTTATTTCATCTTTAAAATTAATTTAAGTCTTGAATTTAGGGTTAGTTTCCTTGAGCTTATGGGGATGATTTGGACCTTATTTATGATCCACTCATGCTCAACTTTTCAAATCACATCCTTATGACAAATTAAATTCAGGAATTCTGTTAGCGGGCTCCATGGGCCTATCTTTTACCCGATTTTAGGTCTGAATTTTTAAATTTCAATATGGTTATTATTTACTCGTACTAACATCTAGATGATTTTTTTGATAGTACGATAATATTTCGTGATCGTGGACCAAGGAAGAACAATTCATGAATGCATCATGATCACAGGGGCCTTGATCACGATCATGAAGGAGGAATTGTATCTAATTAGGTTGGTCCATTTTCTTATGTCGGACTATAATCGCTTCTTTGTGATTATGATGAGTTTGGTTCAAAAAGCATTACAAATATGATGGAGGGCATGCATTCACGAAGAAAGATCGATGTCACTATTTCTAAATTTCCTTTTCTGAATAAAGACCCTGTTATTCAATTTTTTAAGCTTAGGAACTCATTTTGGGAGATTCAACAAGAGATGTTTGAAATGCATTAGTTGGGTAAGTTTCTAAACCAATTTGCTAAAATTTTTAAATAATTATTTCATGATTTTATATTCAAATCTTGGTCTTTCAACTTTAGAATTTGGTATTTTCCCATAAAGTAAGAAATGGTATTTTGAGGATTTTTAAATTGATTCCAACTTTATTTTTTAAGAGAATTAGATTTGAACTCCTTAAATCATGGGAAAATTAATTTCAATAAAACTCCAATTTTGTCCTTGGAAACTCGGGATTAACTTTTTGGTTGACTTTTGAGACCCTTAAATTTTACTATAGCAATATGGGTGTTTATATATTTATCCTTTTACGTAAAATTTATATTTTACAAGATTTGGCTCATTTAGAGATTTTTCGTAAGGCCAAGACTTCGGTTTTACTTTGGGATTCTCCTTTTGTAATACCCCGCAAGATCCTAGCCAATTTCTATCTATTATTTACATGTTTAAAGGGGTGCAAGGCATTTATTTTACACTAAGTACAAGGAATTAGCCATTTTAAGATCCCAAGAATGCGAACATTTTATTTTTTACCTTCTCGAGTCTAAAACATTGATTTTTAAGTTAAAATGTGTTTACGAATATTAAAAGGGTCATTTGGGAGATTTTAGAAATTTTGGAATAGGTTCAGGGTGTTTTGGACCACGAAGGCAGAATGCCTCCACGAGGCTGGTTTTTCCTACCTTATTATTAAACATCCACGGGGGCATTTTAGTCATTTTCTCTCTCCTAAATCACCCAACTGATGAGTTAAAAGCCCAAGTAGGGCATTATTTGCCCTATTCCCCATCAGTAACCGACGTAAAACTCATCCCCAATCCCAAATAACACAAATTTCAAGTTTCTCCCAAGGATTCAATCATTCAAGGTCTTAATTCCAAGCCTTTCTTCTAGAATTCAAGAAACTCAGGTATGTGTGGTATTCATCAACAGGTTCCATCCTCCCATTGAGTCCCAAAAATTCCTTTTACTTAAGTGTAAATCTTTATTTCTCTTGTTATGAAAATTCCAATGTTAAGCATGAATTTACTTGATTCTCTTTTAACAGTTTTGAATACAAACTATGAAATTGTGCTGCCCATGTGAGCTATACTCTTGCATGTCTTATAATCTTAGTCATCCATATCATGTTCATTGATTCCATGCCAATTTATCAAGTTATAAACTAAACTACATGAGGATGTTGTCCTCCCAAGTGAGATGTACTATGTTTTTGGTCTATGATCATGAAATTTCTTACTAGATTTTGATGATTTCATTGTATTTAAAATATCATTATTTGGTGATAGAGAGTTATCAACACCCGATAACTATTTGTTTATATATATTTCTATTTTCAAGTATAAAGTTAGTCAGATCATGATTCTTATCATCATATCCAAAATATTATAGTTATGTTGAGCATTTATCAGTTGTGGTGTCTAGTTAATTTAGCACCGAATGAACCCAGGGATGGGGGCTCACCTTCCTCTAAAGGGTGTGACCTTTAGTCGTAGTCCCTGAGTTCTAGAACTACTTAGCCAGCGTAGGTTTTTAAGAGGTCTTCCTTCCAGTTGAGGGTTGATACTCTCTTAAGGGAACCTACTAGTAGAGGGCGGCTCCCTAGTCTTTTGGAACATATTATTAATTAATCTACAAATCTAGTTTCAGTGCTGGTGGTAAGGTATTGATGCCCTTCCAACTGGGGTTACAAGTAGGACCTCAATTAGCTCAGATTAGGGTATGTCGGTTACATAATAGCTCCTACTATTTCAGTCAGGTATCCAGATTATATCAGTTCAAGTTTGCATGACCAAATGTTCAGCTTATCAAATTGTATTTATTTTTTATATTCATGCATTCATGTTCAGTATCTATATACATTTCAGTTAGTACCTATCTTACAACCATTACATTCAAAGTACTGACCACATATCTTTTTTGTGCTATATTTATTTCACAATATAGGTTGGGATTCTTTGTTCCTCGATTACCCTTAGTCAGCTTAGTACCACTCAATAGTAGTTATGGTGAGTCCTTATCCATAGAAGACAAGTATTTATAGTTATGTTCCATATTTGCATTATTCCAGTCAATTAGAGTTAGTTGGGGGCTTATCCCATCAACTCCTTATGTCTTATAGGCTTAGAAATATTTAGATATTCAAATATTCAGATAACTTTTTTGTTTTATCAGTAGTTTCAGACATGCTAAATATTATTTCAGTAATATATATTGACAGTGTTTGATCATTTTATCTTCTGCACATGATGTCTTAGTATTATTTTGTATAGTGTTCATGGCAGGCACCAGATCATGGGCTAGCTTGGGGTCACTTGTAGCCTTAAGCATCGTGTCACGACTAGGAGGTAGACTTGGGTCATGAAAAAACTTAGTATCAGAGCCTAAGGTTTTAAAGTGTTCGAGGGTATCTAAAAGTTCATTAAGTAGAGTCTTGTGCATGGGTATGAAGCATGCCACACTTATGGGCAAGAGGCTACAAGACATTTAGGATGGATTTCTTTCTTTATGTGTTTATATCATGCGAAAGAGCATAAGCTCTATTGAACTTCTCTTTTTTCAACCCATTCTTCTTCTGTTTATAGAAAATGTCTCCCAAAAGAAATAATAAAAGGAAAAATGGGGATCATCCCGCACCACCTATTCAGAAAGATCACCTAAACGAATATGTTTCTCATGCCGAATTCAGAGCCACTTTCAAAGGTTTGGCCCATTTAGTGGCTGCCCAAAATAACCAGCAGATCGTGTCCCCAGCCAATCTAGTAATGACATAGTTAAAGCTAGGATTCGAGACTTTATGCAGATGAATTTGTCATTATTCTCTGAATCTAAGTCTGGAAAGATCTGCAGAAGTTTTTTTATGGTGTATAGAATGTGAGAAACATTATGGGTATCACTTCTACTGAGAGTGATAATTTGTCTGCTTACCAGTTTCGGGGAGTAGCTTAGACTTAGTTCAAATAGTGGAAAGACGATAGAGGTGTTAAGACAAGACCTATAGAGTGAGAAGAGTTTTCCACGGCTTTCTTAGATAGTTTCATCCCACTAGAGTTGAGGGAGGCTGAGGTTCAGGAGTCTATCAATTTAAACAAGGAAACATGGGTTTGAAGGAGAACTCCCTCAAGTTTACTCAGTTGGCGAGGCCTGCTCCAACTATCGTGGCTGATTCTAGGGATAGAATGAATAAGTTTATGTCTAGTGTATTTGATGGTGTATTCAAGGAGTCTAGAACAGCCATGTTGATCAAGGAGATAAGTCTTTCTAGGCTAATGGTTCATGCTCAGCGGATTGAAAAGAAGAAGAAAAGAGAGGATAAGAGGGTAAGAACTGGTAGCTTTAACTTCTTATAGCAGAGGTCTGATAGTGGAAATCATTCTCAGTTCCACCAAAAATTTTCAATGCCAACCCCATCTTCCGCCAGTGCACCAATGCCTAAGTTCAGGCAGGGCAGTCGGGATAGATCACCAAGCTCTAAGTCTTATGGGAGTACAAACAATGGTTGTACCAATCTATTTTGCATGAAATATAGTAAGAATCATCAGAGAGAGTGAACAGAAGGCAGTGATATACATTTTGGATATAGCAAGCCAGGCCACAAGATCAGGTATTACCCAGTGGTCGGCCAGAACGGAAAGGATGTTCGTCAACAGGTTCATTTCAACTTTTCAACATCTTGAGTAGGTCTCCCAACTCAATATGGACCCACCTCTAGTTCCACTAGTGGGCATCATCAAAATCGACTTTAAACTTTCCAAAATTGACATAATTAGGAGAGTTCTCCTAATATGGCTATGGGTACGTTACAAGTCTTTCATCTTCATTTTTATGCATTCTTAGACCTTGGAGCTTCACTTTTATTTGTGACTCCTTATATATTTATAGACTTTGATGTCAGTACTAACATATTAGCAGAGCCTTTCTCAGTGTCTACCCCAGTGGGTAATTTTATTATAGCTAGAAGAGTATACAAAAATTGTCCGATCCTAGTGTCTCAGAGAGTTACTTCAGTTTACCATATGGAGTTAGAAATAACAGATTTTAATATCATTCTTAGTATAGATTGGCTTCACTCGTGCTTTGCCTTAGTTAATTATAGAAATAGAATTGTCTAGTTCAAGTTTCCTAATGAGCCAATTATTGAATATGGGGGAAGTACTTCAGTGCCTAAGGGTTAGTTTATCTCCTATCTTAAGGAAAGAAAGATGATATCCAAAGGATGTATATATCATCTAATCTGAGTCAAGGACTCAAATCCTAAAACTCTAAGTCTTGAGTCAGTTCCTGTAGTGAATGAGTTTTCAGAAGTTTTCCCTGAAGATCTTCCCAGAGTCCCTCCCCAAATGGATATTGACTTTGGAATAGATCTCCTCCTAAATACCCAACCTATCTTAATTCAACCTTGCAGAATGGTTGCAACTGAGCTTAAGAAACTAAGGAAACAATTAAAAGACCTCTTAGATATGGGTTTTATTAGGCCTAGTATTTCTCTATGGGGTGCTCTAGTTCTGTTCATGCACAAGAAAGATGGTTCACTTAGAATCTGCATCGACTACTGTCAATTGAACAAATTCACCATCAAGAATAAAGTATCCTCTACCTAGAATTGATACTTGTTTGACAAACTTGATGGTGCAAGCTATTTCTCAATGATAGACCTCAAATCCACCTATCATTATCTTAGAGTGAGAGAATGTGACATCCTAAAGACAGCCTTCAAAACTAGGTATGATAACTTTAAATTCCTATCTATGTCTTTTGGACTAACAAATTCTCCTGTGGATTTTATGGACTTGGTGAATAGGGTATTCAAGCAATACTTGGATATGTTTGTCATAGTCTTCATAGATTATATCCTTTTTTATTTCTATGGTAAAAGTGATCATGAAAACCATTTAAGGGTTGTATTGTAGACCCTTAAGGATAACTAGTTAGTTGCCAAGTTCAGCAAGTGCGAATTCTGGTTGAGGTCAGTAGCCTTCCTTGGTCATATCATTCCTGGTGATGGCATTTAAGTTGATCAACAAAACATAGAAGCAGTAAGAAACTGGCCAAATCTCATCTCTCCATTAGACTTCAAGAGTTTCTTGGGTTTAACTAGTTACTATAGATGGTTTGTTGAAGGTTCTTCTTCTATTGCTTATCCCAGGTCTCGACTAACCCTAAAGAAATTCAAATTTCAGTGGTCAAATTCCTACGAAAAGAGTTTTCAGGAGTTTAAGACTCGACTTACTTCTGCTCCAGTCTTGACTTTACCAGACGGTTAAGATGGGTTTAGAGCTCTTTTTTATACTTCTAGAGTTGGTATTAGTTGTGTGTTAATATATATAGGTAAGGTCATTACCTATGCCTCAAGACAGCTAAAACCCAATAAGAAGAATTACCCAACTCAGACCTTGAGTAGGCAGCAGTTGTCTTTGCCCTAAAAATTTAGAGACATAACTTTATGGGGTTCAAGTAGATGTGTTTACAAATTAAAAAAGTTTATAGTATGTAGTCAGGTAAAAATACCTAAATCTTTATCAGAGAAGGTGGCTGGAAATATTAAAAGACTATGACATGAGTGTGTTGGGTAAGGCTAATGTAGTGGTTGATGACCTTAGTAGAATGTCTGTGGGAGTATTGTGCATGTTGAAGAAGATAAAAAAAAGTTAGTCAGTAAGGTTCATCAGCTTGCTAGGTTAGGTGTTGAAGGTAGTATATGGGTTCAGAATGACTAAAAATCTTCACTGGTTGCCAAAGTGAAAGAAAAGCATGATAGGGATCCTATTTTGGTCAAGTTTAAGAAGACAGTTAC
Source organism: Capsicum baccatum var. pendulum (assembly GCA_030864225.1). Classification (NCBI taxonomy): domain Eukaryota; kingdom Viridiplantae; phylum Streptophyta; class Magnoliopsida; order Solanales; family Solanaceae; genus Capsicum; species Capsicum baccatum. Next base: position 245,670,211 of record CM061552.1, on the reverse strand, counting down.
GGATTAGAAGGTTGAGGTTTTCTCCTAAAGGGTAGATAGTGTGCTTTATTATTAGGGCAGATTATGTGTTTTGTGTGTTGATGGTTTAAGACAATGAATATTAGCAAAAGTGCTTGGTGCGTGATTTTCTATTTATTTAGGAGCCACTAAGATATGCAGTGATTTGTTGGAAATCTGTTGGAGGAGTGTTATAAGGAAATATATTGCAGAGTTTATGGCTAAGTGTTCAAACTATCAATAGGTTAAGGTTGATCATCAAAGGCCTGTTTGTACACTTCAGGAGTTTAGCACCCCCACATAAAAGTGGGAAGTGGTGAACATGGACTTTGTAAAAGGGTTACCTCGTATCCGTCGTCAGCATGATTTGATTTGGGTTATTGTGGATAGAATAACTGAGTCAGCCGATTTCTTTTCAGTTCATACTTCATATTTAGTCAGGTATTATGCTAGAGTTTATATCAAAGAGTTGGTAAAGTAGCATGGCGTTCCATTAACCATCATTTTATATAGAGTTACCCAATTTACTTCTCACTTTTGAAAAGCTTTCCAAAAGGGTCTTGGTACCCAAGTTCATCTCTGTATGGCTTTTCATTCTAAGATAGATGGCCAGGCAGAACAAATAATTCTGACTTTAGAAGACATGTTGAGGGCTTTTATTATCGACTTTTAGGGTAGTTGGGATTACCACTTGCCTTTGATTGAGTTTGCCTACAAGAACAGCTATCACTCTAGTATTTAGATGGCTCTATTTGAGGCTCTCTATAGATGGAGATGTAGATATGGTATTGGTTGGTTTGAAGTAGGTGAGGCTACTTTGATAGGGTCAAACTCAGTTTATGAGGCCATGGACAAAGTTTAGTTAATCCAAGAAAGGTTGAAGACAGCCCAAAGTCATCAGAAATCTTATGTGAATGTGAGGAGAAGAGATCTTGAGTTTGATGTTGGTGACTTGGTTTATTTGAAAATTTTACCTATAAAAAAATGAAGAGGTTTGATAAGAGGGGAAAGCTCAGTCCCCACTGTGCTGGCCCATACAGGATTTTGAGTAGTTTTAGAAAGGTAGCATATGAGTTAGAGTTGCCTACAGATTTGGCATCAGTGCATTCGGTGTGTCATGTCTCTTTCATAAGGAAATGTATTGGTGACTTAGATTCTGTTATTTCTTTAGAGAATGTGGATTTGAAAGATTTTCTCTCTTATAAAAAAGCCCCAGTTCAGATCCTTGATCATAAGATTCATAGACTAAGGAATAAAGAAATTCTCTTGGTTAAGGTTCTATCGCAAAATCATTCCATGGGGGATCTACTTAGGAAGCAGAAGCATAAATGTGAGAAAAGTATCCCCATCTCTTCTCTACGCATTCAGTTACAACTTGAGGTAATGGTTTTTCATAAGTGGTTCTTTTATTTTCTATCTCAGCTATATAAACATCCTCATGTTATAGAAGATTTCAGCTCAGTTCATGTATCATATTTAAATTTCAGTTATTTAACCATGATTCTACTCATGATTATTTAGTACATAATCTCAGTCTTCTTATTATCTCAGTTGAACCAGTTTCATACAGGGATGAATGAACCCAAGGGGGAGTTATTGTAATAACCCGCAATATCCTAGTCAAGTTCCACCTATTAGTTACATGTTTAAAGGAGTTCAAGGCATTTATTTTACACGAAGTTCAAGTACTTAGCAATTTTAAGACCCCAAGAATATGAACATTTTATGTTTGACCTTCCCGAGTTTGAAATATTAATTTTTGAGTCAAAATATGTTAGGGATGTTAAAATGGTCATCAAGAAGAGTTTTGGAATTTTTCAAATAGGTTTGGGGTGATTTTGGACCATAGAGGTAGAATGCCTCAGCCATTTAGGCATGTCATGAAGGCTTGATCTCCATGATACACGGCATGTCATAGAGGTTAGACTCTGTGATACATGTTATGTCACAGAGCATAGTCTCTTCCATAGCCTCTATGCCATGAAGGCTAGTTTTTCCTGCCAAAAAGGGCATTATTTACCCCATTCCCCATCAGTAACCCACGTAAAAATCATCTTTATTCGATGAACACATATTTCAAGTTTCTACCAACGATTCAATCATTCAAGGTCTCAATTCCAAGCTTTTCTTCGCGAATCAAGCAACTCGGGTATGTGGGGTATTCATTAATGGACTCCTTCCACCCATTGGGTTCCAAAAATCCCTTTTATTCAAGTGTAAATCTTCATTCCTCCTTCTATGAAAATTTCAATGTGAAGAATGAATTTACTTGATTCTCTTTTAATAGTTTTGAATACAAACAATGAAATTGTGCTTCCCATGTGAACTATACTCTTACATGACATATAATCCTATTCATCCATATCATGTTCAGTGATTCCATGTTAATTTATCAAGTTATGAACTAAAACACATATGCATGTTGTTCTTCCAAATTTAACCCATCCCCATATTTAAATTCATGGACTTTACTAGTTTAGTGAGAGATATACTATGTTTTGGGTCTACAAATCATGAATTTTCTTACAAGACTTTGATGATGTCATGGTGTTTAAACACTCGATACCTATTTGTTTATGCATGTTTTTATTTTCATGTAACAAGTCAGTCAGATCATGATTCTTATCATCATATCCAGATTATTATAGCTATGTTGAGAACTTATCAGTTGTAATGTCCAGTTAACTTTAATCAGAACCAGTGTAAGTTCAGTTGGGAGTAGGATTTAGCACCGAGTGAATCCAGGGATATGGGCTGACCTGCCAATTGAGGTTGTGACCTTTAGTAGTTGTCCCTGAGTTCCAAATCTATGTAGCCAGCGTAAGTTTTGAGAGGTATTCCTACTAGTTGAAGGTTGAAAATCTCTTAGGGGAACCTTCCAGTAGAGGGTGACATCCTAGTCCTTGGGAACATCAGAGTAGTGGATTTACACAGCCAGTGTCAGTGCCCATGGCAAGGTACTAACACTCTTCCAATTAGGGTTACAGGTTGGATCTGAATTAGCCTACACTAGGGTATGTCAATTATATGATAGTTGCCATATTTTTAGTCCAGTATATAGATTATATCTTTCCACGTTTGCATGACCTAATGTTCAGGTTATCAGCTATTCAATTACTCTATTTTACAGATTATGTCAGCACATGTTTATGCTTGGTCTTGCATTTATTTTTCGTGTTCATGTATTCATGTTTAATATCCATATGCATTTCAGCTAGTTCTTATCTCACGTATGATTACATTCAAAGTACTGACCGCTTACTCTTTTTTGTGCTATATTGATTTCAAAATATAGATTCAAACGCTCAATTCCTCGATGGCCCTTAGTCAGCTCAGTACCACCCAGCAGTAGTTGTAGTGAGTTCTGATCCATTGAGGACAAATATTTACAGTTATTTTTAGTCTGTTCTTTAATTTAGTTCATCGGAGTTAGTTGGGGGCTTGTCATAAAACACCCAAGAATGTGACCTTGCAAATTTTTGGTTAGATAGCAATGATCATGATATGTGTGTTGTGTTGTATCCTTGTTGTGTGTTATTTCCAACTTGGTTAAAGACTTCTTAGGTTCATATTGTGGTGTTAACTTATATCTATACTTACATATCATAGTGGAAGAGAGTTGAAGAACTTAGACTTGAACTCTAGAAGAAGACAACAACCTCTTTAATGTCCCTGGAGTAGATACGGTGGGAGGTACTTGAGTTGTACCCTATGTTACAACTCATACCCACCATGACCACTACTTTTGTATCTTAGGAACTAAGTTAGGTTAATATATTATCCTCCAGATAACAAGGTCATCCCTTGGTCATACCCATGCTTGCGAATCATAAACTACTCAACCGTATAGAGGGAAAACTAACCTAGAATTAGACTATTTTGGTCATGAGTTGAGCTTACGACTTAGTAGGTGAGTCATACTTCTTGGTTATGAATCAAAGGTCCTTTTTCATACTCAAACGAGTATTGTTGCCCTAGGATAAGGCTAAGGTATGAGTTAGGGTACCAATCGTACCCTAGGTTATGATTGCCAAGTGAACTGTGAGGGGGAGTCGTACCCCTGAAAGTGTGTGTTTTCCAGCTTTTAACCAAGGACCTTTTAGTCATATACCTTGCCTAAAAGCCTGAGTCCTTGACCTATATAAGTACTGGTATCCTCCCAAGTCTTTATTTGCACAAATATCCTAAAGACTCTAAAAGTTCTTGGAAATAAGATTGGAGGTTAGGGTTTGAAGGTGTTCATCTTATGGCAAGAAAGAAGAGTAAAGATTATTTGCGATTCAATTTATTTAAGTAATCTATCTCTTCCTCACTTTAAATAACTCTAAACCTATGTATTTGACACTTGAATTAGTAAGTGTACATGATGGTTTTGAATCAAATAAAAAGGGTTTTGATACCTAGCAAAGAATGATGATGTTGTTTGTATATACTTGTATTGATACATGTATTTGATGGTAGATTGCATATGTGGGTGCTTGTTGTATTTTTTTAACATGAGGGTCTTGATTAATCCTAGTCTTTATGATTTCTATCATGAAAATGACCTTGTCGTAAGTATGCACAAAAGGTGTTTGTAAAAATATCTAAATGAATTATTTAGTCAATTATTGATGATGTGTTGAACTAAGGCAATGGACCAATGATCACGAATGTTTGATAAAGTTTTTGATAAGAGTATTGTGAGCCATGTAATGTGTAATTAATGATTTTTTTGAGCTAGTGGCTAATAAGAGGGTGAAGTCTCTTACTATAATATGAAGATGAACTTGAATAGTGTATTGAACTAAAGTGTGGCATGAGAATGCTATTGAAATGTGAATGTCTTGTGAAGGTTTTGAGGACCATAAAATTATTTATGTGATGAATTGAATGAAGGCATTGTCTTATTGAAATGGTTAAGAAATGAAGGCTTCCATGATGACCATGAGGTCTTGTATAGTGTTAAAATTGGCTAAATGACTAAAGTCCCTAAATGTTGTATTGAATGTGTGTTGATGCATAGAAGGGAGGTTAAAGTCCAAAATATCAATAAATGGTGGTTTTGATGGCTTGAGGGTAAAGTCCCTTGCCCATGATATGGCTTGGAGTTAGAGTCCCTCGCTCGATAAAAATGTAAGGTAAAGTTTATTGCTTAAAAAGAGCTTTTTAGGTCAAATGACCTCTCCTCATGAAGAGGCTAATAGTAAAGTCCACTTATGGCTTGTGTTAAAGTCCACTTATGGCTTATGGTAAAGTCCACTCATGACTTGAGGTAAAGCCCACCCATGGATTATGGTAAAGTTTACCTATGTGTGTGGGTAAAGTCCTTTGTTGAATGGCATAAGTGTTTGGGTAAGGTCCCTTGTTGAGTGATGGTGTGTATGGATAAAGTGCTTAGTATATTGAACTTGTGTACATGAGGGAAGTCCCCGATCTAATGATAATGGGAATGTGGATAAAGTCCTTGGTATATTAAGCATGATGAATCTATAAGCATTGGAGGTGGTAGTCCTCTACTTTACATCTAATGAATGAATGTTTGAGAATGTAGATGAACCTTGATATCTTGGTTGATATATGGTATATGTACATGTATGGATAAGTGTATGAATGTGATGAAATATGATATATTGATTTGTTTTTGATTGATGATGTTATCTTATCTCTTATACTTCAGTTACATGCTAGCATTCCAACCGCTAACCGTATCCGGATTCTATGTCCCCATACATCATAGGCGTCGGAGCATCTTCTTCTTTTCCTGTGCAGTGATTAGACGATCAATCGGTCCGTACATAGACTTTAAGGGGTGATCATCCTTACATATGGAATACCTTCATCTCTTAGTACTTATCTTTAGGCTTAGTCTTTTTAATACTTGGTTTGGCTATAGTCGGGGGCTTGTCCTGACACATACATTTATTGACTTCGATTCTGTATAGAGGTGTTGGGAATAACTGTGAACTTGGGTATAGTTATTATTATTATTATGAATCTAATGTCAACTTATGACATTAATTTCTCTATGTGAGGTGGAGTTCCTTTGACTCCTATGGTATTATGAGATATTTATAATGGGTTATCGGGGCGATCTCCTGTTCATGTGAGCTTGAGGTGCCCATGTGACATGGCCTGGGGTTCGGGTCGTGTCATGTTCCATTAACTCTTCATGTCCCTAAGGCTTTTAGATATTTAGATATTCATACTTGTTCTTAGTTTTATCGGTAGTTTCATACATATTAAATATTGTTTCAGTAATATATCTTGATAGTATTTGATCAGTTTATCTTCTGCATATGAGGTTCATTTGAAAACTTTTTTCAAAGCATTATGTGTTAGTGTGGTTGGAAATAATGGAAATTTTGTGGTCCAGTATAAATAAGATAATTAATATCTATGTGGGTAGCGGTATCATCCAAAGACTAAAAGCAATTAATTGATTTGTTAAACTATTTTCTCTCTATTTGATTTTCATGATTATTGTGTATTGTACCTAAAAGTTGAATTATCATGCATGCTAGTTGGTGATTTTATCCCTCTTTCAGAGTGTGAGATTGATTATGGTGATATTTGGGGAAATATTCAGATTTTTTCTATTTAAGTATTACGAATAAGTCTATACAAGTTGTCGAATTCAAAAGATATAAATTGAAATGAAAAAATTGAATTGACTTATGATATGTAATGCTTTGTTTGATATTGTAATTTGTATTTAAGTATCAGAGTAGCACGCCTGCTATTGTACATTGCATTTCATTGAGATTGGAGTTGCATGCCTGTACATTATTTAAATATAAATAGCTAAAAGTTGCATGCCTACACAATATTATATTGGAAAAAGTGTGGCATGTCTACTCAGTACATGGCCCCCGCGAATCCCTCATCGATCTGTGATAACCCTTATTGTGTTTATTTCGCTTTTGTTGTATTTTTACCTTTAATTCCTCTTTTATATTTGCTATATGTTATTTATGAGTTGTGGGATTTGTTGGAATGGTCCGTGAAGCATTTTGAGAAGCCTTTAAAGTGCTTAGTTAGACTTTGGTCAATGTTTTATGATTTGGGTGTCGAATGTTGATTCTGTTAATTCAATTAGATCTAAAATATCAATTTTGGGTTAATAACATAGTTGGTACCGAGCCTTTATATTTTGTTTTGACCTCTTAGATAAGAAACTAGTTAAAATATATTAAAAGGGTCACAGGAGTTAACTTGTTAAAAACAACCTCTTTTTACAAATTTGATAGTTCCATTGAGTCTGGTAGCCTAGTAGCATATAAATTATTTTTGTAGGGTTTTGAATGAATCTCAAGTGTCTATTTAGAATATTTTAGATCATTTTGCTTTCATTATTTTGTTGATATCTGGTACAACATAAATCCTTCTTTGAATTTGCAGGCCTTGAGTCACGTTAGTGGAGAATAAAGAGTATTTTCCATAATGAATGCAATAGTGGGACCATATTTATGAAGGGTTGTCCTTGTTGTTCATCACGATCGTTGGGTAATAACCATGCCCATGAAGGGTATTTGTGTTCTGTTTTGAGTCTGGGTCGACCTTTATCATGATTGTGAAGGCCTCGTTGTAATTAAAGGGCTCGAGTTAGGTTGGTCTTTGCATTCACAGCCTTTAGCTCACATTCGCGAAGAGTATTTTACAATTGGGCAGATTTAAAATCATTTCTCAGACAAAGCCTCATTCTCATCATTTTTCATCTTTAAAACCTTTGTTCTTGGCGATTTTAAAGGGGTTATTCATCAATCTCGTGTGGGTAAACTCTCTTATTTTCATCATTCCTATTGATTTCAGCTTCAAAACAACTTGAAATATTTAATTTCCAACTTGGATTTGGGGGTTTTTACCAGGTATAGTGTAAAACTGTCTTTCTTTGATTTCAAGTTTAATTTTCAACTCATTGTTTATTGAGTTTTCAAATTTAGAACACCCTTAGTATAGGAAAAATACTCTTGAATAAAATTTTGATTATATCCTTTTTTCCTTCGGGGTCGCTTTCTAACTATATTTGGATCCGAAAGGAAAGTTGTCAATATGGGGATATTTTAGACTCCTTTCAACATGTAAATTATATTGTTGATAGAGTTGGTTCATCCCAAAGTTTCTCTTAAGGAAACGGCTTTATGTTAAAGAGTCCAGACTCGTGTTTCAGCTTTTTGATGTTGGTTATGCTTAACTTTCCTCAGACTGAGTTGGGTAGTTAACCAATTTTGTAAAGCATGCAATGGGTTAGGGATATTATAGAGAGAACCATATTTTTGAGGTAGTCTATTATTTTGTTACTCGTATATTTTTTAGATAGTTATATTATTTTGTTTCTCGTGTAGGGGCCTTTTTGAGTATTATTGTTGACTTGAGAGATTATTGTTGTAGTGATGCCCTAGTAGGGGCTTAAGTTAATATCTTATTTGACTTTAGGTATGATTGTCATGGTGATACTCGAGTGGAGATTGATATTGGTCTTTTTTTAGTATTATATGTCTTCTATCTTTATTGTTATTCTCAAGTGGTAGCTTAATTTGATAATATTAATGTCTTACATAACTATTCATTACTATGGTGTCATGTGATAGCTTATATCATAATTTATTAAGATATTAAGAAGATTTGAGCTCATTTTATACCATCATTAACTTGATTAATTATATATGATATCATATTTGTTATTGAGCATACATCCTCATATTATTCATCCATATACATGGAATTGGTACCACTGAAAAACACCAATTTTTTAAAGAAATAGAACACTTTATAAAACTCTTGACTGAAGGTTATGCTGGCAAGGTATGTTGGCAAGATGGATTAGGATATGAGATTGAGATTCTAAAAGTTTATGAGTTGTAAACCCCCTATAGGTCCTATCCTAGACGCTTATTCTTGGAAGGTGTATACGAGGTCATGTGATAGCTTGTGAACACCATATAGATCCTATACTGGAAGCTTCTGCTCAAAAAGTGTATACGAGGTCATGTGATGTCATACTTCATCATCATCCTACTTTATTACATTGTTTTGCATTATTTTCACTTCTATTTCTGTCTCTAATGTGGCATATTTATCCTTGTTCTACAAATTGTTAAGAACTTATCCTTATATGGATATTATACTTGTAGAATTGTTAGGATATACGATTTGAGCCACTATTGGAAAAAATTTTGAATGCAGGTAGAAATATGCTCATGGTATTCTTTACTTGTTTAGTTTTCTGTTTTACTCAGTACGTCAATGATTCCAACTGCGTACAAGTAGATCGTTCTCACTTATATATATACATAATTATATATATAACTATGGTGATTTTCTTTATCTGCTAGCCTAGGTATGACCTTCCTATTTCCAGGTTCTTGTAGATTATATTGTGTATTTAAGAGTTTGGATGGTTCTCGCTATCACTTTGAATTAAGGTTGGCCGATGTTCCTGCTGTGTACATGTGTTTAACGTACTCACACTTCTTTAATCTTGCACTTTATAGAAGATACTTAGCTAGTCATTCCAGGGCATTGATTGAACCTCTTTTGTGTAAGGATTTTGGGATTTCAAGATTCAAAGGTAGCTATAATGGCTTTGTGAATTCTTAGTGTAATGGCCCTAAAGTTGTGGTCATGATGGGACCTACTTCAGAACTAGCCTTAGCAGGTAAACCAAATTCCATACAAGAAAAGATAAGTAAAATATGATAGAAGGCAAGACATCTAGAATGAAGTCAAGCTATGATATGTATAGCATAGTGAATCTGAATAACATATGTAAATCTTTAGAAATAGTGTCATAAATAGAAAGAGCATCTAATACATAGTCTAGAAATCAAAAATACAAAGTCTTTCTCTAAATACTAATAAAACATCTTGAAATTGCCCACCGAGCCTCATGTGCTCCACCTTTACTTGCTGACATATAATATAATAAGACATAAAGTTTGCTACATCCCATTTCATATAATTCCACCAGTACATCACCTTAAGGTCATGATGATATAAAAGATTTTTTGACTAAAGATGTTATAGAAGCTGATGTTTTAGAAAAAAAAGTTAATGATAGATGGCGTGGTATGTGCTTGATTTTTGTATGTATGTACATGGTAGGATATTTCATGTCTTTTACTGAATACTTCTCTTAAAAAAATAATCAACGAGAAATGTCGTATATAGTGTACAGACCCCCGCTTACTATGAATTATCAAGGTAAAAAAGGATGGAGACTGGAACATAGCTCCAAACGGAGAGCTAACCAGATACTCCAAAGATCAGCTAGATCTTGCATTGGGATGAAATACCCTAAGTTCCTAGGTTCCTAAACCTTAGAAAATTTCCTGGATTTCTGGTCATTGTATAGGGTACGACTAGGGTAAATGACTCGTACATTGGGATACGGGTGGTATAGGTTAGTCGTATGCTAGCCAGTGTTGGTTGGTGGGTTGGATTTGGTTTCTGCAATAGGTACGATATGTTTGGTACAAGTCATATGAATGGATACGGGTTATTTTGTTACTTTACTTAATCTTAGACTTGGTAACTTTAGTTGGATCTAGGTACGAGTGGTCCACCAAGCGCCGTAAGCTAGGGTATGAGTCATACCAAGGACTTGTATGGTGGACAATATTCAATCCTCTTGGGATTTTATTCTTTCAGGAGTACGAATCAAGGTTACTAGTCGTATACTTAGATACGACATGGTTTGGGTTTAGTCGTACCTTGGACAAAGTTGGGTCCAAGGGAGATAGCCTTGGGTACGAGTGGTGGTACCACTCATATTGGAGGGTATGATTAGTATGGATAATCATAGCCACCTGATGGGATTTTTAGGAGTTTACGCGTGGGCAATCTGTATATTTCCTTACTTAACTTAATAAGGCCCCGCGATTTATATTCCTATTGGGAGGTTATTTGCCCTATTATTCAATTCATTAATACTTATAAACTTCTCTTAAACACTCTATAATTATCTCTAACGATTTTAGGTAAAGAAAGGCTAAGGTTTCATCTTGTGGATTAATTTAAGGCTCTTGTTGGTGATTTTTCTCCATCATATTCTTGGTTTAAGGAATGTTCTCTTCCCTCATTGTTATGTCCAACTAAAGGCATGGTTTTATACAATATTTTCATGGTTTGATTATTGTATGGTTTTGGATTCAAATATAATATGGAGGTTTTGGTTATAAATGCTTGGCTATGGTTTCCCATGTTTTAATTATGATTTTATATGCTTAAATGGTGGTTTTGGATAATTGGTTGCATGGGAATGGTTATTTGGTAATTTGCATTGGTTTGGGAAATACTGTGCCCCTAATATGTTTGATAAAATGCCTATGAGAATGTTTTCACTACATTATTTGATTTTAATGGAACTTAGGCATGGTTTAAACTTGGTAATGGAACCCTAAATGGTTTAAATGGTTTGGAATGGTCAAAATGGAATGGTTTTGGGATTAACAATTATTCTTGTAGGGTGGAATAGAATCCCCCAAGTAATCATAATAATGGAACACTTGTGGGGTAGATGGAACTCCCCCAAGTTAACTTGGTAAATGGGTACACGGGAATCCCCCTACCTTAAAAAGGTTTGTCTAAGGATAAAACTTTTAAGTTATATTAGATACGATGATACGACTATTAGTATTCTTGGAATATAATAAATGGTATAATGGTTTGGTTGGTTGGAAATGGTTTTAATTTGGCAATAATGGCGGGTTATGATAGCTAACCGTGAAGGTGAGAGTTCAATGAACGAACACTAGAAACTCATATTTACTGACATAAGGGGTAGGTCACAGCAACCTTAAATGATACTATGAGGTACAAAAGAATCCTCTAAGTATGTTGTACATATGTATCATAGAGGGTAAAGGTACTTAAGAATCCCCTACTCTAATAGTATCTCCAGTTTGTGAGGCTACACGCATCAGGGCCCATTCAGAGGGTTATACTGGACCATATAGCCCTGGGTGGATAAATATGGTTAAGCTATACATACCCAGGTAAATGGTTTCAAATGCATGTTAAACCCAGTTCCCTTTCCCAACATGGTTATATATATATGTATGTATGGTTGGTATGCATATGGATGGTTTACTTGGTTTTTTTAAATGGAATTATTTTATCCTTATCCTGAGTGCATGCTAGCGTTCACTCTCTAACCCATCTTCGGGCAGCTGTATCCCTACATAATGTAGGAATCAGTCGTTCTACTCCTCCTGGGTAGCATTTGGATATTTGGGGTCAATTTTTAGATTGAAGTGGTGATCTTCCATCTTTATGGAAGGATCCATTTAATGGATGTTATTTCATACTTTGGTTTATTTATAGATATTGGTTTTAGCTTTGGTTGGGGGTATGTCCCGACCAGATTTTGGTAATCTTTTGGATAGAGGCTTTTGTGGAACTACTATAAGTTGGTATGGGTGGGATCGGTATTGGTATTAGCCTTAGTATTGGTATTAGTAATAGAACTGACACTGGTTGACGGGATTGTTTATTGTTCTATCCTCTTTCATTTTGGGATTATATATAATTAGTACGAAACTCTTATGGTTATGGATTGGTTAGTTTGTCTAGGGTTCAGAAGATTGGACTTGGTTGGGTCGATCTCGCTTATAGATCTATCCCAGAGTCTTGGACTATGCAATTATGCTATCTTTTTATATGTTCAAAATTCAGCCAACTCAGGGTAGGCATCTGAAGGTTGGGTTGGGCAACGGGGTGGTCTCCGATCTCGGTCAAATTTGGTATGCCCATTACAATAAGGCCCTGGGTCGGGTCATGCCAAGTTAGTATCAGAGATTTAGGTATATGGTCAATTGGGAGTCCAAAAATCCATATCTAGTAGAGTCTTTTTAAGGGTGTATAGCGCGTTAAACTCATAAAAGAAAGGTTATAAGGCATTTAGGAATATTTCACTTTCTTGGTATTCTATTTTCAAGCGGGAGTATAAGTCTAGGAAGTTTCTCTAATCCTTGTTTGTTTGCTTTTCATATCAATACTCTCCAATCTGGAACATAAGGGAAATCCGTGTATCCCATTTAAGGACGATGTTGATAGAGTACGCCCTACACCTGGAGTTGATACTCGATCTAAGGATCATATCCATGATTGTTATAGAGTTCCCCCAGTTGCTACTAGTCCTCCTCAGGGTGAGGTGACTAATGTGGAATTTAGTTAGTCGATTCATACTATTTCTCAGTTGGTTGTTGCTCAGGATGAGCAGGATGAATTATTTGTTTTATCTGGTGAGGCCACAAGGGTTGGCCATTTTATGAAGATGAATGCTCCTACTTTTACTGGAGTAGATGTGGAGAAGGATCCTCAGGGTTTCTTGGATAAAATGAAAAAAATATTCAGGGTAATGCAAGCCACGAATGTGGAAGGGGTAAACTTTGTAGCTTATCAGCTCAAGAATAATACGTATCAATGGTATGAGGAGTGAGATAAATATAGAGCTGATGTTAAAGAGTTGTCCTTATGGGAGGCCTTTTCTAATGCTTTTTTAGATCATTTTTTTCCTCTAAAGTTGAGGGGAGAGAAGATGGAGAAGTATGAATCTTAAGCAAAGAAGAACGTCTGTCAAGGAATATGCCTTAAAGTTCCATCAGTTGTCAAGGTATGCTTCAAACTTGGTGTTTGATTTGAGAGCGGGGATGAGAAAGTTCACTTTTAGGCTATCTCGGGATTTGATCTTTGAAAGCTAGACTGCTTTGATAATTAAGGATATAGATATTTTGAGGTTGGTTGTCCACATGCAGTAGGTGGAGGATGAAAGGAGAAACTAGGTGAATTTTGGGGAAGGCAAGGTAAGAAGAGCAGGTTCTCTAAGCGGGTTGGCGCTCAGCGGCAGGGTTGTCGGAATGATGGTAAATGGCTGAAGAAGAAGTAGGGGAGTTTGGGTTCCTTTTCTACTACTAGCGCTCCTTACCCAAAGCAGTCGGGTGATAAGCATCCGTAAGGTAGTGATATTTTTCGATCACAAGGTACCCAATCTCAGGTGAGTGGGGCACAGTTGGATATTTTGTGTCCTCCTTGCCGGTTTTGTGGTCGTCTTTATTGAGGCTTTTGTGAAAAAGGGAGGGACAGGTATTTCAAATGTGGTTAACCAAACCATATTCTCAGAAACTGTCCAATTGGTAAGGGTTCTTTGGTAGCGGTCAAAGCTCCAGTTGCTACATATTCTACTCTTGCACCTAGTGGTGCGATGATGATAGGCGTATTTACATGCCTAAAGTACTATAATTACCCACATTTTAGCTAAGTTTAAAGCACAAAATATATAATTCCTGCACTTTTAGTCCTTTTTCCTGTAAGTAAGCTAACCAATATGATTAGCAAGTTTTCAGGTATAAATGATGAAGATTTCAGCATTTTATGGACTGTTGGACGCCAAAGGAAGCTTCACGAAAGAAGGAAGGCAGCTTTTGGAAGTCTATGGACTGAAAGTGGTGCATGAAAAACTTGTCCAGGGCAAAAACAGCATTTTAAAGACTTGGGGGATCAGCAGTAACTTAGTAGGATTAGGATAAGGACGCAGTAACCTAGTAGGATTAGGATAAGTAAGCAGTAGCTTAGTAGGAATAGGATATGGGTGCTATAAAAACACTATTTTGCTGAACGTTTCAGCATTCATTCTCGAACCAAATTCGCCCCATTCTTCCTTATTTCTAACAATTTTCTTTCTATTCGACTTTTAATTATAGATTCTGTAAGTTACAGAGAAACTCGACACTCTAGGGAAAAACGTCAACCTAGTTTGACGCTACCCCATATTCAACGTGAGATTCTTGGAGTTTTGGTATGATGATTATATCTATTGTGATTTTCGTTGCAATTATGAGTAGCTAAACCTCTCTGTTAAGGTTATGGAAGCCTTATGAGATACTATCTATTGCTATGAGTTTGTGAATTCTTGATACGTATGCTGCTTATATCATTCTTTTCTTCATCTTAATTTAAATTCTTGTGGTTGCAAACATATAGAATACGCCAGTATAGCATTAACTTGTTCGAAAGAAAAGTTACATGTCTGGAAAAGAGGGAATGTCAAGGAAATAGGGCACCAACCCCTGTTTAAAAGTTAGTGCCTTAACTGGATTAACCTCTTGGAGATTTTGTACCATTAGATATGCTTTAAGCTCGAAAGAGTTAAAGTGAAATAATCCTTGATGGTCGAAAAACGCCTGGATTTACCATAGAATACGAATCTCAATAAGCGCATGCATATCTGAATTTCGCATAACTCATAGTTAATAGATACGTAGAACCCATAAGGTGGACATAACCCTAACTTACAATTCTCATTGATAAAAATCTTACTAAACATATCATTTTACTTTGCTATTTTGATACTTTTACTTCACGCATAAAATCCCCCCTTTTCCGTAGAATTTTTGACCAACAGTCTAATAATAGTCGCAATACTTAGTGACCGAGTATTCCCTGTGGGATTCGACACCCAACCCAGTTGGGTTCTATATTTGACAACGACCGCTTACACTCTTACGAGAGCTGTAGTTTGAGCGTTATCAAATTTTGGCGCCGTTGCCGGTGAATACGGTTGTCAACAAAATTTGTGATAATTACTAGACCCTTTGGTCAAAGATTCTTGTATTTTACTTTTAGTTGTTGTTTTTGTCTTATTCAGGTTTTGTTCAGTGCATGCCCAATACTCGAAGTTCTGGTCAACCATTATACCCATAAACCCGAAACCACAACTTATTGGCAGGATGGAGGCACAACGTGACATTGAGAGAAAGGCTGCTCAATAGGAGCAGGCTAGATTATCCGCATTAGCCGCTGCTCAAGTGCATCAACAGAATATCGATAACCCTGGGCGAGAAGCAGATCCTGATGATGAGGACTTGGGTGATGATGAGTTACTAAACCCTAGGCGTGATGCTGAGGTGGCAACACCGGCAAACAAAAGAGATCGCCAAGCAAGATTTCGGCCTGAACGTCAAGCTATGCAGATTCCCTTTGATGATGATGATGATGACGATCTTGATGGATCTAGTGCCACAGGAGCTATTATTCCTCCGCAATTGGCACCCGGAGCCAAGTTCAACATCACTTGCACCATGATTCAGTTATTGCAACTCAAGGGATTATTCAGTGGACTTACAGGCGATGATCCGAATATGCATCTGATCAACTTTATCTCCACATGCAAGTCATTCAACAATCCAGGCATTGGACAGAATGCAATTCGGCTGCGCTTATTTCCATTATCTCTATCTGGTGAGGCAACTCTATGGTTGAATGGGCTGACTCCTAATTCTATTATAAATTGAAGGCAATTGAAAGACGCTTTCCTAGAAAGATTCTTTTCGCCATCCAAACGAGCACAGTTGAGAGATGAAATCAGCAATTTTCGACAGCTTCCAACTGAAGCTCTCCATGAAACATGGGAGTGGTTCAAGAAGAAGCTTATGAGGTACCCAAACCATCACATGACCAATGTCCACTTGATGAAGATACTATACAGATCCTTGAATTCAGTAACTAAACCAGTGGTGGATAATGCGGCTGGAGGATCATTTATGGACCTCACCTTTGTTCAGTCAAGCGACATGCTAGACCGAATGACAAAGCAAAGTAGAGCTTGGCATACCAGGGATTCTGAGGTAACAAGCCCTACTTTACCTATTGGCATGACTACCGAACAACGGCGAAAAGAGGAGGAACGCGATCAAGATATGGCGCACATGAAAACACAGATGGATCTTCTTACAAAGCATCTACTATCAGGGAAGACCGAAAAACTCAAAGCGGTTGCGTCAAAAGGAAGAGAGGAATCCGATTCTGAGGAAGAAGCCAACTACATGAACAATTAGGGGGGTTTCCGAGGCAATACCCAAGGAAACCAAGGTCGGAACTATTATGATAATTCTGGAAATAAGGACCGTGATCAAGGTAGTTGGAAGAACAATACTGACAGGAGTTGCGTGTATATTCCCCCTGGAAGATGAGACGCCACTGCATCTGGTTCTGGAAATATGTCCATGGAAGATATGATAGCTAAGCTATTGAAAGGAGTGAAGGCAACCAACACGGGAGTAACTAAGGTAATAAATGATTTGGCCTCAATGAAGCAATTGGTTGACTCGCATTCCACTTCAATAAAACAGCTGGAGCAATAATTGAGTCAAATTTTAGCTACATTAAATCAAAGAAAAGCTGGCACCTTACCTAGCAACACAGTGCAAAACCCAAGGAACGATAGAACTTGCATGGCTATTACTACCAGGAGTGGTAAGGTATTGGAAAATTCAGTCAAAGGTATGCAAGTAGCCGATGATGTATGGGATAATGCCGAACCAGAGGACGCCGAAGAAGCTGAAGAAGGCGTCAATGACGTTACCCCTCAACGTCCACAGCCTGAAAAAAAGTGGTAGCCTGAAGTAAAAGGAAAAAAAAGTCGTGGAGAAAACTATTCCCCCTCCACCACCACCTTTTCCTCAAAGATTAAAGAAGAAAGTTGATGATACCAAGTTCAATAAATTCATGTCAATGTTAAAACAGCTGACCATTAATGTTCCGTTGGTAGAGGCGCTAGAACAGATGCCTAGGTACGCGAAATTTATGAAGGATCTTTTAACAAAGAAGCGGGCAGCAAGTGGTGAGTTGACAGACACTGTTCATCATTGCAGTGCAATCGTTACCAGATCACTAGTACAGAAGAAGGCCGATCCTGGTGCCTTCACTATTCCGTGTACTGTTGGATCTCTAAATTTTGTGGAGGCATTATGCGATTTAGGAGCCAGCATCAACTTAATGCCACTATCTATTTACAAAAGGTTGGGATTGGGGGATCCTACTCCAACCAATATGAGGCTTGTAATGACAGATAGGTCGGTAAAATGACCTGTTGGTATTTTATGTGATGTATTGGTGAAGGTTTTCTCATTCATCTTTAAGGCAGACTTTGTTATCTTGGATTGTGAGGTGGACTCCGAAGCTCCTATAATCTTGGGGCGCCCTTTCCTTGCAACAGGAAGTGTGCTTATTGATTTAAGAGCTAATGAGCTTCTATTCCAGATGATTGACGAAATACTCCGCTTTGATGTGTGTAAATCAATGAAGCAACCCAAAGATCTGAATGTGTTCTCGGTAGCTGATGTTTATATTGATGATGAGAAAGAATTACCTGTAGAGGAGTAGCTTATTGATGACCCATTAGCGGTTGTGCTTTTGAATGTTGAGCGTAAGGATGCTGAAAATTATGAAGAAACTATCTGTGCTCTAACAGGATTAGGTTTATATCCTCATGCTCCCAAGAAGCTGGACCTTGATCTCAAAAACCGACCTACACCACCAGTTAAACCATCTATTGAAGAACCACCCGCATTAGAATTGAAGAAGCTGCCTAGCCATTTAAAGTATGCATTTTTGGGAAGCGGTAACTCACTCTCGGTTATTGTTGCAGCATATTTGGGTGAACAGCAAGTTGCAGCTCTCATAGCGGTTCTACGGAGGTACATGAGAGCCATCGGTTGGACCATCGCTGATATTATTGGTATTCCACCTGGGATTTGTACACACAAGATTCAGCTTGAAGAAAATTGCATACCCACTATTGATCATCAAAGGCGTCTAAATCCACCCATGCAAGAGGTGGTGAAGAAAGAAATTATTAAGTGGTTAAATGCAGGGGTTGTGTATCCAATCTCCGACAGTAAATGGGTAAGCCCAGTACAATGTGTACCCAAGAAAGGTGGCATGACGGTAGTGGCGAATGAAAAGAATGAGTTAATTCCACTCAGACCTATCACAGGGTGGAGAGTTTGTATGGACTACCGGAAGCTGAATTCGTGGACACTTAAAGATCACTTTCCAATGTTATTTATAGACCAAATGCTCGATCGATTAGTAGGGAAAGGATGGTTTTGTTTCCTAGATGGGTATTTCGGCTATAATCAGATTTTTATTGCTCCCGACGATCAAGAGAAGACAACGTTTATATGCCCATATGGTACGTTTGCCTTCAAACGTATGCCATTTGGTCTATGTAATGCACCCACCACTTTTTAGTGTTGTATGATGTCCATTTTTCTGATATTGTGGAAGACACTCTGGAGGTGTTCATGGACAATTTTTCAGTTGTGGGTGAGTCATTTGAATCGTGCTTGGTAAATCTAAGTATGGCGTTGCAGAGATGTGTTGAATTCAACCTGGTGTTGAACTGGGAGAAGTGCCAATTCATGGTGAAAGAAGGTATTGTTCTTGGGCATAAAATCTCCGAAAGAGGAATTGAGGTGGATCGAGCTAAAATCGAAGTCATCGAGAAACTACCACCCCCAATTTCTATCAAAGGCGTTCGTAGCTTCCTCGGGCATGCAGGTTTTTATCGAAGGTTCATTAAAGACTTTTCCAAGATTGCTAGTCTGTTATGCAAGCTTTTGGAGAATGATGCAAAGTTCGACTTCGGTGAAGATTGCCTGAAGGAATTTGAAGGCCTTAAAAAGAAGCTAATTGAAGCTCCTATCATGGTAGCACCAGATTGGTCTCTACCGTTCGAAGTCATGTGTGATGCTAGCGGGGTAGCTTTAGGTGCTGTACTCGGCCAGAGAGGAGAAAAGTTATTCCATCCAATCTACTATGCGAGTAAGGTTCTGAACGAAGCCCAGAAGAACTATACTGTCACGGAACAAGAACTCTTAGCAGTGGTTTATGCTTTTGAAAACTTTCGTGCTTATTTGTTAGGAACCAAAGTGGTAGTTCATACAGACCATGCGGCTCTGAGATATTTGATGACAAAGAAAGATGCAAAACCAAGGCTAATTCGATGGGTATTGTTGCTGCAAGAATTTGATTTCGAGGTAAAAGATAGAAGAGGTTGCGAAAACTAAGTGGCTGATCATCAATCTAGACTTGAGAATGAGCATATCGCACAGCCAGATCTTGAGATTGACGATACATTCCCTGATGAAGATATTTTAGCCACGATGATGGAGGATTTACCATGGTATGCTGACTTTGCAAACTTCATAGTAAGTAATATGATGCCTACGAATCTATCATTTCATCAAAAGAGGAAATTCATGCATGATGTGAGACACTACTTCTGGGATGAGCCATATTTGTTTAGACAATGCGCGGATGGTGTGATCAGACGATGCATATCTCATGTGGAGGTGCCAAGTATCTTGAAAGCAAGTCATGCTT
This sequence comes from Capsicum baccatum var. pendulum, assembly GCA_030864225.1. Lineage (NCBI taxonomy): Eukaryota > Viridiplantae > Streptophyta > Magnoliopsida > Solanales > Solanaceae > Capsicum > Capsicum baccatum. Next base: position 245,650,069 of record CM061552.1, on the reverse strand, counting down.
CCCAAGTTGGTGGACACCATGTAGGTGGTCGGACAGTAAGAAAGGTATTGCAAAGCGGGTATTATTGGCCTTCGATATTTAGAGATGCCTATGAATTTATGAGAAGATGTGACCAATGTCAGAGACAAGGCAGATTTCGAAGCACCATGAGATGCCCATGTCAAAAATTCTTGAAATCGAGTTGTTTGATGTGTGGGGTATTGATTTCATGGGCCCGTTCGTAAATTCGTTTGGGATGAAATATATCCTAGTTGCTGTCGACTATGTATACAAATGGGTTGAAGCAGTAGCGCTGGCCGATAAGGAAGGAAAGCGTGTTGTAGCATTCTTGAAGAGAAATATCTTCTCTCATTTTGGGGTACCACATACCAACATAAGCGATGGAGGATCACACTTTTGTAACAAGCTATTCAAATCCGTGTTGGTAAATTATGGGGTCAAGCAACACAAGGTAGCCACGCCTTATCACCCTCAAACTAGTGGACAGGTAGAGGTTTCCAATCGAGAGATCAAGCAAATCATTGCTAAGACTGTAAATGCTAATAAGAAAGATTGGTCTCGGAAGCTTGACGATGCACTATGGGCATATAGGACTGCATTCAAAATGCCAATTGGCATGTCTCCGTACCAAATGGTTTATGGGAAGGCCTGTCACTTGCCCATTGAGCTAGAGCACAAAGCATTGAGCGCATTGAAGCAACTGAATTTAAAGTGGGATGATGCTATGAATCTGAGATTGGAGCAGCTGAACGAGATGGATGAATTCCGTCTACATGCGTATGAAAGATCAAACCTCTACAAGGAACGGATGAAAAAGTATCATGATCAGTGGACTGTTCAAAGAAACTTTCAAGAGGGTGATATGGTACTTCTTTTCAATTCCAGACTGAAGCTATTCCCAGGTAAGTTAAGGTCCAAATGGTCTGGCCCGTACAAAATTAGCCAAGTCTACTCGTCTGGAATAGTTGAGTTAGAAGACAATAATGGTGTTGTCTTTAAGGTTAATGGCCAACGAGTGAAACCATACATCGGTCCTCTTGACTCGATAAAATTCATGGCCACCATCTATCTCGATGAAGTCTAAGTAATCGAGATAGCTATGTCGTGCCGCGATAATAAATCAAGCGCTTGATGGGAGGCAACCCATCGTTATTAATTGTTTTTATTGTTGTTGTTTTCCTAGGATTTTGTCGAGCCACGACCAAAACTAAGGAGCTTTATGGGAGGCAACCCATCGTTCTAATCATTTTTGTTGTTTTTGAGTAAGTGTAGGTACAAGAGGTGTAAAGGAGGAGATAGGTTTCAAATTTTGATTTGGAAGGATTGCATGTTGAAGGCGGTAAGTTAGGAATGAAGAAGCAAAAATCTATGGATTAGGCATTGCCTATGAAAATATAGGCAACGAAAAAGGCAAGGCCTATGTAAATCTAGGTCACGAACAAGGCAGGGCTTATGCTATGGCATAAGCTCTCGGATTCTACAATGCCATAGCATAGGCGCCACCTATGCCTAACAATGCTATAGCATAGGCGCCGCCTATGCAAAAGCCTTTGGTCTCAGATTCTACAATGCCATGGCATAGGTGCCGCCTATGCCCAACAATGCCATAGCATAGGTGCCTCCTATGCTCAACAAGGCTTTGCAAAAGGCGCCGCCTATACCAAGCATAGTCAAAGCATTAGGCGCCGCCTATGCTCACTTTTGGTCTCCAAATCCGATTCCAAATTGTTAAAAACCCAACCCAAGCTTGTCCTATAAATAGAACCTTAGTCTTAACACAAAATTCCATTGCAACTTCAACCTAGGTGCCGCCTACCTCTCCAAATTCTCTCAAAAATTTTCCTTTTGCTCTTTTACTTTGCAAGAACATCTTCCGAGGCCATCAACCAAGTAAGTACTTCTTTGTTCTTCCCTTATATTCCGTAAGTACTACACTACTACGCCTATAATAAATTGCTAAATCTTGAAGTAGTGTTGGTGATTTGAATGTAGTTGATTTGTTGTGATACAACTAAGTGAGTGAAAGAATACGTAAGGATGCTCTTGACTTGTTTCCAACTTGTATTTGAATTTGATACACTGTCATACTTTTGCGGAATTGACATGTTAAAGAAAATTGCATAATCTTGTATCTAGAAAGCTTACATGTTGGAATGACTTGTTTATCGAGATGAAAATCATGGTTGACTACAAACATACGATGTTGTGATTATTTCAAGCCATAAATTGATACAATATCTATATAGTAGTTTTATTCAAAGTAATGCATTAGTCCAAAACATGAAAGCATTGTCAAGATTACATGAACTAGAATCGGAAAAAGATAGTTAAGATGACAAGAAAAGCATGATGCACTGATTATATTGTTGGAACATAACACCTAAACGTATATCGATGAAGTCTGAGTAATCGACATCGTTCACTTCACTAGTTCGTGTCAACAAATTAAGTGTGGGGTGGTGCCACTACTGCTTGTTTGTCGATTGTATATACCAAGTTGAAGCTAACATGACTGTCATTTTAATCTCAGGTACAATGGCACCAAAAGCACAACAAGGAAAGGATAAAGCGACCACCTCACAAAAAGGCCAAAAAAGGGAACGTAAAGAGCAAGGTGAATCCTCCTCGTTGCAAATACCTCGCCGCATATTTGGAATCAAATAGGTCCTAGAGGAGCAAGGAAAAGAGTGGTATAGGAACAATAAAGAGAAAAAATATAGTCATGTGGAGTTGATACACAAGGAAAGCCTAGCAAAGAAAGAACCTCGCATGTTGTCCAAGATAATAGCGTTACATCTTGATTTCATTTTCCGAGATATGGGAGAATGTAATCTCGATCTAACACGAGAATTCTATGCCAACTGGTCACCAAAAACTATAGGGAGTGAAGTAAAGATTCGGGGCCAGGTCCTTCAACTAAATGCGGAGTTCTTCAACTCTTTTCTGGGTTTGCCATCTGTTGATCCATCACCACTCAAAGAGCTGTATAAGAGACCTCCGTACATGGCAATCAGACACACACTATGCGGAACAAGATCAATGGCACGATACAGCAGACACAAGGACACCGGGCGGCACAACACCTTCTCATACGCTTCCTTGAACAGAGAAGCGTGAATCTGGTTGCGAATAGTCAACTCTTGCCTAATTCTAGGGACACAGTACACGAAGATTACAGGAGAAAGGGTGTGTTTGGTGTACGCATTAATGACGAACGTCCCCATCAACATTAGGGCAATCATTCGATCTTCAATGCGTAAGGCTAGGCTACATAAGAGGTCCCACTTCAGCTTTGGAAATCTGTTGACTGCAATATTGAGGAAGGAGCACATCGAAGAGGAGTCGGCTGATCATAACCTTCCACACAACCCAAAGAAGGTTGACCTCACAAAGGTTAAAGATGCTGAAACTATGCATGGCGTCAACCTTACCACTGTAGAACGACATGCTCTGGATGAAAGTTTCTTTTGCCATCTTTATGGCATGACTCGGTTTACCATGATGAGCGGAGGTCGTGTTCCAACTGCTGTAGAGCTCTAACAGTTTAATTATGACTACCCAATGAACGAGCATGCAGGTCTATGTGTGGAGTAGGTGTGTACTTTGAGGAACCTCTTGATGACGATGTGCCAACCGATGATGATCGCCAAATGCCAGACTCTGATGTGGAGGAGAATTCGAATGACGACAACTCCGATGATGATTCCGATGCAGGGCGTATGACCCCAGACATAGAGGAGGAGTCCAACTAATCCAGGTTCTTCTTATTTATTTTACACTGAGGACAGTGTGTCCCGTCTAAGTATGGGGTGCTGGTATTTGTATTCTATACTTCTTTATCTGCATTTGCTTATTTATGTTTGTTTGCTTTGTTTTTTTTTAGTAGTCAAATTTTTTTATTGTTAAATATTTTGCATAAAATTGTTCTGATAGGTTGCATGGTATTGTGACAAAAGTCTCTGATAAAATCATGACTATTGAGACGTTTAGGCTCTAAGTATGACTCACTGTGTGATATTTGTGTGGTTTAATTCATCCACTTGTTGAGGTCAAGAGTCTATACTGCTCCCAATAAAGTTGACCATGTGCCTTGTGTGTGTGAGATGATAGTATATTCTATGTTTGTGGTTGATGCTAGAACTTGTCGGGTATGTATCTAAAGCGAAATAAAGATTGTGAGTTTAGGAGATGATTTAGGTATTTCTTTGGCATCCTGTGATTGTTCACCTTCTTTTTACCAACCAGTGTACATTACCCTAGTTAACCCCCTTTGAGCCTTTAGCTTATTTTCTTTGACAGCCTCATATGTAAGCCTAATCCATTTTTTTCAAGACCATAATTTGATCCAAATTCCTAAGTGCTTTAAATTGTAAAGTCATGTGACAAAATAAGAGGAAATTGGGTAAGAGTGATGTCTTATAATGTATTGGTACTTGAATTTGTTGTAAAAAAGAGTGGCTATCATAGAGGTGTGTTATAAAAAAAGAGAGAGAAGAAAAGAAAAAGAAATAGAAAAACAAAAAGATAAATTGTGTTTATGATTAAATAAAAAGATAGTTATGTTTGAATGGCAAAATAGGTGAAAAGGGGTGATAGATAAAAGAAAGGTTGCAGGGTAGTTTGAAAGAAAGTGTAAATGGCATAATGTGATGTATTAAAGCGCTTAGGGAACTTAGTCACTATTTCTGGCCAAAATAGTCCTACCCGTCCCTTAGCCTACATTACAACCTGTAAAGACCTATTTGATCCTAAGCTTAGAATTCTGATATTAGTGGAGCATTACACTAAGGGAAAGCCTATGGTCATCAGTTGCAACATATGAATTCTTTGTGAGAGTGAGAGCAAGGAAAATCTTATACCCATGTTTCGAAAAATGAAATACTTGTGAGTGATTATGGGTGATATATTGTGAGACACACATGGTCGATGAGTTTTGGGTAGTCGTGTATGATTCTTTGTGCCTTAACTTTTTGAATACAAATTAACCATCTTCACGAGTCTATGTTAGAGGTTGAATTGTTTCTAGTAGTGATCATGAAAACTACTCTTTGTTAATAATTGTCGTACCTGTCTTGATGAAAATTTTATGTTGTTACTGTGAAACCCTAAGTAGATGTTTATATGGACATGATATTTTGTTCGAGGACGAACAAATCTTTAAGTGTAGGGTGTTGATGATAATCATATTTACACGCCTAAAGTACTATAATTTACCCATATTTTAGCTAAGTTTAAAGGACAAAATATATAATTCCTGCACTTTTAGTCCTTTTTCCTATAAGTAAGCTAACCAACGTGATTAGCAAGTTTTCAGGTATAAATGATGCAGATTTCAGCATTTTATGGACTAATGGACGCCAAAGGAAGCTTCACGAAAGAAGGAAGGCAGCTTTTGGAAGTCTATGGACTGAAAGTGTTGCATAAAAAACTTGTCTAGGCCAAAAACAGCATTTCTAAAGACTTGGGGGATCAGCAGTAACTTAGTAGGATTAGGATAAGGACGCAGTAACCTAGTAGGATTAGGATAAGTAAGCAGTAGCTTAGTAGGAATAGGATATGGGTGCTATAAAAACCCTATTTTGCTGAACTTTTCAGCATTCATTATCAAACCAAATTCACCCCATTCTTTCTTATTTCTGACAATTTTCTTTCTGTTCGACTTTTAATTACAGATTCTGTAAGTTACAGAGAAACTCGGCACTCTAGGGAAAAACGTCAACCTAGTTTGACGCTACCCCATATTCAACGTGAGATTCTTGGAGTTTTGGTATGATGATTATATCTATTGTGATTTTCGTTGCAATTATGAGTAGCTAAATCTCTCTGTTAGGGTTATGGAAGCCTTATGAGATACTATCTATTGCTATGAGTTTGTTAATTCTTGATACGTATGATGCTTATATCATTCTTCTCTTCATCTTAATTTAAATTCTTGTGGTTGCAAACATATAGAATACGTCCGTATAGCATTAACTTGTTTAAAAGAAAAGTTACATGTCTGGAAAAGAGGGAATGTCAAGGAAATAGGGCACCAACCCCTGTTTAAAAGTTAGTGTCGTAACTGGATTAACATCTTGGAGATTTTGTACCATTCGATACGCTTTAAGCTCGAAAGAGTTAAAGTAAAATAATCCTTGATGGTCGAAAGACGCCTGGATTTACCATAGAATACGAATCTCTATAAGCGCATGCATGTCTGAATTCCGCATAACTCATAGTTAATAGATACGTAGAACCCATAAGGTGGACATAACCCTAACTTACAATTCTCATTGATTAAAATCTTACTAAACATATCGTTTTTACTTTGCTATTTTGATACTTTTACTTCACGCATAAAATCCCCCCTTTTCTGTAGAATTTTTGACCAACAGTCTAATAATAGTCGTAATACTTAGTGACCGAGTATTCCCTGTGGGATTCGACACCCAACCCAGTTGGGTTCTATATTTGACAATGACCGCTTACACTCTTACGAGAGCTGTAGTTTGAGCGTTATCGTACGACTTCTGTGTCTGCTCTTATTTCTGGTACAGCATAGGCCAAAATAGATTGTATGCTCTTACATCTCTGCAGGAATTTGAGGCATCACCTGATATCATTACTGGTATGTTATAACTCTTTTCTCGTGATGTACATTGTCTGCTTGATCCGGGGTCCATTCTTTCTTATGTGACCGTATATGTGGATGTATGTTTTGGTTTTGATTCTGAGGTTGTTCTGGATTCTTTTTCTGTTTCAACCCTAATAGGTAACTCAGTTATTGCTAAAAGAGTCTATAGGGGACATGTGGTATCTATTGGTAGAAAGTAGACCTTGATAGATCTGTTTTAGCTGGATATCTTGGATTTTGATATTATTCTAGGGATAGATTGGTTGCATTCTTATTTTGTGTCTTTATATTTTTGAACTCATAAGGTTGTCTTTAGGTTCCCTAGTGAACCGATTATAGAGTGGAGGGTGGTTGTCTAGCTCCTAGGGGGAGGTTTATTTCTTATCTTACAGCTCAGAGAATAATCTCTAAAGGGTGTCTATATCACTTGGTCCAGGTTAAAGATTCTAACTTAGAGGGTCCTTTATTCACTAAATTTTGATGGTAAATGAGTTTCTTGAGGTTTTTTCAGATGATCTTCCTGGTGTTTTACTGGATAGAAAAATCGAGTTTGGTATTGATTTGGTTTTGGAAACTCATCCAAAATCTATTTCTCCTTATAGAATGGCTCCGTATGAGTTAAGGGAACTTAAGGAGAAACTTAAGGATCTTCTGGATAAGGGGTTTATTCATCCTAGTGTATCCTCGTGGGGTGTACCGGTGTTTTTCGTAAACAAAAAAGATGGTTCCCTTCGGATGTGCATTGACTATCGACAGTTAAAAAAGGTAACAGTTAAGAACAAGTATCCTCTTCCAAGGATAGATGATTTGTTTGATCAGTTGGAAGGTGTTAGTTCTTTTCTAAGATAGACCTTCGGTCTGGGTATCATCAGCTTAAGATTAGGCAGGTAGATTTCCCGAAGATAGCTGATCGTACTCGGTATGGGCACTTTGAATTCTTGGTTATATCATTCGGTTTGAATAATGCCTCAATGGCATTTATGGATTTGATGAAAAGGGTTTTCAGTTAGAACTTGGATATTTTTGTCATTATGTTCATTGATGACATCTTGGTGTATTCTAAAAGTGAGGTGGATCATGCCAATCACCTCTGAGTGGTATTGCAGACCTTGAAAGAATAGCAGTTGTATTCTAAGTTCTCCAAGTGTGAGTTTTGGTTGAACGCTGCAACTTTCTTGGGTCATATTATTTTTAGTGAGGTGATCATGATAGATCCTCAAAAGGTAGTTATGGTTAAAAGGTGGCCTAGACACACGACACCAACCGACATTCAGAGTTTCTTGGGTTTGGCTGGGTATTATAGGAGGTTTGTGAAGGAGGTTTTCTTTGATATCTGCTTTTTTGACTAAGTTAACTCAGAAGAAGGTAAAGTTCTATTGGTCAGAAGCATGTAAAGAGAGTTGTGAGAAGCTTAATGATAAGCTGACCTCGGCTTCGATTTTGACGTTGCCTAAAGGTAAATAGGAGTTTGTGGTTTCTTGTGATGCATCTAGAGTGGGACTTTGCTGCGTTTTGATGCAGCATAGGAAGGTGATTTCCTATGCTTCCAGGCATATGAAAGTGCATGAGAGGAATTATCCTACTCATTATTTGGAGCTTTTACCGTTGGTTTTTTCTTTCAAAATATGGCAGCATTATTTGTATGGAGTGCACGTAGACATCTTTGATAATCATAAGAGTCTGCAGTATGTGTTCACTTAGAAGAAGCTAAATCTCAAGCAAAAGAGATGGTTGAAGTTTCTCAAGGACTATGATATGAGTCTTAACTACCACTTAGGTAAATCTAACATAGCTATTGATGCTCTTAGCAGGTTGTCCATGGAGAGTTTGGCTCATGTGGAGAAGGAAAAATGTGAATTGGTGAAGAATATTCATCGCTTGGCCAATCTTGGAGTTCTTCTATTGGACTCTGAGGATGGTGGTGTGATGATATAGGAAATGGTTTGATCGTCTCTTGGTGCAGAGATTAAGGATAAGTAAGTGGAAGGTCCTATCTTGATAAAAATCAAGAATGATGTTGGAGGGCAAAAGGTAATGGAATTCGAGATTAGTGGTGATGGTACTTTACGATACTAAAGGAGGTTGTGTGTTCCTGATGTCAATGGTTTGCGATAAAGGGTTTTGGCTGAGGCACTTGAATCGCTCTATGTTTTTCATCCCGGTTTGATGAATATGTATCATGATCTCAAGGAGATATATTGGTGGAATGATATGAAAAGAGATGTGGCTAATTTTATAGACAAGTTCATGGTGTGCCAACAAGTCAAAGTTGAGCACATGAGGCCTGGAGGGTTGTATCAAGAAACTGATTTACCCAATTGGAAATAAGAGGTGATCAACATGGATTTCATTACCAGTCCTCCTCAGTATCGGAACAACTTTGATTTGATTTGGGTCATCGTGGATAGGGTGACGAAGTTTATTCACTTCTTGCTAGTGAGGACTACCGTTTCAGTGGAGGATTATGCAAAGTTGTATCTTCATAAGATAGTAAAGTTGTATAGGGTACCTATTTCAATTATCTCTGACCGTGATATGCAGTTTTCTTCTCACTTCTGGCGGTCTTCTTTGAAGGGATTGGGAACTACGGTAAGTCATCGTACTATTTTTCATATGCAGATGGATAGGCAAGAGAAAAGATCTATTCAGACATTGGAGGATATGCTTTGGGCATGTGTGATTGACTATGGTGGTAATTGGGTGGAGCATTATCCTTTGATAGAGTTTGCTTACAACAATAGCTATCATTCTAGTATTGGTATGGATCCTTTTGAGGCATTGTATGGTAAGAGGTGTAGATATCCTACTATTTGGTTTGAGCTTAGTGAGGCGAATATGTTTAGCCCAAATTTGGTTCATTAGTTTATGGAAAAGGTGAAGGTAATTCAGGATAGGCTTAAAACTGCCCAAAGTCACGAAAAGTCCTATGCGAATGTTAAACGTAGAGACTTGAAGTTTGAGGTTGGGGATAGGATGTTCCTCAAGGTGTCTCCCATGAAGGGAGTGATGCAGTTTGGAAAGAAGGGGAAGCTCAGTCCATGGTATGTTGGGTCCTATTGCAATTTTTTGGAGGGTTGGTAATATTGCTTATGGATTAGAGTTGCCTTCTAGTTTGAGCTCCATTCATCCGGTATTTCATGTCTCCATATTGGGTAAGTGTATTAGTGATCGTTCTTTGGTTGTTCCTTTGGAAGGGTTAGGTATCTTCGATTCTCTATCTTAGAAATGGTCCCAGTTGAGATACTAGATTGGCAAGTTTATCTATTACGAACCAAGGTATGGCTTCGATAAAGGTTCTATGGCGGAACCACAAGGCGGAAGAGGCTAAGTGGAGAATGGAAGTGGACATGAAGTCCAAGTATCCACGTTTTTTCTCTGCTCCGAATATTCATGCGTAAGGTATGCGTTCTTAAACATATTTTATTTTCAGAGTTTGTTAAAGAAAAGGTTAATTTTCTTAAATCATTGTTTTCTGTCTTAAAGGTAAGGGTAGAGGCAACTATGGGGTGTAAGTCGTGCATATACTACTTTGTCCGCCATTCGGGGATGAGTTTTCCTAGTAGGAGAGACTTAAACACTCTGGATTCCTGGGTTCCTTACCTTAGAAAATTTCCTAGATTTCTGGTCACTAAACAAGATATGACTAGGGGAAATGACTCATACACTGGGACACGGGTGATATCGGTTAGTCGTATGATGACCAGTGTTGGTTGGTGTGTTGGATTTTGTTTCTAGAATGGGTACGATTTGTTTGGTATGCATCGTACGGATGGATACCAGTTGTTTCGTTACCTTACTTAATCATAGACTTGGTAACTTAAGTTGGATCTGAGTACGAGTGGCTCACCAAGAGTCGTAAGCCAGGGTACGAGTCATACCATGAACTTGTATGGTGGATAGTATTCAATCCTCTTGGGATTCTACTCTGCCAGGGGTACAGGTCGAGGGTTCTAGTCGTATACTTAGATACGACATGGTTTAGGGTAAGTGATACCTTGGATAGTATTGGTGTAATGCCTTGAAAATGGGTCCCGGGGGATCACACGGTGCTCAAGACTACAAGTAACCTTAAGCTAACCCTGTAAGCCATCTACTAAATCTGAAACTCATAATAGAAAAGTATGGATATATATATATATAATCAAGCTAAAATACGGAATTCTATATGAGCTAAGCTAAAACTATCTGAATATAATATCTGAAAATACTAACTCAACAGTCTGATCAATTAATACTGAAAATCTGTAGCATATCTAGCAGTCTGACAAGCCTCTACTACTAATAACTAGAGAGTCACTGGGACAAACCCCCAGCTGACTCGAACTGTCTGAAAATACTGAATCATCTATACTAATAAGCTGAAAAACTGAATAACTGGTTCCCTGAACTATGAGGACTCACCAACTGTCGGGATGTAGATGGAGATGCTCAAAATCACTCACGCTGCTGAAACTGAGCACCTGAACCTATATTATGAGACAATGTAGCACATAGATGTATATGTGGATCAATACTTTTGGATTGTACTAAGTATATGGGGGTGGATGGACAAGTAAATCAATATCTCAATATTATTATAAATTTGTAAAAGAATGCATGCTAAATGTAGATGACTCACATAAGTTGGAATATCTGAAAACTGAAAATCATAATCATGAATAGCAAACATGTTGCATAGATCTAGTGAGCCATAACATTTAGTTTCAAAAAATCGTACTCATATTCCATTTTTATATCATGTTGTCTAAGTGTAGAAAGGACTTACTTTTATATTTGAATTCTAGAAGCTGACATCTGCAACAAATGCCTCATATAAAGCAATATCTGAATAAAATTTGTGAGCCTTTACACTTAGTTTCAAAAAAAATTTCTGTTATTCTTTACTCTTTTTTATAAGCTGTAGGGAAATACTTTTAAAAATTATTTTGCAAGTCTTTACTATTGCCAAGGAGTATAACCTAATCTAAGTGATCATATTTGTATCTGTCATCCATATAGAAATGTGAATAATCTAATAATCTGAACCTACATTGGCTCGTAGTTCTGGGGCATGTGAACATACCCAACTTGGTGCTAAATACTACTCCCTTTAATCTGTATGCTCATTCAGTTGGAAATCCACTTTTAAAAATTAATATAAGGGTTTACAATGAAAACCTCTTGTAAATCTGTTTACTCTAATTGTAGCTAAATCTGTGAAGTGGATTTCATATCTAAGCTGAGATCAAAAGATCAAATCTTTGTTCAAAATCTGAATATAACAAATCATGGGATACTTAAAAGTATAATCTTCTTGAAATAACAAAATTCAAATTAGGGCTAGTAACCCATGCATCTATTTCATGTCAAATCATCATAAAACTCATGATAAGTAAAAAAACAAAATTGATAATTCAAGTCTTAATCTGAAAATTTCTGCGATACGCATGAAAATACAAAAGTAGTCATGCAATTTAACATCTAATTCACTTGAAATCTCATAATCTTGAAAATAACAATATTGGGTATGAACCCTAATTTGAAACTCTCATGTAAATTCATGTAACTTTGTAATTAAAAACTAGTTTTGGGAAAAAGGATGAAAGAATTATCCTTGTTGAAAATTTCACATACCTTATTTGATAATTAGATGGAGAAACTTAAACTTTGAGTTCCTATTTGTGCTCTTGAAGATAGATTCATGAAGTTCTTGAATTGGGAATCTTTAATTTTGAGCTATCTTGGAAAAGAAATGGTGGAATTTGGATTTTTGGGGGATGAAGGTTTGAGTTCTAGGGTTTCTTTGGAGAGTAATTTTGATGAAAATATGCATATAATGGTTAGAATAGGATTAATTATGTGTTTTACATGATTTGGGGGCTTGGTAAAAGACTAAATTGCCCTTTTAAAATTTTACTCGGTGATGATAGGCGTATTTACACGCCTAAAGTTCTATAATTGACCCATATTTTACCTAAGTTTTGAGGACAAATTATATAATTCATGCACTTTTAGTCCTTTTTCCTCTAATCGAGCTAACAAATGTGATTAGCAAGTTTTCAGGTATAAATGATGCAGAATTCAGCATTTTATGAATAACTTGACGCCAAAGGAAGCTTCACGAAAGAAGAGAAGGAGAGCTTGGATGCCTAGGACCAAAAGTGACGCATGGAAAATCTGTCCCGGGCAAAAACAGCAATTCTAAAGACTTTGGGGACTAGCAGTAACTTATTAGGATTAGGATAATGATGCAGTAACCTAGTAGGATAAGGTTAAGTAATGCAGTAGCTTAGTAGGAATAGGATATAGGTGTTATAAATACCCTATTTTGCTAGAGATTCTTAATTCATTCTTCAAGTAATTCTTCTATTAATCATTCTACTTCTAATTCATTCCTCTACTATCCGAACAACTTTAATTCTAATGTTTTTATTCTTATTCTCTTCATCTATTCAATTATTAATTTTCACAACAAGAGAAAAGCTATTCTAAAAGGAATTCATGCCTAATGCCATACCACACCATACTACACGTAAGATCTTTATTGTGGTATAATGATAATGTCAATTGTGATTTCCATCGCACTCATGAGTAGCTAAACTTCTTTGATGGGGTTATGGAAGTCGTATGAGATACTATCTATTGCTATGAGTTTGTGAATTCGCGACACGTATGCTTCTTATATCATTATCCTCTTCATCTTAATGCAAATTCTTGTGGTTGCAAACGCATAGAATACGCCAGTATAGCATTAACTTGTTTGAAAGAAAAGTTATATGTCTGGAAAAGAGATAATGTCAAGGTAATAGGGCACCAACCCTTGTTAAAAAGTTAGTGCCATAACTGGATTAACCTCTTGGAGAATTTGTACCATTAGATACGCTTTAAGCTCAAAAGAGTTAAAGTGAAATAGTCCTTGTTAGGTCGAAAGACGCTTGGATTTACCATAGAACACAATTCTCTATAAGCACATGCATGTCTGAATTCCGCATAACTCATAGCCAATAGAGACGTATAACTCATAAGGTGGACATAACCCCAACTCGAAATTCTCATTGATTAAACATCTCATTAAACATTCTTTCTTTTTACTTTGCTATTTTCCATTTTTACTCTAATATTTTGTTTACATTAATTGCACGTTACAATCCCCCATTTTTACGAAACTTTCACCAAAAGTCTAATAATCTTTGCTTACTTAGTGACCAGTTATTCCCTGTGGGATCGACACCCAACCTAGTTGGGTTCTATATTTGACAACGACCGATTACACTCTTACGAGAGCTATAGTTTGAGCGTTATCAAATATTGGCGCCGTTGCCGGGGAATACGGTTGTCAACTAAGATTGTGATAATTACTAGACCCTTTGGTCAAAGATTCTTAGATTTTACTTTTAGTTGTTGTTTTTGTTTTATTCAGGTTCTGTTGATAGAATGGATGCACAACGTGACATTGAAAGAATGGCTGATCAATTGGAGCAGGCTAGATTAGCTGCGCTGGCAGCCGCTCAAGTGCATCAGCAGAATATTGATAACCCAGGGCGAGCAACAAATCCTGATGATGAGGATCTGGGTGATGAGGAGCTATTGAATCCAAGACATGCTGAGATGGCGGCACCCATGCAGAGGAGAGATCGTCGAGCGAGATTGAGGTCTGAACGCCGAGCTGTGCAGACCTTTTGATGACAATGATGATGATTTGGATGGGCCTGGTGCCACAGTAGCTATTATTCTTCCACCCTTGGCACCTGGAGCAAAGTTCAATATCATTATCACCATGATTCAATTATTGCAACTCAAGGGATTATTTGGTGGACTTGCAAGTGATGATCCGAATATGCATCTGATCAACTTTATTTCTACATGCAAGTTGTTCGAAAATCTTGGCGTTGGACAAAATGTAATTAGGCTATGCTTATTTCCATTGTCTCTATCTGGGGAGGCAACACTATGGTTGAATGGGCTGACTCCTGATTCTATCATTAATTGGAGGCAATTGAAAGACGCTTTCCTAGAAAGATTCTTTCCGCCATCCAAAAGAGCACAATTGAGAGATGAAATCAGCAACTTTCATCATCTTCCAACCGAAGCCCTCCACGAAACATGGGAGAGGTTCAAGAAGAAGCTTATGTGGTGCCCAAATCATCATATAACCAATGTACACTTGATGGAGATATTATACAGGTCTTTGAATTCAGTGACTAAGCCAGTGGTTGATAATGCAGCTGGAGGATCATTTATGGACATTACCTTTGTTCAGGCAAGCGATATGCTAGACCGGATGACAAAGCAAAGTAGAGCTTGGCTTACCAGGGATTCTGAGGTAGCAAGCCCCACTTTGTCTATTGGCATGACTGCAGAACAAAGGAGAAAAGAAGAAGAACGTGATCAAGATATGGCGCACATAAAAACACATATGGATCTTATTACAAAGCATCTACTATCAGGGAAGACCGAAAAAGTCAAAGTTGTTGCGTTGAAAGGAAGAGATGAATCCGATTCTGAGGAAAAAGCCAACTACGTGAACAATCAGGGGGGTTTCCGAGGCAATTCCCAAGGAAACCAAGGTCGAAACTATTATGATAATTCTGGAAACAAGGACTGTGATCAAGGTAGTTGGAAGAACAAGACCGACAGGAGTGGCGTGAATATTTCTCCTGGACGACGTGACGCCACTGTATCTGGTTCTGGAAATATGGAAGATATGATGGCTAAACTGTTGAAAGGAGTGGAGGCAACCAGAGCGGGAGTAACGGAGGTAATACATGATTTGTCCTCGATGAAGCAATTGGTTGACTCACATTCCACTTCAATAAAATAAATAGAGCAGCAATTGAGCCAACTTTCAGCAGCACTCAATCAAAGAAAAGCTGGCACTCTACCTAGCGACACTGTGCAAAATCCAAGGAATGATGGATCATGCATGGCTACTAATACCACGAGCGGTAAGGTGTTAGACAATCCGTCTAAAGGCAAGCAGGTAGTTGATGATATAGAGGAGAATTTTATTGACGTAGATTGTGATGATTTTGTAGAAGCCAAAAATCTGAATGAGAGCGTTCATGAGAAAACGATTCCTCTTCCACCACCACCTTTTCCTCAGATATAGAAGAAGAAGGCTGACGACACTCCTGAAAAGGTTGATAATCAAAAGCAAGATAAGGAGAAAGTGGTGGAGAAAATGATTCCCCTTCCACCACCACCTTTTCCACAGAGACTGAAGAAGAAAACGGATGATACAAGGTTCAGTAAATTCATTGCTATGTTGAAGCAGCTGACCATTAATGTTCCTTTGGTAGAGGCGCTGGAACAGATTCCTGGGTATGCTAAATTCATGAAGGACCTTTTGACAAAGAAGCGGGAAGTAAGCTATGAGCTAGCCGATAATGTTCATTATTGCAGTGCAATCTCTACAAGATCGTTAGTTCAGAAGAAGGAAGATCCTGGTGCTTTTACTATTCCTTGCACTGTTGGAAGTATGAATTTCACTAAGGCATTATGCGATTTGGGAGCAAGCATCAATTTGATGCCACTATCCGTCTACAGAAAGTTAGGGTTGGGCGACCCTACACCAACCAATATGCGGCTCGTGATGGCAGATAGGTCGGTAATATGACCTGTGGGTATCTTGAATGATGTGTTGGTGAAGGTGTCTACCTTTATTTTTCCTGTAGACTTTGTGATTTTGGATTGCGAGGTGGATTCTGAAGTTCCCATAATCTTGGGACGTCCTTTCCTTACAACAGAAAGTGTGCTTATTGACATGAGAGCTAATGAGCTTTTATTTAGGTTGAATGACGAAGTGGTCCGTTTTGATGTATGCAAAGCAATGAAGCAGTCTGAAGATATGGATGTGTTCTCTGTAGCTGAAGTTAATTATAAGGATGACAAAGAATTATCTGTAGAGAAGCAGCATACTGATGAGTCACTATCTAATGGGTTGCTGAATGTTGAGCGTGAGGAGGCTCAAGAACATGTAGAAACTATGTGTGCTCTAACAGAAATACGGTACTATTCTCATACTCCTAAGCAGCCGGACCTTGATCTTAAGAATCAACCGTCACCAACAGCGAAGACTTCCATTGAAGATCCCCCAGTGCTAGAATCGAAAGAGCTCCCCAGGTATGCGTTCTTAGGAAGTGGTAATACACTTCCGGTGAGTGTTGCGGATGATTTAAGTGAATAGAACGTAGAGGCTCTCATCTCTGCTCTGAAGAGATAAAGAGAGCTATGGGTTGGAGTATTGATGATATAATTGGTATCTCTCCTGGGATATGTATGCACAAGAGTCATCTTGAAGAAGATTGCATGCCTACAAGTAAGTATCAGTGTCGTCTGAATCCATTCAGAAAACGATCCACCATCTATCTCGATGAAGTCTAAGTAATTGAGATAGTTATGTCGTGCTGCGACAATAAATCAAGCGCTTGGTGGGAGGCAACCCATCGTTTTTCATTTTCTTTCCTTTCTTTCATTCTACTAAGTGTTTGCTTTTGATAAATAAAAATCCAAAAAGAAGCGTCGTGCCACGACCAAAACTAAGGCGCTTGATGGGAGACAACCCATCGTTCTAATCGTTTTTGTTGTCTTTGAGTAAATGTAGGTGCAAGAGATGTAAAGGAGGAGATTGGTTTCAAATTTTGATTTGGAAGTATTGCATGTTGAAGGTGGTAAGTTAGGAATGAAGAAGCAAAAGGCTATGGATTGGGCATTGCTTATGAAAATATAGGCAACAAACAAGGCAAGGCATATGTAAATCTAGGCCACGAACAAGGCAAGGCCTATGCTATGGCCTAAGCTCTCGGATTCTAGAGTGCCATAGCATAGGCACCGCCCATGCCTAAGAATGCCATAGCATAGGCGCCGCCTATGCCAATGCCTTTTGTCTCTGAATCTCATATACCATGGCATAGGTGCCGCCTATGCCTAACAATGCCATGGCATAGGCGCCGCCTATGCTCAACAATGCTTTGGAAAAGGCGCCGCCTATGCCAAGCATAGGCAAAGCATTAGGCACCGCCTATGGTCACTTTTTGTCTCCAAATCCAATTTTAAATGGGTCAAAAACTGACCCAAGCTTGTCCTATAAATAAGGAACTTAGTCTTAGACCAAAAATACATTGCACAACTTAGAATAAGCACTGCCTACCTCTCCAAATTCTCTCAAAAATTTTCCTTTTGCTCTTTTACTTCACAAGAACATCTCCAAAGGCATCAACCAAGTAAGTACTTCTTTGTTCTTCTTTTATATTACGTAAGTACTATGCTTATAATGATTTGTTAGATCTTGAATTGGTGTTGGTGATTTGAATGTGGTTGATTTGTATGATACATCTAGTTGAGTGAAAGAGTACGTATGGGTGCTCTTGACTTGGTTCCAACTTGTATTTTATTTTGATACACTGTCATACTTTTGCGAAATCGACATGGTAAAGATAATTGCATAATCTTGTAACTCGAAAGCTTACATGTTGAAATGACTTGTTCATTGAGATAAAAATCATGGGTGACTACAAACATGCGATGTTGTGACTATTTCTGGATAGTAAGATGACATGAAAGTATGACTGCGCTGAACATATGGTTGGAACATATCACCTAACTGTATGTCGATGAAGTCTGAGTAGTCGACAGCATTCACTTAATTAGTTTGTGTCAACAAATTAAGTGTGGGGTGGTGCCACTATTGTCTGTTTGTCGATTAAATCTTCTGAGATGAGCTAGCATGAATTTATTTTAGTCTCAGGTAAAATGGCACCAAAAGGTCGACCAGAGCGCCCACCTCACAGAAAGGTAAGAAAAGAGAAAGAAGAGAGCAAGCTGAATCCTCCGTGCTGCAAATACCTCGACGCACTCTTGGAATCAAGTGGGGTACTTATGAAGAACTTCTGAGGATGATAACTCTGATGATGATTCCGATGCAGGGGGTATGACCCCAGACATAGAGGAAGAGTCCGACTAACCAGGTGCTTCTTATTTATTTTCCACTGAGGGCAGTGTGTCCCGTATAAGTGTGGGGTACTTGGTATTTGTATGCTATACTTCTTTATTTGCATTTGCATTTATGTTTGTTTGTTTTGTTTTTTTTAGTAGCTAAATTTTTTTTTAACTTTGCATGAAAATTGTTTTGATAGGAAGCATGGTATTATGACAAGAGTCTGTGATAAAATCATTACTATTGAGACATTTGGGCTCTAAACGTGACTCACTGTGTGATAATTGTGTGGTTTAATTCCTTCATATGTTGGGTCAAGAGTCTATACTGCTTCCAATAAAGTCAACCATGTGCCTTGTGCGTGTAAGATGATAGTATATTCTATGTTTATGGTTGATGCTAGAACTTGCCTGGTATGTATGTAAAGCGAAATAAAGAGTGTGAGTTAGGAGATGATTTAGGCATTTCTTTGGCAACCTGTGATTGTTTACCTTCGTTTTATCTACCCGTGGACATCATCCTAGATAACCCCCCTTTGAGCCTTAAGCCTATTTTCTTTGACAACCTCATATGTAAGCCTAATCAATTTTTTCAAGACTATAATTTGATCCAAATTTCTAAGTGCTTTAAATTATAAAGTCATGTGACAAAATAAGAGGAAATTGGGTGAGTATGATGCCTTAGAATGTATTGGTGCTTGAAATTGTTATGAAAAAGAAGTGTTATCATAAGAGGTGTGTTATGAAAAGAAAAAGGAAAGGAAAACTTAAAAAAGTTAGTTATGTTTAAAATTGAAAAACAAAAGAGGAGAAAAGGGGTGGTAGAATAAAAGAAAGTAGAAAGGTTGTTTGAAAGAAAAAAAAAGAGATTAATGACATAATGTGATGCATTAAAGCGCTTAGGAACATAGTCACTATTTCTGGCCAAAATAGTCCTACTCGTCCCTTAGCCTACATTACAACCAGCAAAAGACCTATTTGATCCTAAGCTTAGCATTCTGATATTTAGTGGAGCATTACACTAAGGGACAGCTTATGGTCATCAGCTGCAACATATGAATTCTTTGTGAGAGTGAGAGCAAGGAAAATTTTATACCTATGTTTCGATAAATATACTATACTTGTGAGTGATTATGGGTAATATATTGTGAGACACACATGGTTGATGAGTTTTGGGTAGTTGTGTATGATTCTCTGCTCCTTAACTTCTTGAATACGAATTAACCATCATCACGAGTCTATATTAGAGCTTAAATTGTTTCTAGTAGTGATCAGAAAACTACTCTTTGTCAATAATTGTTGTGCTTGTCTTGATGAAAATTTTGTGTTGTTACTGTGCAATCCCAAGTATATGTTTAGAAGGACATGATATTTTGTTCGACGACAAACAAAGCTTTAATTGTGGGGTGTTGATGATAGGCGTATTTAGACGCCTAAAGTGCTATAATTGACCCATATTTTACTTAAGTTTTGAGGACAAATTATATAATTCATGCACTTTTAGTCCTTTTTCCTCTAATCGAGCTAACAAATGTGATTAGCAAGTTTTCAGGTATAAATAATGCAGAATTCAGCATTTTATGGATAACTTGACACCAAAGGAAGCTTCACGAAAGAAGAGAAGGAGAGCTTGGATGCCTAGGACCAAAAGTGACGCATGGAAAATCTGTCCCGGGCAAAAACAGCAATTCTAAAGACTTTGGGGACTAGCAGTAACTTATTAGGATTAGGATAATGATGCAGTAACCTAGTAGGATAAGGTTAAGTAATGCAGTAGCTTAGTAGGAATAGGATATGGTTGTTATAAATACCCTATTTTGCTAGAGATTTTTAATTCATTCTTCAAGTAATTCTTCTATTAATCATTCTACTTCTAATTCATTCCTCTACTATCCGAACAACTTTAATTCTAATGTTTTTATTCTTATTCTCTTCATCAATTCAATTATTAATTTCCACAACAAGAGAAAAGCTATTCTAAAAGGAATTCATGCCTAATGCCATACCACACCATACTACACGTAAGATCTTTATTGTGGTATAATGATAATGTCTATTGTGATTTCCATCGCACTCATGAGTAGCTAAACTTCTCTGTTGGGGTTATGGAAGCCGTATGCGATACTATCTATTGCTATGAGTTTGTGAATTCGCGACACGTATGATTCTTATATCATTATCCTCTTCATCTTAATGCAAATTCTTGTGGTTGCAAACGCATAGAATACGCCAGTATAGCATTAACTTGTTCGAAAGAAAAGTTATATGTCTGGAAAAGAGATAATGTCAAGGTAATAGGTCACCAACCCCTGTTAAAAAGTTAGTGTCGTAACTGGATTAACCTCTTGGAGAATTTGTACCATTAGATACGCTTTAAGCTTGAAAGCGTTAAAGTGAAATAGTCCTTGTTAGGTCGAAAGACGCTTGGATTTACCATAGAATACAATTCTCTATAAGCACATGTGATGATAGGCGAATTTACGCGCCTATATCAATATATTTTGCCCATATTTTAGCCTAGTTTTGAGAACTAATTATCTATTTCATACACTTTTAGTCCTTTTCCCTATAAATGAGCTAACAAATGTGATTAGGAAAGTTTCAGGTATAAATGATGCAAAATACAGCAATTTATGGCTTACTTGACGCAAAAGAAAGCTCACGAACGAAGTGGAAAGGAGCTGGACGCCTAAAGGACTAAATCTGCTGCATGGAAAATCTGTCCCGGGCTAAAACAGCAATTCTGAAGACTTTGGGGACTTACAAACACAAAGCTGGATTTTTGCCATAATACATTAACCTAGTACAATTAGGTTATGTGTTTCATTATTCTATTTGGATTATAATTTTGTAACCTTACCCTAGTACATTTGGGTCAAGGATTTCATTAGTATATTAGGATTTGGTTATTTATTTTATTAGTTAGTAGGAGTAGGATAGGAGTATTATAAATACCCTATCATGCTAGAGATTTGGAGACATTCCGCATTCAATACATCCTTACAATTAAGACATCTTCCTACAATACATTCTCAATTCTTCATTCTTCTACTCTTAAATTCCACAACAAGAGAATTGTTACTTGCTACGGAATCACCAAAACCACACGCCTAACACCTCTTTTACACGCCATCCACCATGCAAAACGTGATATCCTTCGCATTCATGGGTAACTAAACCTCTTAGTTGGGGTTATGGAAGCCGAATGAGTTACTATCTATTGCTATGAGCTTATGAGTTCAAGACACGTATATTGCTTATATCATTATTCTCTTCATCTTAAACTACATTCTTTGCGGTTCAAACACAAGAACACGCCATTCTAACATCTAACCTGTTCGAGAGAAAGGTTATTTGTCTAGAAAAGAAGACGCATAGACCAACGCCAGTCTAACATTTAACTTGTTTGAGAGAAAAGTTATTTGTCTGGAAAAGAGATAATGTCAAGGTAGTAGGACACCCTTTCCTATTAAAAAGCTAGTGTCGTACCTGGACTAACCTCTTGGAGAATTTGTACCGTTAGACACGCTTTAAGCTCGAGAGAGTTAAAGTGAAATAGTCCTTGTTTAGGTCGAGAGACGCTTGGATTTACCATCGACTACAATTCTCTATAAGCAATTGCATGTCAAGACTCTACACACTCATAGCCAATAGAGACGTATACCTCTGAAGGTGGACATAACCCCAACGCTTCAATTCTCATTGTTTACAACCACGTGACAATCTTTCTCTTTTTACTTTATTATTTTCAGCTTTTATTTCATTACTTTGGTTACTTATTACAATCCCCCCATTCTTACGAGACTTGCATCAAAAGTCTAATAATTTCGCTTACTTGTTGGCCAAGCTATTCCCTGTGGGATCGATACCCAACCCAGGTTGGGTTCTATATTTGCTAACGACCGCTTTACACTCCTACGAGAGCTGTAGATTGAGCGTTATCAAAAATTGGCGCCGTTGCCGGGGAATACGAGTGTCAATCAAGTTCGTGAAAATTACTAGACCCTTTGGTCAAAGATTCTCGTACTTTTACGTTTAGTTTTTGTTTTTGTTTATTGCAGGTTTTTCTTTTAGTGCATGCCCCATACAAGAAGTTCTGGTCAACCGTTATTACCAATCAATCCTGAACCGCAACGAATTAGAAGAATGGAAGCACAAGCTGAAATCGACAGGATGGCTGCTCAACACGAGCAAGCAAGATTAGCTGCTCTTGCCGTTGCTCAAGTCCAACAACAAAACATTGATAATCCTGGACGAGCAACAAATCCTGACGATGAAGATTTAGGAGATGACGAGTTGATCAACCCAAGGCATGGCGCTGAAATGGCAACACCTGCCAACAGACGAGGTCGACAAGCTCGGTA
The DNA here is from genome assembly GCA_030864225.1 of Capsicum baccatum var. pendulum. Lineage (NCBI taxonomy): Eukaryota > Viridiplantae > Streptophyta > Magnoliopsida > Solanales > Solanaceae > Capsicum > Capsicum baccatum. The sequence continues at coordinate 245,627,179 of CM061552.1, read as the reverse complement.
CAGATATGATCGCCAACCTTTGCAACCAGCTTTCGACGATGATGATGATGATCTTGATGGTGCCGGAGCCACTGGAGCTATAATTCCACCACCATTAGCGCCCGGAGCCAAGTTCAACATCACTAGCACCATGATTCAGTTATTGCAACTCAAGGGATTATTTGGTGGACTAGCAGGCGATGATCCGAATATGCATCTCATCAACTTTATTTCTACATGCAAGTCTTTTGACAATCCTGGAGTTGGTCAGAATGCTATTCGATTACGTCTATTTCCATTGTCTCTGTCTGGGGAGGCAACATTATGGTTGAATGGGCTGACTCCTGATTCTATTACAAATTGGAGGCAATTGAGAGACGCTTTCCTAGAAAGATTCTTTCCGCCATCCAAGAGGGCTCAATTGAGAGATGAAATCAGCAACTTTCGTCAGCTTCCATCTGAAGCTCTTCACGAAACATGGGAGAGGTTCAAGACAAAGCTAGCGAGATGCCCAAACCATCACATGACTAATGTTCACCTCATGGAGATCTTGTATAGAGCCTTGAATTCAGTAACTAAACCAGTGGTGGACAACGCAGCTGGAGGTTCTTTTATGGACCTCACCTTTGGTCAAGCAAGCAACATGCTAGATCGTATGACGAAACAAAGTAGAGCTTGGCATACCAGGGATTCTGAGGTAGCAAGCCCCACTTTATCTATTGGCATGTCTGCAGATCAAAGAAGAAGAGAAGAAGAACGTGATTAAGACATGGCGCACATGAAAACCCAAATGGACCTTCTTACAAAGCATCTATTAGGGAAGACTGAAAAAGTGAAAGCAATTGCGTCAAAAGGAAGAGACGAATCTGATTCGGAAGAGGAGGCCAACTACTTGAACAATCAGGGGGGTTTCCGAGGGAATGCCCAAGGAAACCAAGGTCGGAACTATTATGACAAATCTGGAGGAAAAGACCAAGGTAGTTGGAAGAAAAATAATGAAAACAGTGGTTTGTACGTTCCCCCTGGTAGACGTGATACCACCACATCTAATTCTATGGAAGACATGATGGCTAAGTTATTGAAAGGAGTGGAAGCGACGAGCGCGGGAGTTAAGGAGGTGATTGACGATTTGGCCTCCATGAAGCAATTAGTTGATTCTCATTCCACTTCTATCAAGCAACTAGAGCAGCAATTCAGTCAACTTTCAGCAGCACTCAACCAAAGAAAAGCCGGCACCTTACCTAGCGATACTGTGCAAAACCCAAGGAATGATGGGTCATGCATGGCCATCACTACCAGAAGTGGTAAGGCGCTGGAAACTTCAGCAAAAGGCAAGAAAGTGATTGACGAAGTTGCAGACATAGATGACAACGCAAAAGGAGAAGATGCCCCAGCTACTACTCTTGACGTTAAGGACGCCACATCCAGCACTGTGCAGCCTGAAAAAGTGGAAAAACGGAAGCAAGAGGAGAAGAAAACCGTGGAGAGAACACTTCCATACCCACCACCACCTTTTCCCCAAAGATTGAAGAAGGTGGCGGATGACACAAAGTTCAGCAAGTTCATGAATATGTTAAAACAGCTCACCATTAATGTTCCATTGGTGGAGGCACTTGAACAAATGCCTGGGTATGCAAAATTTATGAAGGATCTCTTGACAAAGAAGCGGGCAGCAAGTTATGACTTGGCAGATAATGTTCATCATTGTAGTGCAATTGCTACAAGATCGCTAGTTCAAAAGAAGGCAGACCCTGGAGCTTTCACTATTCCTTGCACAATTGGGTCGTTGGATTTTGCGAAGGCATTGTGCGATTTGGGAGCTAGCATCAATTTGATGCCACTATCCATCTACAAGAAGTTGGGGCTAGGCGATCCGACACCAACCAATATGAGGCTCGTGATGGCTGATAGGCCGGTAAAACGACCTGTGGGTATCTTGAATGATGTGTTGGTGAAAGTTTCTTCATTCATCTTTCCTGCAGACTTCGTTATTCTGGATTGTAAGGAGGATTCTGAAGTTCCCATCATCTTGGGACGTCCCTTCCTTGCAACTGGAAGTGTGCTTATTGACATGAAAGATAATGAGCTTTTGTTTCGAATTAATGACGAAGTGGTACGGTTTGATATACGCAAAACAATGAAGCAGCCCAGCGATATGAATGAGTCATCCATAGCTGATGTTCATTATGAGGATACGAAAGCATTGTCTATAGAGAAACAACCTACTGTTGAGCCATTATCTGCTGCGCCACTGAAGGTTGAGCATGAGAATAATAAAGATTATGAAGAACTTATGGGTGATCTAACAGAAATAGAGTCTTATACTCCTAAGCAACCGGGATGTGATCTCAAGAATCAACCAACAGCAAAGACTCCCATTGATGAGCCACCAGTGCTAGAATCGCAAGAGCTCCCCGATTATCTAAGGTATGTGTTCTTGGAAACTAGAAATATACTTCCGGAGAGCGCAGATGATTTAAGTGAACAGCACGTAGAAGCTCTTATCTCTGCTCTGAAGAGATACAAGAGAGCTATGGGTTGGACTATTGATGATATAATTGGAGACTCTCCGGGGAAACGTATGAACCATCTTGAAGAAGATCGCATGCCCACAGGTAATCCTCATTGTCGTCTAAATCCTTTCAGAAAACGATCCATCACTTACCTCGACGAAGTCTGAGTACTCGAGGTAACTACGTCGAGCCACGACAATAAATAAGGCGCTAGATGGGAGGCAACCCATCGTTTTATCATTATATCGTTTTATCGTTTTGTCTTTCTTTCATTCTAGTACTTGCTTTTGCTTTTGATAAATGAAAATCCAAAAATAAGAGTCGTGCCACGACCAAAACTAAGGCGCTTGGTGGGAGGCAACCCATCGTACTAATCGTCTTCATTTGTTTGAGCAAATATAGGTGCAAGAAAGATGCAACGAGGAGATTGATTTCAATTGGTGATTTGGTCGCATTGTATGGTAAAGTCGGTAAGTTAGGAATGGTGATGCATAAGGCTATGGATTGAGCCTTTCTCACGTCATAATAGGCTTCGAGAAAGGCTAGGCCTTGGTAAAAATAGGCCACGAACGATGCACAACCTATTCTATCGCCTAAGGACTCGGAATCTAGTGTGCAATACACTATGCGCCGCCTATTCCTAGGTGTGCTTTTGACTATGCGCCGCCTATTCTATGGCATTTGAGATACTGAGACCAAATGCCATACCATATGCGCCGCATATGCCTAGATATGCCATACCATGTGCGGCGCATATGTCCCATTATGCCATGGACAATGCGCCGCATATACATGTGATATGCCGAGGGATATGCGCCGCATATAGGGTGATTTTGTCCCCAAATCCGATTGTAAATGGGTCATAACCCGACCCATACTCCTCCTATATAAAGGGGACTTGTTTTTTTTATCACAAACACATTAGAAGTAACCCTAAAGGCGCCGCATATCATCCCAAATCCTCTCAAATTTTTCTTCCTTTGTTCTTCCAATCCACAACAACTTCTCCACAATCTTCAAGCAAGTAAGTGCTCTCTTATTCTTCATCTATTTATCGTAAGTACTACTTTACTATGCTTATTATAAAATGCTAAATCATGAGAGATTGGTGGTGATGTTCATGTGTGTGGATAATTGTTGCAAAATCGTGTGATTGATTATATACGTATGGAATTCATGACTTGTTTCCGACTTGAATTTTGTTTCAATGGCATTGTTGTGATACTTGCTGAACATCTGTGGCCATGAATATTGCTTGAGAGTGTTGTTGGATGCTTGCATGATAAACCATCCCGGCCATCGGGATAATGTTATAGTGACTATCGACTTAGGTGGTGGTGTTTGTTGTTCGAATAGCAATTCCATGTGGTAACCCCTATGTTGTAACGTTGCTATATACACCATGCAAGTCGTCCAAATGGCTGCTCATAAGTGATGTAATACTGATTTTCTTGTCGGAATACAATCCTAAGACGTATGTCGACGACGTCTGAGTACTCGACCACGTTCACTTCACCAATTTGTGCCAACAAGATTAAGTGTGGGGTGGTACCCCTAATGCTTGCATATAGATTGTCTAAAGTGCGATTGTGCTGCATCTAACATTATTTCTAGTCTCAGGTCCAATGGCACCGAAAGCAAGGCAAGGCAAGGAGAAGGCTACCACGACCCGCAAGGACAAAAAGAGAAGCCGAAAAGACCAAGGCGAATCATCTTCCGCACACCTACCACGCAGAATGTTCGGAATCAAATGGGTTCTTGAGGAAGAAGCCAAGGCATGGTACAGCAGCAACAAAGAAAAGAAATATGTGCACGTCGACTTAATCAACAAGGAGACCTTAGCAAAGAAGGAGCCGCAACTGTTGGCTAAGATAATGGCTTTGAAGCTGGATTTCATCTTCCGTGACATGGGAGAGTGCAATCTTGACTTGACAAGAGAGTTTTATGCCAACTGGTCGCCAAACACAACAGGCAACGAAGTCAAAATTCGGGGCCAAGTGTTACAGCTTACAGCGGATTGGATCAACTCGTTTCTAGGCCTACCTTCGGTCGACACTGCACCATACAAAGAGCTGTACAGCAGGCCTCCTTACAGAGCTATAAGACACACGCTTTGTGGAAGCAGATCGATGGCGAGATGGGGCAGACATAAGGAAACAGGCCGTCACAACACATTCCCCTATGCTCCACTAAATAGGGAAGCAAGAATCTGGATGCGCATTGTCAACTCATGCCTCATTCCTGGGACGCAATACACAAAGATATCGAGGGATAGAGTGTGTCTGGTTTATGCATTGATGACAAATGTCCCTATCAACTTTGGGGCAATCATTCGATCTACCATGAGAAAAGCCAGACTCCACAGCAGGTCCCATTTCACATTCGGCAATTTGTTGACAGCAATGTTGCGGAAGGAGGATATAGAAGAGGAACCAGCTGACCACAAACTCCCACATACCCCAAAGAAGGTTGACCTCACCAAGGTCAAAGATGCTGAAACAACGCATGGAGTCAACCTTACCACTGCGGAGAGACATGCTCGTGATGAGAGTTTCTTCCGTCATCTCTATGGCATGACGAGATTCACTATGATGAGTGGTGGACGTATTCCAACTGCTGTAGAGCTCCAACAGCTGGACCACGACTACCCAATGAACAGACATGCCCGGGAGATGTGTGGAGTGGGAGTCTATTTTGAGGAACCTCTTGATGATGACGTGCCAACTGATGATGATAGACGCTTACCTGATTCTGACGCTGAAGAGAACTCTGACGATGACTCTTACGATGACTCGGACGAAGGGGGTATGACCCCCGACATTGAGGAAGAGTCCGACTAATCAGGTTCTTCGACTTTATTTTCCACTGAGGGCAGTGTCTAGTCTAAGTGTGGGGTGTCGGCAGAATCTGCATGCTATGTTTGTATGTTTGCTTGTTTATTTTGTTTTGAGTCCAAGTCCAAATTTTTTCTTGTGATTTTTTTTTTTTTTTTTTTCGTGTGACGTTTTTTTATTTTAGGAGTAAAATTTTTCTAGCTACGCATGAAATTATTTTGATAGGCAGCATGAAAATAGAACAAGAGTATGTGCTACAATTGTGACTATTGAGACATTTAGGCTCTAGTTGTGACTCATTATGTGATAGTGTGTGATTCAATTCCTTCACTTGTTGGGTCGAGAGTCTATATTACTACCAATCAAGTCGACCATGTGCCTTGTGTGTATGAGATAATAGTATATTCTATGTATGTGGCTGATGCTAGAACTTGCCTCGTATGTATGCAAAGCGAAAATAAGGAATGTAAGTTTAGGATATGATTTAGGCATTTCTTTGGCAACCTATACATGTTTACCTTCAGTTTTTCCTACCCATGTAAATCATCCTAGTAAAACCCTTTTGAGCCTTTAGCCTATTTCTTTGACAACCTTGTATGTAAGCCCAATCCATTTCTTTCAAGACCATAATTTGATCCAAATTCCTAAGTGCTTTAAAGTGAATAAGTCATGTGACAACATAAGAGGAAATTGGGTGAGTATGATGCTTTAAATTGTAAAGGTTCTTGAAGGTGTTATGAAAAAGAAAAAAAATGCTATCATAAGAGGTATGTCGTGAAAAGAAAAAGGAAAAGAAAGCTGAAAAGTGAGTTGTTCTTAAATTTGAAAAACAAAAGAGGAGAACAAGGGTGGTAGAAGAAAAAAAAGAAGAAAGGTTGAAAGAAAAAAAAGTGTCATTGATACAATGTGATGTATTAAAGCGCTTAGGAAACTAGTCACTATTCTTGGCCAAAATAGTCCTACCCGTCCCTTAGCCTACATTACAACCATCTAAAGACCTACTTGATCCTAATCTTAACATTCCGACATTTAGTAGAGTACTACATTAAAGGCAAGCTTATGGTCATTAGTTGCTACATATGAATTCTTTGTGAGAGTGAGTGCAAGGATATTTTGCTACCCATGTTTGAAAATATGCTATACTTGTGAGTGATTATGGGTACTATATTGTGAGACACACATGGTTGATGAGTTTTGGATAGTTGTATATGATTCTATGTACCTTAACGTTTGCATGCGAGTTGATCACCATCACGAGTCTATGCTTGAGGTTAAATTGTTTCTACTTATAATCGGAAAGCTACTCTTCGTTGATAATTGTTGTGCTTGTCTTGAAGAATGTTTTGTGTTGTTTCTGTAAAAACCTTAAGTCGATGCTTAGAAGGACATGATATTTTGTTCGAGGACGAACAAAGCTTCAAGTGTGGGGTGTTGATGATAGGCGAATTTACGCGCCTATATCAATATATTTTGCCCATATTTTAGCCTAGTTTTGAGAACTAATTATCTATTTCATACACTTTTAGTCCTTTTCCCTATAAATGAGCTAACAAATGTGATTAGGAAAGTTTCAGGTATAAATGATGCAAAATACAGCAATTTATGGCTTACTTGACGCAAAAGAAAGCTCACGAACGAAGTGGAAAGGAGCTGGACGCCTAAAGGACTAAATCTGCTGCATGGAAAATCTGTCCCGGGCTAAAACAGCAATTCTGAAGACTTTGGGGACTTACAGACACAAAGCTGGATTTTTGCCATAATACATTAACCTAGTACAATTAGGTTATGTGTTTCATTATTCTATTTGGATTATAATTTTGTAACCTTACCCTAGTACATTTGGGTCAAGGATTTCATTAGTATATTAGGATTTGGTTATTTATTTTATTAGTTAGTAGGAGTAGGATAGGAGTATTATAAATACCCTATCATGCTAGAGATTTGGAGACATTCCGCATTCAATACATCCTTACAATTAAGACATCTTCCTACAATACATTCTCAATTCTTCATTCTTCTACTCTTAAATTCCACAACAAGAGAATTGTTACTTGCTACGGAATCACCAAAACCACACGCCTAACACCTCTTTTACACGCCATCCACCATGCAAAACGTGATATCCTTCGCATTCATGGGTAACTAAACCTCTTAGTTGGGGTTATGGAAGCCGAATGAGTTACTATCTATTGCTATGAGCTTGTGAGTTCAAGACACGTATATTGCTTATATCATTATTCTCTTCATCTTAAACTACATTCTTTGCGGTTCAAACACAAGAACACGCCATTCTAACATCTAACCTGTTCGAGAGAAAGGTTATTTGTCTAGAAAAGAAGACGCATAGACCAACGCCAGTCTAACATTTAACTTGTTCGAGAGAAAAGTTATTTGTCTGGAAAAGAGGTAATGTCAAGGTAGTAGGACACCCTTTCCTATTAAAAAGCTAGTGCCGTACCTGGACTAACCTCTTGGAGAATTTGTACCGTTAGACACGCTTTAAGCTCGAGAGAGTTAAAGTGAAATAGTCCTTGTTTAGGTCGAGAGACGCTTGGATTTACCATCGACTACAATTCTCTATAAGCAATTGCATGTCAAGACTCTACACACTCATAGCCAATAGAGACGTATACCTCTGAAGGTGGACATAACCCCAACGCTTCAATGCTCATTGTTTACAACCACGTGACAATCTTTCTCTTTTTACTTTATTATTTTCAGCTTTTATTTCATTACTTTGGTTACTTATTACAATCCCCCCATTCTTACGAGACTTGCATCAAAAGTCTAATAATTTCGCTTACTTGTTGGCCAAGCTATTCCCTGTGGGATCGATACCCAACCCAGGTTGGGTTCTATATTTGCTAACGACCGCTTTACACTCCTACGAGAGCTGTAGATTGAGCGTTATCAACATGCATGTCTGAATTCTGCTTAACTCATAGCCAATAGAGACGTATAACTCATGGACATAACCCCAACTCGAAATTCTCGTTGATTAAACATCTCATTAAACATTCTTTCTTTTTACTTTGCTATTTTTTGTTTTTACTCTAATATTTTTTTTACATTAATTGCACGTTACAATCCCCCCTTTTTACGAAACTTTCACCAAAAGTCTAATAATATTTGCTTACTTAGTGACCAGCTATTCCCTGTGGGAACGACACCCAACCCAGTTGGGTTCTATATTTGACAACGACTGCTTACATTCTTACGAGAGCTGTAGTTTGAGTGTTATCACTCGGAACTGGAAATCCCGACTTTGTCTCCCATCGCGACGCGACGCTATCATAGTGGCTTACCAAAAAAGTGATAATTTTCATTTTGGTCTCTGGCGCGACGCGGTGAAATCGTGTTGTGTCACTGTAAAAGGATGAGTGCCATTTTGCATTCCACCGCGATACAGTGTCTGTCCAATTGGGAATCTTTTACATGATACGGGGTAATCGCGGTGAGCTACTGGAATTGAACGAATAGAAACTATAACTTCACTATGACACAGGATAATCACGGTGCTCCACTGGAAATCAGACAATCATGAATCTGTCCTTCATCGTGATGCAGTGCTTATCGTGGTGCCCTATTATTTTCACTAAAATAGTCATAACTTCTTAACCGAGTATTGGATTGAGGTGAAATTGGTATTGTTGGAAAGCTGAGCCAATCATCTATATGTTGGTGGGTCTAGAGCTTGAAAATTCTAGATGTATCGAGAGTCATTTATTTTTTATGCTAACCCTTGACATTCTTGGAGCTAAACTGGTCTAGGAAAGGTACGGGGTATTACAGTTAGGTCCAAGGGAGATGGCCTTAGGTACGAGTGGTGGTACCATTCGTATTGGAGGGTACGATTGGTATAGATAGTCGTACCCACCTGACGGGATTTTGGGGAGTTTAAGTAAGGGCAATCTGGATATTTTCCTATAAACCTAATAAGGCCCCACGACTTATATTCCTATTGGGAGGTTATTTGCTTTATTATTCTATTCATTAAAACTTAGAAACTTCTTTTAAACACTCTATAGTTCTCTCTAAGGCTTTGGGTAAAAGAAGGCTAGGGTTTCATCTTGAGGATTAATTTAGGGCTCTTGTTGGTGATTTTTCACCATTATTTTCTTGGTTTAAGGCATATTCTCTTCCCTCATTGTTAGTTCCAAATAAAGGCATTGTTTTATACAATGTTTTCATGGTTTGATTATTGTATGGTTTTCAATTTTCAAATATAATATGGGGGTTTTGGTTATAAATGCTTGGTTATGATTTTCCCATGTTTTAATTATACTTTTATAAGCTTCAATGATGGTTTTGGAAAATTGGTTGCATGGGAATAGTTATTTTGTAATTGGCTTTAGTTTGGAAAATACTACTCCCCCAATATGTTTGATAAAATGCCTATGAGAATGTTTTCACTATATTGTTGGATTTTAATGGAACTTATGCATGGTTTAAATTTTGTTATGGAACCCTAAATGGTTTAAATAGTTTCTAATTGTCAAAATAGAATGGTTGTGGATTTAACAATCATTCTTGTGGGGTACAGTAAAATCCCCCAAGTAACCATAATAATGGAACATTTGTGGGGTACATGGGACTCCCCCAAGTAAACTTGGTAAATAGGTATACCGGAATCCCTTTACCGTAAAAAGGTTTGGCTAAGGACAATACTTGTAAGTTATAGTCGGTATGACGATACCACTATTAATAGCGTTGGTAAATGATAAATGCTATAATTGTTTGGTTCGTTTGAAATGGTTTAAATTAGAAAATAATAGCGGGGTGTGATAGCTAACAATGAAGGTGGAAGTTCAATGAACGAACACTGGAAACTCATATTTTTTCGACATGAGGGGTAGGTCATGGAGACCATATATAATACTATAAGGTATAGAGAAATCCTCTAAGTACACTGTACATATGTATCATGGAGGGTAAGGGTACTTAGGAATCCCCTACTCTAATAGTATCTCTGGTTTGTGCGGCTACACGCACATTCAGGGGGTTACACTAAACCCATATATCCCGTGGATGATTAAGGATAGTTAAGCTACACATACTGTAATGCCCCAAAACCTGGTCCCGAAATGTCAAACGGTGCTCAAGACTACGAGTAGCCTTAAGCTAACCCTGTTTGCCTGTTACTAAATCTGTATCTCATAATAAAGAAAATATCGACATAAGAGCCATTCTAAATGCGGAAAACTATCTAAATATAATATCTAAAATAATGTCTGAAATCTCAATACTGAATAAACTGAATCAAAACTAGTAGTCTGACAAGCCTCTACTACTACTACTAGAGAGTCATTGGGACAGACCCCCAGCTAACTCGAACTGTTTTAAAAGAATACTAAATTATATAAAACTACTAAGTTATAGAATCTGAATGAATAAGTGTCCAAACTATAAGGACTCACCAACTATCGGATGTAGATGAAGATGCTCGAATGACTCACGCTACAGATACTGAGCACCTGAACCTACATTATGAGATAATGTAGCACATAGACATATTTATGGATCAGTACTTTGAGGATGTACTGAGTATGTGGGGGCTGAAATGCATAAGTAAAATATCATCTCATCATCATAATTTATAAAACAATGCATGCTAAATGTAAATGACTCACATGAGCTGGAATATCTGAAATACTGAAATAATAAGGAACAAATCATACTTTAAAAATCTAATGAGTCATAACATTTAGTTCTAAAAATTGTACTTGTATTCTCTCTTTAAATCATACTGTCTAAGTGTAGAGAGGACTCACTCTTAAATCTTAAATCTGAAAGCAGAAATCTATAGCTAATATCTTTTTGAAAAGCATAATCTGAATAAAGTTGTGAGCCTTTACACTTAGTTTTTTAAAAGCTTTTTGTTATTCTTTTATGATGAAATTATTCTAAAAATCATTACCATTAAGATGTACGAAAATACTTTATCTTAAGGCTTTAGGGAGTTACTTCTAACCGACATAAACCATGTAAGAAATATGGAGTCCAACGTCTCATTCTCCTAAGGAAGAAACCTCATGTTGGGGAGAGGTGTCATACTCTTGCCAGGGAGTATAACCTCAGCTTAAGTGATCACTATCTCAGCCCACTATAGGTACTTCAATCTCAATTCTATGGTGGCACGTAGTTCTGAGGCATAATACCTTTGAATCATACTCAAATCAGTGCTAAATACTACTCCCTTTAGTTTGTTACACTCATCTTATTGGAAATCCACTTTAAAACTAGTATAAAGGTTTATTATGAAACCAATTATGCACTTATCTGAATCAATCTGTAAATAAATTTATTTTGCTTTATGTAATCTGTAGTAAATTTGTAAAGTGGATTTCAAAACTTATTTGAGGATCAAAAGATCAAGACTTTATATCGATGTTCTAAGTGCCCAGGTGGCACACTGTCAACTTAAAAATGTCATAACTTTTCAACCGCGTATCGGATTTAGGCGAAGTTGGTATCGATGGAAAGCTTATTCAATTTCCACATAATAGAAAGTCTAAATCTAAAAATTTTCACATGAAATAAATATTCTCCATTTTGGAAGCTATTCCTTAACATTCTAGGAATGAATTTAAGCTAAGAAAATATGGAATATTACACATACCCAGGTAAATAGTTTTAAATGCATGCTAAATCCAGTTCCCTTTCCCGATATGATTATATATATATATATATATATATATATATATATATATATATATGTATGGTTAGTATGCATATGTATGGTTTACTTGATTTTGTTAAATGGCATTATTTTATCCTTATCCTTAGTTCATGCTAGCATTCACCTGCTAACCTATCTTCGGGCGTTTGTATCCCCACGTGATGCAGAAACAGGCCGTTCTACTCCTCCTTCTTAGAATTTGTACATTCGGTGTTAGATTTTGGATTAAAGTGGTGAGCTTCCATCTTTTGTGTAACTACTATGGGTTTGTATGGGTGGGATCAGTATTGGTGTTAGCCTTAGTTTTGGTACTGGTATTGGGGCTGACACTGGTTGATGCATTTGTTGGTTGTTCCATACTCTTTCATTTTAGAATTATATATAATTATTACGAAACTCAGATGGTTATAGTTTGGTTGGTTTGGATATTGGTTGGGTTCAAATGGTTAGACTCAGTTGGGTCGGTCTCGATTAAAGACCTATCCTAGAGTGTTGGACTATGCAATTACGCTATCTTGTTAAATGTTCAAGATTCAGCCAACTCAGGGCAGGCGGATGGAGGTTGGGTTGGGTAATGAGGGTGGTCTCCGGTCCCGGTCGGACTTGGGATGCCCATTACGATAGGGCCCTGGATTGGGTCGTGTCATGATATCTACACCAAAAAGGCATAGTAGGAGTGAATATGGTCCATTTATACTCAGTAGGTATCATAGGCCGATTGAGTAAAGCAGTAAATAATAACAGTAAAAATATACTATGAGCATGTCACCTGTATATAAAAAAGTTCCCAAACGGTAGCTCACAACATCTTCACTAATAGTTTAAAGATATAAGGACAATAAAAAGGAAACTAACTACGCAACAACAACACATAAGGGGAAAGACAATAATTTTATGCAATACAATGAAATGAAATGATGATGTGGTAAAGATAAATGTAAGACATGACATGGCTTTTTGTATATGCTTTCTGAGCCTCAGCACTTCAAGACAACTCTCATTAGGGGTTCGCAACCCGTATACCTTTCAATGTCTCAATTCACTTTTCCAGATAGTGTTCCTGGATCTAGGGTTTTATAAAGTATCCCAGTTACCTCTTCGGCTAATTTTCACGAATCAAGAATTATATAAAATATTTTCAATTGTACCAATTTCCATGAATATGAATGAATAAGATGAGGATGCATGCTAATAACCAAGTCAATATGGTGATAATGAATCATCCCAAAAATAGTATAAATGAGCTCGAATTTCCTCAATATGATAATAGTCCATGTTACAAGCCCTCCTCGGCACCATTAAAGTGAATAGTCATGTAGACATCAGTAATATCATCTCAAAAATCCCCTCTCTCGGGTATTACTATTATGTAAAGGCAAATAATGTTTAGAAAGTTCTACAATGTTGAACCAAGGACCCCCCCCCCCCCCCCCGCAAAACCAACACAATAATAACAATGGCAATTAATGCATAAATAAGTCTAAAATAAAAAATAAAGCTCCTTCTCGGGCATCACCACAACTATATTCACTCAAGTAAACAACAATATGCAACTAAGCCTCATACAGGCACATGATAATAATATAATACTTCTGAAATCCTACACCCTCGACTAAATTCCTGACACATGGCTTGCTTTACAAAAAAGTTAATTACCCAACCCAATCTGAAGGAAGTAAAGTCATAACCTACCTCGAAAAGTCAAAAGTCCAAGATAAGCCTTCAACGTTGAGTTTTTCCTTCAAAATGGTCTTGACACGAGCTAAAATTATCAAAAATATAATCTACGCATCAAAAGAAGGCTAATGATACCCATATTAGCTATATTTTAAATGGGTCCAATATTAGTTCAAAAAATGTATTCAAAAACAAAAGGGGTAAAACTAAAATTTTATTTTAGAAACATATTTACCAAGTCAAAAGGATTCTAAAGTTTAAAACCCACACAAAAATAAGTTAAAATCGGTGTTCAAATCATTGAAAACCCATTTTAAGAATTTGTTGACAAATACCCCAATATGAAATCAAGGTTTTAAAGACACTTTAAAGATGAAATCCATAGAAATTAGTGAAAATAAGAGTTTGGAGCTTACCCAAGCTCAGATGGTGAAAACCCCTTAAAAATGTGTCTTCCTAAATCTCCAAGGTCTAAAAATGGTAAAAATCGTGAAAATGGAGTATTTATACTGTTCTATGAATAGTACCTCACGAATGTGGTCAATACCTCACATTTGAGAGGTTCAACAATGACCAGACCAGCTAAACAGTCTTCGCATTCACGATCAGACCTTTGCATTTGCAAAGAATGATAACTCGAACACATCGCAAATGCAATGGTCCAATCACATTTGCGATGAAGAGGGACCAAACTCAATAAGTCTTCGCCAGTGCGGCCATCACCTCGTTATCACAATGAAAGAGATTTTTCTTCTCTGTGTTTGCAGTCAAGGGCCCAAATTTATGAAGAAAAAGGCATACATGCACTAGATATCAGTAATTATTTTATTTTACATATTTTCAAATTCTCTAAATGGACCCTCAAAATTTATTTGGAACCCAACAGAAGTAAACCATATGTGCTACTAGGCTATTTCAATGTTTCAAATTCAATGACAATTTTGAATTTTTAATAGGATATCATTCACAATAAATTAGTCCCCGGGACTCCTAGAAGCTCATTTTAACTAGTTCTTGAATGAACGGTCGAAATGAAAAATAAGGGCTCTAAACGTAAATCAACCCCGCTACTAACTCAAAATTGACATTCTAAATCTAATAGAACTTTTCAAATCATCATCCAGCACTCGAAACACAAAATATTGATCGAAGTCAAATTAATGACGTTTAAAGTCTTAAATGATCTCAAACTCTCTCAAATCACTACTAAATGCTTCGGAGACCATGTCAACTATTTTCACAACTCACAAATATTACGTAACAACTACGGAAAAGTGCAAAATGATTAAAATGTATAAGAAAATCACAACTATAATTGTTACACTTAGATTTATTTTACATTTCTTTGTGTCATTTTCCTTGTATTATTGATATTCCAGATATTTTGATTGTACTTTTTTCTTAGAGGCTTGGACTATGGCTATCAAGTTTTGGGAATGTTGTTGTCTGTAATGTCTTTATGAGATAGTTTATGTAAATAAATTGTGACTTATTAATGTTCTTACTTATTCAGCTTATTATCATGATCAGTATATGTGTATATGTGAGATTTGGCTTATCTATCATGGAGGGTGTGATGGGTGTCATAATGGTTGAGTTTTGAATCGTAACAGGTGGACTAATTGATTCCAAGAGTAATAATCCTTTAAAAGAGAGGAATAATCATATAATGAGGCAATGTGCTTCTGAAGAACCTATAATGTAACACTTAATGAAACCTTCTCAAATGTTCAGATGCCTAAAAATAATCAAGTGATTATATATCAGTAATTTTTGTATGTTGAGAATCAATACAAATAATATCTCACCAACGATATCTTTAATACATATAACATGAAGTTTAACAAAAGATTGTGAGGACCTAAATTTTATTTCTATCAAAAGTTGTTGACATATAAATAATTACTAAGTGAAATGATGCATCTTGATAAGTTTATAACTTACTGGACATTTACTTTAGACACTAGAAGATGCCACATTTCAACATTAATGATGTTGTCACTTGACAAAATTTATATAAATTTTTTGAAGAATTCAAAATAAATGAAGTGTTTACAAGTTTCTGTAGATCTGTTCATAATATTTGTATAGAGAAAATTAAATAATGTGGTTAATCACCTTAATAATCATTGAAATATACAATAATGATTGTGCTTACATTTTGTGTTTTTATAAAGAAAGAAGCATCATTATTAGTTGTATTTTCTATTTATGTTGATGACATAAACTTTATTGGACCTCCAGCAGATCTTTGAAAGGCAATTTATTATTTAAAGAAGGAGTACGAGATGAAAGATCTTTGGAAAAAAAATTATGTTTTGATTCACAAATTGAACATTTAACAAATGGTATCTTTATCCATTACTATATCTGCACAAAAAAATGTATTGAAAAGATTTTATATGGATGAAGGACATTCATTAAGTACTTTGATTGTTATTCTATCGCTTGAGGTGAATGAGGATTCACTCTGACCTCAAGAAAATAATAAGAAAATTCTTGGTCTTAAGTACTCATTTCAGTGCAGTTAATATATCTTGTCAATACTACAAAATTTGACATAGCATTCTTCAATTAATTTACTAGCAAGATAGAGCAACTCCCCTATCAAAAAATACTGAAACGAAATCAAATATATATACGGTATCTAAAAAGGACTACCAATATGACTTTATTTTTTATTGTAACAATTACAATTTTGATGCAAGGTGTTTATCTGATCCATAAAGAGCTCAGTTTCTGAAATATGTGTTCAGATATGGGGATAATGCAATTTTGGTGATCTAGAAAGTTGTCTATCATTGCTACTTAGTCTAATCATGTTGAGTTAATAACTTTTCATGAATTAAGTCGAGAATATGTGTGGTTGAAGTTAATAATAAATTTCATATAAGAAAATATGGTATAAGATGTAATAAAATACTCACAATTTATATGAAGATAATGCAACACACACATCACAATTAAAAGGAGAATTAAAAAAAGGAAATGAAATGAAGGACATTTTTACCAAAACCTTTCAACACCCATGATCTCTATAAAGTAGTGATATCAACATACAATGAATTCATTTGTGTGATAATATGATTGATTAATTCACCATGTCTTTACTCACTACAACTTTTCAGAAGATGAAGTACAAGATTAGGATATGAAAATGTAAGTTTTTTAAGTTAACATTCTCATCAGGAGGAGTTAATACGCAAAGTACTATTTTTCTCTTATAAGATCTTGTCAACTGGATTTTTCTTGTAACCTTTTTTTAAAATTACTTAAAACTAAAATTTAAGTTTCTATTATTACATAAAATTTCTACTACCAAAAGTAATTACAAAAATTTCTTTTTGGCACTTTCTCTCTCCAAACTTCATATACATATCTAACCTACCCCTTTCTTACGCTTAATATCCTCAATGAGTTCCTAAAATCAAGGAACCTCAATCAAGCAATTTTCAAATTTTGAATTTAGAAATATGTTCTTCTCAAATTACTCAATAGCAACAAACACCCTTTTATCAGCGGATCTTAGTCGGTGAACCACTAGCGTCGCAACTCCCTTTACCAACCCCATTCACCACAAACAAACACACCTCTGTCAACCTCGATCGGTGAACCACGTCGATGCCCCCTCCAATCCCTTCCATCTCTCAATCACTACCTAAACCTCCTCTCTCTTCTTCATCCTTTTCACAAAAATACCATCAGTCGATGGACCTTGCAGTCTCTTCGTTTTTTTCTTCTCCTCTGACTGGCTGCTACTCCGACTAGCAACCACCATAGCCATGAAGGCATCAGAATCAGCTATCAAAATAAGTTGTTATTTCAATCCATATACATAACATAGTTATGTATATGGGCGATTAAAACAATGAAGACATTATAATTTAACGCACAACACAAGTATGTATATATATGACATTCAATATTAATGAGAATTTTTATGCCGCAGCATATATATAACTATGTTATGTATATGTTTGACATAACGTTGTTGGGTTGGTTTACTTCAAAACCATATACATAATAGAGTTATGTATATGTATGCCATACAAACTGCTGAGTTGTTTTATTTTAAATCATATACATAACTTTGTTATGCATATGTTTGACCTAGACATTGTTGGGCTCTTTTATTCTAAACTTATATATATAATAGAGTTATGTATATGTAGGCCATACAAACTGCTGAGTTGTTTTATTTTAACCCATATACATAAGTATGTTATGTATATGAAATACATAAGCAATCATGCATCTATATTTACATAACATACATATATCATAATTATGTATAGGACTCTTTTAAACTTGTTGAACTGTGTTATTTCAACCTATATACATAGCATACTTATGTATATGTAAAAATTTAGCCATTGCTTATCTGTATTTATCAGTATTGAAAAAAAAATTTTAATTTTATTGCATATTAAACTGATATGAATTTGCAATGTATATTATTATAGGAGATGAAATATACCAGAATACCTCAACGATATTGAAATGTTCATCTTCTTGAAAAAAAATTGAAGGGCAGAGCTTGAGAAAATAGCGAAATTTTGATCGAAAAGATAAAATCTGATGTTGTTTGATCAACGACCTTTATTTGGTGTTTCACAATTTGAAATTCAAAGTTATTACTGATTTTATGGGATTCATTAATCACGTATTAATAAGGTGCAATCTTGGATATTTATTAGACCTGATTTATTTTCTTAAATGTCATTAAGAAAGTTATATCTGATACATAAGATAATTATGTCTATCAACATTCGGTTATGTATATGAATAATTAAAATTCCTAAGAGACAAAATTTATTTAAAAAATTGAGAAACAAAATAATTAAAAAGCAAATTAGTGAAATTTGTGTTATTTCATCAATTTTTAATGAGACGGTCATGTGTATTATATATACTAGATGTCGAGACCCGTGCCAGCATGAGCCCAATATATATTATCTTTTGTTTCAATTTATGTGACACAGATAGAATTTAGATAATCATATTTTTAATACATTTTTAGATATTTAAGTTGTCAACTATTATAATTTATAATAATATTTATGTAATTTTCAAATAATATATGTTACTCTCCTTGTTAGAATTTTTGTGGCATTGATAGTCAATTATATTTTAAAATAGTTTAAGTTTTATTTATTGTGATTTATAATACCTTTTTGTCACGGCCCAAAATCCCATCGGGCCGGATTGGCACCCGAAGCCGAGAAGGCCCGGGAGAACCCGTTCAAATACCTGTACTTTCACTTACATGTCACCAAAAATTTGGGCAGCACTTTGCTGCATATAAAAGGGTCTAATTACCTGTATCAGCACAACACGCACAAATATATATACATATATATAATACTTGGCCATCGGGGCCACCCCGTATACGAATATAACATCACTATATAAACTTCCATGACTTTACCCTTCTTTATGTCTACAAAGCCTCTAGGATATACATGACATAACTAGGGTCGGGACGAACCCCCGCCCACACATGACTCCTGTACAATAACAAAATATAAGAAACCGACTCGGAAAGCTCCGAAGCAAACTGGAGCTCACCAACAACAGCTGTATGACCTGGCTCCTATCTATGCTATGAATAAGCTGAAGTACCTGATCCTGCAGCATGAAATGCAGGTCCCCCGTGAGGGACGTCAGTACGAAATATGTACTGAGTATGTAAAGCTGTAAATAATCATATGTGATATGGGGGATCAAGAAAATCATACACATGTGAATAAATCATAATAGAAGTGAACCACACTTCATAAACACTTTTAGGATCATGTACATTATTATTAATCTGAATTGGGTTCTTGAATACAAACACATTTGTGGAACGGTATACATTCGTTCATTTCATTCTTTACAATTATTATTCGCCATTACCTCCTCCTCCCGAACCTCCAACCACCTAACAATAATAAATACTGTACCGTACTGTGACCATTAGGCTGCCCCCAGTACATATCAATTGGGATCGACCCATGCTAGGCTTATGCCCCTGGGATACCACCCACACGTATATCAAGTAACACATAAGAGATTTTTCCAATAACTTAGTTCAAAAGCTTTTGAGATTATTACATTAGTGTTCATGCCAATATATTACCTTTGGAACAATGATACATCAATAGGAATCAAGTAATAGACTTTCTATACAATAACGATGTAATAAGGACTCATTGGTACATCAACAGTATGTTTCAGAATCATCAATATCACAACAATGAAATAGGAGTCTCTTGGTATATCAATGAAACATTTTGACACTTTATAGAATGGAAACAACCTCATTGGTAATGTAGAACAATACATGTGTTTGGATAACCTCGGAATCTTACTTGATGAAACATTGGTGTTTTCATGCCAAAGAACATCGTTAGAGTATGCTTTACATACCTCGTTGTAGATTCGGATACCAATTCAACACAACTTCCCGCCTTTACAAATCATTTATCTACAATGAAATATGTGGCATCTAGTATTAGCAACCCAACACCACAATTCTCTTCCATAATTCCATACAACCAATATTTGCAAAGCATTCCAAAAACCAACTTGAACAATAGGTTTATGTGTATATATATATATATAATCATCATTTCAATACCATATCATCAATACCACATCATCCCTTCACAATTCAACATAATCCAACCATGCACAAGAATGATCCAACATCATTTCCAATCATCTTTCAACAACAATCAAATAACATACTTCTTATGCTCACATGCATATATATATATATATATATATATATATATATATATATATATATATATATATATATATATATATATATATACATATCCATATAAATAACACCAACATAATTTACATCCTTACCATAGAATGGCCCTTTGGGTTTTGAAGTCCTGTTGGCACAAATAAGGGGTGCTTCTCGAAGCCCTTGAGACGATGAACACAACTACGGAATCAATTTGGACTTTCCACGGTTGAATCACAAGATAATTAGAGTTGAAAATTAGGCTAGGGTTTGTTCTTTCCTATAATTGATGATGAATATGAGTTTTGAACTCATATGCATGTATATATACACATATTCCCGTCCATAATACCATAGAAAATGACCAAAGTGCCCTTAAAATTTAAATAATGTCAAATATGTCCTCCGGTGGACTGTTTTGACAAGCTGAAGTAGATAGACCATAACTCTTTGCTACGATATCGGATTTGGGTGAAATTGGTATCATTGTAAAGATAACTCAAAGTTCTTTCATTTCATATAAATTAGGACATCCAGTTCGTCCTGTACAAGGAGTTATGATTGTTTGAAGTTGACCCTAAAAATCTGTTTTGAGAGGCTGCAGTAAACCGCATATAACTCCTTACGCAGATGTTGAATTTGGATGAAACCAATTGCATTGGAAAGAAGACTCAAAGATCTTTCTTTTGATATATGGTAGCTCTCCCAGTTCATTATATTGAGGGAGTTATGATCGTTCAAAGTTGACCCAAAAAACTGGCAGGCCTCAGTATTTTCCTGCTAATTTACTGTTCACATCCCGGCCACCGTTTTATAGTTTCGAACGTGCTCGCTTATATCCGAAACTTATCCGTTTTTGAAAATATTTATATCGTCGGAAAGCTTATTCAATAACCTTCGTATGGAAACATCGACGGGCAAATTTCGATATAAATAAGGTCGATTCCTATACCCATATAATCAAACTATACACTTGAAATCATCTCAAAATAATCAATACTCATACTTAAACTCATATATACCTAACTTAGGATCAATACATATACTCCAACACATATAACAATGGCTAATGCACGTAATTAAGTACGGTGTGTTACACTTTTCTTCTATTCTTATTTAAGTGGCACTGAAATAATTTCAAAAGTCAATCATATACCACTATTGAAGTAGCGAAGCAAGCATTTCTTAAATGACTCATAATAACTAATTAGAAATGATATAGCAAAATTACTACAAAAAAAATATTTAAATGAGTCTCATATAAGATGTCAAGTTAATTTTTAAAAAAAAAAGAGTTAATTTGTGTCTATTTTTCCTTTTTATTTAATATTATTAATTTTTTAATACTTAACTGAGATAATAATTAATTAGGTATGATATAATAAAATTACGAATGAAGCAGTTGAAGCAGACATGTTATAAATGTCTAATTTACTTTTTCTATTAAACATGATTAATTTTCTAATACGTAAGATCCAACCAAATATCACGATGTGGTGAATCAGACATGTATTAAATAACTCATAATAACTAATTAGAAGTGATATAACAAAATTGCTATAAAAAAATTCTGTAAAAAAAATTTAGGTGGGTCTCATATAAGATGTCAAGTAATTTAAAACATCAATAGTTAATTTATCATTTTATTTTTTATTAAATATTATTAATTTTTTAATACCTAGATGACTTATAATAAATAATTATGGGGTGATATAGTAAAATTACGATTGAAACAGCTGAAGCAGATATATCATAATTGTCTATTTTATCTTTTTTATTAAATATTATTAATTTCTAAATAGATAAATAACATATAATAATTATTTAAGAATAATATAATAAAATCACGAAAGAAGTAGGTACGTCGATAAAGAGGTACCTGCTTCTTCGCGTTTCTAAATAGTAGTAATGTTTACTCCTCCTTCACTATCATTTTTCTCAATGAATTTTTCCTAGTAAAGATTTAACGAGGCATAACATCTATCGAATAAATATTCAAGGATAGTGCTATAATTGTACTCTCTCTATTTATTTTACCTATTCTTTATATTAAAAATAATTATTTCAATTTACTTTTTCAATTTATAATAAATAAAGAGAATTTTGTTATAATTTTTCTCTCTTTCTTTAATATGAAATAATTACATAAAGTAATAATACTCAAATTTAAAATTTCTAAATATCATTAATAATAAGACTAATTTAGTAAAATACATTTTTTATTAAAGTTTTTAAAGAATAAGTCGACTTAATCAGTTCAAGTAAGAACCAAACTGAGAAAGTATTTGTATAGTGATTATTTTATTTCTTTGAGAAAAGTTATGATTAATAACTTTTTGAGTACATCTAAAATAAATATAAACACCACTATATTGATACATATATATGATTCGTCTCATGTGTTATATTTTTTTTTTCGTCCCAAAACAAATCACATTTTCTTATTTGTTAATTTTTTAATGTTATTATTTTTATTTTATTTTTAGTGAGTCTCACTTATAAAAAAAATAATAAAAAAATAAATATTAAAATAAATTTAAAACAAAATAATTTTACAAACTTTATAAAGTTTTCACTTATTTCTTAAATTTGATGTTCACTTAAATAGCGACACATAAAAGGTACTTTCTCCGTTTAAAAAAGAATGACCTGTTTTTTTTTTAATTTATTTAAAAAAGAATGATTTCTTTCCTTTTTTGATAATATTTCAATTTCAACTTTTCACGTGATATATTTATGATCAAAAAATTAAAAAATACTTTAATATATTTGATATTACTTTAATTTAAGGTCACAAGATCCAAAAATCTGTATTGATAACCAACTATATCGATAACCAACTATATTGATAACATACGTGGATAACTTTTCTCCACGTTTATATATATCCATCTGATTCCAAACATACTCGAAAACAGGTACAGATATTATTTCTGCCTCTCCTTATTGGTCCTCACATTTTCCTAAATTACTGTTCTTATCTACCTTTCCTTTACAGTACATTATTTCTTATCTGTCTTACCTTTATAGTCGTTCTGTTTCATAATAAATAAATTATTAAATTTTGATATAAAAATTAAAAAAAAATATTAATATATAAATTTAATATAATTTTTTATTTTTATTTTAAAATAAAAAATTAATCTTATAATATCTTTTTAAAAGTTAATTAATTATCAAATCATAAAGATAAATTTTAAAAAAAATTCAATGATTCATTTATTTTAAAACATCAATAAATATCTCAATAATTTACTTATTCAAAAACGTAGGAAGTATCATTTATTGGGATAAGATATAAAAACTCTTTTAAATTAGAATTAAATTACATCAATCAACACATTTAAAATTTGAGGAGCTTCTTCTTTTAAAAATATAGGGTTACTTATACATAAAACTGAACGATAGAATAAGGTTTTGGCACTGATGAAGAGAGTTTTTATTCGCTTCAATGTACATGACATAATTTAAAAAATTAAAAATATAAAAATGGAAACAAAGATATTTGAAACGTTATATAGAAATGTCATTGTGTTTGTATGATGATAAAAAGTTTCATTAATAAAGAGTCTTTATGTGTTAAAAGTTAATAACTCCTAATTTAAAAAAGTGTCATTCTTTGTAGAACATATTTAAATTTTAAAAGAGAAATATGCTATCACACAAACTGTAATTGAATATTTATATTTATTAATTATAAGAGTAATTTCCTAAATGTTTTTTTCCTTATTTTAACACAAATTTAATTACTCGATATATCTCAATTTATGTGACACTCTTTTTTTAGTAGTCAAATAAAAGAAATCATTTTTTAATAATTAGTAGTCTCATTGTAAGTCAATTTATGTCGCACATATTTATGTTGTTTAAAAAAAAAATATCACATGAATTTAATCATAAATAATTTTATTGTAAACTTTTAACTTTTATCCTTAATAAAATAATTATTAGCGTGAATCATTCAACGCCAAGTGAAAGGAGTCTTGGCTAAATAAACCAAAGTTCTACCTCATAAGGTTTGTTTTAAATCAAATTTTAAAAGTTTTGCTTTTTTAAAAAAATAAATTATATCAAATTAAAAAGTGTCACATAAATATTTAAAAAGAAAAGAGAATGTAAAAAATTTAACTTTACATTCTCATTTAATCTTTAGTAAAATAATTCAAAATTTGTGTTAAGTTAAATGGGCTTACATAAATTGTGAAACGGAAGAAATAATAATTTCTTGGGAGCAGATATTTTGTTCGTCATTGCAACGGTAACCTTTATCTTAACACAATGGCCTACCGCTAGGTTCTCTTTAAAGGGTCGATTGGTTGTATAAACACTTGATTTTAAATAGTATTACTCAATAAAAAAAGATAATTTTATAATTTTAATAAAGTTAATATTTGTTTTTTAAATATCATATCTGATCAAATAACGATATATAATTTAAGATGAAAAAAATATATCAAATAAAATACTATTAATATACTTTAACTAATGCATACATTATATTTTTACAACTACCCGAAGTGTCCCAACTCTCTCAAGTAGTGCAATGTCTATATAAACTTTGTTGTCTCCCTTTAATTTTTCTTCTACTATCGAAATCTTAAGTTCCTATCTGTTTTTTCTTCTTCTAGACTTCTCGTGAACAAACTTTTTCATTTTTCTTGTTTCTCGTGACTCTTTTTGTGTACTATACATATACATTTATCAACACAAAAAGTCTCATATTTTGTTCCTATATTGAGCTCCATTTGAAGCAGAGAGTAGAAAATTAATGGTCATGGCTTTGCAGAAACACATAGTGTTACTTTTTTTGACTTGTTTGTTTACATCTTCATATTCTTATCAATTTATGATTGGTGGCAAAGATGGTTGGATTCCTAACCCTTCTGAAAATTACAATACTTGGTCTCAACGTATGAGATTCCAAATCAATGACTCTGTTTGTAAGTCTTCTCCTCCCTCCCAATTCCTGTCAAAAACACATCCAAAAAAAAGAAAATCATAAAAAGCAAAAAATTTTGTTCTAAAGTTAAGACAGCTTGCAGGGTAGTATAAGATAAAATACAATAAGAAAGTAGGAACATGTATTGGTAAGGTATCATGCTCGAGCCCTCTTTTGCCATATTCGTATTGAATTCCCCAAATATGTATAGTTTTTGGAGGATCCGACAAACTTAACAATGTTTTTGAAGAATTCGAGCAACATAACATTTAAGTTATGTGTTAATATCGGTTAATGTTCGTTAATTTTGTTGTGTAATTATTTAGTGTTCAAAATAGGCAGTTTGCTCTGACCCTCTTGGCGCTTCCAAATATGAGTAGTTTTGGAGAATTCGACAGACATCAGCCAACAATATTTTTGAAAAGTTTGAACAACATTGATAATTAGTTATTATGTGTTACAACATTTGATATTTGTTTTATTTTGTAGTGTTCAAGTATAAACAAGGCGCAGATTCAGTGTTGGAGGTGAGTAAAAATGATTATGATAAGTGCAACACAGCCAATCCAATCAAGAAAATGGAGGATGGAAATTCCGTTTTCACATTTGATCGTTCTGGTCCTTTTTACTTCATTAGTGGCAACAAAGATAATTGTGACAAAGGACAAAAGTTGCAAATCATTGTAATATCTGTTAGGAAACCTCCTACTACTACTCCACCAGCACCACAAACTCCGACACCCGTGGCTGCTCCGCCTAGTAATGGATCATCTTCACCTACTACACCATCTCCTTCTGGAGGTAAATAGATTTAGAATTTAAATTTAATTGATTTGATTTAGGGTTTGTACGGAAAAATACTTTTACTTATTACTCCATATAATTTAATGTAGGTTCTACTACTCCACCACCCAAATCTTCTACTCCTCCTGCATCCTCTCCGGGCGCTGCTCCGCCTACCGGATCATCCACACCAAGTGCATCATCACCCAGTGGGGCACCAGTATCTACTACTCCAGCAGGTACAACTTTTAAATATAAATTGATAGGTTCAACTTTTAATTTTCTTTCCACTTAACATATTGTACTTCTAAAATGATAGAATTCAAAATTTCATAGTGGTTAAAATTTTAATAATCTTTGTTGCAGTTTGTGGCATTTTTCAGATTTTAACAATCAAATAAGTGCTCTTTTTTAACCATAATTTTTTCTTTTAACTTTTAAATATCTTTAATGGTCAATCCAAATATGTAAATTTTATTTTTAAGAAATTAGAAATTTCATCCATGAATTTACGGTCTTAATTGAATCTATTAATCATCTATATTGTGTCGCCTGTTCAGGTACAACACCACCAGCCTCATCCCCTACGCCTGCCGGTTCAAACGTATCTCCTCCATCTGCTACCGGAGGATCCATAACTCCGGCAGGCGGTCCATCAGGAAGTATTTCACCGACGGCAGGCGGTAAATCTGGTAGCATGTCACCAGCAGCAGGAGGTCCATCTGCAGGTTCATTAACACCTGTAGGCGGACCATCTGCAGGTGCATTACCACCAGCTGGTGGACCGTCTACAGGTGCGTTATCACCTGCAGGAGGGCCGTCTGCAGGTTCATTAGCACCGGGGGTAGGAGGACCATCGGTGGGAGCACCAGGAAGTATTGCTGGTGGTCCAGGCGGCAATACTCCGGCGGACATTAATTCCCCAGCAGGCGCACCAGAAACTCCAAATTCATTTGCAGTAAAGGCTTTTACTCCATCAATTGTCTTTATGTCAGCCGCTGCACTAGTTTTGACCGTGGCGTTGGGAGAATTTATTATGTAGAGTTACTGCATGATATATTTAAATTTGTGTTTTTTTTTTTCAATTTCCTCTCTCCTTTTTTTTTTTGTTTTTTAATTTCCTGAATAATTAGGAGATTGGAGTGTTTTTGGGTATACAAGAGATGTATTTAGTTGCTTTTTTCTTTTTAACTTTCATGGGAGACTTAAAATTTGAATTTATGTGAGTATGTTTTAGCTTTATTCTAGCCTTTTTTTTATATTGTTTTGAGAAAATAGCCAAAAGTGTTTCCCAACCAACCTTTACTCTAAATCACTACTACACATCTATACTTTATAAGAGAGTATATTTTATTCTTTTCGAGAGAATGAGTAATTCAAAAATATATAAAAAAACTACATTTATATATATATATATATATATATATATATATATATATATATATATATATATATATAATTTTTTTTATTATTTACTTTCGTCATCACAATCCTCAATAGCTATCATGGCTAATTAGGGGTCTGTAAAAATTGAATCAATAAAAATATTATTGATTTATTGTTATTGGGTTATTAAGTTAATAATTTTATAAAAAATATTATTGAGTTATTGGTTCTAATTAGGGGTGTGCAAAAATTGAATCGATAAAAATATTATTGATTTATTGTTATTGAGTTATTGAGTTAATGATTTTATAAAAAGAATTATTGGGTTATTGGTTCGGTTTGATTTTTTCCTATTGGGTTATCGGCAAAATATATACTTATTATTTTAAATAATACAAACTCTTAATTTCTTTTAATAACATTTAGTCAAAATTTGACGATTCGTGCAAATTAAAACATATCTTGTAAGATTTTTTGTTACAATTAAAAAATTAATTTTTTTTTTCATGTTAGTTACTATTATTTCTATTTTATGAATATTTTCTTATCGGTTAAACCCAAAATCGAATCGTTAAGGGCTAGAAATCCGATAAATCAATAAAAATATTTTATTAGTTTGGTTATTGATTTAGCATATTTAAAAATTGAAAATCAATAAACCGAACTGATAATATATAAAATCGAATCGAACCGATCGATGCACACCCCTATGGCCAATCTATTTATCTTCCTCATCTATATTTATGTCGGAATCTAAATCACATTTTCAATACTTCTACCAATTTCATCTACTCACCATTAATTTCTCAATTACCATTTTTGTCTTTACCAATTTCATTTTGTTTCAAATTTCAAAATGAAAACCAACATTCAACACAACAATTAATACTTACAACAATTATCACCAAAAGAAATAAAACAAAAGATAATATGACGACCGACGAGCTCATCGACGATCGAAAGATCTCAATCAATTTTTCGAAGAGTTCACAAACGAATTTCGGTTGGTCCATTTTCAGGAAAAAGAAATAAAAAAAGGATATCCATTCGTCGAAACCCACAAGAAAACAAACACTTTTTCTAATAAAAAAATGGTTGGAGTAGTTCATAAAAACTGGTGTTTGTGTGTTTACAACTGGCGAGTTCACCAACGAATTTGGTGTTTGTGTGTGTGTTTTGGTTTTTAAGGTGGGGAGGTTGGAGCAGACAAGAAAACGAACACTTTTTGGTTTCATTTTTTTCTTGAAGATGTTAGTTTCTTTTTTTTCTTTTTGTACAGTTCATCGGGAAAAAAAAAATTGCCAGAAAACTGAAAGCAGCGAGAAAAATTACGGAGGAGGAAAAAAGAAAGAATATATATATACGGAGGAGGGAAATGGAAAAAGAGAATATATATATATATATTAAAGAATAAAGAGAAAAGTAAAATAATTAATTTTTTATAGTAAAAAAAAAATGTGGCAATGACGTGGCAGTGAGTGCAGCTCACTGCCTGAAACAATGTCTAGGCATGAACTTTTAGGGGTGTAAATATTTCACTTTAAAAATGTTCAGAGAATCATAAGACCCCCGTAAAGTATAAGTGTGTAGTTGGGATTTGGGGTAAAGGCTAAGGGAATTTTGGCCATTTTTTCTGTTGTTTTTCTGAGAACATTTATAGAGAATATTTTTTATGTAGTTTAAAACATGCAGAAGTGTTAAAACAAGTAAATTTGTGATTTTCACTGCTGAAAATTAAAAATATAGTAAGAGATAAACTTTACTATTCGTAGCATTTCCATATTAAGATGATACTATATTAATTAAAAATAAAAAAGTAAGGTATGTGGGTTCCAATTTGGAAACATAAAATTTGAATTTATGTGAGTGTTTTAGCTTTATTCTAGTCTCTTTTTTTTTTTTATTGTTTTTCTGAGAATATTTATAAAGAATATTTTTTATGTAGTTTAAAACATGCAGAAGTGTTATAACAAGTAAATTGTGATTTTCACTGCTGAAAATTAAAAATATAGTAAGAGATAAACTTTACTATTCGTAGCATTTCCATATTAAGATAATACTAAATTAATTAAAAATAAAAAAGTAAGGTATGTGGGTTCAAATTTGGAAGTTTTACTCCATATATCTATTTTTCCCTAATAGCTTTCTGTTTTTTATCCCTTGATCGACTCCTTATTAGTTGCTAAATCTGCATATAAGCACCAAATATTCTAACTTTTCTAAAGAGAGACAATCTAGAATATGATAGTTTGATAGATTTTGTATCCCATTTTCAACTAATTTATCGAACTATATCAGTATCATATATTAATGTCAGATAAATTTATTCATTATATTTTAATAAAAATTTACTAATATTGTATAAGGGTCAGATAAAATTTTCACTAAACACTAAAATATAAATTGCAATACACCTATTTTACTGCAAAGTGACACTCAAAATTTTTAAATTCATTATCTGCCTCTGCTTTTAAAAACATAATATAATTTGAAGCGTATATTACTATATTATGCTTAATGAAGTTTAAATTATATTAAGGAGCGAAATATGCGCATTCTGGATTCAAACCGATTGATATTTCTTAAAGTTGGACCACAAAATGAAATTTGCAAACATATATGATAAATTTGAATATGTGAATAATTTATAATACATTTTTCTAACTACTTTTCATGTTATGTTTTTTTTTTTAGGAAGAATTATATAAAAACACATAAATATGTAAAATCTCTTATCTTTTAAAACAATTCACAGAATTTAGGGTCCATGATTCAGGATAACGGTGAGATTGACGAGGATGTCTCGCACCGTATTGGGGTGAGATGAATGAAGTGGAAACTCGCTTCGGGGGTGTTGTGTGATAAGAAGGTGTCGCCCAAGCTTAAAGGCAAATTCTACAGGGTGGCAGTCCGTCCGGCCATGTTGTATGGAGCGGAGTGTTGGCCAGTTAAGAACTCTCACATTCAAAAAATGAAGGTGGCGAAAATGCGGATGTTGCGTTGGATGTGTGGGCTGACTAGGGGGGATAGAGTTCGGAATGAGACTATTAGGGAGAAGGTTGGTGTGACTCCAGTGGAGAATAAGATGTTGGAAGTCCGATTGAGATGGTTCGGACACGTGATGAGGAGGGGCATGGATGCCCCGGTTCGTAGGTGTGAGAGGCTAGCTTTGGATGATTTTAGGCGAGGTAAGGGTATGCCGAAGAAGTATTGGGGAGAGGTGATTAGGCGAGACATGGAGCAGTTACAGCTCACTGAGGACATGACCCTAGATAGGAAGATCTGGAGGACGCGAATTAGGGCAGAAGGCTAGGGTCAGTTTGGGTCGCTAGTGTAGAGAATTGCTTGGTGGGAGTATTATTCTTGTTATGATACATTGTTTCATGCTTTATTACGAATCTGTGTACTTTTCTCTGTTTACTATTACTTGTGGGTGTTGTATTTATGTTATGTCATCTTGTTCCATGCTATACTATGAATTTGTTTAGTATTCCGTGTCTCGAGTCGGAGGTCTATCGGAAGCAGCCTTTCTACTTCTTTAGAGGTAGAGGTATGGACTGCGTACATCTTACCCTCCCCAGACCTCACTATGTGGGAATACACTGGATTTTTTGTTGTTGTTGTTGATACATATTAAATAAAGAAGTAACATATTTGCATTTATTTTAGGAGAATTAATAATGAGAGAAAATCTCTTAAATATCTAAAAAAAAAAAATCAAATTAAAAATTTTTCATCAAATCTTATCTTTAACAATTTGGTTCAATTTTTTCCATCTCTATTAATTTTTATTTCATTAAAATTTTAAAAGTTTTATTGTGTGTTTCATGTTGACAAACATTCATATTCTTTTGAAGAATCTTCATACTTTAAAAGCTAAAAAATCTCATAGCTAAAAGATCTCTATTAATTTGACATTCATACATATATTTTTGGTTATACGCTTGATATATATATATATAATGTTGTTAATTTCTTGATACTTTTTGTACTATAGACGTTGATAATATGGGTGATACATTTTCTGTCAGTATATTGGTGATAGATATGAGATACATATGCCATATACTGTTTTATTATGATTCATATTTTTTATTCATTTTATAAATATTTGATACATTTAACATATGTTTGATATATGTAAACTATTTATTTTTGTGTGAAGTTGAATTTTGAATTGGTATTGAGTAACTTTTACCACATGTATTACTATGATACATCTGAAATCAGATATATTATTATGATACATTTGGAACCACAAGTATTTATGTCACGATTTGCGCGTGATTTACTCTCCGTAATAGTTGAAAATCAGTTATTTTCCTATATAACTAACCACTCAACTATAAATGTATCACAATACATATATATCAAGACTACGGATATCTATCATAAAAACTAAAATCTGGAATCTTGTAATTTAACAAAGTTATAATAAAAAATGTTACAGGCCATTAAAAATTCAAAATTTATGCAAATTACCATTTTTTTTATCTCTCAAAAAAATAT
Organism: Capsicum baccatum var. pendulum; assembly: GCA_030864225.1. Taxonomy (NCBI): domain Eukaryota; kingdom Viridiplantae; phylum Streptophyta; class Magnoliopsida; order Solanales; family Solanaceae; genus Capsicum; species Capsicum baccatum. Next base: position 245,595,138 of record CM061552.1, on the reverse strand, counting down.
TAACTAAAAGAGTAGATTAAGTTAAACTTTTTTTAATCTCAATAAATACTATTTTTTCACGATATTAATTTCCCTCTAATGAAGTATAAAGAAGGGAAAAAATCGTTAATTCTCAATTTCTAATATTTCAAATATTTTGATCAATTATTTATAGTAATTATAACATCTAAAATGGATCAGAGAGAGTAATAAGTAGTTTTTATAATTTTGAAACATCATGCAAAAATATATTTATATAATAAGATATAGTATATCTTAAAATAGAAAAAAATAAAATAATCAAAAATCACTCTTAATTTATATAACATCATAAATGACTTACGGTTGGAAAAATTAGGGCCCGTTTGGCCATAATTTTTTTTTCTTTTTTTATGGATTTTTTTTTTCATTTTTTTCACTTTTTCAAAAATTGTGGTGTTTGACCATAAAAATTCGAAAAATTATTTCAAAGTTGGATTCCAAAAAATGAAAACAACTTTTTGTTGTTTTCACAATTTTTCACTCCCATTTTCAATTTTCATTATTATTGCATGTAACTCCAATATTTAAATTTTTACACAAACACCTCTTGTAACTACAACCAACCACCAAGAAAAAAAATTATTATTTGTTTTCTATGGTACAACATCATTTTTAATTGTTACAGATATTCTAATCTTTTTTTCTTCTTTTAACCAAAATTTACTAACGTGAAGTAAAAAATAATAAATGACAATCTATGGCGGATATATATCAACTTTGTTATGGATTTGGGTATAAAGAAGAATAGAAAGAGGAGGAGTAAGGAGGGTAGACCTAGAATTAAGTGGGGTGGCCTGACTCCAGTGAAGGCGTGGGAGATAGGGGAGAAGTTGGCGGGAATGGGGGTGTGGGAGCATAGGGGGGACGTGGATAGTATGTGGGATAAGGCGGCTTCGTGTATCAGGGAGACGGCAAGCGAGGTGTTGGGCGTTTCTAGGGGCCGAGCCGGGCACCATCGGGGGGATTGGTGGTGGAATGAAGAGGTGGAGAAGAAAGTGGGGATCAAGAAAGGGGCGTATGCTAAGTTGGTTGAGAGTAAGGACGAAGAAGAGAAGCGGGTGAACAGGCAAGAGTACAAGCTAGCTAGGAAGGAGGCTAAGTCAGCTGTCTCGGCAGCTAAAACGGCCGCTTTTGAGAGCTTGTATGCAGGGTTACAGGGGAAAGGAGGGGAGAAAAAGTTGTTTAGACTCGCTAAGGCGAGGGAGAGGAAGGGGCGTGACCTCGACCAGGTGAGGTGCATTAAGGGGGAGGACGGTAGAGTGTTGGTAGAGGACGGCCACGTTAAGGATAGATGGCAGTCGTACTTCCATAGGCTCTTGAATGACGAAGGGGATAGAGCTATTGAGTTAGGGGAACTGGAGCTCTCAGAGAAGGGCCGGGACTTTAGTTATTGTAGACGTTTTAAGGTAGCAGAGGTTAGAGAGGCTGTTCGCAGGATGCGAAGGGGTAGGGCGACGGGGCCGGATGAGATACCGGTGGAATTTTGGAAGTTCATTGGAGAGGCTGGCGTAAGGTGGTTGACTGGATTGTTCAACGAAATCTTCAAGACGGCAAAGATGCCCGAGGCTTGGAGGTGGAGTACCATCATCCCTCTCTATAAGAATAAGGGGGACATCCAGAGTTGCAATAACTATAGGGGGATTAAGCTATTAAGTCACTCTATGAAGATCTGGGAGAGAGTGGTCGAGGTGAGGTTGAGACGGATAGTGTCTATTTCGGAAAACCAGTTTGGGTTTATGCCTGGCCGCTCGACGACGGAGGCAATTCACCTGGTACGGAGGCTGGTGGAACAATATAGGGAAAGGAAGAAGGACCTACACATGGTGTTTATCGACCTGGAGAAGGCATACGACAAAGTCCCCAGGGAGGTGCTTTGGAGGTGCTTGGAGGTGAGTGGAGTCCCGCAGGCATATATCAGAGCAATTAAGGATATGTATGAGGGAGCGAAAACTCAGGTGAGGACGGCGGGAGGAGACTCAGAGCATTTCACCGTCTTGCAGGGATTGCATCAGGGATCTAATCTTAGCCCCTTTTTGTTTGCTATGGTGATGGACGTGTTGACGCGGCGTATTCAAGGGAAGGTGCCGTGGTGTATGCTTTTTGCAGACGATATAGTTCTGATTGATGAGACTCGAGGGGGTGTGAATGATAAATTAGAGGTGTGGAGACAAACTCTTAAGTCTAAAGGGTTCAGGTTGAGCAGAGGCAAGACAGAGTATTTGGAATGCAAGTTTAATGACGTAAGGCTGGAGGACGAGGTGGTCGTGAAGCTGGAATCACAGGTGGTTTGTAAAAGGGATAGTTTCAAGTATCTCGGGTCTGTGATTCAGGGGAACGGTGACATTGACGAGGATGTCTCGCACCGTATTGGGGTGGGATGGATGAAGTGGAAGCTAGCGTCGGGGGTGTTATGTGATAAGAAGGTGCCGCCCAAGCTTAAAGGCAAATTTTACAGGGTGGTAGTCCGTCCGGCCATGTTGTATGGAGCGGAGTGTTGGCCAGTTAAGACTTCCCATATCCAAAAAATGAAGGTGGCAGAGATACGGATGTTGCGCTGGATGTGTGGGCTGACTAGGGGGGATAGAGTTCGGAATGAGACTATCAGGGAGAAGGTTGGTGTGACTCCAGTGGAGTGCAAGATGCGGGAAGTCCGATTGCGCTGGTTCGGACACGTGAAGAGGAGGGGCATGGATGCCCCAGTTCGTAGGTGTGAGAGACTAGCGTTGGATGGTTTTAGGCGGGGTAGGGGTAGACCGAAGAAGTATTGGGGTGAGGTGATTAGGCGGGATATGGAGCAGTTGCTGCTCACCGAGTACATGACCCTAGATAGGAAGGTCTGGAGGACGCGAATTAGGGCAGAAGACTAGGGCCAGTTTGGGTCGCTAGTGTAGGGTTTTACTTGTTGGGGGTAGTATTCTTGTTATGATTCCGTGCTCCTTGTTTTAGTAAGAGGTTGGGTGCTTTCCTCTGTTTCTTTCTATTTATGGCTGCCGTATTTATGTTATTTATGTTAGGTTATTTATGTTATGTAGTCTTGTAACCTTGTTCGGTGCTTTAATATGTATTTGCCTGGTATCTTGTGTCTTGAGCTGGGGGTCTATCGGAAACAGCCTTTCTACTTCTTTAGAGGTAGAGGTATGGACTGCGTACATCTTACCCCCCCCCAGACCCCACCAGGTGGGAATACACTGGGTTTGTTGTTGTTGTTGTTGTTGTTGTCATATAATAACCATTATGACTTTAATAAATTATTAAAAAATGGTCAATAGAGTCGCATATCAAACATAACGTAACGATCCATATTTACAATAATATTCAAGGAAAATCAATATCATCAATAAAGAAAAAGCAAAAAATTAGCACTAATCTATTCAGAAATAATCCATCGTAAATTTTTTTAAAAAGACCAAATTCAATAAAATAATTAATTCAAGTGAGAGTAATTAAGAATTTTCATCAACAAATTGAAAAATATATAAAATATATTTATATCCATCAATCATATTTATCAAAATATATTTATTCTATTCAATCGATTATGGTTAGATAAACTTATTTAGCTCGTACTTGTGATATTTGTATTCAAATTTTAGAAGAATAACAATCAAAATAATTAGTTTGTTGTTAATTATTTTATCAATTGAAGACATATAAATTATTTTCTCAACATTTGGTTGCATGTTAGTAGGTAAATTAGTAGTTGAGTGATTTTGATAATTTTTAAAAGTTGAGGGCATAACATCATATTTAAAAAAGATTTTTCAAAAGTCTAAAAATAAATTTCAAAAAGACATGGCCAAACACAATTCCGACTTCAACTTCATCCTCAACTCACTACTAACAAAAGGGAAAACCGACCACAAAAATCGACCACAAGTGGTCGGTTTTCTCCATTTTTCGATCACAAAATTGACCAAAATTTTTGATCGAAAAAGTAGCGGTAGCTTTTTAAAAACCGACCACGTGTGGTCGGTTTTTTTTTTAAAATATTTTTATTTTTAAAATTCATTATTATTTTATTTAAATTAAAAAAATAAAATAAAAAACCAACCACACGTGGTCGATTTTTTATTAAATTAATTTATTATTTTATAAAAAAATCGACCAAGTATAGTTGGTTTTTTATTAAATTAATTTATTATTTTTTTTAAAAACCGACCATGTGTAGTCGATTTTTTATTAAATTAATTTATTAATTTTATAAAAAATCGACCACATATAGTCGTTTTTAATTAAATTAATAAATTAATTTTATAAAAACCGACCACTTGTGGTCGGTTTTTTGCAAAAAAAAAAAATATATAAAAAAACCAACCACATGTGGTCGGTTTTTCTGAGAATTTAAAAAAAAAATGGAAACCCAAATACTGCATGCAACCATAATAATAATATACAACAGTAATCAAAATGAAAATACAACAACAAAAAAAAAAACAAATGGAAATTTTCAAAAGTGTACAACACATACAAAATGTCCAACAAAGGTAACTACGAAAATACTACAACAATAGTTTCAAACAACAAAATGTCTAAATTTAAAGTACAAGACATACAAAAATAAAAAAAACTAACAGTCATCATCATTGAATTCGTCCTCATCTTCCATATCATCATCCGTGTTGAAATCATCTAGGGGGCCTAGACCTTTTGTAGCCCGAACTGCATCACCAGGACACGGAGGAATAACTCCCTATTCTGAATGAAAGAACTGAACTGCTGCTGCAGCATCTTGATTTTTGATGTTGTTGCCTCATTCGTCTTCTTCTACCTTGCACTCTGTTCAGCATACCTCTATCTCTATTCAGCAAGCTCTTCAGTAAATTGAGAAACCATATTTTGTAGGCGTACAATGGTTTCTGCATCAACCGAAGAGCTAGAGTATGCAGGGTCGTACGAACACCTAATATTATCGCCAAAAAATTCAGTGTAGCATCCGTAGAAATGCCCTCTATTTGCAGGACCCGAAGCTTTTATTCATAACTCATTTCGTACATGTTGGGGTATTGGGTCACCCTAACTTTCAGGAGGCAGACTACTACGATACTCACCAATAAGACGCGTAAAATCGTCCTATATTCAAGGTAAAGTTAATACTAACAGTCAAAAAATACTAACGTTGTTATAATTGAATAATATCAACTTTGAGAAAAAGATTCATATATTCAAAATTTATTTCTTACGTGGACAACCTTTCACGAGGTTCAACCCAGACATCTTCATTAGTCGGGTTCTTTTTCTTTCTCAGATGAGTCGCCTAAAAAATCTCATCAGTTGGTAGTTCCCTACCCTTTTCTTTTTCCTGCATATGAAAAAATTATAAATGTTCAAATAATAAAAAAATTTAAATAGAAACAAAGAATTAAAACTGTAAAAGTTACATACCAATTTTTCCTTCACAACAAGAGTACTTCTAGCACCCACAGTATGTTGGGAGCCATCCTTGGATGATGCCCGAACTCTCTTTCCTTTTTCCCTCAACAATTGGTATTCTTGGCTATTCCAATGGCGCTGATACAGTGGCCATAAGGGTTCAGGAATCCACTTAGGTTTTACCGATTTCTTTCGAGCATAATCCAAAAGATCGTTAAATTTGCCTCTACATCTTTTGAAAAAGTTCTTCTTTATAAGAAATTGATTTGCATCATCCCACCAGTAAAATTTCTACAACCAAAATATAATATTCAATCTGGTGTTCAAACAAATTATTAATAAGTAACGATAAGTTAAATCCTTACCTTAAATTCTTCAAACATTCTCTCCCTATCAAGTTCTGGAACCCTTTGCCAGCTCATCTAGTAGCCGTTGAAGTGCCGACTAATGTATATTCGCATCGTTTTTCCAACTCCAACATCCAGCCTAAACCTACAACATAAGATCAAACAGTAATTTCATTGGGAACAAAAAAAATAGTAATGAAAAAATGAGTAACGTTATTATATTTAGAAATTTTACCCTCTCACAACTGGAATAATATAAATCCTCCCAAAATTATCTTTGTCACTTAGCTTCCTAGTAAGAGATGGTGGATACACTGGCGTGGGCGGATCTGAAGCACCAGATGGAGTGCTTCCAAGCTGAAGATCCGACAACCCAATAGATCTATCAGAATCACTGTGCGAAGCTGCTTGACTGCTGTAGGAGGGTATCGATGATGGTAGATAGCTGGAGAGGCCAGCGGCCGTCCGATAGTACTGTGCTGGCGGTAGCATGATCATAGGAGCATAATGGGTCGGTGTAGACCCATGTAGTGTCCCCACATGCATAGGGATAGGTATCGAATCCTCGAACGACCTAGACTATAAGGCTCGTGTTGGTACGTCAGCAAACCGACCCTCAGATATATGAATACCTGTCGGTCGTCTATAAGGTGGAGGTTCTCTTTTCTTTTTTGGTTTCGTAGTATCAACTAATTTTCCCTTACCTTTGTCACTTTTGCTTGACATATAAATTATGTGAATTTAACAAGTTGTTAGTTCCTACAAAATGAATATATAAGAAAACATTTCAAGTAACTAATGTCAAGTTACTCATTCACACTTCAAATCGCTCCAACAACATGAGATATAGACAAGAATATTTTTATTACTATATAAATCATGGAAAAATGGAAACAATAAACTTAAACAGTATATTACATATCAATCTTAATTAAGAAACATAAAGGTAAATATGTAGTACAAAGCAAAAGGACATCAATACATAATAAATTTAACCTATACAACTAATCCTCCTCTTTTGAATACTCTCCACTAAACCATTCACCCTCTTTGGAGTTTTCCTTATCTCCTACCCACTCATCCCCTTCTTCCTCAATATGAACTTCTTCAAAAAAATTTTTTGGGTGATTCAAACCGTCTACTAATTCAACGTCCACTAGCTAGTGATCAATTTACATTTTATTTTGATACACAGTCTCCAGCACATTCTCAATTTCAACCCTCCCTATAGGCCTTGTTTTGATTATAGTCCACCAATTAGACTTGTCATTGCGCAACAGATAAGGAGCATAAAATACTTGTTTAGCATTTTGCGCTAGAACAAATGAATTGTAAATAAGATACGACCTATTGTGCTTCACTTTAATTATGTTATGCTCTTTATGTACTCTTGTGCCTGCTGTGCTTGGATCAAACCACTTACATCGAAATAGGATAATTTTTTTAATTGGAAACTAGCTTACTCCCGTTCTAAGATCTCGTGTATGATGCCAAAGTAATCAACATCATCAACACCCTTAACCCAAACACCACTATTGTTTGTTTTCCTTGACCTGGAGTGTTTTCGGTGGAAAAATTAAACCCATTTACTTTGTATTGGGATATTGCATTAGCTTCGACTGGACCCAAAGAAATATCTCTCAAGAGATTATCGTATGCGGCTGAATTTGGTGAATGGTGTACCTAAAAATATCATATATATATATATATATATGTATATATATATATATATTTTAGTTGAGGAATGTGTAAATATTTAAACTTTGTAGAAACATTAATACACTGACGAACCTCATTTTTAAACCATGATGCATACACTTGATTTTCGTGGAAGTGATTCTTAAATGAACTGAACATCCAACATGGGATACACAATTAGTTTATTTAAGGGAATGAGTAAGCAAACAAGATATGTTAAAATTTGAATCTCCTTACTTCAGAAAGGGCTCAATTTCGGGACAATTCAGCAAGATATACAAAGTTTTTGATTTTTGCTCTGTGGGAGTGAGCCGGCAAGGTATGGTTTTTTTAGACTTACAATTAGATTGATTGAAAATTAATATCGTTCGCAAATGAGGCTCATTCACATCATCCTGATGAAGATTCGGTTGGTTTCTTGAACAAGCAACTTCATCACGAAAGCAGTATGAACAAAATTGAGAAGTTTCTCTTGCAAGATATGCCTCAACTATAGAGCTTTCCACCCTATGTTTGTTTTTGGGATCCCTTTTTAATTTTTTAATTACCCGGTACAATCTTAAGTTTAGATGTTTACCATATTTAAAAAAGATATATATGCATTTAAATATGTTGCAAATGCTTACCGTTCAAATTGATACATCCACCTAGTTTGAACTGGACCGCCTAGCCGAGCTTTGTGCACAAGGTGAATGGGAAACTGTTCCATCACATCAAAGAACGCTAGTGGGAAAATCTTCTCCAGCTTGTTGGTGATAGCAACAACATTACTTTTCATTCGGTCTAGATTTTCTTTTATTAATGTGATGGCACATAAGTCTTTGAAGAACAAAATGATCTCTGCTATTGGTTTCCATATGTTTTTAGGTAAACCAATAAAAACAATTGAAATTAATTGCTCTATAAAAATATGACAATCATAGATTTTCATTCCATGCAAGATTCCTTATGTCATATCAACCCTCTTTCCCAAATTTGAGGCATATCCATCGGGCATCTTCAAACTTTGAACCCACTCACATATTTGACGCTTTTGGTCCAACTTGAATATAAAACTAGCCTTAGACTTAAGAACATTGCCATTGGGCCCTTGCTGTAAGTGTAATTCTCTACGGTTGTAATATTCTGGTAAGTCAAGTCTGGCCTTAGGATTATCCTTTGTTTTGTCGGTGACATCCATAACTGTGTTGAACAAGTTGTCAAAGTAGTTCTTCTCAGTATGCATGGCATCAATATTATTTCTAAGTAAATTATCTGGCCAATATTCTAACTCCTAAAATATACTTTGATTAGTCCAGTTATGCGAAATGCTATATCCATCAAGCCTATACAATCGTTCCTCACTGACTTTAGGCAAATCCTGAACTATTTCCCAGACGTCATGACTAGACAGCATTAGAGGTGGACCATCATGTTCCCTTCTATTCCTTCTGAAGGCATTCTTAAGTCTCCTAAATTTATGATCAGGTGGCAAGAAACAACGATGACAATCAAACCATGAATTTTTCCTGCCATGTCTCAACGTGAACGATTTTGTTTTTTCCATGCAGTATGGACAAGCCAGCTTTCTAGCAGTCATCCACCTCGACAATATTCCATAAGCAGAAAAATCATTAACAGTCCATATTAGATATGCATGCAGATTGAAATTCTTTTTAAGAGAGATGTCCCATGTTTTAATGCCCTCATGCCATAAAATCTGAAGCTCATCTATCAAAGGTTGCAAGTACACATCTATTCTGCTTTTTGGATTACACGGGCTAGGAATAACACAATTCAAAAATTTATAGGGACTAGTCATCAACATTTCAGGAGGAAGATTATAACAAGTGATAAATACAGGCCAATATGAATATAGCGCACCACTAACTGAAGGAGAGAACCCATCTGCACATAATTCCAATTGAATATTTCGTGACTCAGCTATAAAATTTAGATAAGTTGCATTAAAATGCTTCCATGCCTCTCCATCAGATGGATGACACATAACATCAAGGGGCCTTCTATTTTCACTATGCCATCTCATATGAGGAGCTGAGCTGTAGGAAACATACAACCTCTTCAACCTTGGTATAAGAGGTAAATAATACATTGCCTTAATAACAATTTGCTTCCCAGTAGAACCATGCCTATATCTAGGGTGCTGACAAAATTTACAGAACTCTAGGTTAGCATCTCCCTTAATGTATAACATGCAGCCATTTTCACAATAATCAATTCTAACCGAGGAGAGACCTAACTTTGATACCAATCTTTTTACCTTATAGAAAAAATCAGGAACCTCCAAGCCGGGGTGAACTAACTCTCTAATAAAGTCTATAATTGAGTACATTCCTCCTTCCGCAATTTCAAGTCAAATTTAATACTTAATAATCTAACAGCAACAAACAAACAAGAGTGTGAACACCCATAAAAAAAGATGACTAGCAGCCTGCAATTCTTCGTAAAAATTACCCGCTTTGCTATTAGGAACATTTTCAATATTTTTTCTAAAGTCAATCCCGTGTTGTATCCTAAATGCATCGTGCACCATTTCTGTTATCCTAGTATCTTGATATTCATTATGCCCTGCATACCTACTACTTTCTCCAACAACAAAGTTATTTTGTGCAACATCACCATGAATCCCCCGCAATCTTAAAAAGTCCTGATGAAACCCCTTTCTATAAAGATGTTCCTTTACATCTTCTTCACTTCAAAGATTTATACCATCACATCTAACACAAGGACACCGAATAACCCCAAAACGTGTCCAAACATCAAGTGTCTTAGCATGTTCAACAAATCTTTTGACACCTTCAACAAATTCCACCCTAGTACCCATTATGTTATCATTGTTCCGGTGATATATCCAGGTATAATCAGGTTCCATCTACGTAATCAAAACAAAACAATATTCAAAACAAAAAATCCCTTTTAAAGTCCCTACACTTAACCTTTTTCAACCAACTAAGTCTCAAAACAAAACAAAACAACATTCTAAACAATAAAATCCCTTTAAAGTCCCTACACTTAACCATTTTCAAGCGACTAAGTCACCTAATAAACCACATTCAAAACAATAAAATTCCATTCAAAGTCCCTACAGTTAACCATTTTCAAGCGATTAAGTCACCTAACCAACCAAAAACAAAATTTCCCTTTAAAGTTCCTACACTTTCACATTTTCAAGCAACTAAGTCTCAAAATAAAAAAAAATCTCCTTTAAAGTCCCAACACTTAAACATTTTCAAGCAACTAAGTCTCAAAACAAAACCACATTCAAAACTAAAAAATCTTCTCTAAAGTTCCTACACTTAACCATTTTCAAGCAACTAAGTCTTAAAACAAAACCACATTCAAAACTAAAAAATCTCCTTTAATGTTCCTACACTTAACCATTTTCAAGCAACTAAGTCTCAAAACAAAAACATTCTCTTTAAAGTCCCTACACTTAACCATTTTCAAGCAACTAAGTTTCAAAATAAAATCACATTCAAAACAAAAAAATCCCCTTTAAAGTTCCTACACTTTACCATTTTCAAGCAACTAAGTGCCAAAACAAAACCACATTCAAAACACAAAATTTCCCTTTAAACTTCCTACACTTAAACATTTTCAAGCAACTAAATCTCAAAATAAAAAAATTCTCTTTAAAGTACCTTCACTTGACCATTTTCAAGCAACTAAGTCTCAAAACAAAACCACATTCAAAACTAAAATATCACCTTTAAAGTTCCTATGCTTAACCATTTTCAAGCAACTAAGTCTCAAAATAAAACCACATTCAAAACTTAAAAATCACCTTTAAAGTTCCTACACTTAACCATTTTCAAGCAACTAAGTCTCAAAACAAAACTACATTCAAAACTAACAAATCCCATTTAAAGTTCCTACACTTAACCATTTTCAAGGAACTAAGTCTCAAAACAAAAAATCCCCTTTAAAGTCCCTACATTTAACCATTTTCAAGCAACTAAGTCTCAAAACAAAATCACATTCTAAACAGAAAAATCCCTTTTAAAGTTCCTACACTAAACCATTTTAAAACAACTAAGTCTCAAAACAAATCGACATTCCAAACACAAAATTGCTTGAAAATGGTTAGTTTTGAATGTGGTTTTGTTTTGAGACTTAGTTGCTTGAAAATGGTTAAGAGTAGGGACTTTAAATGGGATTTTTTTGTTTTGAATGTGGTTTTGTTTTGAAACTTAGTTGCTTGAAAATGGTTAAAGTGTAGGGACTTTAAAGGGACTTCAAGCAACTAAGTCTCAAAATAAAAAAAATTCCCTTTAAAGTCCCTACACTTAACCATTTTCAAGCAACTACGTTTCAAAACAAAACCACATTCAAAACAAAAAAATTCCATTTAAAGTCCCTACTCTTAACCATTTTCAAGCAACTATGTCTCAAAACAAAACGACATTCCAAACACAAAATTCCCATTTAAAGTTCCTACACTTAACCATTTTCAAGCAACTAAGTCTCAAAATAAAAAAAAAATTCCCTTTAAAGTCCCTACACTTAACCATTTTCAAGCAACTAAGTTTCAAAACAAAACCACATTCAAAACAAAAAAATCTCATTTAAAGTCCCTACTCTTAACCATTTTCAAGCAACTAAGTGTCAAAACAAAACCACATTCAAAACACAAAATTCCCCCTTAAACTTCCTACACTTAAACATTTTCAAGCAACTAAGCCTCTAAACAAAAAAATCCTCTTTAAAGTCCCAACACTTAACCATTTTCAAGCAACTAAGTCTCAAAACAAAATCACATTCCAAACTAAAAAAATTCCTTTAAAGTCCCTACATTTAACCATTTTCAAGCAACTAAGTCTCAAAACAAAACCACATTCAAAACTGAAAAATCCCCTTTAAAGTTCCTACACTTAACCATTTTCAAGCAACTAAGTCTCAAAAGAAAAAAATCCCCTTTAAAGTCCCTACACTTAACCATTTTCAAGCAACTAAGTCTCAAAACAAAACCACATTCAAAACGAAAAAATCCCCTTTAAAGTTCCTACACTTAATCATTGTCAAGCAACTAAGTGTCAAAACAAAACCACATTCAAAACGAAAAAATCCCCTTTAAAGTTCCTACACTTAACCATTGTCAAGCAACTAAGTGTCAAAACAAAACCACATTCAAAACATAAAATTCCCTTCAACGTCCTAAACTTAACCATTTTCAAGCAACTAAGTGTCAAAACAAAACCGCATTCAAAACAAAAAATCCTCACAATACAAGAAACAAGCAACAACAAGACCAACAAGATGTCAACAACAATGCTAGTGAATCGAACAAGGCCTCACACGGCTTCACTATACTTTAATATGAAGAATAACAAGAAGATAACAACAATACTAGTGAATTGAACAAGGCCACACATGGCTTCACTAGACTTCAATATGGAAAATAACAAGGTTTCATTATAACAAATTAGAGAGAAGTCAACTTACTGTAGCTTGGCCTAAATTAAGGTGAAAGAGATAAGCAGTCACTGGAAAAATAACAAAGTAATCCTTTTCCCGAATTCGGATTCTGTCAAATGGTAACATCAAATTCCAAGCAATCCATTAGGCTAGAAGAATTAAAAAAACTTGATCATTACTCAAAATAATAAAAATCTTGGCATCCTTATTTTCTCGTATTTTAGCTTAAAAGCACCATACACAAACCACCAACATACTAAAACTACAATGTAGTATCAATAAAAATAAACCCTAAATTACTTGCTAGAATTGAAAGGAAATTACCAACTAAAATTATGTAATGAATCATAATAACTAAAATTGAATCTTCAACTAACTAAAAGAAAATTTCTTCAACTAAAATTGAATCTTGAACTAACTAAAAGGAAATTTCTTGTACAAGAATTGAATCTTGAACTAACTAAAACTAAATTTCCATTAATTTTTTAACTTTCAACTAACTAAAATTATGTAACGAAGCATAATATTTAGAACAACTATGAAAAATATTTACTTTGAGCTAACTAAAATTATTACAAAAGAAATTTTAGCTACTACCAAATATGAAAAAAATATTTACTTTGAGAAAACTAAAATACATACTTTAGCTAGTATCTATCAAGAAAAATAAAGAGTTAAAGGATATTGGAAAAGATATCTTGTCAGCATGATTCTTTGACCTTTTTTTTTTACATAATATAAAAAAATTGGAGATATATAGGGTCCACATTTGTTTTGGTTCTGATTAAGGTCCATCAAATTACATACTGCATCCATCAAACTAGTAATAACCACTCTGACTAGCTAAATCTCTCTTAAAACACATCAAAGTACAAATTCAATAATAACCGTGAAGCAACAACACAACTTACAAGTATCCCTTAATGCTTCAGAACAAAGTTGACCCAGAAGAGTAATCCTCCCAAATCACTAGCAGCCACTAGTATCTTCAGAAGAAAGCTTTAAACTCTGAGAAAAGGTAGCTTAGTTAGACGAGAAGAGTAAAACAAGCAAAAAAGATAACACAAGTACAACCATACAAATATTGATACACATATTATTGAAATTACAGTAGAGTTAGTTTGGACCAACGATTAGTCGATCGTAATTAACGTGGATAAGTAAATATAGAGGACGGAAGGGAAGGACAATGAAGGTAGATTTGGACAGGTGCATTGACATGAAAATGGGTCGCGACTGTGTAAGAGCATTTTGTGTAGGTATAGCTTCAACATTAGGGTTTGAGGAGGAAGAGAGAAGCTCACCAGGTTGAAGATCTTGTAATGGGAAGAATTCGCTGGCCGCTAATGATCCCAGTAGAGTTGTCGGTGGCTCGTATACACCGGAGTGAGAAATGTAGGTACAAGGAGAAGTTGGGGATCGGGTTTTGCTGATTTTGTGGGTGGGGGATTGATTTTAGTTTTTTTATTTAAAAGGGTTTAAATTGGGACCGGGTTGGGTTGCTTTATTGAATGAATTTATTTTTTTACTGATTAATGGTCGGTTTTCCAAAAATAATATTTGAAAAACCAATCACAAGTGGTCAGTTTTCATTAGTTAGTAAAAAAAATTGTTAATTAGTTAAATAAAATTATAATATAGTTTAAAAAATTAATTAATTAATTAAGTTAATTCAAATTTTATAAAAATAATCACAAAGTAAAATATGTGTTTGACTTTCTTTTATACAAATTATTATCGAAAAACAGTCACATGTACACAATTTTAATAAAATTATTAAATCATATAATTAATTATGTTATCACTATATATATTAACGCAATGCGAATATGTACAAATCAGATACTTGGTTATTTTATCAACACATTAATAGGATAAGTATATTTCCTCAATAATATAATAATATAAATGAATTTTGTGAATTATGGTATTTTATATATTTATATATATATAAAATGTCGTAATTAAAAGATAACTAGCCAAAAATTTATCGTAATTTACAAAATTTATTGATATATTTATACACCTCGCTCGTAATACAATGTGTTAATCAAATAAATTATCGATTAAATGTATTACGTTATTTGGCATGACCATTCAATGTTCTGTCTCCCCCTCCCCCTGCTTCCTTCCTCCCCCTATCATATACCTCGTAATACTAGTCTTGCGTTATTACAACTTCTAAACATACGCGTGTCTACATTGACCGACAATAGTATATCTATACTTCCTCAATAGTTTGATATATATCAACATATCAGTCAAACTATTTTGATATACAGATTCAATTTTCTAGATTTTGATTACTACATACGTCACTACACGAGATATACATATATAAACATATATTTGATTGTCTATCAGCTTTAAAATACATACAATAAACATCACATACACGATTTTACTATCCCATAATAATATACATCGTATTTCATAAATACTTGAATGAATTATCGATTACATTATCTTATGTCATTAATATACCTTTACTGTATAATATGAATATAGTATATACATATACCTATACATACACACATAAACACACGATCGACTATATCAAGTTCTAAATATGTACTATATATATCACACATATGTACACAACTATATTATGTTTGTTAATAAACTAGGTTTTGACTACATCGTTCTTCAATCGATCACTACATCATAAATAAATATCCAAAATCATATATATATATATATATATATATATATATATATACATATATATAAACTTTTGAATTCGTACGATATATATCGCATCCACAAGTGTATATTAACTTATAACAGAACACGTTCATTGTATTCTGATGAATTATCGGTTATATGTTACATTATTATGCCTGTAAATACGTACTATAAAACACCATCTTTCAAATACGTACTATAAAGATCATTTTTTATCTTTCAATTACGTATACGACAGATTTCAATGGTCTATCTCAACGGTATGATATATATATATATATATATACACATATTCTTTATATAAAGATTATGCATGTTTAACGTCATTTAACGTATGTATAAAGAAAAATATTTATTTTATATATTAAAATATAAGTAAAACATAAAGATTACGTTATACATAATTTGTAAATTATATTTGATATATTGTTTAGTGTAAGCTTTTTAACGTTAGATTGATTAGTTTTATTATTATTATATCGGTTATTGACTATATGTAATCAGTATAATTTTAAAAAATAATAGTATATTAGATTATGTTTTAATAAAGTAAATATATTATATTATATTATATCATATTATATCATATTATATTATATTATATTATATTATATTATATTATATTATATTATATTATATTATATTATATTATATTATATTATATTATATTATATTATATTATATTATATTATATTATATTATATTATATTATATTATATTATATTATATTATATTATATTATATTATATTATATTATATTATATTATATTAAACGGTGGTACAGTCGGGGCCATCGATTTTATGTCAGCCTGGTCTCTGTGACCGGTCTAGTGAGTTGTGCCTCTAAAGCCCGCAGCGAGGAAGCGAAAAGGGCGACTCTTTGCACAATTAGAACTACTAGATGATAACGCTCAATATACAGCTCTCGTTTGAGTGTAAAGCGGTCGTTAGCAAATATAGAACCCAACCTGGGTTGGGTGTCGATCCCACAGGGAATAGCTTGGCCAACAAGTAAGCAAAATTATTAGACTTTTGGTGCAAGTCTCGTAAGAAGGGGGGATTGTAATAAGTAACCAAAGTAATGAAATAAAAGCTGAAAATAGCAAAGTAAAAAGAGAAAGAGATTGTTACGTGAGTTGTAAACAATGAGAATTGAAGCGTTGGGGTTATGTCCACCTTCTGAGGTATACGTCTCTATTGGCTATGAGTGTGTAGAGTCTTGACATGCAATGGCTTATAGAGAATTGTAGTCGATGGTAAATCCAAGCGTCTCTCGACCTAAACAAGGACTATTTCACTTTAACTCTCTCGAGCTTAAAGTGTGTCTAGCGGTACGAATTCTCCAAGAGGTTAGTCCAGTTACGGCACTAGCTTTTTAATAGGAAAGGGTGTCCTACTACCTTGACATTATCTCTTTTCCAGACAAATAACCTTTCTCTCGAACAAGTTAAATGTTAGACTGGCGTATTCTTGCGTTTGCAACCGCAAAGAATGTAGATTAAGATGAAGAGCGTAATGATATAAGCAATATACGTGTCTTGAACTCGTCAACTCACAGCTATAGATAGTAACTCATTCGGCTTCCATAACCCCAACTAAGAGGTTTAGTTACCCATGAATGCGAAGGATATCACGTTTTGCATGGTGGATGGCGTGAAAAGTAGGTGTTTAGGCGTGTGGTTTTGGTGATTCCGTAGCAAGTAACGATTCTCTTGTTGTGGAATTTAAGAATAGAATTAATGGAAAGATTAGAAGAGTAGATTAGAAGTGTTGTAGTGGAAGATGAGAGGGATGGAAGAAATTAATTGTTAGAAGATGTCTTAAGTGTAGAATGTAGAATGAATAAAAATCTCTAACATGATAGGGTATTTATAATACTCCTATCCTACTCCTACTAAGCTAATGAAATAAATAACCAAATCCTAATATACTAATGAAATCCTTGACCCAAATGTACTAGGGTAAGGTTACAATATCATAATCCAAATAGATTAGTGAAACACATAACCTAATTGCACTAGGTTAATGTATCTTGGTAAAAATCCAGCTTTGTGTCTGTAAGTCCCCAAAGTCTTCAGAATTGCTGTTTTAGCCCGGGACAGATTTTCCATGCAGCAGATTTGGTCCTTTAGGCGTCCAGCTCCTTTCCATCTCGTTCGTGAGCTTTCTTTTGCGTCAAGTAAGCCATAAAATGCTGTATTTTGCATCATTTATACCTGAAACTTTACTAATCATGTTTGTTAGCTCATTTATAGGAAAAAGGACTAAAAGTGCATGAAATAGATAATTAGTTCTCAAAACTAGGCTAAAATATGGGCAAAATATATTGATATAGGCGCGTAAATTCGCCTATCATCAACACCCCACACTTAGAGCTTTGTTCGTCCTCGAACAACATATCATGTCCTTCTAAGCATCGACTTAAGGTTTTTACAGCAACAACACAAAACATTCTTCAAGACAAGCACAACAATTAGCAACAAAGAGTAGCTTTCCTATTATAAGTAGAAACAATTTAACCTAAAGCATAGACTCGTGATGGTGATCAACTCGCATGCAAACGTTAAGGTACATAGAATCATATACAACTATCCAAAACTCATCAACCATGTGTGTCTCACAATATAGTACCCATAATCACTCACAAATATAGCATATTTTTCAAACATGGGTATCAAAGTATCCTTGCACTCACCCTCACAAAGAATTCATATGTAGCAACTAATGACCATAAGCTTGCCTTTAATGTAGTACTCTACTAAATGTCGGAATGTTAAGATTAGCATCAAGTAGGTCTTTAGATGGTTGTAATGTAGGCTAAGGGACGGGTAGGACTATTTTGGCCAAGAATAGTGACTAGGTTCCTAAGCACTTTAATACATCACTTTGTATCAATGACACTTTTTTCTTTCAACCTTTCTTTACTCTTTTATTCTACCTCCCTTGTTCTCCTATTTTGTTTTTCAATTTTAAGCACAACTCACTTTTCAGCTTTCTTTTCCTTTTTCTTTTCACAACATACCTCTTATGATAGCACTTTCTTCCTTTTTCATAACACATTCAAGCACCATTACAATTTAAAGCATCATACTCACCCAATTTCCTCTTATGTTGTCACATAACCTTTTCACTTTAAAGCACTTAGGAATTTGGATCAAATTACGGTCTTGAAAAAAATGGATTAGGCTTACATACAAGGTTGTCAAAGAAATAGGCTAAAGGCTCAAAAGGGTTTAACTAGGATGATTTACATGGGTAGGAAAAACTGAAGGTAAACATGTATAGGTTGCCAAAGAAATGCCTAAATCATATCCTAAACTTACACTCCTTATTTTCGCTTTGCATACATACCAGGCAAGTTCTAGCATCAGCCACATACATAGAATATACTATTATCTCACACACACAAGGCACATGGTCGACTTGATTGGAAGTAATATAGACTCTCGACCCAACAAGTAAAGGAATTGAATCACACAATATCACATAATAAGTCACAACTAGAGCCTAAATGTCTCAATAGTCACAATTGTAGCACATACTCTTGTTCTAATCTCATGCTGCCTATCAAAATAATTTCATGCGTAGCTAGAAAAATTTTACTCCAAAAAAAATTAAAAAAACATCACAAAAAAAATTGGACTCAAAACAAAATAAACAAGCAAACATACAAACATAGGTGCAAACAAAGAAGTCTAGCATGCAGATTCTGCCACCCCACACTTAGACTGGACACTGCCCTCAGTGGAAAATAAAGTCGAAGAACCTGATTAGTCGGACTCCTCATCAATGTCGGGGGTCATACCCCCTTCGTCAGAATCATCATAAGAGTCATCGTCAGGGTTTTCCTCAGCATCAGAATCGGGCAAGCGTCTATCATCATCAGTTGGCACGTCATCGTCAAGAGGTTCCTCAAAATATACGCCCACTCCACACATCTCCCGGGCATGCCTGTTCATTGGGTAGTCGTGGTCCAGCTGTTGGAGCTCTTCAGCAGTTAGAATACGTCCACCACTCATCATAGTGAATCGTGTCATGCCATAGAGATGATGGAAGAAACTCTCGTCACGAGCATGTCTCTCCGCAGTGGTAAGGTTGACTCCATGCGTTGTTTTAGCATCTTTGACCTTGGTGAGGTCAACCTTCTTTGGGTTATGTGGGAGTTTGTGGTCAGCTAGTTCCTCTTCTATATCCTCCTTCCGCAACATTGCTGTCAACAAATTGCCGAATGTGAAATGGGACCTTCTGTGGAGTCTGGCCTTCCTCATGGTAGATCGAATGATTGCCCCAAAGTTGATAGGGACATTCGTCATCAACGCATAAACCAAACACACTCTATCTCTCGATATCTTGGTGTATTGCGTCCCAGGAATAAGGCATGAGTTGACAATGCGCATCCAGATTCTTACTTCCCTATTTAGTGGAGCATAGGGGAAGGTGTTGTGACGGCCTGTTTCCTTATGTCTGCCCCATCTTGCCATCGATATGCTTCCACAAAGCGTGTGTCTTATTGCTCTGTAAGGAGGCCTGCTATACAGCTCTTTGTATGGTGCTGTGTCGACCGAAGGTAGGCCAAGAAAAGAGTTGATCCAATCCGCTGTAAGCTGTAACACTTGGCCCCAAATTTTGACTTCGTTGCCTGTTGTGTTTGGCGACCAGTTGGC
The DNA here is from genome assembly GCA_030864225.1 of Capsicum baccatum var. pendulum. Classification (NCBI taxonomy): domain Eukaryota; kingdom Viridiplantae; phylum Streptophyta; class Magnoliopsida; order Solanales; family Solanaceae; genus Capsicum; species Capsicum baccatum. Next base: position 245,574,938 of record CM061552.1, on the reverse strand, counting down.
ATAAAACTCTCTTGTCAAGTCAAGATTGCACTCTCCCATGTCACGGAAGATGAAATCTAGCTTCAAAGTCATTATTTTAGCCAACATTTGCGGCTCCTTGTTTGCTAAGGTCTCCTTGTTGATCAAGTCGACATGCACATACTTCTTTTCTTTGTTGCTGCTGTACCATGCTTTTGCTTCTTCCTCAAGAACCCATTTGATTCCGAACATTCTGCGTGGTAGGTGTGCTGAAGATGATTCTCCTTGGTCTTTTCGACTTCTCTTCTTGTCCTTTCGGGACGTGGTAGCCTTCTCCTTGCCTTGCTTTGCTTTGGGTGCCATTGTACCTGAGACTAGAAATAATGTTAGTTGCAGCACAATCTCACTTTATACAATCTATATGCAAGCACTAGGGGTACCACCCCACACTTAATCTTGTTAACACAAATCAGTGAAGTGAAAGTGGTCGAGTACTCAGATTTCGTCGACATACGTGTTAGGATTGTATTCCGACAAGAAAATCAGCATTACATCACTTATTTGCAGCCATTGGACTACTTTCATGGTGGATATAGCACGCTACAACCTAGGGGTTACCATATGGAATCATTATTCTTATAACAAGCACAACCTCCTAAGTCGATGGGCACTATAACCTTATCCCGATGGCCGGGATGGTTTATCATGTAAGCATCCAAACAACAATCTTAAGCAATATTCATAGCTATATCAATTCAGCAATTATCATAACAATGCTATCGGAGCAAAATTCAAGTTGGAAACAAGTCAAGAATTCCCTACGTAGATATTCACTCACACGTTTTTGCAACAATTATCCAAACACATGAACATCACCATCAATCTCACATGATTTAGCAAAATATAATCAGCATAGCAACGTAGTACTTACGATAAATAGATGAAGAATAAGAGAGCACTTACTTGCTTGAAGATTGTGGAGAAGTTATTGTGGATTGGAAGAACAAAAGAAGAAAATTTTGAGAGGATTTGGAGTGATATGCGGCGCCTTTAGGGTTACTTCTAATGTGATTGTGTTATAAAATCAAGTCCCCTTTATATAGGAAGAGTATGGGTCGGGTTATGACCCATTTACAATCGTATTTGGGGACAAAATCACCACATATGCGACGCATATCCCTCGACATATCACTTACATATGCGGCGCATTGTCCATGGCATAATGGGACATATGCGCCGCATAGTCTATGGCATTTCTAGACATATGCGCCGCATAGTCTATGGCATTTGGTCTCAGTATCTCAAATGCCATAGCATAGGCGGCGCATAGTCAAAAGCATACCTAGGAATAGGCGGCGCATAGTGTATAGCACACTAGATTCCGAGTCCTTAGGCTATAGAATAGGTTGTGCATCGTTCGTGGCCTATTTTTACCAAGGCCTAGCCTTCCTCGAAGCCTATTATGACGTGAGAAAGGCTCAATTCATAGCCTTATGCATCACCATTCCTAACTTACCGACTTTACCATACAATGAGTCCAAATCGTCGAGTGAGATCAATCTTCTCGTCGCGTACTTCTTGCACCTATATTTGCTCAAAACAAAATGAAAACGATTAGTACGATGGGTTGCCTCCCACCAAGCGCCTTAGTTTTGGTCGTGGCACGACTCTTATTTTTGGATTTTCATTTACCAAAAAGAAAAAATACTAAAACGATAAAACGATAAAACGACAAAACAATAAAACAATAAAATGATGGGTTGCCTCCCATTTAGCGCCTTATTTATTGTCGTGGCTCGACGTAGTAATCTCGAGTACTTAGACTTCGTCGAGATAAGTGATGGCCATGTCATTCATCGAGTCAAGAGGACCGATATATGGCTTGACACGTTGGCCATTCACTTTGAAGATAACACCCTCATTGTTTTCCACTTCGACTACTCCAGACGAGTAGACTTGGATGACTTTAAATGGACCAGACCATTTCGATTTTAACTTACCTGGGAAGAGCTTGAGTCTGGAATTAAAGAGTAGTACCATGTCACCTTTTTGGAAGTTTCGTCGAACAATCCGCTGATCATGATACTTCTTCATCCGCTCCTTGTATAAATCTGATCTTTCATATGCATGGAGACGAAATTCATCTAGTTCGTTCAGCTGCTCCAACCTCAGGTTCTTCACATCATCCCAATTCAGATTCAAGTGCTTCAATGCCCACAATGCCTTGTATTCAAGCTCGATGGGTAGATGACAAGATTTCCCATAAACTAGCTGATAAGGTGACATGCCAATGGGTGTCTTGAATGCAGTCCTATACGCCCATAGTGCATCATCTAGCTTCCGAGACCAGTCCTTCCTATTCGCATTAACCGTCTTGGCAAGGATTTGCTTGATCTCACAATTGGAAACCTCTACTTGTCCACTAGTTTGGGGATGATAAGGCGTAGCTACCTTGTGTTGCTTGACTCCATACTTGGCCAATACAGATTTGAATAGCTTGTTGCAAAAGTGAGATCCTCCATCACTTATGATAGTACGAGGTACTCCAAAGCGAGAGAAGATATTCTTCTTTAAAAACGCTACAACACGCTTTCCTTCGTTATCGGCCAATGCTACAGCTTCAACCCATTTCGACACATAATCCACAGCAACCAAGATGTACTTCATTCCAAACGAATTCACGAATGGTCCCATGAAATCAATACCCCACACATCAAAGAGTTCTACCTCCAGAATTTTGGACATGGGCATTTCATGGTGTTTTGAAATAGCACCTTGACGTTGGCATTGGTCACACCTTCTCACATAGTCGTGCGCATCTCTGAATATTGTAGGCCAATAATAACCACTTTGCAAGACTTTCCTTGTCGTTCGATTCCCTGCATGATGTCCTCCAACTTGCGAAGTGTGGCATGTTTCCAATATAGTAGGCACTTCTTCATGGGATATACATCGTCGAATGATACCATCCGTGCATCTTCGAAACAAATAAGGCTCATCCCAATAGTAGTGCTGAACGTCATGCATAAACTTCCTCCTCTGGTGGTAAGATAAATTGGAAGGTAAAACATTACTCACCACGAAATTTGCAAAGTCGGCATACCATGGTAATTTCTCCATTGTTGTCGCTAGTATCTCCTCGTCAGGGAATGCATCATCAATCTGATTTTCTGGTTGCGCCACATACTCATTCTCAAGTCTAGATAGGTGATCAGCCACTTGGTTCTCGCAACCTCTTCTATCTTTGACTTCGAAATCGAACTCTTGCAGCAGCAATACCCATCGAATCAGCCTTGGTTTTGCATCCCTCTTTGTCATTAGATACCTAAGAGCTGCATGGTCTGTATGAACGATCACCTTGGTACCCAATAGATAGGCACGGAACTTCTCAAACGCATACACAACCGCTAAGAGCTCTTGTTCAGTGACAGTGTAGTTCCTTTGGGCTTCATTTAGGACCTTACTCGCATAGTAGATAGGATGAAATAATTTCTCCTTTCTCTGTCCAAGAACAGCACCAACGGCTACACCACTAGCATCACACATGACTTTGAACGGGAGCGTCCAATCTGGTGCTACCATGATAGGGGCTTCAATGAGTTTTTCTTTAAGGCATTCGAATGCCTTGAAGCAATCATCATTAAAGTCAAACTTCGCATCTTTCTCCAATAGTTTGCACAATGGACTAGAAATTTTGGAGAAGTCTTTGATGAATCTACGATAAAACCCAGCGTGGCCAAGAAAACTACGAACTCCCTTCACCGAAATTGGAGGTGGTAGCTTCTCAATTACCTCTATTTTGGCGCGATCAACCTCTATTCCTCTTTCGGAAATCTTGTGCCCAAGAACGATTCCTTCTTTTACCATGAAGTGGCACTTTTCCCAATTCAGCACAAGGTTGAACTCTACACATCTTTGTAATGCCATGCTCAAGTTCACCAAACATGCGTCAAAAGACTTACCAACAACTGAAAAGTCATCCATAAATACCTCCAAAGTGTCTTCTACCATATCAGAGAAAATAGACATCATACAACGTTGAAAGGTGGCTGGTGCGTTGCACAACCCGAATGGCATGTGTTTGAAGGCAAAAGTACCATATGGGCATGTAAACGTTGTCTTCTCTTGGTCTTCGGGGGCAATACAAATCTGATTTAACCTGAATAACCATCCAAGAAGCAAAACCATCCTTTCCCCGCTAATCGATCTAGCATTTGGTCCATAAATGGCATGGGGAAGTGATCCTTGAGCGTCCAAGAATTCAGCTTGCGGTAGTCCATGCATACTCTCCATCCAGTAACGGGCCTGAGTGGAATAAGCTCATTCTTTGCATTCGCAACCACCGTCATACCTCCTTTCTTGGGAACACATTGTACTGGGCTTACCCATGTACTGTCAGAAATAGGATACACGACTCCTGCGTCTAACCACTTGATAATCTCCTTTTTCACCACTTCTTGCATAGGTGGGTTTAGACGTCTTTGATGTTCAATGGTGGGTGTGCACTTTTCTTGAAGCTGAATTTTATGAGTGCAAATCCCAGGTGGAATACCAATGATATCCGCAATGGTCCATCCAATAGCTCTAATATACTTGCGTAAGATTTCAATAAGAGCTGCAACTTGTTGCTCACCCAAATCGGCTGCCACTATGACTGGAAGAGTGTTTCCGCTTCCTAAGAATGCGTACTTCAAATGGCTTGGCAGCTCCTTCAATTCTAACGTGGGTGGTTCTTCAATAGATGGCTCAGCTGGAGGTGTGGGTCGATTCTTGAGATCAAGATCCAGCTTCTTGGGAGTATAACGATATGTTCCTAATCCCGATAGAGCACAAATATCATCTTCAGAAATTTCAGCATCATCATTCTCTCCTTTCATGAGCGAAACCTCCAAAGGATCATCAAGAATTTTCTCTTCAGCAAGTAACTCGTTCTCATCATCAAAGACAACATCAGCCACAGAAAATACACTCAGATCTTTGGGTTGCTTCATTGATTTGCAAACATCAAAGCGCACCACTTCATCATTTATTCGGAATGAAAGCTCATTAGCTCTCAAATCTATGAGCATACTTCCCGTAGCAAGGAAGGGGCATCCCAAGATTATGGGAACCTCTGAATCTGCTTCACAATCCAAGATGACAAAGTCTGCTGGAAATATGAATGAAGATACCTTTACCAAGACATCGCATAGAATACCAACCGGTCGTTTTACCGACCTATCCGCCATCACAAGCCTCATATTAGTTGGTGTAGGATCTCCTAACCCCAACTTCTTATAGATCGATAATGGCATCAAGTTGATGCTGGCTCCTAAGTCACAAAATGCTTTAGCAAAGTCCAAAGATCCGACGGTGCAAGGAATCGTGAAAGCTCCGGGGTCGGCCTTCTTCTGAACTATCGATCGAGTAGCAATTGCACTACAATGATGCACATCATCTTTCAGCTCATAGCTTGCTGCCCTCTTCTTAGTCAAAAGATTTTTCATAAACTTCGCATACCCAGGCATTTGTTCAAGTGCCTCTACCAATGGGACATTAATAGTCAGCTGCTTCAGCATAGTCATGAATTTGCTGAACTTAGTGTCATCGGCCACCTTCTTCAATCTTTGTGGAAAAGGTGGTGGTGGGTATGGAAGTGTTCTCTCCATGGCTTTCTTCTCCTCTTGCTTCCGTTTATTATTTTTTTTAGGCTGCACGTCACTAGGTGAAACATCCTTGACGTTGGAAGTAGATGTTGCGGCTTCTTCTCTTGTGACGTCACTAGGTGTGGCGTCCATATTTGATGTTCCGTCAACCACTTGCTTGCCTTTTTCTGAAGTTTCCAGCACCTTACCACTTCTGGTAGTGATGGCCATGCATGACCCATCATTCCTTGGGTTTTGCACAGTATCGCTAGGTAAGGTGCCAGCCTTTCTTTGATTGAATGCTGCTGAAAGTTGGCTCAATTGCTGCTCTATTTGCTTGATAGAAGTGGAATGAGAATCAACTAGTTGCTTCATGGAGGCCAAATCGTCGATTACCTCCTTCACTCCTACGCTCGTTGCTTCCACTCCTTTCAATAACTTAGCCATCATGTCTTCCATAGAATTAGATGTGGTGGTATCACGTTTACCAGGGGGAACGTACAAACCACTCTTTTCATTATTTTTCTTCCAACTACCTTGGTCTTTGCTTCCAGATTTATCATAATAGTTCCGACCTTGGTTTCCTTGGACATTCCCACGGAAACCCCCCTGATTGTTCAAGTAGTTGGCCTCCTCTTCCGAATTAGATTCGTCTCTTCCTTTTGACGCAATAGCTTTCACTTTTTCAGTCTTCCCTAATAGATGCTTTGTAAGAAGATCCATTTGGGTTTTCATGTGCGCCATATCTTGATCACGTTCTTTTTCTCTTCTTCTTTGGTCTGCAGACATGCCAATAGATAAAGTGGGGCTTGCTACCTCAGAATCCCTGGTATGCCAAGCTCTACTTTGCTTCGTCATGCGATCTAGCATATTGCTTGCTTGACCAAAGGTAAGGTCCATAAAAGAACCTCCAGCTGCATTGTCCACCACTGGTTTAGTTACTGAATTCAAGGCTCTATACAAGATCTCCATGAGGTGAACATTAGTCATGTGATGGTTTGGGCATCTCGTAAGCTTTGTCTTGAACCTCTCCCATGTTTCGTGAAGAGCTTCAGAGGGAAGCTGACGAAAGTTGCTGATTTCATCTCTTAATTGAGCCCTCTTGGATGGTGGAAAGAATCTTTCTAGGAAAGCGTCTCTCAATTGCCTCCAATTTGTAATAGAATCAGGAGTCAGCCCATTCAACCATAATGTTGCCTCCCCAGACAGAGACAATGGAAATAGACGTAATCGAATAGCATTCTGACCAACACCAGGATTGTCAAAAGACTTGCATGTAAAATAAAGTTGATGAGATGCATATTCGGATCATCGCCTGCTAGTCCACCAAATAACCCCTTGAGTTGCAATAACTGAATCATGGTGCTTGTGATGTTGAACTTGGCTCCGGGCGCTAATGGTGGTGGAATTATAGCTCCAGTGGCTCCGGCACCATCAAGATCATCATCATCCTCGTCAAAAGCTGGTTGCAAAGGTTGGCGATCATATCTGTACCGAGCTTGTCGACCTCTTTGATTGGCAGGTGTTGCAATTTCAGCGCCATGCCTTGGGTTTATCAACTCGTCATCTCCTAAATCTTCATCGTCAGGATTTGTTGCTCGTCCAGGATTATCAATGTTTTGTTGTTGGACTTGAGCAGCGGCAAGAGCAACTAATCTTGCTTGCTCGTGTTGAGCAGCCATCCTGTCGATTTCAGCTTGTGCTTCCATTCTTCTAATTCGTTGTGGTTCAGGATTGATTGGTAATAACGGTTGACCAGAACTTCTAGTATGGGGCATGCACTAAAAGAAAAACCTGCAATAAACAAAAACAAAAACTAAACGTAAAAGTACGAGAATCTTTGACCAAAGGGTCTAGTAATTATCACGAACTTGATTGACACTCGTATTCCACGGCAACGGCGCCAATTTTTGATAACGCTCAATCTACAGCTCTCGTTTGAGTGTAAAGCGGTCGTTAGCAAATATAGAACCCAACCTGGGTTGGGTGTCGATCCCACAGGGAATAGCTTGGCCAACAAGTAAGCAAAATTATTAGACTTTTGGTGCAAGTCTCGTAAGAAGGGGGGATTGTAATAAGTAACCAAAGTAATGAAATAAAAGCTGAAAATAGCAAAGTAAAAAGAGAAAGAGATTGTTACGTGAGTTGTAAACAATGAGAATTGAAGCGTTGGGGTTATGTCCACCTTCTGAGGTATACGTCTCTATTGGCTATGAGTGTGTAGAGTCTTGACATGCAATGGCTTATAGAGAATTGTAGTCGATGGTAAATCCAAGCGTCTCTCGACCTAAACAAGGACTATTTCACTTTAACTCTCTTGAGCTTAAAGTGTGTCTAGCGGTACGAATTCTCCAAGAGGTTAGTCCAGTTACGGCACTAGCTTTTTAATAGGAAAGGGTGTCCTACTACCTTGACATTATCTCTTTTCCAGACAAATAACCTTTCTCTCGAACAAGTTAAATGTTAGACTGGCGTATTCTTGCGTTTGCAACCGCAAAGAATGTAGATTAAGATGAAGAGCGTAATGATATAAGCAATATACGTGTCTTGAACTCGTCAACTCACAGCTATAGATAGTAACTCATTCGTCTTCCATAACCCCAACTAAGAGGTTTAGTTACCCATGAATGCGAAGGATATCACGTTTTGCATGGTGGATGGCGTGAAAAGTAGGTGTTTAGGCGTGTGGTTTTGGTGATTCCGTAGCAAGTAACGATTCTCTTGTTGTGGAATTTAAGAATAGAATTAATGGAAAGATTAGAAGAGTAGATTAGAAGTGTTGTAGTGGAAGATGAGAGGGATGGAAGAAATTAATTGTTAGAAGATGTCTTAAGTGTAAAATGTAGAATGAATAAAAATCTCTAACATGATAGGGTATTTATAATACTCCTATCCTACTCCTACTAAGCTAATGAAATAAATAACCAAATCCTAATATACTAATGAAATCCTTGACCCAAATGTACTAGGGTAAGGTTACAATATCATAATCCAAATAGATTAGTGAAACACATAACCTAATTGCACTAGGTTAATGTATCTTGGTAAAAATCCAGCTTTATGTCTGTAAGTCCCCAAAGTCTTCAGAATTGTTGTTTTAGCCCGGGACAGATTTTCCATGCAGCAGATTTGGTCCTTTAGGCGTCCAGCTCCTTTCCATCTCGTTCGTGAGCTTTCTTTTGCGTCAAGTAAGCCATAAAATGCTGTATTTTGCATCATTTATACCTGAAACTTTACTAATCATGTTTGTTAGCTCATTTATAGGAAAAAGGACTAAAAGTGCATGAAATAGATAATTAGTTCTCAAAACTAGGCTAAAATATGGGCAAAATATATTGATATAGGCGCGTAAATTCGCCTATCATCACTAGACAATGGGTTTTCCGTCACAATCGAAGCAAACGAATCTGCAGTTTTTCCTTTCTCAGCCAAATAGGATTTTATTTGCTGAAACAACGGATGTGTTTCAGGAATATCGTCCAGATTAATATTCGGAGTTTGAGTTTGAGATGAGGAGGCCTCATCCTGAGATATTCTTGAATTTATCAGAGTTTTATTTCCTTGTTGTAGGATAGGGAAATTAGAACTTGATGTGCTATATGCAGAGCTTCTGGCACTACTTCTTTGGTGGAAATATGCAGGATTGGTTCGTCCTGCGTACTGCGAATATGCAGGATTTTGCTGTCGGCCACGACCGCGTCCTCTGGCTGTCTGCCAGGGAGGATCTGTCATACTGCAATCAATGATCAGAAATATCAATATCGTACCAATCATTATCAATTTCTTCAGCATTTTCAAGATTGGTATACCACCAGAATTCTCCTCGAATAAAATTATGCCACCAGGAGTCATCTTGAATAAGCTTATTAATAAGAATTTCTAAAATGTGTTTTTGAATATCGGGGGGTAAAGGGATACCTTTAAGGATTGCAATCAGAGTTTTTTCAGGGAGAAAGGTAGTATAAATCGTCATGTTAAATATTCTCTTGATAGAAAATCAGGTAATGAATTTTCACTACCCTTTTTATACTGAATTTCAAAATCAAATGGGGCTAGTTGAGCCTGCCACCTGGCAAATATTAATTTAGAAGCATCGTGTTTGAAATCTTTGTCAAACATGAATTTAACTGATTGAGCATCTGTTCTGATAACGAATTTCTGATTGTATAAATCATCTTGGAATTTTAACACACATTTAACAATAGTAAGCATTTCATGAGCAACAGTAGCGTATTTTTTCTGACTTTCAGTCCACTTGCCTGAATAAAAACGAATTAAGTATTCAGTTTTTGTATGGGGATTTATCTGTTTAAGTATTCCTCCATACCCAATATTTGAAGCATCAGTTTCAATAATTTTTTGCCAATTAGGATTAGCAAGAGTGGTACAGGGAAGTGATTGAACACGAGTTTTGATTAATTTTACCAAATCAGTGTGGACTTTAGTCCACAGAGTTTTGTGATCCTTCTTCAGTCTGTCATACAGAGGGGCTAAGTCTCTAGACAGATTTTTATAAAAAGGAGAAATATAATTGAGACTACCGAGGAACCTTTGAAGTTGTTTTTTATCAGTAATCTCATCTGGGAATTTGGTAGCGAATTCTAAAACTCGCTGGATAGGTTCAATAGATCCTTGACAAATATTATGACCTAAGAATCTAACATTAGTCTGGAATAAACTCATTTTGGGTTTAGAAATAACCAAGCCATTTTGAATAATTACTTGTTTGAATATATGCAGATGTTTAAAATGATTTTCAAGAGTTTTAGAGAATACGAGAATATCATCTATATAGACAATAATAAAATCCATGTATGGATTAAAAATGTCATTCATAATCTTCTGAAATTCTGAAGGAGCATTTTTTAAACCGAATGGCATGACATTCCATTCATATTGTCCAAAGGGGACATTAAAAGCAGTTTTATACGTATGAGTTTTGTCAATTTGAATTTGCCAATAACCAGATTTTAAATCAAATTTAGAGAATATGTTAGCATCATATAATCTGAAAAGTAGATCCCTTTTATTCGGAATTGGATATCGAATCCATTTTAAGACTTTATTCAGAGGTTTATAATTTATGACTAACCGAGGCATACCTCTTTCTTTTTCAGCAGCATTATTAACATAAAAAGCGGTACAAGACCAAGGAGATTTTGAGGGTTTAATGAGACCCTTTTGCAAGAGACTATCAATCTCCTTTTTGCAAAATTCAACCAACTCTGCATTCATCTGACAGGGTCGAGATTTTGTTGGAATTTTGGCTTCATTGAAGCCATCTTCATAAGGAAGAGAAACAATATGCTTCTTTCTATTCCAGAAAGCGTTTGGATGATAAGCACAAATATCAGTCATTAATTGAGAAGAAATAGTTTTTATTTTTTCCTGTATTTTAACAGATTTCATAGTGTCAGAGATATTAATGCTCATTATTTCTAATTGTAAGAAATTTAGTTGATTTTGCTTCATATGAATAAGAGAATTTATATCACGAGTTACTGGATGAGTAATAAAAGGATAAGAAATAGGCTGATTTTTATAAGTAGCTTTAAAATCACTTGCATCAATATGCGTGTACGGATAGATAGCATTTATAAACGGAGTTCCTAAAATAATAGGAGGATAAATCTGATTTTTAACCAAGAGGAAGAAATGAGGAATGCAAACTTTGTCATGACAAATATGAGCATTAGGCAGTTTATAATTAATGTCAAGGGAGTGGCCAGTTGCAAATTTTACAAGATGAGTAGTTTTTTGAAAATATTTGGTAGGAATTAATCCTTCTTGAATACAACTAACGTCTGCCCCACTATCAATCATGGCGACATTAGTGATAAAGAATTCTTTGTTTATCAAAATGGTGCAACTAATATACCACTTATGTGCAGTAACAATTTGCATCATTCCCAGAAAAGAATCATTTTTCAAATTTTCAATATTAAATTTTTCAATTTGAAGAGTTTCTGTATTTTCTAAATCCTTTTCCTTTTCTTGTCAAGAAGTCGAAGGACTGGAGAAACTTTCCTTTTCTTCGAGTTTAAGAAGGCGATGATCAGTAATCATCTGATTTTGTTTTAAAGAAATAATTTCCTTTTTTAGTTTTTCAATTTCAATTTTTAAATCATCAAAAGTGGTATCTCTACCAGGAGTTTTACTTAAAGCTAATCTTCGATTAACTTCAGCTAAAGAATATGCCATAGGCTAATTTTCAAAATTGTCTTTTGCAATATTAGAAGTAGAAGGAGCAGAAGACTTTTGTGTGGCTAAATGCAGAATTTTTTCACGAAGTTTCTCATCTGTGACCTCCTTTAATAATTCAAGAACATTTTCAGCAGTAAGAGTTTTGACATCTAAATCAAGTTCTTCGAACTGAGCTTGCAATTTATACATTATTTCATCACAATTGCAGTCATGATTATCACAATCAGCACATTTATTATTCTGATCTAAATTACTATCAGAATTAGGCAATTTAAAATCATTTTCAGAAGTAGAATTAGAATCAGAGTCAGAATCAGAAGTGTACAACAAGTTGTAGACTTTATCATGCATTTCATCAGAAAGATTTAAAGATTTGAGTTTTTGCAATTTGCAGTTAGGAGCTATATGGCCATACTGGTTATATTTATAACATTTAATTTTTGATAACGGGCGTTTGGAATGATTCTTCACAAATCTAGTGGATTTACGAAACGATTTTCGAGCTTCACGCTCTTCTCGATTTCGACGGCGAGGGTGTTTGGATTTATACTGATATTTTGAATTCCTGTGAGGTTTCCATACCAAAGGTTTTTCCATGCCAAATTGTTCACAGAAATCACCCAGTTGAGATTTTTCCCTGAGTTTGTCAAGCTTGATTTGTCTAGCTAATTTTAGCTCATTACAGAGGGCTAAGCCTTCTTGTGTACAAGCTACAATTAGTTGACCATAAGTTTTTTCAGAATAAGGGATCTCTCCATAAGATCCCCGGAGAGTTTTTCGAACACGTTCAGCAAATAGAGGAGGAAGACCATCAATGAATTTAGCTTTCCAATGTTCGTATTTACTCTCGGGTAGATCCATAACCCGGCTAAGAAAGGTATCTTTATACCAACGGAATTCACCTAAGTGACGACATTTCAAACCATTAAGAAGAGTCCGAATATTTTCGTATTGATTAGTAAATCGACCGCCAAAATGTTCGATAATAGTTAGCATTAGAGTATACACGGCGTCAGACCGACCTGCCGTAAGAGTACGACCGAGGTTATCTCTTCCCTTTATATTATTTGTGGCATTAAAAATTGCCTCGCGTTTAGAATCATCTAGGAAATTATCCCACCAGCCACGAAGTTGGCCAGTAAACCCAGCAACAATCATTTTACAGATTGTTTGGTCAGTTTTTGCATTTCTATCGTTAGTTTTTGTAGCTAAACAAATTGTAGCATACATGGACATACGATGAATAAGAATTGAAATTTGTCGATCAGAAAGACCGTCAATATTCCATTCATAAATAGCGTCGCCGCTATACGAAGTGTTTGTCTGATTCCAATCCCTTTCCTCTATCAGAACATCTTGAGGAGTAGGACGTGGATAATAGGCAGTAGTCATTCGGGGAATATCGGCAAATTTTTTGCCTGGTTGTCTTTTCATTATTCCCTTGAGTTTAGAAAGTTCTGAGGAAAGAACCTCACCCGGATTATTGGTGGTTTCAATGTTATCAGCAAAATTAGACTCAATAGTCTGGATTGAATCATTTGACATATTCAGTGGTTGAATATGAAGTCCAGAAAATTTTTTATCTAAGAGAGTTTCGAGTTGCTCTAAAGGAGAGACCTGAGTAAATCCTTCAATCTCTAGAGGTCTCTGAATACAAGGTTTAGAAAAAAGGAATCCTTCCTCTTCCTTAGTGGTTTTGGAAGTTGAAGCAACATTAGAAGAGTTTATTTGGGCACTGAGTTGATTAACTAACAGAATAAGTTCATCGAGTTTGGTATCCAAAGAGGAGATATGTTCTCCAAGAACTTTAACATAAAGACTCAAATAATTATTTTGAGAAATAAGATTATTTATTTCAGAAACAGTAATTTTTCCAATATCGTCTTTAATGAATTTTTGAAAAGCCGAAAAAGTCATACCCGTGTTATTGGGTAAAATAAACGAAGATTGTGGAGGGTATTGAGCTTGAGTAGCTGTACCGTCAGGATGTTGGTAGGATCTCTCAATGAGTTTAATGTATGAAGGCAAATATGCAGACATAAACCAAGGAACAAAGAAGATAATTTGATTATGCAAAGTACACATTTCATAAAATTCTTCAGAAATATTTCGTAATTCGTCTTTAGAATAGGTTTCAAAAAACCATGTTCTAAACTGTTGCCATTTTTCAGAAAAGAAGTCTTTTTGAATATATTTTCTTGCCTGTGAACCAGGACTAAAATCAATAATTTGTCTAATCATATTTAAACAGAGTTTATATCAAATTCCATCTCGGAAGGGGTAGGATTTTCGTTTTTGAAATCTTGAACAATATTCGTTTTAGGATTGATTTTTATTTTTTCTACATTTCTAGGTGTAGCATGCGTTTCTGCAGAATTTAATGTATGTAAAGATGCAGCACGATCCCTAGCCGGACCATAAATTGGTACAGAAGGTTCAATCGGAGAAATATGTTGGATTGAAGGAAGTTTTCTTGGTACAGAGAAAGAATTTCGATAGACAGTAAGACTATTGTCAAATTGTAGACAAATTTGTCCATCTGAGTTTTGAGTTACATGAGTTAACTCAGAATTGGTTACTTCTTCCGTCAATTGTTTTGGAGAAGTAACAGAGTTTAGAATACAAGTTTGTGGGAAATCAATTTCATCCCATCGAATCGGTCGTCGAGTAGTTATTTTAGATTTTATAAAGTTGGTTTCAATAAGCAGAGTACAATCAGAGTTATCATCAATCAATTTACAACGAGGATTTAAAGTAGATAACAAGCGATAATATATGCGGTATGATAAACCAATAAGCTCAGATCCAGGAGCATAATTATAACCATGAGTTTTAATATTTAGAGTTAAAGCATGAAGAATATTAACATCAGTCAATGATAACAATAGATTAGGCTGAGTATTGAAATAAACAGGGCCATATGCCAGAGTTGATTCAATAGATCCCATCAAAGATTTTCTGAAATTTAAATTTCTAGCATCTCTTAGAGCTGCTAAAAATGTCTCAGGGAGACCCTTTAAAGTTAAAGGTCTAAAAGCAATTTGCACAAGGCCAATATGCATATAATTAAAATTGCGTTTAAAAATATCAACATCACGTTTATTCAGTAATTGAATGGTCTGTTCGTCAGCGTTTAAAGCAAGAGACTGTTCTGTTGTTTTTATAATCTGCTTGTGTTTAATTTTATCAAAAAATCCATATTCATAGATAGTTTTTAAATCGACTTTTGGAATAGTCCATTTATTCAGTAGATCTATATCTTGAGGTAAGTCTACCTCTTCGAGTTTAGTACTTTTGGTACTAACCTCACCCATATCCATGGTTTTTTAATTTTTATGTTCATACTAATTGTTTTTCACCATCTCTAGTATATTTTCTATGAAAGTTCCCAGGCTCTGATACCATTGACAGGATCTACTAGGCTGGGGTATGTCGCGCAGCCTACCAGACCAAGTAATAATATCGGCTTAAGCTGAAGTCGGAAAACCGAACCGAAGCACCAACCGAAATAGTAAAGAACTTAAGGAATTATTGACTGTATGGAAAATCTTTCACCTGAACAAGGGGCCTGTCAGAAAGCCAAACAATTTTACGAAAACCCATTGTCTAGTAGTTCTAATTGTGCAAAGAGTCGCCCTTTTCGCTTCCTCGCTGCGGGCTTTAGAGGCACAACTTACTAGACCGGTCACAGAGACCAGGCTGACATAAAATCGATGGCCCCGACTGTACCACCGTTTCGGAACCAAGTCAGGAATTTCTAAAAGTTCTTCGGCTATCTAAGTAGAGTCTGGATCTTCCATAGTTAACATATTTTGAGAGGTTAGAACAGTAGTATGAACATAAAAGGGGTCTAGCCGGACATAGTTATATTATATTATATTATATAATATTGTATTGTATTGTATTATATTGTATTGCATTGGATTATATTATATTATATTATATTATATTATATTATATTATATTATATTATATTATATTACTAAACTTGAAGAGGTAGATTTACCTCAAGACATAGATCTTCTAAATAAATGGACAATTCCAAAAGTTGACTTAAAAACTATTTATGAATATGGATTTTTTGATAAAATCAAACACAAACAGATTATTAAAACTACTGAGCAATCTCTTGCCTTAAACGCTAATGAACAAACTATTCAATTACTGAATAAACGTGATGTTGATATTTTTAAACGCAATTTTAATTACATGCATATTGGCTTAGTCCAAATTGCTTTCCGGCCTTTAACTTTAAAGGGTCTTCCGGAAACATTTTTAGCAGCTTTACGAGATGCTAGAAATTTAAATTTCCGCAAATCGCTTATGGGATCTATTGAATCAACTTTGGCATATGGCCCTGTTTATTTTAATACTCAGCCTAATCTATTATTATCTTTGACTGATGTTAATATTCTGCATGCTTTAACACTAAATATTAAAACTCATGGTTATAATTATGCTCCGGGATCGGAACTTATTGGTTTATCATACCGCATATATTATCGATTGTTATCCACGTTAAATCCTCGTTGTAAGTTAATGGATGATAATTCTGATTGTACTCTGCTTATTGAGACTAATTTTATTAAATCCAAAATAACTACCCGAAGACCAATCCGATGGGATGAAATCGATTTCCCTCAGACTTGGATCTTAAACTCCGTTACTTCTCCAAAACAGTTGGCGGATGAAGTAACAAACTCTGAGTTAACTCATGTAACTCAAAATTCTGATGGACAGATTTGTCTACAGTTTGACAATAGTCTTCCTGTCTATCGAAACTCTTTTTCTATTCCAAGAAAACTCCCCCAAATTCAGCATATTTCGCCAATAGAACCTTCTGCACCAGTTTATGGTCCAGCTAGGAATCGCGCTGCATCTTTGCATACTTTAAACTCTGCTGATTATCCAACTTCTTCTAGAAATGTTGAAAAAATTAAAATCAATCCTAAAACGAATATTGTTCAAGACTTCAATAATGAAAACCCTACTCCTTCGGAGATGGAATTTGACATAAATTCTGTTTAATTATGTCTAAACAAATTATTGATTTCAGTCCTGGCTCTCCAGCCAGAAAATATATTCAAAAAGACTTTTTTGCTGAAAAATGGCAACCCTTTAGAACATGGTTCTTTGAGACCTATTCTAAAGATGAACTTCGGAATATTTCTGAAGAATTTTATGAAACTTGTGCACTGCATAATCAAATCATATTCTTTGTTCCTTGGTTTATGTCTGCATATTTGCCTTCTTACATCAAACTCATTGAGAGATCATACCAACATCCCGACGGTACGACTACTCAATCTAAATACCCTCCTCAATCTTCATTCATTTTACCAAATAATACTGGTATGACTTTTACCGCTTTTCAAAAATTCATCCACGATGATATTGGGAAAATTACAGTTTCTGAAATAAATAATCTTATTTCTCAGAATAATTATTTGAGTCTTTATGTTAAAGTTCTTGGTGAACATATTGGATCTTTAGATACTAAACTCGATGAACTTATTTTATTGGTTAACAAACTTAGCAATCAGCAAAACTCTTCAAATAAGGCCTCAACCTCTAAAACACCTAAAGATGATGGCTTTGTATTTTCTACACCTTGCATTCAGCCACCTCTGGAGATAGAAGAATTCACAACTTCTACCTCCTGGGAACGATTAGAAACTCTGTTTGATAAAAAATTCAAGGGTCTTAATATTCAACCGCTTAATATGGATCTTGATAATATTCAGACTATTGAGTCAAATTTTGCTGATAATATTGCTTCCTCCAATGACCCTGGTGAAGTTCTTTCTTCAGAACTAAATAAACTCAGAGGAATAATGAAAAATCAACCAGGCAAAAAATATGCCGATATTCCTCGTATGACCACTGCATATTATCCCCGTCCTACTCCTCAAGATGTTCTGATAGAGGAAAGGGATTGGAATATTACAAACACTTCCTATAATGGAGACGCCATCTATGAATGGAATATTGACGGATTATCCGATCGCCAAATCTCTATATTAATTCATCGTATGTCAATGTATGCCACTATCTGTATGGCTGCACGTTCTACGGCTAGGAATGACAGATCCGACCAGACAATTTGTAAAATGATTGTTGCTGGGTTTACTGGCCAACTCCGTGGCTGGTGGGACAATTTCCTAACTGAAGAAAAACGCTATGAGATTTTTAATGCAGTAAATCCTAACGAAGGCCACGATAATCTCGGTCGTGCTCTTACGGCAGGACGGTCTGACGCCGTCTATACTCTAATGCTGACTATTATAGAACATTTTGGTGGGCGATTCACAAATCAATACGAGAATATTCGAACTCTTCTTAATAGCCTAAGGTGTCGCCACTTAGGAGAATTTCGTTGGTATAAAGATACCTTCCTAAGTAGGGTCATGGACTTACCCGAAAGTAGGAACGAACACTGGAAGGCCAAATTCATTGATGGTCTTCCTCCTCTCTATGCTGAGCGTGTTCGAAAAACTCTTAGGGGATCCACTGGTGCGATCCCTTATTCTGAAAAAACCTATGGTCAACTAATTGTAGCTTGTACGCAAGAAGGCTTAAGCCTCTGCAATGAGCTAAAATTAGCTAGACAAATCAAAATTGATAAACTCCGAGAGAAATCTCAATTGGGTGATTTCTGTGAACAATTTGGCATGGAAAAACCCATAATTCGAAAACCCCAAAGGAATTCGAAATATCAGTACAAATCTAAGCACCCTAGACGACGGAGTAAGGAACAGCGAGAAGCTCGCAAGTCCTTCCGAAAGTCTACAAGATTTGCTAAAAACTTTTCAAAACGACCTTTGTCAAAAATTAAATGCTATAAATGTAATCAATATGGTCACATTGCTCCTAACTGCAAATTGCAAAAATTAAAATCTTTAAATCTTTCTGATGAAGTGCATGATCAAGTTTATAACTTGCTATATACTTCTGATTCTGATTCTATGTCTGATTCTACTTCTGAAAATGAATTTGAATTGCCAGATTCTAATGATGATCAGAATATTAAATGTGCTGATTGTGATTCTAATGATTGTCATTGTGATGAAACAATGTACAAATTGCAAGCTCAGTTCGAAGAACTTGATTTAGATGTTAAAACTCTTACTGCTGAAAATGTTCTTGAATTACTAAAAGAGGTCACAGACGAAAAACTTCGTGAAAAAATTCTGCATCTTGCGACTCAAAAGTCTTCTACTCCCACCACTTCGCATACTGCGAAAGACGACTTTGAACAACTGCCTATGGCTTATTCTTTAGCTGAAGTTAATCGAAGATTAGCTTTAAGCAGAACTCCTGGTAGAGATACCACTTTTGACGATTTAAAAATCGAAGTTGAAAAACTAAAAAGAGAAATAATCTCTCTGAAACAAAATCAGATAATTTCTGAACATCGTCTTTCAAAACTTGAAGAAAAGGAAAGCTTTTCAAATTCAACCTCTTCAACTCCTTTAAAAGAAAAAGAAAAAGAGATTGAAACCTCTGAAAATCCTGAGGCATTTCAACTTGAAAAATTTAATATTGAAAATCTGAAAAATGATTCTTTTCTGGGAATGATGCAAATTGTTACTGCACATAAGTGGTATATAAATTGCACCATTCTAATAAACAGAGAATTCTTTATCACTAATGTCGCCATGATTGATAGTGGGGCAGACGTTAGTTGTATTCAAGAGGGATTAATCCCTACCAAGTACTTTCAAAAAACTACTCATCTTGTAAAATCTGCAACTGGTCATTCTCTGGATATTAACTATAAATTGCCTAATGCGCATATATGCCGCGATAAGGTTTGTATACCTCATTTCTTCTTTCTGGTTAAGAATCAAATATATCCTCCTATTATTTTAGGAACTCCTTTTATAAATGCTATTTATCCATATACGCATATTGATGCCAACATATTTTCAAAATTCGATTTAAAATCTGGTTATTGGCAAATTCAAATTGATAAAACTCATACTTATAAAACTGCTTTTAATGTGCCTTTTGGCCAATATGAATGGAATGTTATGCCATTCGGATTAAAAAATGCTCCTTCTGAATTTCAGAAAATTATGAATGATATATTCAATCCTTATATGGACTTTATTATTGTTTATATCGATGACATTCTTGTATTTTCAAAAACTCTTGAAAATCATTTTAAACATCTGCATATTTTTAAGCAAGTCATTATTCAGAATGGTTTAGTTATTTCTAAACCTAAAATGCATTTATTTCAGACTAATGTTAGATTTCTTGGTCATAATATTTGTCAAGGTTCTATTGAGCCTATTCAGCGAGTCCTTGAATTCGCAACTAAATTCCCTGATGAGATTACTGATAAGAAACAACTTCAGCGATTTCTCGGTAGTCTCAATTACATATCTCCTTTCTATAAAAATCTATCTAGAGATCTAGCACCTCTGTACGATAGATTAAAGAAGGATCAAAAAACTCCGTGGACTCAAGCCCACACTAATCTGGTTAAACTAATTAAAACTCGTGTTCAATCACTTCCCTGCACTTCTCTTGCTAATCCCAATTGGCAAAAAATTATTGAAACTGATGCATCTAATACTGGATATGGTGGAATACTAAAACAAGTTAATCCCCATACAAAAACTGAATATTTAATTCGTTTTTATTCTGGTAAATGGACTGACAGTCAGAAGAAATATGCGACTGTCGCTCATGAAATGCTTACTATTGTTAAATGTGTATTAAAATTTCAAGATGATCTGTATAATCAAAAATTTGTTATTCGGACAGATGCTCAATCTGTTAAATTCATGTTTGACAAAGATTTTAAACACGATGCTTCTAAGTTAATATTTGCCAGGTGGCAGGCGCAGCTAGCCCCATTTGATTTCGAAATTCAGTATAAAAGGGGTAGTGAAAATTCATTACCTGATTTTTTATCTAGAGAATATATTTCATAAAAATGTATACAACCATTTTCTCTGATAAAACTTTAATTACCATTCTTAAATGCCTTCCTCTTCCTATGGATAATAAAAAGAAAATCCTTGATCACATTATAGCTCAAATAATCACTGACGATATCTGGTGGTCTACCTTTTTGCAAGAAGAATTCTGGTGGTATACCAATTTTGAAAATCTTAATACTGATTCCTATATCGATATTGATATTTCTGATCATTGACTGCAGTATGGGAGATCCTCCCTGGCAAACCGCCAGAGGTCGCGGCCGTGGCCGAAACCAAAATTCAGCATATTTGCAATATGGGGGAAGAACAAATCCCTCTTATCGGAGCACAGCTCGCTCAAACACCGCTTATAGCAATTCAAGTTCCAATTTTCCAGTGCTCAGTCATGGGAATCGAACTTTAATAAATTCCAGAATATCTCAGGGAGAGGCATCTTCGTCATTTCAAAATCAAACTCCGAATATTAATTTGGAAGATATTCCTGAAACTCATCCTTTATATCAGCAGATAAAGACTTACTTAGAAGAAAAGAAAAAATCCGAAAAATCTGCAGATTCTTTTGCTTCCATGGTCGCTGAAAATTCTGAAGATAAATCGACCTATGAAAAGCTTGATGCCAGAGAACTTATTGTTCATCTAGAAACACGGCATATTCCTCCTACTGAAAATACTGAAGAAGCTTGGCGGATCCTCAAAGACTATTTGACCGCTAATGTTTATATGGCCGGCGAATCTTATAAAACCCGAACGTATTACGAGCAAATTCTCATAAACACTGCTAGTGCCACATTTGAGCATAGCCCTTTGGGTGAATCCACTCCAGGAGTACATGGTTACTCCAAAATAGTTATTAAAAAACTAATACCAATTGAAGAATGGGGTATTTGTTCAATGACCCTTCGAAACCTGCCAATGGGGCCTCAGGGGCAAACAATTGCTAATTTCACTTACTGGGATTATATCAAAGCTTTTTCCCAAGTCTTCTATTATAATAATTATAAGCACAAACACACTTGGTTCATAAAAATTTGTTCCAAGGTCTTTGAAAAACCTATTCCAAACTGGTTTCTTCAATGGTGGACATATCACGGTCCATCCATAAAAATTTTGCCAAATGAATATTCATCACTCTATCAATCTTGGAAAAAATCCTCCCCATTCTTGACAGAATTATATCTTTCGGATCATATCTGCAAATTAGATACTATAGACCAAATGTACTTCTATATTGAATTTTCTATCCCGTGGATACATAAATGGTCTGTTGAAATTGGTTACGATTCTCAGCAAATTCCTGCAATTTATCGCACTTTTTATTGTAATTTCTGGGACAAACTCCTGCGGATAGACCCGCATACAAAAATGCCTTATGGGCATGAACAAAGGGAAGGAATTAAGCAAAAAATTTCTGAATATGAAGCAGCCCCTCAAAAATCCATTTTGATTGAAGACAAATCACTTAATTATGTCTCCAGACGGATTTCTGCCCACGATGGCAATAAACTTCAAATGATTGAAGATTATTTGGCTGAAATGCGCAGCCAGTTACTGCAAAAGGTAGAACAGGCGTCAGACACCTCCATGAATAGCACTGATGCAAATACTGAAGATATTGCAGATTCTCAACCCCCAGAAACACTAAACGAAGAAGAAGTGTTAGCCAATGCTGAAGAATTTCTGAAATGGGGACGTAGCAAATAGCATTGTAATAACATTATCAAACACTGTTGTAATAATACTGTAGACAAACACTATGCACAGGGACCCACATATTACTGTGCAATATTCCTTTCTTTTCTATATAAGCAGCCTCATTCTTTAGAAGAGGCATCAGGTTTTAGAAATAGAAATTCTCTCTCTATTTCTCTCTCTACTTCTCTTGTAATAGCCTTGGGCATAATAAATAAAAGTTTGCTTTACTATTCCGGCGTCCCTCCGGCGAGCTAAGGTACATATTTACTTTTTAGTTTTGTATTTTTTAAAACTTCCCAGATCTACGCCGTGACTATGTCCGGCTAGACTTCTTTTATGTTCATACTATAGTTCTAACCTCTCGAGGTATGTTAACTATGAAAGATCCAGACTCTACTTAGATAAAAAAGAAATTTTTAGAATTATCCGACTTGGTTCCGGAATGGTGGTACAGTCGGGTCGGTAAACTTTGCCTATGTGGCTCCGTCTAGAGAGTTGTGCCTTTGAAGCCCGTATTGATGAAGAGAAAGGGCGATTTATTTGCACAATTAGAACTTCTAGACACATGGGTTTACTGATCTCCGACAGGCCCCTTGTCTGGGTGAAAATATTTTACCATACAGTCAGAAATTCTTTAAGTTCTTTTCTATTTCGGTTGGTGCTTCGGTTCGGTTTTCCGACTTAAGCTTATATCCGATATTATTACTTGGTCTGGCAGGCTGAGTGGCTTACCCCAGCCTGAGAGATCCTGTCAATGGTATCAGAGCCTGGGAACTTTCATAGTAAATGTATTAGAGACGGTGAACAACTACTAGTATGAACATAAAAGAACATTTTGGTGGGCGATTCACAAATCAATACGAGAATATTCGAACTCTTCTTAATAGCCTAAGGTGTCGCCACTTAGGAGAATTTCGTTGGTATAAAGATACCTTCCTAAGTAGGGTCATGGACTTACCCGAAAGTAGGAACGAACACTGGAAGGCCAAATTCATTGATGGTCTTCCTCCTCTCTTTGCTGAGCGTGTTCGAAAAACTCTTAGGGGATCCACTGGTGCGATCCCTTATTCTGAAAAAACCTATGGTCAACTAATTGTAGCTTGTACGCAAGAAGGCTTAGGATAGGATATCTAATCCATTTTAAGACTTTATTCAGGGGTTTATAATTTATAACTAATCGAGGTATGCCTCGTTCCTTTTCTGCAGCATTATTAACATAAAAAGCAGTACAAGACCATGGAGATCTTGAAGGTTTAATAAGACCCTTTTGCAAGAGACTGTCGATCTCTTTTTTGCAGAATTCAACCAACTCGGCGTTCATCTGACAGGGTCGAGATTTTGTTGGAATTGTGGCTTCATTGAAGCCATCTTCATAAGGAAGAGAAACAATATGCTTCTTCCTATTCCAAAAAGCGTTTGGATGGTCAGCGCAAATATCAGTCATTAATTGTGAAGAAATAGTTTTTATTTTTTCTTGTACTTTGACAGATTTTAAAATGTCAGAGATGTTGATACTCATTATCTCTAATTGTAAGAAATTCAACTGATTTTGCTTCATATCTATGAGAGCATTTATATCTCTTGTTACTGGTTGAGTAACAAAAGGATAAGAAATAGGCTGATTTTTGTACGTAGCTCTAAAGCCATTGGCATCAATATGCGTATATGGATAAATAGCATTTATAAAAGGAGTTCCTAAAATAATAGGAGGATATATTTGATTCTTAACCAGAAAGAAGAAATGAGGTATACAAACCTTATCGCGGCATATATGCGCATTAGGCAATTTATAGTTAATATCCAGAGAATGACCAGTTGCAGATTTTTCTGAAGAAAGAACTTCACCAGGGTCATTGGAGGAAGCAATATTATCAGCAAAATTTGACTCAATAGTCTGAATATTATCAAGATCCATATTAAGCGGTTGAATATTAAGACCCTTGAATTTTTTATCAAACAGAGTTTCTAATCGTTCCCAGGAGGTAGAAGTTGTGAATTCTTCTATCTCCAGAGGTGGCTGAATGCAAGGTGTAGAAAATACAAAGCCATCATCTTTAGGTGTTTTAGAGGTTGAGGCCTTATTTGAAGAGTTTTGCTGATTGCTAAGTTTGTTAACCAATAAAATAAGTTCATCGAGTTTAGTATCTAAAGATCCAATATGTTCACCAAGAACTTTAACATAAAGACTCAAATAATTATTCTGAGAAATAAGATTATTTATTTCAGAAACTGTAATTTTCCCAATATCATCGTGGATGAATTTTTGAAAAGCGGTAAAAGTCATACCAGTATTATTTGGTAAAATGAATGAAGATTGAGGAGGGTATTTAGATTGAGTAGTCGTACCGTCGGGATGTTGGTATGATCTCTCAATGAGTTTGATGTAAGAAGGCAAATATGCAGACATAAACCAAGGAACAAAGAATATGATCTCCTTCTGAATTTCAGAAAATTATGAATGATATATTCAATCCTTATATGGACTTTATTATTGTTTATATCGATGACATTCTTGTATTTTCAAAAACTCTTGAAAATCATTTTAAACATCTGCATATTTTTAAGCAAGTCATTATTCAGAATGGTTTAGTTATTTCTAAACCTAAAATGCATTTATTTCAGACTAATGTTAGATTTCTTGGTCATAATATTTGTCAAGGTTCTATTGAGCCTATTCAGCGAGTCCTTGAATTCGCAACTAAATTCCCTGATGAGATTACTGATAAGAAACAACTTCAGCGATTTCTCGGTAGTCTCAATTACATATCTCCTTTCTATAAAAATCTATCTAGAGATCTAGCACCTCTGTACGATAGATTAAAGAAGGATCAAAAAACTCCGTGGACTCAAGCCCACACTAATCTGGTTAAACTAATTAAAACTCGTGTTCAATCACTTCCCTGCACTTCTCTTGCTAATCCCAATTGGCAAAAAATTATTGAAACTGATGCATCTAATACTGGATATGGTGGAATACTAAAACAAGTTAATCCCCATACAAAAACTGAATATTTAATTCGTTTTTATTCTGGTAAATGGACTGACAGTCAGAAGAAATATGCGACTGTCGCTCATGAAATGCTTACTATTGTTAAATGTGTATTAAAATTTCAAGATGATCTGTATAATCAAAAATTTGTTATTCGGACAGATGCTCAATCTGTTAAATTCATGTTTGACAAAGATTTTAAACACGATGCTTCTAAGTTAATATTTGCCAGGTGGCAGGCGCAGCTAGCCCCATTTGATTTCGAAATTCAGTATAAAAGGGGTAGTGAAAATTCATTACCTGATTTTTTATCTAGAGAATATATTTCATAAAAATGTATACAACCATTTTCTCTGATAAAACTTTAATTACCATTCTTAAATGCCTTCCTCTTCCTATGGATAATAAAAAGAAAATCCTTGATCACATTATAGCTCAAATAATCACTGACGATATCTGGTGGTCTACCTTTTTGCAAGAAGAATTCTGGTGGTATACCAATTTTGAAAATCTTAATACTGATTCCTATATCGATATTGATATTTCTGATCATTGACTGCAGTATGGGAGATCCTCCCTGGCAAACCGCCAGAGGTCGCGGCCGGTGTCTGACGCCTGTTCTACCTTTTGCAGTAACTGGCTGCGCATTTCAGCCAAATAATCTTCAATCATTTGAAGTTTATTGCCATCGTGGGCAGAAATCCGTCTGGAGACATAATTAAGTGATTTGTCTTCAATCAAAATGGATTTTTGAGGGGCTGCTTCATATTCAGAAATTTTTTGCTTAATTCCTTCCCTTTGTTCATGCCCATAAGGCATTTTTGTATGCGGGTCTATCCGCAGGAGTTTGTCCCAGAAATTACAATAAAAAGTGCGATAAATTGCAGGAATTTGCTGAGAATCGTAACCAATTTCAACAGACCATTTATGTATCCACGGGATAGAAAATTCAATATAGAAGTACATTTGGTCTATAGTATCTAATTTGCAGATATGATCCGAAAGATATAATTCTGTCAAGAATGGGGAGGATTTTTTCCAAGATTGATAGAGTGATGAATATTCATTTGGCAAAATTTTTATGGATGGACCGTGATATGTCCACCATTGAAGAAACCAGTTTGGAATAGGTTTTTCAAAGACCTTGGAACAAATTTTTATGAACCAAGTGTGTTTGTGCTTATAATTATTATAATAGAAGACTTGGGAAAAAGCTTTGATATAATCCCAGTAAGTGAAATTAGCAATTGTTGTCAAAAATTAAATGCTATAAATGTAATCAATATGGTCACATTGCTCCTAACTGCAAATTGCAAAAATTAAAATCTTTAAATCTTTCTGATGAAGTGCATGATCAAGTTTATAACTTGCTATATACTTCTGATTCTGATTCTATGTCTGATTCTACTTCTGAAAATGAATTTGAATTGCCAGATTCTAATGATGATCAGAATATTAAATGTGCTGATTGTGATTCTAATGATTGTCATTGTGATGAAACAATGTACAAATTGCAAGCTCAGTTCGAAGAACTTGATTTAGATGTTAAAACTCTTACTGCTGAAAATGTTCTTGAATTACTAAAAGAGGTCACAGACGAAAAACTTCGTGAAAAAATTCTGCATCTTGCGACTCAAAAGTCTTCTACTCCCACCACTTCGCATACTGCGAAAGACGACTTTGAACAACTGCCTATGGCTTTAGTAGTTGTTCACCGTCTCTAATACATTTACTATGAAAGTTCCCAGGCTCTGATACCATTGACAGGATCTGGCAGGCTGGGTCAACAAAAACTACCATCAGTGGTGGTTTTTTATTAAATTAATTAATTAATTTAATAAAAAACTACCATCAGTGGTAGGTTTTTTATTTATTTAATTAATAAAAAATTAATTTATTTTTATTTTAAATAAAAATCAACAACAAGTAATGGCTTTTTTAAAAATATTTTTGAATTTTTAAAAACTGACCACCTGTGGCCAGTTTTTTTGAAATATTTTTAAATTATTTTTTTTAAACCGACTACTTGTGGTCGGTTTTTTTTTAATTTTAATTTTTAAAATACATAATAATTAATATAAAAATAATTGAAATATTTATTTTGATATTTTATAATTATAAAGCTACCACATGTGGTAGCTTGTTTTAATAATTCTTTTTTACAAAAAATAATTAAAAAACCGACCACTTTTTGTGGTCGGTTTTGGGTGATCGGTTTTTTCATTTTTTAGTAGTGACCCCAACTTCAACTCCGTAAAAATATAATTTTCATGACCAAATGGCTACTTAAATTCATGGAAGTACGAAATGTGAAGTAGTTTCTTTTCTTCCTCCATTTATTTTTACTTATCATTATTTTACTTTGTGTAAAATATTTAGCCTCTGAACTATGACAAAATTTGTTACGACATGCTCCAACTTCACGAAGTCTTATTACCTCATGAACTAAATTTTAATATATTTTTATTAATCTTTTTAGCTAACGTGACACCTTTTGTCAAACTTTTTATTTGATGTGACACCTTTATAGTGAATCTCATTTTATGTAATAAAGGTGTCACATTAGGACAAAAGAGTGACAAAAATATGCTAAAATTGAATTGAGGAGGTAAAAGGACTCATGTGAAGCTGGAGTGTGTCGTAGCAACTTCGGCCATAGTTTGAAGGTTACTGGATCCTTATCCCATTTTACTTTTCGAGATCAACTTATATAAATTTTGATTAATATTTCAAGATGTATAATTTAATATTTTAAATTTAAATTTAGATAGTTGGAACTATATGAAAAATGTTATAAGTTGCAATCCTTCTCATATTAATATGATGAAAAAATATATCGTAAATTATTGATTAAAGTTTATGTAGGTTGACTTCGAGAAGTGAAATAGTAATAATAAAAGTGAGTGAGAAAGTACTTTTCGTTTCTTTTTAGTTGTCACAATTTTTTCTAAGAATCAAATAAGATAAATTTTGACAAATATTTTAAAATATCATTTTTATCATATTGATAAGAGAAAAATTATAACTTATAATATTTTTTGTATAGGTTTTGAATGTCTAAATTTTAGTCTTAAAATAGCGAGTCAATGTACTTAACTTTAAAATTAGTTATATTAGTAATTCCTAAAAGAGATAGAAATCAAATTTCAATCAAGAACACCAGAAACTGCAAACAACAATTCCGACCTACTTCGACGACCGACACTGGCGAGATCAAAATAGACTCCAATTCTGATGTCGATGAGATTTTACTTAACCGCTCCGTCGTCTGATTTCGGTCAGACCCAAACGACCGATGACTCTCTTTGTTACTTAGGGGTCAATGCTACTGCAAGCCACTGCTGCAACCGGCCTCTCTAGTGGGTTGTTCTGTCGGCGACTCATTCTCGCATCGCCGAGGTGTCGGCGCCCATTTTTGGCGACCAATTTTTGTTGACCTTTCTCTTTTATTTTTTTCAAACCCCTTCCAGGTATTACAAGCTCAGATTTGGCACATCTTCTCAGGTGGTGACAATACGATTCCAAAGACCAATTTTCTCTATAAATTACTGAAATCCGTCGACTCAACCAAGTAAACCGACCCAGCTTCAATCAGCTGCACTCGCTATATCTCTTCTAGTTGTGTGTATAGCTTTGTTTATTCTAGTGGTTGCTACTGGTTGTCTTGTTTACTATTCCTATTTTGACCCTTTTTTCGCATCTTGGCTGACTATCTTAATTGTGGGTGACAATTTACTTGTTGATTTCTGTATTCCATAGTAGTGCTTTACTTGTTAATCTTATTTGTATTTTTGTCTTTTTTGTTTTTCTTTATAGTTTTGAAATGTGGACTTTATAGTACTTTTTCAATCTGCATTGTTGTCTAAGAATTGTGCTCTTAGTGTTATTGTTTAGTGCTGCCTCTGGTGGTTGTGATTGATGGTGTTGGCATAGGGTCATGTCTTTGGGCGAGGCTTAGGTCAAGGTTGGGGTTGGGTTCGTGGACTAGGGCGAAGTCAGGGGCAGGGGTAGGGAGGGTAAATGGGATAAGGATAACTATAGGTTGAGAGTAGGGTCATAGAACATTGGTCTTTATTGGAGAAGTCATTAGATCTAGTGAAAATTCTTAGGAAAAGGCGAATTAATATAGCTTGTCTCCGAGAAACCAAATGGGTATGTTCTAAGGCGAGGGTAGTAGATGGTTATAAGTTGTGGTACTCAGGAAGTGTGAGGAATATAAATGGTTTAGGTATTTTAGTAGATAATGAGCTTCAGAAGCAACTGGTAGAGGTTAAGAGGGTCAACGATAGGATGATGTCAATTAAGCTAGTTATTGGAGGGTTTTCTTAGAATATTATTCGTTTGTATGCACTGCATGTAGGCTTGGGTGATAAAGAGAAGATGATATTTTGGGAGGATTTAGATGAGATGGTGAGGAGTGTCCCCCAATAATGAGAAGATTTTCATAGGAGGGGATTTCAACAGGCACTTCATCGAAATGTTATGATAATGTGCATGAAGGACATGGGTTGGGTGTAAGAAATGTTGAAGGAGTGACACTTTCCAATTTTTCTCGGGCGTTTAGATTGGTGGTAGTTAATTCAAACTTTCCTAATAAGGAGGTTCACTTGGTTACCTTCTTTAGTTCGGTGGCCAAGAGTCAAATTGACTTCTTACTCCTTAGAAAAGGAGATAGAGGTATTTGTAAAGATTGTAAGGTCTTAACGAGTGAGTGTCTTTCGATCTAGCATAGTTTTTTGGTGATGGAATTGGAGATCATAAAGGAGCAGACAAGGAGAGGTAAGAAGGATCAACTAAGGATTAGATAGGCCAGTCTAACTTGGATAGTGCACTAGATATAGGAGATAAGTTGATGGCGAGGAAGGCTTGGGGGAGTGGAGGGTATATAGATAGTATGTAGGATGAGATTGTCAATTACATCAGGGAGACATCTAGAGAGGTGTTAGGGGTCTCAAGAGGTCATTCGGGCAAGCACAAAAGGGACTGGTTATGGAACGAAGAGGGGAAGGAGAAGGTGGAGGCCAAGAAGATACCGTATGCAAAGTTGGCGGAGAGTAAGGATGAAGAAGATAAACAGAAGAATAAGAAGGATTAAAGGATTTCTAGGTGAGAGGCAAAGTTAGCAGTAACGAGGGCTAAGGATGCTGCTTTCGAGAGTTTATACACAATGTTAGATAGTAAAGGTGGGGATAAAAAGTTGTACATCCTTGCCAAGGTTACAAAGATGAGGGCTCGGTACCTAGATCAGGTAAACTATATTAAGGATGTGGACGTCAAAGTTTTGGTAGAGGGGGGTCATATTCGAAAGAAACGACAATCTTACTTTCATAAGCTCCTGAATGAAGGAAGGGATACTAGCATTGTGTTGGGGAATTTAGAGCATTCCGATAGGCTCTGCGATTATGGTTATTATAGGCGTATTAAGTTTAAGGAGGTTAAGGGGGCTATTAGTAGGATGCGTTGAGGTAGATCGCGGGGCCAGATGAGATTCTGGTAAATTTTTGAAAGTTCACAGGAGGGGCAGGTATGGAGTGGTTGACTCAGTTGTTTAATATAATTTTCAAGACGGTGAGGATGCCTGAAGCTTAGAGATGGAGTATGATAATTCTTTTGTATAAGAATAAGGGCGACATTCAGGATTGCAACAATTATAGGGGTATCAAGTTGTATAAAGGTTTTGGAGAGGGTGGTAGAGTTGAGGTTGGAAAGGATTGTTATTATTTCTGAAAATCAGTTTGGATTTATGATAGGGTGCTTGACTATAGAAGCCATCCATCTCGTCAAGAGACTGGTGGAGTAGTATAGAGAAAGAAAGAAGGATTTGCACATGGTGTTTATCGACTTAGAGAAGGCCTATGATATAGTTCCCGGGGACGTTCTATGGAGGTGTTTGGAGGCTATAGGTGTACCTACAGTGTATGTTAGGGCGATTACGGATATGCACGATGGAACCAAGACTTGGGCTAGGACTGGGGGAGAGGACTCGGAGCACTTTTTCTTCTTGATAGGGTTACATCAAGGATCGATGCTTAGTCCATTTTTTTTTTCTTGGTGATGGATGTTTTGACGCAGAACATTCAGGATGAGGTGCCTTATTGTTTGCTTTTCGCGAATGATGTAGTCTTGATTGATGAGACACATAGTGGAGAGTTAATGCTAAATTAGAGGTTTGGAGGCAAACTCTTGATTCTAAAGGGCTTAGATTGAGTAAGTCCAAGACGAAATATTTAGAGTGTAAGTTCAGCGAGGTGTCTCATGAGTCCGATGCGGTTGTTAAGCTTGACACTTATTCTATCAATAAAAGACATAATTTCAAGTATCTGAGATCGATGATTCAGGATAGTGGAGAGATTGACGAGGATGTTACTCATTGGATTGGGGTAGAGTGAATGAAATAGAGGCTCGCCTCTAGTATCTTGTGTAACAAAAAGGTACCTCCCAAACTTAAAGGCAAGTTCTATAGAGGGGTGGTTAGACCGGTTTTGTTGTATGGGCGGAGAGTTGGCCTGTTAAGAAGACCCACATCCAAAAGATGAAGGTGGCGGGGATGAGAATGCTTCATTGGATGTGTGATTATGATAAGATATATAGGATTAGAAATGAGGTTATTCGAGATAAGGTGGGAGTGGCTTCGATGGAAGCCAAGATGAGGGAAACGAGGTTGAGATGGTTCGGTCATGTGATGAGGAGGAACACCGATGCCTCAGTGTGGAGGTGTGGGAGGTTGTCTAGGAATGGTTGTAGACCGAAGAAATATTGTAGGGAGGTAATTAGACATGACATGGAGCAACTTCAGCTTACCGAGGACATGACCCTAGATAAGAAGTTGTGGAGGAGGCGAATTAGGGTAGAAGGTTAGTCTGAGTTAGGATGTTGTATGTTTTTTTATGTACTTGGAGTATCTTGCTTTTGGTATTATAAAATGTGTTAATTTTTATTGTATCTTGTTCTATCACTATTCCTTATCTTATCTTAGATTGTTTTATTTTTAGCTGGGGGTCTAATGAAAATAATCTCTCTATCTCGCATTTGAGGTAGTGGTATGAACTGACCCTACTTGATGAGAATATACTAGATATGTTGTTGTAGTAATTCCTAAAATGCTTAACATGAAAACTAAAAAGAAACCAAGGGAAGTAGTATTAGTATAGTAAATTTTTGTTTAGTAATAATAGTTAACACGACGACATTAAATTGAAGTTGTTATCTTTTTTTTTTGTTGTTGTTGTTGTTGGGGGGCGAGGGGGCGGGGGGGAGGGGGGGCGACGTTATCTTTTTTTGTTGTCTAGCCTTACTAAAATTAATGTGTTTTATTTATTGCTAATATAAATGGTCCAGCTACAGCAAGGGTGTAGTATACTGCTCCATCTGTCACAACGTTTTGGAATTTAATTCTTGTTGAAAAATTAAAATAAACATTTTGATTTTTAAAACGTATTTTACTGCTTTTATTGACCAGACACTCTAAATTTATTGTTGATTAATTGCTCAAGTATAATGTTCCAACCATATAGGCTACAACAACGGTGCCAGAATTACGCGAACAAGACAAACAAGGATGCAAGAATTACTCACATTTTTTCATCCTTGTAATACGTAATTTATGTTATGGTGTACATTATATTGTGTTTCATTTATTAAATATAATTTTCTTGTTCATTTCAACAAATAGTTTTTTTTTTAATCATTTTCTATCAATGAGAGCGAATTTATCATTTTCTATTAATGAGAGCTATTGTTAAACTTAAAATTTTAAAGTACAAGTGATAAGGGCAATTTAATAAAATAAATTTTTAATAAATAATTAGTTAAAAAAATGTCAAGTACATAAAAAAGTTCGTTTCATTTATTAAATATAATTTTCTTGTTCATTTTAACGAATAAAAAGAAATTTATTATTTTCTATCAATGAAAGCTATCGTTAAACCTAAAATTTTAAAGTATAATTGATAAGGTAAATTTGATAAAATAATTTTTTAATAAATAATTAATTAAAAAAATATCAAGTAAATAAAAAAAAGAAAATAACAGATGTTTTGTTGATTCAGAAAATAAATTTATCTTATTTTAGAAGCTTAAACGAGAATGCTAAGTCCAATCGATCCTCAAATTACGTGTCAAGCCAAGGATAAAAAATTTTCTCCATCTTTTTCTGTTTCGGAAGGTGCTCATCAATTCCATTCATGCCACACACCTGTGTCCTGTTGGTTAGTAAGATTAACATTAATTACTCTCTAGTGCTTTGCGCTGTAGGTGATAAAAGAGTTTTAAAATGAGGTGTAGGTGACACAAGTATTAAAATAATGTGTAGGTGATACAAATTTTAATAATTGAGTGAAGGTGACAGTTATTTTATTATGGATTAAGAAAGTTGGGTAAGTTTGAGAATAACTTAGAAGTTTTTAAATTTTACACTTTGATCCAAATATTTACCTAATATAACGAAAAACAAAGGAAAAAAGGCATTTTTCTCTCTCTCTTCTCATTCATTGTTGTTTTCTCTCTCTTAGCGATTTTTGTTGTTCATTGTTGTTGCTGCTTTATTCATCATCTTCTACTTCTACATCATCTTCATCTTCATCTTCTTCTTGTTGACCATTGTTGTTGTTGTTGTTACTGCTACTGTTGCTATTTGACCAATTTCTTAGGTCAAATTTTATTTTGTACATCACTTTCCACTTTGACATTACTTCATAGGAGACTTTGGTAGCCAAACTATGATTTTTAGTTGAATTTGTCATTTGGGTAAATGTTATTATGCTGTTTTTTCAACAATTAATAGCACGCGGAGATGAATGCAACATAAGAGCCATTTGTTTAAACAAATCAATCATTTGTTGCGTTAGATGAGACATCTGTTTCAACGGAAAACTCATATGTTGGATTAATGTTTATGGTTCTATAGTGCCGTAACATGAATCAAACAGATAGGTCTTCTGTTGCAACAAATTAGTTATCTGGTGCAACATGATAAATATCTGTTGCAACAAATTAGTAACTTATTGCAGAAAAACTTGAACTAGATTCCAACAGACGTGTTGTCTGAACAGGGTAAATATATGTTGCAACATATTATTAGCCTGTTGCAACAGAACCTGAACTCGATTCCAACAGACGATAAATATCTGTTGCAACATATTAGTAACCTGTTACGATAGAACCTGACCTCGATTCCAACAGATTGTCGTCTATTGTAACAGGTAAGTCATCTGTCGCAGTAGGTTAATTATCTGTTGCAATATGTCACTCATATGTTGGAATCAACTTCAAAGGTGCCTTAGTACCGTAACATCTATTCCAACAGGCGCTTGTTCTGTTGCAACAGATATATAGTCTGTTGCATATATGATTCACCTGTTACAATAGATAATTCGTCTGTTGAAATCAACTTCAGGAGCATAACATAAATCCTAACAGGTAAGTAATCTGTTGCGACTGATCACTTACCTTTTGCAACAGATTATATATTTGTTGGGATTCATTTACAGCACTATAAAATCACTATTAACTTTTTTTAAGAAATGACTTTATTTAGGTACCACTAATGGATGGATCAATATAAATAGGGGTGAATTGTCATGATCAATTGATAGAGAAGAGTAATCGATATGTATGGCGTTGGAAGGAAGATGAAATGCTAGAGACGATAGCTATGACATTCCAAAGTGATGTTTTGTATGATGATTTTATGAACTTAATCATCAACTATTGTGGATTGAATTGTCAATCGAAAGAACTCGTCCTCAGCTACATGCACAACTTCTTTGAAAATCAGAGGGTACTCCCTTTAAAGATAACCGATCAGGTTCTATTGCGTGCTTATCTTAGTGATTCATCCATGCCAGTGTTAAGGGTGTACGTGGTTGAACAGACGAGAGACAATGAGAACCAGAACGTAGAATAAGAACAACAACAAGACATCTTTGATGATAGGTTGGATGACCTAGACATGAATATTCCAAATGATGATCAAACAACTACGCCCATTGATGCGACCAATACGGTAGGTAGTTCTTCTCAATTGACACAGTTTGGCAATCTTCAAGACGATGAGACCAACTTTTTCAATGGAATGTCATTCAAGGGCAAAAATGAACTATCTACCACTTTGTTTATTTCTTTCTTGAAAAAGATTCCAGAATAAAGAAGGTGATTAATTCGAGCAGTGTCTTTTGCTACAAATGTGCTAATCCGAACTGCAAATGGTGGTTGAGAGCGGTGAAATATGTAGTTCTGACAAATTCATCATTCATAAACATAAAAATATCACACATCTGGTTCAGAGCACATCTCGAGCCAAAATCCTCACGCCACTGCAAAGGTCCTCGGTGAATATTTCAAAAGTTATTTCCCTGATGGCAAAGGACCTTCTACAAGGGTTATGACCAATCAACTCCTTACGGAATTGTGTGTCTTGGTAAGTTATTGAAAGATATATATGGCCATGGGGATTCCCTAGAACTTGGTTAGGGGGACACACAAGCATGAGTATGCAGTCTGGATTCCTACTATTACATGATTGAATCCACAAATCCCGAAAGTAAGACTACATTGCATGTTGATGAAAATGGAAGGTTCAAGTACTTTTTTGTATCCTATGATGCTTGGATTCAAGGTTTTCGACATTTGAGAAAAGGCATAGCCGTCGGCGGTACCTTCTTGAGAAATAGGTATAATGGAGTTCCGCTATCGGTGGTGGCGCAGGATATGAAGAATCACATTTTTTCTGTCGCTTTTTGTGTAGCAGACAAGGAATATGATGCCTTTTATGGATTTTTTTTGAACAACTGTGAAGCAGCGTCGAAGATACCAAAAAGTTGTGTCTTGTTTCGGATAGACATCCAAGTATTCCAAAAATGGTTTCAATTTTATTCACTTTAGCTTACTTTGGTTGTTGCATCAGGCATCTTGGAGAGAATATTCAAACCAACTATCACAACGAAAGGGTCGTGATACTTTTTTATAGAGCAACTAAAGCATATACTAGAGAGGAGTTTCTAGACTATTTCAATCAAATAATGGATGTGCATTCCAAGGTAGCAGAACATCTCGTACGTGTTATTTTCGAGAGATGGCCTGGAAAATAGGTACATTCTTATGAATTTAATATCTTATTTGAGTTATAAATTTAGTATGAAGTCGTACTAAGTGATTCTTTTATATAGGTACAATATTATGACACCAAACATAGCTGAATCGGTGAATTCATTGTTGTAATGCCCTGCAAAATTCTCTTCCAGTCTGAGCCTTAGAGCGTATTTGGTAAAGCAAAAAATCTGAG
The DNA here is from genome assembly GCA_030864225.1 of Capsicum baccatum var. pendulum. Taxonomy (NCBI): domain Eukaryota; kingdom Viridiplantae; phylum Streptophyta; class Magnoliopsida; order Solanales; family Solanaceae; genus Capsicum; species Capsicum baccatum. Next base: position 245,538,236 of record CM061552.1, on the reverse strand, counting down.
TCTAAATGTTTCAGAAATATCTTCCTAAGTATGAAATACTTTGAATCGTGTGGGAATCTATTTGAGCATGAATTATGATCATAGAGGTACACTAACTCAAGGACGAGTTGAAAGCTTTTCTATCGTTCAAGTTTTAGTGACTGTCAAAATTTTGGTTAACTTCAATCGTCCATAACTCTTTGTATATATTGAATTAGAGGACCTACTATATATGAAATGAAATCTCTTTGAATCATCTTTCCAATGATCCTAATTTCATCAAAAAATAATATCGGAGTAAAGAGGTACGCTCATTTTACTCCAGAATGTCTGACTGGGAAACTGGTGATGACAATTGTGACAAACCATCATGCTTGTGATGGCCTATCAACAATGTCGTCAGACCTGGTAAGATTTCTAACCCTGGTGAAGACATTTTATGACAAACCGTCACACCCATGATGGCCTATCACCAATGTCGTCAACCTTAACCAGAAACTCAAAATTCATCCTTTTATGACGACAATTCGTGATGGCCTATCACCAACTTAACGGCTTGTCACGAATGTCGTTAGCTATTTTTTTTCAGCAATTTAAGGACATTTTTAAAAGGTTATTTTGGTCATTTTTCACTATTTGGAAGCCTCTATAAACATGAGCATCCTCCTCTAAACCCTAATTTCTCCATCTTCTCTTCCAATTCTCTTAAGAGAAAATATCTAGGGTTTTAATTCAAGAACCCTAAACTTTCAAAAATCATCCATAAATCTTCAAGATTTCTTTAAGAATCAAGTTCCTCATAGTGTGGGCTTTAAGAACTATTTATTACAAGTGCGGATAGAGTCTCAAGTATTAGAATTCATTCAATTTTAAAGATTAAGGTCTGCAGATGTTGATTCTTGGGTCCCTTTCATCCAAGAAGCTCAATAACCCTTTTCAAAACTCAAATAATTTTATGTTTATGAGTTTTTAATGATTTGTATGACTTAAAATTGATTTTAGACTTGTTGTTGAGTTTTGATTCATGTTTGTTTGCAAGATTCATGAGACTTGACCCTAGTAGGTGGAATCCATGTGATATTTGTGATGAATATTCCTTATGATGCTTTCTATGTGATGTGTTCATGTCAAATAGGTATAGAAATGGTTGAATAAGCGAAGTATGTTCCCCCTAGGTTTGATAAAGAGCTTAGGTAAAGCATAAGAGCCATTGTAGCATATTGAAGATAAAATCCCAACTTGTGAGTTAGTTTAAGCATGCCTAGTGTTTGATAAAATGCCCAAGTAAAAGAATTATTCCATGATAGTATGAAGTTTCCTCAAGCCATGTGATATCTAAACACATGTCAAGATTGATATGGGTATGAAATAGTTGAGGTAAAATCTTGTTGAATGAAGTACGATCTAGTAGCATACTTCCTCTACGTTATTATATGATTAAGATTCTAAGATGCTTAAAGTGACCCCTCGGTGACTGTGAAAATGCTTTAATGATTATGATGATGCCTTAATGATTATGAGATGAATGAATGATTGAGATGATGATGATAATGAATGATTGTGATAATGATGATGAATGAATTATTGTGATGATGATGATGAATGAATGATTGTGATGATGGTGATGAACGAATGGTTGTGATAATGGAGTAATGATTTGATTATGCTTTACTTTTATGTTATCGAGTCTTGGGGGTATTTATACCCAGCAATAGAGTTGTTGTCTAGAGCCCATGTCAGTTTCTTGATAATTTTAGTTGAGACATGATTCTCAGAACTCAGTGAACTTAGAACTCTGTATCCTCAGACAAGTGCAGAACTTAAGAAAGCTCAATAATCTCAATTATCTCTGTAATCTCTGTATCGCTAGTAATATAGCCTTAGCCCTGTAAACTACTCAGATCTAATAGTATTCAAGTGATTCAATTCTAATCTCAGAAGTGATTCGAGAAATCTATTAAAGATCTGTATCATCAGTTAAAAACCATGATTCGATACCTTTTTTGTTAGATACGGAACTAAGTAATCTCAGTGTAACTCAGTCAAATCTTTTGACAAACATGAGCAGTATCAGATTCAGTTCAGTTGAGAATTCATTTTAGAGTCTTTCAGTTGGAGTAGAAGCTAGCACCGAGCGAGGAAAGGGATGGCGGCTCTCCTGTCAGAGAGGTCGAGTCACTAGGAGAAATCCCTGAACTCTAGAACTGCATAGCCAGCGCAGGATACAAGAGTCCCCGTCAGTAGAGGCTGTCACCGTCATATAGGTTTGACTATTGTATTACCTCAGGCCGACTTTCTGCGAGGGTCATCCCGTCAGAGAGGCTTGACTAGAGAGGTCTTTACCCGTGGCATGGTATTGACACCCTTCTAGCTGGGGTTACAGGTTGGACCCTACCTGTGGTAGGTTGGGGCATGTCGGTTAAGTAACTACTTCCCACAGTTGCAGTTTCAATATCAATCTTCAGAAATCAGGATTATGTGGTACAGTCGTCTATCTCAGTGAGAAATTCAGATGGTTCCATTGATTCATGGACCATCCCATCAGATAGGCTTGGTCTTATATACAAATTGTCATATCTAGAGATCTCCCGTCAGAAAGGCTTGATCTCAGTCTCAGACCATGTTGAGTATTATTATTATCATATCTAGAGATTTCCCGTCAGATAGGCTTGATCTCCATCTCAGATTCTGTTGAGTATTCTTATTTTCAGATTCAGACATGATCATACTTTTTATTATTGATAATTGTTTCCAGAATAATATATTATAAAAGTTGATCTCTAATCCTATCAGTCGAAAGCAGTAAGCTCAGAATTCAGTCCTTGATGTGAGTACATGCAGACTCTCAGTTATCAATATCAGATGAGTCAGTGATTCAGTATCTCAGTGTCAGTAGTAAGTCCATTCTGCATTAAATTGGTATCTGAGTTTTAGTATCTAGAGTTGCGATGATTGTGTTCATGGTCTGTGCATTCATATATATGTTCTCAGGCGGCATCTTCATGATTATTCAGTTTAGATATTGTGCATGCATGAGCCCTCGCATTAGCCTACCTCATCTACATACTCGGTACATTCCTGTACTAATGCATTTGCGCTATGGTGTTTTATTTGACACCATAGGTTCAGAGGCACAGGATCCAGAGTATCCTTAGTAGTTCAGTGCCAGTCAGCAGCAGTAGCAGTGAGTCCTCTTTTTTTGAGGACGAATTTCAGTTTACTATTATTGCTTTAGTCTTTGTTTATTTCCAGTTAATGGATTTAGTTGGGGACCTGTCCCATCAACTCCATAGTTCAGATAGTTTAGAGGCTTTTTAGATGGATTTATTAGTATTCAGTTTTCTGTATTATGAGTATTCATAGGTATGTTGAACATTATGGCTAGTTTTCACATTTATTTCAGATATTATGCAGTGTATAGGTACAGATATCAATAAAGGGTTAGCTTGTGGTCCTTCGGAGTCATAATCACCATGTGACATCTCGGAATGGGATCTCAGGGCGTTATAATTGTTTGGTGATGAAAGAGAATTTTCCATCAAGGCTCTGTTTGAAATAATAAATAAGAAGTATGACCGATTTTTTAACGAAAGACGTGTGCAGTTTGAGGGCCCAAGAAAACCCCATTTGTTCTAGAAATTGAAAAGATAATATCAACGAACATCAATTTGGGGAATAGGTTATTATCTCATCAAATAGCAGATAACAAATTCAGTATCACTGGTCATGGTGATGTTGCCACGGTCGATCTTCAAACAAGATCTTGTATGTACAAAGTTTTTGACTTGGACAAAATACCCTGTCCACATGCTATGGCAGTGCTTCGATCTCAATACGGTCCAAAATATGAACCTAAAATTTTCAAGCACTCCTCTCAATATTATTTGGTGAAAAAATATAAAATTACATATAGTAGGCATATTACTCTGGTGCCTCCTGAAGAATCTTGGGTTGTTCCTACAGAGCTTTTGGGGAGATTAATACCTCCTCCATATATTGACCCAAGAGCTATCAAAATTGTAAGAAAGCCATATAAGAGGAGACATGAAGTCGGGAAATTATTTTCATCAAGAAGAAACAAGTGCTCTATATGTAAGCGCACTAGCCACAAAAGAACTACATACCCGGATAGTAATCCACCATGATCATTGTAATTGTAAAAACTTGTGTTGTTGTTTGTTGTGGAATTTTATATATTTAACTCATTGTTGTAAACGTAATGTTATTATTTATTATATATAAAATATCTTTTTAATAACTTGCGCATCAATAAAAAGAGGCAAAACCTGAACTAAATAATACAACAGACCACAATTATTTTCAACAAATTATCCATCTGTGGCAACAAATGGACATTAGCTGGAAGAACACAACACAGTTCTATCAAACTGGAATATTTTCCTCCAACAGATGACAAATCTGTCGCAACAGATGGATAATCTATTGGAAGAAACCCAACCGATGACCAATCTGTTCCAACACATGGTCCATCTGTTGAAAGAACTCAAAAGTCAAAATTGTAATTGCTACTGGATTTAAAATTGCTCCTTGCCTCCAACCATCGACATGTTAATGTGTATGTTTAGGAGAAATAGATAGAATAAAAATTGAATAAGAATTAAAAAGTCAAAGTCAACTAAAATTAAATTTTTCATTAAACAAAAAATAGAATACATTAGGTATAGATCTGATATAGAAAAATTAAAATACATACGCTAAAAGAAAAAACACATTCCAATTATTATTATCATCATCATCATTAATGACAACCGACCAATCAACTCGCAGCAGTAGGGCCCTCATCAACCTCTATATCTCTCTGAACATCGTTGCTCTCACGGCGACCAACTCCCTTTATAGGTCATTAACCTGCTTCTGAAGTTTTTGTACCGTGTCGCACAGAATAGCAATGTCCCAAATAGGATCAACCATATCTAGAACACATATGAATTGACAAATACAAAGAAAAGAGTTCAAATATAATACAACGTATACTACCAACTAATAGATTTACACCGAAAAAACTTACCTCAACGAGAGAGGAATATTCTCTTTGAAGAAGTGGATGAAGATGTCACATGAAAAGAAAAAATACAAGAAATAAATAAAGTTGAGTAGAATAAAGATTAAGGAGGGACCTATTTATAAAGGATTGAATCTGGATGCGTCAGGCTAAAAGGCATGACTGTTCAGCTCCATTGTATTAATTACATTCAAACTGGTGGCATTTTGTTTTCTGTAAAAAGTCACAATTTTTTATTTTACATTAATACTTCTCACCTTTTCAAAATGGTTTGAGACTTGATAACAACTGTTATTAGTGAGTAGTTGTAACAAATTGTATATTTATCGTAATAGATTTACCATTTGTTGCAACAAATGGTTTGTATGTGCAACAAATGAGAAATTTGTTGAAACATATGTATTATCTGATGCGACAGATGGACCATCTGTTGGAGGAGATGTTTTGATTTCTTCTAACAGCTGATTCATCAGTTGCAACAGATGGAGAATTTGATTCATCATCTATTTTGAATGTGTTAGATAAAAAGTTATGACTCTTCACCTCTTTTTTAATAGTCATCACATGCATGCAGATAAATAAACATTGTCTAGTTTGTCGTAACAGATTTACCATCTGTTGCAACATATGGATTATCTGTTGTGGCAGATGGACCATTTATTGGAGGAGATGTTTTGATTTCTTTTAATAGCTGATTCATCAGTTACAAAAGATGGTGAATTTGATATGTTAGCTATTTTGAATATGTTAGAAAAAAAGTCACAACTACCTCTTTTTTAATAGTCATCATATGCGTGCAGATGAATAAATATTGTCTGGTCTGTCGTAATAGATTTACCATATGTTGTAACATCTATAGCAATATATGGATTATCTGTTGCGATAGATGAACCATATTTTGGAGGAGATGTTCTGTTTCTTCTAATAGTTGATTCATTAGTTGCAACAGATGGAGAATTCGATTCATCAACTTTTTGAATGTGTTATATAAAAAGTCATGACTCTCTACATCTTTTTTAATAGTCATCACATGCGTACAAATGAATAAACACTGTCTGACATGTCTTGATGTGGTAGGAAGAACAAGGTGCCTGCAGATAAATGGATCCATTTTATTGCATGGGAGTTATGTATTATTGATCAGACTACCATGAAAGCCACACATAAAGTACAATAATTTTGTAAATGTAGTTTTTTACCGATTAGACATTGATTCTTCAAACAAGATCCTGCATTGTACAACTTAGTTTGATAGATGTGAATTGATAAGGCTAAAGGATTCCAAGATGGTGGTGTCGATACCCTGTTACAGTTTAATGATGGTTTATACTCATGTTTTTGTGTCAAGTTTGGGGAAGGTTTTAAGTTTTAGGCGGCAGTGTAAATATCAAATAGTGATTGGACCAATTTTAATGGCATAATAGACTTCTTGAAAGGCCTCCGAAGCCTCGCACTGCAGCAATCATGATGGAACCAATAGAGATTTTCCTGGTCCAAATTTATATATATGGGTTGCTCGAGGAGACTATTATATAGCAGAAGGTGCTTTGGAGAATACCTGTGCGAGAAGAGATAGGTGGAGAAGACCATATATCATCTCAGACCTTATTTAAAAGGAAACACAGGGAAGAAAGTAAGGAACTTCTAGAGAATCTGACCAATGAAATTAAAATGAGAAACAAAAAAAAAATAGAATGAGCTTCAAATGTGGAAGTGTATCCAAATATAAAAATTCATCAGTCGTTGAAGAAAAAAAAGAACGGTCAAGAGGACTGGAGCTGGTCACTTTGCTAGAGACTGCAACTAGAAAGCGTGGCCTCAATGAAGACTCTCAAAGAGCAAGACCACAACTCTAAGGAAGAAACTTCACGAGCACAGGTAAGATTTTCAGTCAAGTATGAAACCTGAACCAATAACTCCAGAAGTAAAAATAAGGGAATCCAAGGCATCAAGTTTTTAAGTCTAACTTGTATGCCATGCCTTCTGTTTATGGCTATGATCAGGTCAATGGCAGTATAAAAAAAAAAGGTATGATGTTGCGCAGAAATCCCATGCCTTGTTGTTTCCACTGCCTTTGACCTGACCAGAGCCATAAACAGAAGGCATAGGATGGAAGTTTAACTTGAGAAATTTCCTCTTTGGCTTGATCCCTTATTTTTAATTCAGGAGTGGTTTGTTCAGGTTTCAATTCTGACGGACAATCTTACCACCTTCCGTACTCGCGAAGCTGCTTCCTTAGAGTTCTGGTCCTGCATTTTGTGGTTCTTCATTTAGGCCACGCTAGCTAGTTGCAGCCCCCCTAATAAAGTGCACAACTCTAGTCCACTTGACCATTTTTCTTTTTCAAGAATGACTTATGGATTTTTATTTTTTGGACACACTTTCACATTCGCAGCTCATTCAGTTTTTTCATTTTTCATGTTAATTTCATTAGCCAATTTTGCTACATTTCCTTTCCTACCCTGTGTTTATTCTTTAATAAGGTTTGATTTGATATATGGTCTTCTCCACCTCCCTCTTCCCACAGTATTCTTACAATAACCTTATGTTGTATAATAATCTCCACGAATAACCCATCCATATAAATTTGGACCAGAGCGATAACTATATTCAATTTTATTCTTGCTTGCAGCAGTGCGAGCTTTTAAGGCCTTTCAAAAGTCCATTGAATACTTAAAGTCAGTGCAATTGCTATTTGAATATTTACACTATCTCCAAAAACTTAAACCCTTCCCCAAACTTGACACATAATCATTAGCAAAATCTTCATTAAACCATAACAGGGTATCGACACCACCTACTCGGTCCCTCAGCCTTACCAGTTCAAACTTAACAATCTTAACTGTAAAATGCCATATCTTGTTTGAAGGATTAACACCTAATAGGTAAAGAACCAACATTTACAAAATTATTGTACTGGATGTGTGTTTTCACGATAGGTTGACCAGTAATACATACCTCTTACATATGAAGTGGTTCCATCTGCAAGCAGCTTATTCCTCCAGACCCATCTTTACTCTAGCCTTTAATGCTGGTCGGGCAAAAGTTGACCAAGTTTCACTTCCTTTTATCTGCAAACAAGAGAAATATATTTGATCTCAAACAAGATAATAACAAAAAAAACATTACAAAATGGTAACACAAAAATTGAATAAATCGATAGATGACCAATATGATGCAACAGATTCCCCATCTGTTCAATCGATGAGGTATCTATTGCAACAAATGGATGATATGTTGCAACAGATGGATCATCTATTGGAATAAATCAAACCGGCCTTACTATTGGTTTGATTTCTTTAAATGGTTGCTCCATCTTTTCCAATAGCTGATTCATCGATTGCAATAGTTGAGGAAACTCTTGCAACACCACCACTAATAACATCAACAATAAAGAAACAACACCATATGTTCCAACACCATAAAAAACAAAACACCACATGTTCCAACACCACCAACAACCCCAACAACAACAACACCAAAGTAACAAACAAAAGATATAAAAAAACTATATTGAAAACAAGGCTTTTTAAGTTCTCATAACAGATGACTTTTTTTTTATATATTTTAATGAAAGAAATAGTTCGTTCATTCAAGACTTAAAAGTCACTTTTCCTTAAATTTTCTCATTAAATAAGAAACTGGTGATGGGTAAATCATTAATAGCAACAGATGTAAATACCTAATTTAAATAACATACAAAGAAGAAAATGAGAAGGAAAGAACAATAGTAAACCATACCTGCAATGTCAAAAAAGCAAAGGGATCAGAACATCTAGTTTAGTCGAGAAAAGATATTGATAGGTTGAGATCCGAAAGGATCCTCATCCGAAAGAAGAGAGAAAAGCAAGGAAAAAAAGGAAAGAAAGAGAATTGAGAATAAAGAAGAGAGAGAGAGAGAGAAAGAGAGAAAAGTTGAGTTTCTCATCACGCGTTTATGGATGAAGGAGAGAGTATTCTACTCCATCCGTTTCATATTAGTTGAGTTGGCCCCTATAGACTTGGCACATCCATTAAGAAAGATAATTATTAGGGGCCTATTTTACCAAATTAGCCTTTTTAATTATGCTTTGAAAATATAAATCTGAATGTACACAACTTATTTAGTCATTTAATTATAAGGGTATTATTGGAAGAATATATTAAAATACTCTTGATTTTATCATTGGAAAAAACTAAATTAAAACAAATAATTTTAGAAAGAGGGTCAACTACAATGAAATGGAGGGAGTAGATATGGGTTTTAAATATTCATTAATAACTTCTGAGGGGCACAAGAAGATGGTGACATTGAAAAGACCAGATAAGACTACTCACTGAGTAGATTTTTGAGTTATCCAATTAATATTTTTTACTGTCTTAGTATTTAAATCTTTTTATCTCAGACTGAAAATACCTAAATTGCTTTTAAAAAGATGAGATAATACACATAAGCCCCCTAAACTTGTCTAGATAACTTACTTTAACACTCTAACTTTATGTGTAATTATTTACCCCCTTAATTTCTTCTCAAGTGAATTTAGTATCTACTTTAACAAGGAGAGTAAAGAAACTATCCAAAGTACGTGTGAAAGAAAGAAAAAGATAAAAAAATGTGACAAAATCCCAACTTATTAATTTATTTTACATTTTATTTCTCTCCACCCTTTTCTTCCATCGGAATTCAGAGCTACCAAATACCCACATCATTTCTCCATCCTTCCTCCATCGCCACTCCTACATCTTCTATTCCATCCAATATTTTTGGCGTAGGTGATAGGAGAAAAGCTTGTTAGATCTTTATGACGATTGTTACTCCGAGGAGGATGTTTCATGAGAAAATGGAAATTTAATTCATGAGAAAATTGAAATCCAATTCATGAGAAATTGAATTATTTTTTGTGGATTTTATGAAATCGGCGGTTGCCCTGTTAATGTCTTCTTACACATCACCATTTCATCTTCCACCACTATTTCTTTAATTTTATTATAATTTATTTTTCTATGATTTTGTGGCCCAATTTCTCATTATTGTTGTTGAGTGTTGTGGAATTGACAGCGAAGGTGAATTATTTTAGAGTTAGTATTAATGGTGGTGAGAATTCTGAAATTGAAAGAGATGGAGGTGATATTACTCTTGGTAATGGGTAAAATAAAATTCATAGCGGTGGTGTTGAATTTGTGAGATGATAGTAGTGATAATGAAGAGGGTGGGGAGTAGTTGGCGGGCTCCGTGAAATCTTCACCGGCCGGCGTTGATACTTGAAGTTAAGAGCCGCATCGGTGTCCACGGATAGCATATAAAGGGACTACGATGTGGTTGGATCTTCTGAGGATGAAGGTTGATGGGTAAAAAAGGGAAAAAACTTTCAAAAATGTTTTTTTAAAAAAATTATCACGCGGAGGTGCGTGTAGAGCACCTCCCACTATTTGTGTGGTTTTCTATTTGAGGGGGTATTAAATTCACTTGAAATAAAATTAAGGGGGTAAATAATTACATGTAAACTTAGAGTGATAAAGTAAGTTAGGAAGATAAGTTTAGGGGTTTTTTAATGTATTATCTCAAAAAAGATCATAAAACATCAAAGTCATACTTTGCAACAGATAACAATTTCTGTTTGAACATTTCCAAAGCTCGTCATCTCTCACAACAGAAGATTTACAACAGATGGGTAATCTGTTGCAACAGATGACTTAATCTATTTGATTAATTTCAATAGATGGGTCATCTGTTGCAACAGGTTGAACATTTATTTTTATACAATTTACAATTTCAATTGAGTTAATATGTTCAACTAATGCCTTAACTGATTAATCTAGGACTAAGGGTGAGTTCTCATAGGGTTAACTACAATTTCAATTGAGTGTTTTTTCAATCTCATAATAAGACGGTATTGCATTCCTCCCGACCAGAGTCATCGATCGATCACTCTGAGCTGAATCGATTCTTATTACCTTATATGTTTAACTAATACCCTAATTGATCAATCTAGGATTAGGGGTGAGTTCTTATAGTGTTAACTATAACTTCAATTGAGTCTTTTGGCAATTGTATAATAGGATGGTATTGCGTTTATCCCGACCAGAGTCGTCGATCGATCACTCTGAGCTAAATCGACTCTTATTACCTTATATGTTCAACTAATACCTTAATTGATTAATCTAGGACTAGGGTTGAGTTCTCAAAGGGTATACTTCAATTTCAATTGAGTCTTTTGCCAAATGCATAATAATACGGTATTGCGTTTCTCCCAACCAGAGTCATCGATCGATCACTCTGAGATGAAGCAATTCTTATTACCTAATATGTTAAACTAATACCTTAATTCACCATAGAATCAACTACCATAGATGGCAACACCTATTTGATAATTTACAATAGATGGGTAATCAATTGTAATAAATGACTTAATCTATTTGATTAATTCCAGCAGATGGGTAATCTGTTACAATAGATGACTTAATCTATTTGATTAATTTTAACAGATGGGTCATTTGTTGTAACAGGTTGAACATTTTTTTTATATAATTTTAATTAAGTTTATATATTTAACTAATGTGTTAGTTGATTAATCTAGGACTACGGGGGAGTTCTTATAGGGTCAACTACAACTACAATTGAGTGTTTTGACAAATGCATAATGAGATGATATTGCGTTCCACCCGATCAGAGTCGTTGATCGATAACTCTGAGGTGAAGCGATTCTTATTACCTTATATGTTCAACTAATTCCTAAATTGATCAATCTAGGACCAGGGCTAAGTTCTTATAGAGTCAACTACAACTTCAATTGAGTCTTTTGATAATTGCATGATGAGATGGTATTGCGTTCCTCCTGACCAGAGTCATCGATTGATCACTTTGGGCTGAATCAATTCTTATTACCTTATATGTTTAACTAATACCTTAATTAATTAATCTAGGACTAGGGGTGAGTTCTCATAGGGTCAACTACAACTTCAATTGAGTCTTTTGGCAAATGTATGAAGAGATGGTATTGCGTTTCTCTCGACCAGAGTCGTTGATCGATCACTCTGAGGTAAAGTGATTCTTATTACCTAATATGTTCAACTAATACCTTAATTGATCATAGGTTCAACTAGAACAGATAGCATCGCCTATTTGATAATTTATAATAGATAGGTAATCTGTTGCAATAGATGACTTAATCTGTTTGATTAATTCTAACAGATGGGTAATCTGTTGCAACAAATGACTTAATATGTTTGATTACTTTCAACAGATGGGTCATCTGTTGCAACGGATTGAAGATTTGTTTTTATACAGTTTAAATTGAGTTCATATGTTCAACTAATTCCTTAGTTGATTAATCTAAGACTAAGGGTGAGTTGTTATAGGGTCAACTACAACTTTAATTGAGTCTTTTGGCAAATGCATGATGAGACGGTATTGTATTCCTCCCATCCAGAGTCGTCTATCGATCACTCTGAGGTGAAGCAATTCTTATTACCTAATATGTTTAACTAATATCTTAATTGATTAATCTAGGACTAGGGGGAGTTCTCATAGGGTCAACTATAACTTTAATTGAGTCTATTGGAAAATGCATGATGAGACGGTATTGCGTTTCTCTCGACCAGAGTCGTCGATCGATCACTCTGATGTGAAGCGACTCTTATTATCTAATATGTTCAACTAATACCTTAGTTGATCATAGGGTCAACTACAACAGATGGCAACACCTATTTGATAATTTAAAACAAATGGGTAATCTGTTGCAACAGGTTGAACATTTGTTTTTATACAATTTCAATTGAGTTCATATGTTCAACTAATGCCTTAATTAATTACTCTAGGACTAGGGGTGAGTTCTCATAGGGTCAACTACATCTTTAATTGAGTCTTTTGGCAATCGCATAATGAGAGAGTTAAAAATTATGCATATCTTTTATAATTTTAAAAATAATTAAGATCAATTCGGACCAAATTAACATTTTTAAAACTTGTTATTCTTTTTCGAAATACAAATCAACACAGACAAATCATCCATTTAAAAGAAAAATATTTCGTCATTTCAAATCTTGAGTTCTCACTATTTTCTCTCTCTTAAGAATAAAACAACTACTCAATAAATTGCCCAACCCTTCACAACAGATTGATTTTCTTCTTATTTCTGACCACATAGGTGTTATTTTTTACTTCAGTCTTGAATGTATCAGCCGTTTCTGTATTTTCATAGGTAAAAGAGTTCTAGAAGAGTTCTATATTTGTTATTTTTTCTAAAAAATAAGGACTTTTAAGCTAATGATGAGAAAAAAGACTTTTAGTTGTATTATCTTCGAGAATGGGTTTAGAATTCTGAGTTTTGATGGTAAAATCATAGGAAGAACTCGAGAAAACCCTAGTTTTTATCACAGTTTTCATTGACTGTCGTGGTATTATTGGATGGTGTTTGTGTGTTGGTTATCGGGGTGTTGGTGTTGGTGGTCTTTATGGCGGCACTGGTGGTGTTTGTGGTGGCTGTTGGTGGTGTCGGTATTCTTGGTGTTTGTGGCTTTGGTCGGTTGTATTTGTGGTGGTGGTTGGTGGTGTGTCGGTATTGGTGGTGTTTGTATTGTATTTTTTAAAATTTATGCATACATCAATTGTAATATAATTTTTGTTTTTCTGTTATTTGTAGGTAAAACATGTCTCTCAAAAGAAAAGAATGTGAAAGTGGATCAACTTCTGACCACCCAACAACAAAGTCTACAGTATAAATGGATTCAGGGGAGCTTCTTAAACAATCTCAGTCAAGGAAAAGTGAAGCTGAGGAGAGATATAAAAACAACATTAAGGGAGGTGGACAAAGGTCTGTAGATAGTGATGAAGTAAATAAAAGTGAGAAAAAAAGGAATTAGAGAGTGAGAAAGAGGATGATCATCAACATGATGATAATGGATCACCAATGGGGAGTGAATTTATATTGACATCCCAGCATGATCCTGTCAAAGCCATTAGTATTGACAGGTTTCAAGTTGTGATGTCGATAGATGACCTTAAAGAACTAACTGGTGAACTTGTACTTAAATGTCAGTTGGGGAAAAAATTTAATTATTTTATGAATATTATGAAGAAGGAAAATATAGACAGACGTTTTAAGAGAAGGTACTTTGGATGCTTTCTCGAGCTGCCCGAGGACCCCCTACCTATTTCCAAATGAGGATAGTATATGATCTTCTCAAGCACAGGATCAAGTACATGGGGGATGATAAAGATTTGGAGGAGGGGGGCAAAAATATGCATGAAATCTGGATCAACTACTGTGGCATGCCGGTTTGTTTTGGCGTGTAAGAGTTTGCCATAGTGACGGGCTTGAGATACGATCGTACAGAAGAACCTGTTACTAAGGGAACACCCTGCAAAAGGTCCAAGGAAGTCATTGTCCTAGCGACTACCCGACAAAACCAACAAACGCAAGAAAAAAATAGATGGGTTGTTGGACATTGCTGGATGTGGATATAAAGCATCAGATTTGATGACAGATCTCAAGGATTAAACCATACCAAATCATTATAGGGAGAAATTGTTCTTAGTTTGGTTTTCCTATTCGGTTATATTGGCAAGATATATCAACAAGGTCATATAAGATGATTTTTTGGCGCGTGCTGAGGATTTTGATAAATTCAACAATTATCCTTGGGGATATGATAACTTATACTTGACTGTCCAATATTTACTGACAATGCTATCCCCAGGGATGACCATATTATACACCTTTCCTTGGGCTTTCATGATAAAATTAATCACTATTTTTACTCATCTATTAATTTGTATTTAATATAGTTATTATGACTTTTTTTGCTTGCTTCCTGTTTATATTTTTTAGGCTTGAGAATTTGAAGTCATTCCTTCCATCTAAAAGCAGGTAACGGATTACCCGAATGAGGTTTCTTATCCAAGGATGTTTAGGTGGTTGGCTGGAAAGAACAACAGAAGAATTTAGGAGGTTGGTCACTTTAACCCTCCAGATGATGTAGTACATCTTCTTCAAGTAAAATAATTTGACTCAATGAAAGATATTGAATATTTTTTATATCTGGTGCAATAGATGTTAAATCTGATGCACTATATAGGACATCTATTGCGAAAAATTACCCGTCATGTGCTAACTGGTGCAACAAATGGGTAATTAGTTGTGAAAGACGATTGATATCTTGCATCAGATTACCTATCTGTTGATTTGGTTCTCTAAACCCGACTCTTAACAAATTAACCATCTACTACAAATTATGTAATAGATGGGTAATCTGATGTAACGTATTATTAATCTATTGTGACATACAGATCATTTGTTGTATAACATGTAACCCAACAGATTACCCGTCTTATGCCAACTGGTGTAATAGATTGGTAATCTATTACGACAAATAATTGATATTTTACTTCATATTATCCATCTGTTTCTCTAGTTCTCCAAACCCGACTCAAACGAATTTTAACCATCTACTGCAAACTATGCAACAGATGGGTAATATAATGCAACATATTATTAATATGTTGTAACATACATATTATATGTCATAAGTTGTATGCGTTAACATATAACCCAACTGTGAAAATTATTATATTATATGATTTAAATGTATCTATCTTTATTTTATAGGTTGTAAATCCATGGATCGTGCCTACTGAGCAGGAGTTGGGGATGACTTCTTTTATTACTCTAGGTCATGGTGATACAATAGCAGGCCCAACGGTGGAGTTAATAAAGAAGGAATTGGTTGGAGCAACAGCTATAAGAAGAGCAGTTAGGCAAGGTAAACCTAATGTTGAGGCTCTTTATGACCAACCTACTGAGGCATATCCGGGTACTTCTTCTGGTGGAGTTGTTGGTCTTGGTGGAAGGCATGCTGATAGTGCTACCACTCGTGATGATGATCATTTCGATGCTTAATAAAAAGAAAATATGTTTGAAGACACCCCTTTCACAGGTCCCTCTCACCCTTACATAAGTCTCTTTCACCCTTACACTGGTCCTTTTAACCCCTCTTCACCCTCATGTTCTCATTGCAAATGCGAAGACTATAAGGACAGCCAAGATAAACTCTTTGAAAATGTAGAGTCTATCGCTAAAGATGTCATGGAATTCAAATCCAAGAGGATTGTCATACCAACCAAGAAGGCGAGAGAGATATACACTCCTACAACGGCGGTTAGGAGGAAGAAAAGAGCAATTAGCGACTTACTCTCCAGTTGGAAATAAAAAAATATCAAAGTTCAGGGTACATTGAAGAAGGTCGATATATAGGTGAAACTTGGCGCCAAAGAGAAGAGGGATCTGCGTCGAGCCAAGAATGCCAAGCGAGGAGCACCAAATTACCCCATGCCTCCCTTTCCCCCCTCCCAAGACTTCCAGATTATGGCAGATATACGTATGTGGTATGAGGACAAGGTAAGTTTACTTTTCCTAACCTAGCCTTCTAATCTACTCCATAAAGAAGAAGCTACGCAAGAGATGTGAAATCTTTTGCAACAGCTGGGTATTCAAGTGCAACTAGTAGTGGTTCTGTTGCAACTTATTATCCATCTGATGCATAAGTTGCGTTGGATTGATTCATAGAATCCTATGCAATAAATGGACCATCTGTTATATCTTTACAATTACTAACTTATTTAAAAATTGACTTTTGATATCACAGTATGTTGACAAAATTCTCTACCTCATGATGAAAAGTCAATTAGAGTACCCGAAAGCTTATGACGCTATTGATAAGATAATGGACCTCAACTTCTACAAGAAGCTCAAGGATAAGTATGATCAACTCAATGATCTAGCATCATCCTGTGGTGCGGGATTTGATTCATTAATTTTTATGTTGGACTGGGATAAAAAATTGATAAAATATATTAGAGGGGAGAGACCAAATCCACACAGCAAGAGCTAGACCAAGGCAAAGAGGATACTTGCATTGATGAGCATGGATGACATACATTATTAGGCTGTTGAGATACTACACGAGGTGGGAAAGATCAAGGTTTATGACTGCAATGAATCTTCCATCGACGAGGTTATTTTTTTTATCCACATACAGCCAATGATGGACCTGTTCCCCATCTTATTAAGGCAGAGTAAACTGAGGTATCATTTGCCAGAGAAAGTGTTGATGAAAAATCATGAAATTTTGAAGGTTGAAACAATGGCATGAACCTTCCAAAAAATGATACCAGTTTCTCTTGCTGCTCGCACGCGCTTGCACACATCGAATATTTTCTGATGAAATTTAAGCTTTTTATAATGCAATAGTTTGTCAATCTGTAGTAAAATATATTCTATCTATTCTGGCAGATAGTTTATTTGTTGTAATAGGTTGGTCATCTGTTGCATTATGTCGATGTTATTTCTATCTAATCTAAGTTTAATCTATTGCAATAGTAGGAAGATCTGTTTGATAATTTCTAATAGATGGCCTAAATTTTGCAATATATGCCTAAATCTGTTTGAAATTTTTCAACAATTACGCTTGAATATCCAGGTTCTCAACAACACCAAACCAGTAGCAAATACACCACCATAAAAATTTCAGCAATTAGGATTGAATATCCATGTGCTCAACACCACCAAACCAGTAGCAATAACGACAACAATATAGTATTTTCTTGCTCGATGTTGTTTCTCTTCAAAAGCCTGGACTTTCTTCAACAAACCCTAGATTACACAATTTACTTGTGAAGGGTATCGTTCTTAATACCAATCAAAGTAATCACATCCACCTAATTTCTATAAAAACAAGAACACGATTAAAAAATAATTACAAGTTAATAATTAATCAACTAATTAAAAAAAAAAATATTACCTTTGAGTCCAAGAAGTCTTAAATAGAGCTTCATGATCACACTTACAATATCAAAAATTTCTATCACAAAAAATAGTGGAAGATGAGCTCGACATTGTCAAGCTCAGTTGAAAAAAATTAAAAAATATGCAGAAAAAAATACAAATAATCGAGATAGATTTGGATAGAGAAAAAAATGAGGAAGAAAAAAAAGCTTTGAAAATTTAGGGTTAAATTTTAGGAAGAAGATGAATATATAAGACAATGGGAGAAAAATAACCGTTGGGGGCAAAATCAGAAAAAATAAGAGTTCAACAAGACTTGGCTGCGTGAATAACACGCGAGCAGTCAACAAGGCAAAAAGTGACAAACTGACACATTTGATGCCTATTTTATTTTACATGTTTAAAATAAACACTGTCTACTTGAAGCCTATTTTATTTTAGGTGTTTAAACTGAACACTATCGATGGGTTTCGCCTTTTTTATTTCAAGTCACTTTTATTTTTTTTACATGTAGAATTTTGTATGTCTAATGACAGTTAAATTTTTATAATGCAACAGATTGTCCATCTGTTGTAACAAATATTCTACCTGTTCTGACATATATTTTATCTATTGCAATAGGTTGGTCATCTGTTGTATTATGTCGATGTTTCTATCTAAGCCTATTTGTTTCAATAGTGGGAAGACCTGTTTGATAATTTCCAACAGATTACCTATCTGTTATAATATATGTCTAAATTTGTTTGATATTTTTCAATAGATGTGTTGTCTGTTGCAACAGATACATTATTTGTTGCAATATTTGAATCTAATATTCCATTTTAATTAATAAGTTCAAATCTAAGAAAAAATAAAATTCATAGACAAAATAAAATAAATTGAAGCCTTTAGAAATTCGCTAAAATAAATCAATAAATAAATAAAATAGAAAAAATTATTATGGGTACAGATCTCAACAAATACATCAACAATTTAAGTATTGATTCTAAGAATTCCTAAGGAGGGGTGAGGTTATTACTTTGACAAACTCAAGCTATAAAGATCTACTCAATATGGATAAGTTGTTCTTCATTCGGTATATGAAATTTGGCGTTGGTCGTCGTAGATCTTTATTGTCGCTTATGTATGATTTCTGCCCTTTCTGTTCTCCGTATTTTCATAAAAGGAGTAGCATATTGTCAATGCTATACAGTAGTAGCTTTTACATCCACCTGGAAAGCCAGAATTGGTCAATGCTAATCATAGGGATACAACAAAACAAAAAAGGATAACTCATTTGTTCTAGCAAATCAAACAGGTCTTCCTCATGTTTTTAATTATCCCAAACAGATTATATTTCTGTTCCAATAGATAAATTAACTGTTGGGGCAAATTTCTACATGAGGAAGACCTGTATGATAATTTCCAATGAATGAACCATCTGTTGTAACATATGACTCATCTATTGCAGTAGAGAGGTCATCTATTAGTACAAATAAAAGCAGTACGAAGAGCTATTTGATTTGCTAAAACAGATGAGACATTTATTGCAACAGATACTTTATTCGATGCAATAAGTCAGTCAACTATTGCAACAGATGTATATATCGGTTTGATTATTTTCACCAGATGTGTCATCTGTTAAAACAAATATGTGTCTATTTGTTAGTTGGAACAGACATATATATTTACTTTCTTTAGCTCGTGTTGCTCTCCTTTGGCCATTGTACATTGCTCAATGTAAAATACGGACAGAGGAGTTGCAATTTTACTTTTTTAGATGTTTGATAATGCCTTAGAAATTACTTTTCTTCTCATCTTAGCCTTAATCTCTAATGGGGTGGATAAATATAAAATCATCTTTGATGGAATGACACCGTTATTAGATGTCAATTCCTTTACAAAAACAGTAATGCATTAATAACATTAATCACTACATCATGTATTGCAGTCTTGACATTTGCATCCAGAACATTCGCTGGGAGAGGCAAAGTTTGTATAACCAGTATGATCATACTCATAATGGTTTATTTTAAATACTATAAGAGGAGCATCATTAGCACCAACAACAACACCACTACCACCACCAACAACTCCATCACTACTAAGACCATCAACAACAACAAGCCCACCCTCTAAAATTATTTTTTTTGTAATGGTTGTTGCTCCAAATAATTCTATTTTTATTCTGTCAATGACCTTAGGGTCCGATAAGGTTTTGCACATACCATAAAGTAAGAAAAAATGACATCTTTAACTCTCGATTGGTCGGAACTAGCGACGGATGGACAATCTAACATAAATTATTACATATATTAGAATGATGATTAGACCATTTAAAAAAATTATTAATTAAATAAAAACTTAATTATAATTATACTTACTGCATCCTTCGGGGGTTGAAGAGATCAAGAAATTTTACATTTTTATCAGTTTTGGCCGACAACCATCTCAAGATTCTTGGACAAAAAACTTCTTCCTGGTAGTTCACTTGTTGTCTTAAATAAGAAATGGCTTCAAACGCCCAAGCCTATAAATTTACGCCAATAAATCAAAACCATTATTGAGTAAAAAAATGAATGATATCATAATAAAAGAAAGAAACATTTACCATGAAAGTCGATGGAAAACTATATAAGTTGAATGTCTTTGGAGCTAATGGAGTCAACAAATATTTGATAGTCATTTTGAAGCTTTCATAACCCTAAGGATAGTTGTTAAACGCCTTAAGATCGTCGGAGAGATTTATTAAACCAACGTTTATGGTGTTATTAACGTCTCTCGCCCAAATAATATTATGTACAAACCAAACCAAGCACAATGAATGCTTGTGCTTCTTTGAAATTCCTTTACCTTTCAACGCTTTTATCAATTTTTTATTTTTGAAGCATGGACCAATAATGGACACCAGGTCATTACGATCACACGACTTGTCTTTGCCTTTTTTGAGTGTGCAGAGTGCTTTTTTAGGTTAGAATAGATATAACATGAGAAGGAGAAGGAGGATAAAATTTTAGTCCAGTAACTATGGAAAACTCCTTCCAACCAAAACAAACAGGAATGCCATAGTAATTTATCCACACCTCGTCCATCATAGATAAAACTATGCTCGAGAGGTTTATATACCATTTTTATTTAAAAATGAGCATTATTGTCCTCCGGAAAATCAAGATATTTTCTAAAGAAGCTGTCCCTGAAATAAGCATCTAATTTTTATTCTCGAAGTATTTTTCTGAAGGCGTCGAAAGATTTTCCTATAGCTAACTTAACCACGAAATCAGCCGCTAAATCTGTGTACCATCGCATTGCATTTTCACAGGAGAGCAATCAATACTGAAGATTTTGACCAACTCTTCGATGGAAAGGCTATTAGCATTTGGATCATCACTTTTGAAACATTCCTCCTCCCCGTGTTAATCATATTCTGCTCTCGATTGAGATAACACTTGTAAAGCAAGCTCATAGAGTGGTGGATGTAGCCTAACTGCTCCATTTGTTCCTTTACTTGGACTTGATTCGATTCTTTTTTGGGATCCATATTATCTAAAATTAACAGGAACATAAAAAAATATATTATAATTGATTAATGCATCTTTGAAAAGGAATAGCAGTAAATCTAACATGCAAAACAGTAAAATAACAGTTGCAACAAATCACGCATCTATTGCACAAGGTAGGTTATCTGTTGCACCAAATAACTAACCTATTGCAATGGATGAATAATCTGTTGCAATAATACAAAATATATCACTCATCTTTTAAGACAGATGAATGGTCTACGCAATAGATCACACATCTGTTGCAACATATGAGTGATCATTTGGAATAGTTAAATATAACCTATTGTAATGAATGAGTAATCTGTTACGACAATACAAAATATATCACTCATTTGTCGAGAAAGTTGAATGGTCTGTGCAACAGATCACACATCTATTGCAAAATATAAGTGATTGGAATAGTTAACGAACCTGTAGCAACGGATGAGTAATTTGTTGCCACAATACAAAACATATCACCCATCTGTAGAGAAAGATGAATGGTCTGTGCAATAGGCCACACATCTATTGCAACCTATGAGTGATCTGTTGGAACAGTTATCAACGAACAATATTGTTTAGATTTCTTCCAATAGAAGGGTCGTCTGTTACGACAAATGAATGATCAATTGGAAAAAATAGTCTTGGACATGTCCTGTTGGAAGAGTTGATAGGATTTTATCCAACCGGAGGTTCATCTGTTGCATTAGATCTTTAATCTAATGTTTCCTCTGTTGCATCAGATGGTTAATCTGTTATGTCATATTTTTAATCCAATGGTTCCTCTGTTGCATCCAATAGTAAATCCGTTGCATCAGATGGTTAATCTATTGCAACATATGCTTAATCTGTTGTATCAGATGGTTAAACTATTGCATCAAATGGTTAAACTATTGCATCATATGCTAAATCCATTGCATCAGATGTTTTATTCGATGGTTTCACTATTACATCAGATGATTAATTTGTTGCATCAGATGGTTAATTTGTTGCATAAGATGGTTAATCTGTTGCATCAGAATTTTAATCTAATGGTTCCTCTGCTGACTTAGATGGTTGATCTGTTGCATCATATGCTAAATCTGTTGCATCAGATGGTTATTATGTTGCACCAGATAGATAATCTGTTGGACAAAAAAAATAGTAGCACGATTTTATTCAACAAAACAACAGCAATATCACCATTTTTACCAAGACAAGAACAAATCAACCTAGCAACGGACGCAGCAAATTAAACTTCGAAATAAAACAACAAAAGAGGAGAAGAAAATAGAAGAGAAGAGAAGAAATACCAGAAATTAGGGTTTTATTCAGACTGCATTTTAAATTAAAGAAACAATTATTGAAATTGTTAACCAATACTATAAAAGAAGTTGACTCAAGTTTCTCATTTTCTTCAAAACTAAAAAAAAACATAATTTTTTACCTGTGAAAGAAGAAAAGGAACGATGAAGAATTCAAAGCAGTTATGGCCGGAGAGCAAGGCTGTCATGTCGATTGATGGTTGAAGTCGAAAAGGAACTCGAAGCCCAACTATTTGTCGTCGGAGGTTGAAGTCGCCGAGGATTGAAAGGAGAAATTTGCAGAACTGTTAATTAAAAGAAGTTGTTGAGAGAGAGGAGAGAGACGGTTGATGATTTGGATTGAAAAGGAATGTGGGTTGAGTTGATTTTCTTCCGCACACCCCAAAATAGAGCACGGAAGAGTTGCATTTCTTTAGTGTACGACGTACGTTTCGTTTTCGAAGGAAAAATTGGATGATAAATTAATTATTTATCGAATTTGAAACAAGCGACGACGACGCGGGACAAGACATCTTTTCAACCCTTTAACAACATGAATAACTGCTTCAATATTTAATTTAAGCACTTAAAAATTCTTTTCTCTCATATTATTTCTACTGCAAAATAAAAGACCATTTCCACTTTCGTTCAATTTTTCTTTCCTTCATTTTCTAAAATATTAAGTAATAATCTTTTGATAATTTTAACATTCCAACTGATTGATTCTTTCAGTTATTTGGTTGATTAGGCTGTTTTTTTTCTTTTTCTTTGGGAGTATTTTGATAAGATTCTAAGAAAAGAAAAGGCATACAAAAGAAGAAAAGTACTGGGAATCAGAGCTCAAGAGATAATAATCACAAATAATTTGAAAGTAAATTTCACTGATGATTATTCAATTTTCTGTTTCACTTTTCTATTTTTACTACATCAAAGTCATTAAACTATAGAATTTACTGTACAAAAATCACTTTTATAGTTTATACACCACATAAAAAGTATTTAACTTTAAGTTTATTATATCAAAGTCATTTTTTATAAAATATTTTATCACATAAAATCATTTATTTTTTCTAAAATATTTCACCTAAATCATTTTTATTTTGCATTGAAAATCTAATATGACACTCTAAAATAACTATTTAGCTCAACAAAACGTATTTAATGTGGTGAATTGATTTTAGAGACCTTCCTTGAAGAGTTTATGAAATCACATTAACCTTCTTATTATGACTTCTTACTACAAATTTGAGTCATTGATTATATCTAAATCATAGATTTGTGTTCGTCATTGAATTTCTTGATTCTCTAAGAACAATTCTTTGTTAATTAAAAACGTGATAATTACATAACGTAGTCAATATTGACTCCTAATTACATTATTTAGCCTAATTTCAATTAATTATAATTCATAACCTCCTCTTGCCCATTAATTTTTCATAATTACAATTTATAGTCTCTCTCATATATTTTTTCTTTTTCACTATTTTCTATTACTTTCCTTTGTTTTTTCTTTTTCATTTTTTTCTTCATTTTTTCTTTTCCTTTTTTTTTTGTTTTCTCTTTCTTTTCTTTTTTCAATATTTTCTTTTTCGTTTTTTTTTCTTTTGTATTTTTTTTCTCCTTTTTTTTGTTTTTTTGTCTATTTTCTATCACTCTTTTTTTTTTCTTTTTTCTTCGTTTTTTATTTTCCTTTTTTTGTTTTCTCTTTCTTCTTTCTTTTTTCAATTTTTCTTTTTCGTTGTCTTTTTTTTATTTTGTCTTTTTTTTATTCCTTTGCTAAATACAATATGCAATCAACTTAAAAATATAAAATAATTTTTAAATAATAAAAAGACATCGACGAAAATAGAATACAAATACAAATATAATCTAAATATACAAACACAATAAAATAATAATACAAATATAATCCACTATAATAGACAATCAATTATAAAATACAAATATAAAATAGATCTTTAAAATACAAGTGCGAATTATATAAAATATAAATGATGATGCGAACTAACAAATACAAATACAAGTGTGAACTATAAAATACAAATATAAAAGCGAACTACAAAATACAAATACAAGAGCAAACTTTAAAATATAAATACAAATACAGTTGTATCAATGATTACAAAAATATAAATGACGGCATGACTACAAATAGATAAACAATTATGGTATTTACGTTATCATCAATGACTTGTGCTCGAGTATTTATATTTAAAAAAAACAAAAAAAATGATAAAGAAAATAAGTATAAAAAAAAAGAAAAAAAGAAAGAGAGATAGAAGAGGGAAAAAATATAAAAAACAAAAAAAATAAAAATAGAAAAATTAGAAAAAAGAAGAAAAATGAGGAAAACACGAAAAAGAAAAAATATAAAAAAATGGTAGTGTTTTGGCAAGACTAAATATGTAGTGTATTTATGTTTTTATGAATACAGAATACTGAGTAAAAGTGAATACAGCGGTTGTGAATCGAATACAGCAACTAAATAGTACTGTATTTATATTTTATATGAATATAGACTATTGATAAAATTGAACATAGCGGGTGTAAAATTGAATACAATGGCTATAAATGGTAATTATGTAAAATATGGCTATAAAGGGTGAGTTTTTCAGCAAAATGTAGCTATTTTTGAAAGATCCCCATTAAAAAATGTGATTACGAAATTCATTAGTCAAATAAGCATATTAGTAAGGCTAAAATAATTACAAAGATTAGTAATATAAAGGTACCAAAGATTAGTCTTATGAAACGAAATATTAAACAAAATTCTAAAATTATTTCAAATGTAATCAACTTATTTTGGAGTGTCATATCATTTTTCAATGTAAAATTAAAAAATTAGGTGAAATTTATTTTTTCGTTAACTTAGGAAAAATTAAATGAATTTGTGTGATTAAGAAAATAGAAAGAATGACTTTGATGTGATAAACTTAGGGGTCGTTTGGTTTGAATAAAAGTTTTGCTGAGATAAATTATGCAGGGATTAGTTATATTGAGATTAATTATGCAGAGATTATTTATTATTGAGAGTTTGATTTGTTGTATTCAAAATAATATGAATGTGATAATTTCTAAGAATAAATTAGTTGATTACAAAAATACCCTTACCTTATTCAACTTTTTCCTTATATAATTACTCTTCAATCTTTGAATATTCATTTTTAAAAATAAAATTTTCATCTTATTTAACTTAATTCTTTGTTTGTGCGCATTTTCATGATTATGTTGTATGTATTTAAAAAAAATAAAATCATCTTATTTAGCTTAAATTTTTTGTGTATGCCTTCCCATGATTATGTCGTATGTGTTTAAAAATAAATCTTACATCTTATTTAGTTTGAAATAAAGCTTCCACCTTAAATTTGTTAAAGTAAAAGAGAATTATTGTTTATATAACTTCATTTGAACGCATATCACTAGGGGTGTTCATAAGTCGGTTTGGATCGGTTAGTGGTTAAAACCATAACCAAATCAATTTAGTTGGTTTTTGAATTTCTAAAATCAAATCAAACCCCAAAAAGAAATTAACCATCGATTTGGTTCTTGTCGGTTTGGTTCGATTTAATTCGATTTTTTAGTTTTTTTCGGTTATTAACTAGCCTACTCCATCTATCTCTAGTTGAACCTAGTGTTGTTCCTTCAAATAAATTAGGTCTTAGCAACAGGCCAACAACTTGTGTACATAAAATTGACTTCAACTTCAAAAAACTGCTCGTACATTTAAGCTTCTATAGAGAGTAGTCTACCGTTTACAAGAAACAATCACTAATAGTTTTGGACAGTTGGATATCTTTCTAATAGTTTTGCACCGTCTATAAAAATTACTTGTACAATTAAGCTTCTATACTGCTTTTACTAATGCTTCTCATTAGTAGCAATTACTCAATAATAGTAGGAGTATCTAGTATATTTCACCTGTGTGTTAGTATGACCACTAAGAATAGTTCATAATGAAGGCAAAACAAAGCGCTTTTCTGAAGAGAAAAGTTTGTATCATGAAAAAGATAATGGAGCTTTCAGTTCTTTGCATAGTCAAGGCCTGCACAATTATGGTTGATGCAAACGGGATGGTTGAAACTTGGCCTAGAGATCGCAATGATCGGTATCAACACAGACATTCCTTGAACAAGAAGAAACATACCAACAATGTTGTTGTTGAAAATCCTAAGTATGTTTTATCGAAATTAGATTCTAAGATTGAGGCTAGTCAACTTATGAAAGTATTGAACCTAGTTTTGTTCCTTCTATTTAGTTGAAACCCCGTCTGGCAATTAAGAAGCGCAAATTGGATCAATCCTCAGGTGCTAGCTCACGGTCCTTAAAAGAGAAGAGAATTGAGAAGACATAGGCTTTATGTACGGAAATATTCATCTTGTACATTTAAGGATTCAAATTTTGGAATTGGGTTTGGGGTTTTGGTAAATTGAGCTAAAGTATTAGTTGGGCTAGACATAGATTAAAATTGGATTAGTTTAAGATTAAATTTAATAAAATACTTTTATTTTATTCATAAATTATATATAAATAACTAGAATATATATATATATATATATATATATATATATATATATATATATATATATATATATATATATAATTTATTGGTTCGATTTGGTTATTTTCACTGTTTTTTTTAAGTAAAACCATAACCAAATCAAATAGCATCGGTTTTTTAAAATGTAAAACCAAACCAAACTAAACCAAAACCAAACTAAACCAAAACCAAACATCGACTTTTTTAATCGGTTTGGTTCGATTTACGGTTCAGTTTGATTTTTAACCAAATCCATGAACACCCCTACATATCACTCATATATAAAATACTAAAATTCATTTTAATTAACATATACAATATCAATTTTTAAGTGACTAAAAAATATTTAATATAAAATATATAATTCAACAATGGAGTCATCATTTTTATTTTTCTTAAGAGAAAATTAAAATATATAGATAAATGTAATAACTAGTCAAATAAATTTAACGTATAATATATTCATAAATGAAAAATATATTTATATAGTGTGATTTATTTAAAGTAAAATATGAAGATTTATCATAAAATAACGATAATGGAGGTTGTGAATATTATTATAAATGGTATTAAAAATATTGTGAATAAGAGTAGATGTGAAAAGTGATTATAAAAAGGATTTGGAGGTTGGGGTGGGGTGGTGTGGGGGAGGTGGGGGATACTTTTGTCATTTTAATTATTTTATCCCAGGGATAATTTATCCTAGGATTACAATACCATCAAAAGGGAGGGATAACTTATTCCGGTACTAATTAATAATTTTGGGATATGTTATTCCAAGTTGTACAACCAAACAAGCAATTATAAGGTATTAAAATTTTATCCCTAGATAAAGTATTCTTATCCCTCGTACCAAATGATCCCTTAAATGACTTTTATATGCTATAAACTAGAGAAATGATTTTTATGTAATAATTCTTAAAATATAATAACTTTTATATAATGAAAAATAAAAAAATAACTTTAGCGTGATAAATATAAAATTGTACGAGCATGCGTGAAATTTACTCGTAATTTGAATGAAAATTTTGGAAACAGAGGATGTAAAATTGCGAGACAAGAATGTGTAGGGATACGCTGTTTGCATATTTTTAAAGGTGGTATAAAATTGACGAATTTTCACTCATCTAAAGGTTAAAAAATTCGATCAGATAGATCCCTTTTAGTGATATATTATTAGATCAAAACAAAAATAGGTCAAATAAAGAGAGTTAAAAGTTATTATTGGAAAAGTTGGTTTCTCGACTTCATGACTTTGTGTTAGCAGAACGAACATATTGTGTTTTTTTAAAGCTAAAATTATAATTATGCGATTTTAGCGATCAAATATCATAATTATAATTTATCCAAAAATAATACCCTAAAAGCAACAATCTCTTTTTCACCCTGACCTTGTTTCTATTTATTTTGTAGGATACAATCTTTGACAGTATTAACTTTTTTATGTATTTTTTCATCATATTGATATGAAAGAAGTTGCAATTTATATTACCTTTCGTATAATTTTTGAATATCTAAATTTTAATTTTAAAATATTAAATTAATCTAATCTAATTTAATTAGCTATAAATTAGTTAAATTAACTTTCGAAAATGAAAAAGGATAACAAGTTTAGAATGGATCGGAGGGAATAGTTAGAATGGTAAACAAGTAAGGGGTCGTTTGGTAGAATGTATAAGAATAATGTAAAAAATATAGTGTATTAGTAATGCTTGTATTAACAATGCTTGTGTTAGCTATACTTGCATTAGTTATGCTTGTAATGCAGGGTTTGATTCGATGTATTAAAAATAACATGAATTACATAATTTTAATTTTTTTTTTTTTACATAATACCCTCAATATATATGTTGAAAAGAATGCTGAATTTTTTTAAGGGATAATAGTATCTTTAAGCATATTAATGCATGCATTAGATCCATTGCACTACTAATGCCATGGATTTTGAGGTATTAGTAACACACACCTCAATACACAATGGATTGTATAACTAATGTAAGCATTAGTTATACATATAATAAAAAGATATATCAAACAAGATATTACTAATACACATTAAACTAATGCATGAATTAACTTTTTACCAAACGAACCCTAAAAGTGCGCTTAGATTATAATTTGAAACCATTAAATATTTTGAAAATAAATTGAATTAGCCAAAAGGACTTCACTATTTATAACAGAAGCAATAATATCTTTGTACTAGAGATGCATCCAATCAATGATTTGGACATTGCAATGAGAGCGAGAGTGTTACACATGGTAGCCAACAAGGTCTAGAGAGCGACTAATATCAACTTTTTATTAGTGGACAAATGTAAGCTCAATGTGTAATAAATGGGGCGTCTCGACTTGTCATAAATGATACCCTTTGACGTGTTGCTTCTTATGTGAATACACTTTTCATTCATCTAACACAAACAACAACAATGGACCATCAATCAACAAGAGCTCCTATGTGAAAGGGAATACTTGTATATGTGTAAAGAAAATGAGAAAAATGGTACCAACATATTTAAAGATATGTTTCACTGGTTATTTCTTCTTAATGAGAATTCTTGAGGTTGAGTTTTAGATATGACAAAATTCTCATCAAGGAGTGTTTTCTCCGAATTAATTTTACGTAGTGCGAATTCCAATTAATCAAAATTTAATATAGATACCGGACACTGAATACAACAACAACAATATACCCAGTGTATTACCACTTAGTCGGGTATGGGGAGGGTAGAGTGTACGCAGACCATACCACTACCTCAAAAGAAGTAGAGAAGCTGTTTCTGATAGACCCCCGGCTTAGGATCAATAACAGTATAACAAATACAAAAAGTAAGCGGATACAAACTAGTATGGTACAGAAAACAAACTAACAGTATAACAAACACAAAAGATAAGTGTATAATAAACTATTACGGGATACAAAAAAGCTAACACCACTAACCTAAAAAACTACAGCCCAACACTACGAAGCAGAAACTCCAGACCCAAAGGAGCACTCCCCTATTACTACTGCCGCGCTCTCACTCCCTAACCCTCTACCCTAATCCGCGTCCTCCACACCTTCCTATCAAGGGTCATGTCCTCTGTAAGCTGTAATTGCTCCATATCATGCCTAATCACCTCCCTTCAATATTTCTTTGGTCTATGTCTAGCCCGCCTAATACCATCCATAGCCAGAGTCTCACACCTCCGCACCGGAGCATTAGGGCCCCTCCTCATCACATGCCTGAACCAATGTAGCCTCACTTCTCGCAACTTATCCTCCATCGAGGCAACTTTCACCTTCTCCCGAATAATCTCATTCCTCACCCTATCTTTCCTAGTATTTCTACACATCCATCGCAATATTTGCATCTCCGCCACCTTCACCTTTTGGATATGGGAGTTCTTAACTGGACAACCCTCTGCTCCATATAGCATAGCCTTCTGGACTACCACTCTGTAGAACTTACCTTTAAGCTTCGGAGGCACCTTCTTATCACAAAGGACTTCCGAAGCGAGCCTCCACTTCAACCACCCTTCCCCAATACGTTGCATGACATCCTCGTCAATCTCACCATTACCCTGAATTATAGACCACAGATACTTAAAACTCTCCCTCTTCTGGATGGCCTGAGAGTCTAGCTTCACAACCACTCTATCTTCTTGCGACATATTACTGAACTTACATTTCAAGTACTCCGTCTTTATTCCACTTAACAGAAAACCTTTAGATTCAAGTGTCTGTCTCTAAATCTTCAACTTATCATTAACTCCACCCCGAGTATCGTCGATCAGAACCACATCATCTGCAAATAACATACACCAAGGCACCCCCCTTGAATATGTCGCGTCAAAACATCCATCACCAAGGCAAATAGAAATAGGCTAAGAGTCAATCCTTGGTGCAAACTTATCAAAATTGTGAAGTGCTTTGAATCTCCACCTACCGTCCTCACACGAGTCTTTGCACCATCATACATATCCTGAATTGACCTAATGTACGTCATGGGCACCCCTCTAGCCTCTAAGTACCTCCATATAATCTCCCTGGGAACTCTGTCATATGTTTTCTCTAGATTAATAAACACCATGTGCAAGTCCTTCTTCCTCTCTCGAAACTGCTCCACTAATCTACTCACAAGGTGAATGGCCTCAGGGGTCAAGCGACTAGGCATGAAACCGAACTAATTCTCAGAGATCGTCACGATCCTCCTCATCCTTAACTCTACCACCTTTTCCTAAACTTTCATTGTATGACTCAACAACTTAATACCTCTATAGTTGTTACAACTCTGAATGTTTCCTTTGTTCTTATACACTGGAATCATCGTGCTCCACCTCCACGCTTTAGGCATCTTAGCAGCTCTAAAGCCCCCTACTCTTCAACTTCTCTTCCATCTCCAAAGCACTAGCCAAAGTCAGGCTCCCCCACTTAATCCTGGGTCGCGCCTTCATACTTCTCTTCTTTTTGCCCTTATTGATACCCAAGTCCATCACCAACAACCTATGTTGAGTCGAGAGATTCTCGCTAGGTATGACTTTACAGTCTTTACATAGCGCTCTATCCCCTTTTCTAAGAAGCAAAAAGTATATCTGAGTCTTGACCACTGAACTACGAAACGTAATAAACATCCACCCAAATAGATTAAACATGCACCCAAATAAATTAACTTAAAAGATGGTACCCATATTTTTGTTCTTTGTCAAATATTTTATTGAACTCTGTTTGTTAGATTTAATGAAAATTATGGGGAAAAAAATTTAGTGGGACTCATATTTAGAGGAATAATTTTGTAGTCTTACCAATTTTTGATTTATTTTTAGAGTTTGTGTGCAATATTTTAAGGTTCAATTCTGTTATTTTTTTTAAAAAATCTGCTTAGTGTTTAGTCTAGCTTTTTGCTTTGTATATTTTAAGATTTGATAAAAATATCTTGCCGGTTGAGCTGTTTTTTTTTTTTTTTTTGATTGTTTCCATCAAACTTAAAAAATACAAATTATTAAACATTTGATGGAGACTAAAAGTAGTTAATTTTTTGAAAAACTTAAAGAATCAAAACTATCCGATACATATTTCGTTGAGGCGCATTTTATTTGTTGACAAAATCTAGTTGGAACACACCTCAACTAATATCTCATAATATTTGTACTATATTCTTTAAGAAAGTAAAATGAAAAGAATATGTGAATTGCAATTTTTAAGTTTTAGGATTTATCTTGGAGTAGAAAGTTTGAGTAACAGAATATTTTCATTAGTATGATTGAGCTCAGGGGATCACAAATTTGTAGCACAACTTCAAGTTGGAGATTTGGCCTAAATATTCAAATTCAAATTGAATAAGTAACTCTTGGTGTTCAAGTTCAATTTGACTACTAACTATTAGCTCTAATTAATAATGTTTGTATTAGTAATATTTGTGCTAACATTATTTCTTATACACTTTTTGATGTATAGTGTATTGTATTAGAACTTGCATTTTCAATTTGATATATTTAAACCAAAGTTTGAAAAAAAGATGGATTGCATATATACATACTAAGATTCAACTGGGATCTAGCATAAGCTCAATATATATTTTTTTATCTCAATTTCTGTGACACAAATTGAATTTATATAATCACTCGTATTTTAATACATTTTTATATATTTTAAGTTGTTAATATCGTAATTTATAAATTTTTATGTAATTTTTAAATAATATATGTTACTCTCTCGATCCAAACTTTTGTAGCATTGATAGTCAACTGTATTTTAAAAATAATTTAAATTTTTAATTATTGTGATTTATAATATTTTTCTTCTATTCCAATTTAAGTGACACTGATATAATTTGGAGAGTAAACCAAATATTTATATCGTTTAAATTTTTTAAGTTTTTAAGTTGTTAATTGTTGTGATTTACAATATTCTTTTAAGTATTTCTTAAAAATATATAATAGATTATATTACTTTAGATATTTAAATTTTTTAATTATTATAATTTATAATATTTTTTATGTAATTTTCAAAAAATATATGCTACTCTCCTTGTTCAGAATTTGTGTCATTGATAGTCAATTATATTTCTTAAGTAATTTAAATTTTTAATTATCGGGTAAAACTTTTTCTACTTTAATTTAAGTGATATGATGCTTAAATGACCATAATAATTAATTAAAGGTGATATAGTAAAATCACGATTGAAGCAGCGAAACAGACATGTCTTAAATTAGTCACAACAACTAATTAGAAGTGATATAATAAAATTACTGTAAAAGATACTTGTGGAAACAAAAAGTAAGTGAAATCTCATATAAGATGTCAAGTTATTTTAAAACATCAAGAGTTAACTTATAATTTTATATCTATTTTATCTTTTTTATTGAGTATTATTTATTTATTTATTTATTTAAAACTTAGATAAATTATAGTAATTAATTAGAGGTGATATTTAGTAAAATTATGATTAAAGCAGCTGAAGTAGACTTATCATAAATGTCTATTCTATTGTGTTACTATCTATTATTAATTTTTTAATATGTAAATAATTTATAATAATTAATTAAAAATGATATAGTAAAATCACGGAGCAAACAGCTGAAGCTGACAAGTCGATGAAGAGCTGTTTTAAATACTAATATGGCTTATAATAAGTAATTAGGGATGATATTTAGTAAAATTACGATTAAAGCAGCTGACGCAGCCATGTCATAATTGTCTATTTTTTTTAATTAAATATTATTAATTTTTTAATCTATAAATAATTTATAATAATTAATTAAAAATGATACAAGAAAAAGTAAAATTACGATCGAAGCAACTAAAATAGACATGACATAAATGTCTATTTTTTTAAAATTAAATTAAATATTATTACTATTTTAATATATAAATGACTTATAATAATTAATTAGAAACAACATAATAAAATCAAGATTGAAACAGTTGAAGCAGACAACATAAGTAGGCATATTGAAATTTTCTCTTCTATATATTAAAAAAAATTAAATTAAGTGAAATTATAGTAACAAATAAGAAAGAAAGTAAATTATATGTTTGACATGAAATTAAATAAAGAATAAAATTTATTTAATTATATCAATTATAAGTAATTTTTAGAGTAAATTATCATCTTACTAATTAATTTACTTAAATATAATATATTTGAAACAATTTTATACATAAAAAAAAGATAAATACTATGAATGAAAAGTAAATGGAAGATATAGGACCCACATATGTGGAAAGCTATGTAAGATGATATTATGATACTTTTCTTACATGAAATTATTGGTAATTAAAGAAAAAGAATGTGCTTTTATTAAACCTTTTGATGAGGTTCAAAAATACAAAATATAGAAGATTATCAAATTTAGCTTAGAATTTATTTTAAAGACCTTAATACTCTTAATTTTAATTTTTAAGATAAAAAGTAAATATGTTGAAACCACCTTTATATTGGCAGTTCTCAGTGCACAAGAAGAAGATATCTCAACTTAAAGTAGCTTTTCCAAATTCCACCCACAGCTACACAACACTGTACGTGACCACGCGGATTTCCTTTTCCCGTTCCTTCTTGTTTTGTCCTGCCAACGAAGATTTTGCGGGATCGATAGAATTTAAACAGATTAAAATGAATTAAATTGATAAATTAATAAATGTTGATTCGCTCAAAACTTATTTTTGTTGGAAATTGATTGGACCATAATGTGCTACTAAATTGATTCGCTCAAAACTTATTATTTTTTTTATAATTTTTAATTTCTGATAACATTATTTTTTAAATAATAATTATATATAATATATCAAAATCTTTTTTAAAATCTTTTGATAGAACTTCTTACCGATTAATTTGGGCTACATATCAGCCTAAATTTTGACGAGCTGGAAAAAATTAAACTAATAAATAAATAGATCGATAATCAACTTAAACTTAAACAAATGGCGAGTTCTGATCTCATATCTAATTTTATCACCTACACTGAAATGTCTTTACATACCCTATTGAGTTTTAAGTTCATCAACGTGTATAGGCATCAATTTGGAGTAGGGACGATAGAAACATTGACTGCTGACTAATTGTTAGCGATCGACATTGACAATCGCCCATTTGCCAAACCCTAAAGTTCTTGCTGTCGGCAAATCAATTAGTTGGGTATATATGTGTTATTACCAAAAATTATTTCCTTTAATTCTTTGATGGTCATGATGCGGGAGATATGATATTTTTTCATCCTTAATTAAATACTATGAATTTGAGTTTTTTGAGGTGAAAAAATTATTGGTACAGAGCGCTTCTTCTTAATTAAATATTATGAATTAGAGTTTTTTGAAATGAAAAAAATATTGAAATAGAGAGTGCTCTATTAGAGTTTTTTGAAATGAAAAAGATATTGAAATAGAGAGTGCTTCTTCCGTTAATATGGGTTTTATACGACACAAATTTCTATTAATTATGCAATGAATTCTGAATCTAAAAAAATAAAGATGTCTTCCAGTATAGAGTTGTGATTAGGTGTCACAATACCCATGTAAGCATTCTGAGTTTGGAAGATGAAACAATCCTGTATTTGTGAAAAATTTATTTAACTTAGAGTTATTTAGAATGTGAAGAAGAATGTAAATTTTGCTTGGAGTTAAATTCATAAATTAATCTAATCTGCATCAAATTCAAGAAAATAGTTTCAGATAATATGGAGTAATAGTCTAATTTTAAATTAAGATTTACATAAATCTCAGAATGTTTATCCATAATTATATATAATTTTAATTTTTTTTAAATTTCATAAAATTTTATTTTTATGATTTTCAGATACATAATATTAAAAGAGATACATAAACAGTTATACATGAAGAAAATCAACTAATTAGCCCTTAATAAGCAACGTAACGAAAATTGATGCAATTAAGGAGCTAATTACTCTCCATATCTCATATTACTAGCAAAATATTTCTAAAAACGTATTTTAGTGAATAATCATAGTATTTTAAAATAAGCCTCTCCCCAATCAAATAGTCAATTTTTTCTTTTCCCTTCATAATTGATATTTTTATTTTCACCAATGATTTTCAATAAATATCTCAGTGTTATTACAACAATCTGGTATGTGGATTACTGATGTCAAATACGAAGGATATAAGAGTGATGACATTGTCATCCACGAATATATAACTTATGAAAATTTGATTTCTTCAATTGCAGCATATCTTAAAATTAACGAAACAAGAAAAAAAAACTGAAGCTCGATATTCTAGCCAAAACAAGATGAGTCCACTTTATTGGTCCAAAATTCAAATTGTTATTTGTCCGTTTTATAGCTCAGACTCATGCTACAGAATACCTCATAGCTAAATATAAAAAATTTTGTGGCCTAACATTTTAGCCATAATTTTTTTTCGTAGCACTTCTAGTAAGAAGTAGCATAACTAAAAGTTTGTTACAGACTTTTATGGTCAGTGGCTAAGAACTAATACTTACAACTACAAAAATAATAATGTTTGTAGCTGTGATAGTAAAAAGTTCTTTCTACAGATTATATACTTATAGCAATAAGTTTTATTTTTTTACCACAACAAATAAAGCCTATAGCAATTTTTATATATAGCCACAATATATTCTATTATGGTAAAGGACTAGATTTGTTTGCTATGAAAATTAAAAAAATTGTGGCTATTTTATATTTTAATTTTCTAATAACAATATTTGTATTTAGTTGCGAATAGAAATTTATAACTATAAACTAAAGTATTTTCCATAATTTTTTTAAAAATGGCTATAAATTCATTATTTTTGCCAAGAAATACAAAAAATTATAGCTAACGTTTCTGATATTAAAAGTGAAAATGCATAGCCATATTTTTTTAAAAAAATAATATATGCTATCGCTAAACTACAATATTCATAGCTATCAATTGAAGAATTCTACCACAAGCATTAAAATCAGAGAATTCCTTAATATGACTAAAAAAATCAAATAAGTTTGTATCAAAAATTGAAGATTTTTTCACTTGCTTTGTTCGTAACAAAAATTACATAATATCAAAAACAAAAGTTACATAATGTAGCTACGAATACATTTTTGAAATTTCAAAACAATTGTCAAGTTGCATGTAATTGTGTTATACAATTTTGAGAATAGTCACAATATATAATTCTTTTGAGACGCAATCTTATTTGGGTTCAAAGTAGTATTGTCTTCCTTCATCTCTCCTTCCAGAGTTTTCAAGTGCACCTTAACTTAATCAACATTCATCCTAATTTGTCATGTATTTGCTCTTTTTTCATTAATATGCATATCAATAATTAGATATGTCAGTGTGTGTATATAAAGAATTTCAAGGAGAAAAAATATATGTATTATATAATTACTTTTCAAAAATTTTAACAAATAAAAATAAGAAAAAGTGCAAATAAACTTAAAAATGTAGATGTAGATCTCAACTTTTCATACAACAACAATGACATACTTAGTATAATCTTACGAGTAAGAAATATCAAATTTTAATATCAATTTTTAAAATTCATGTAGATAAAAAATTACTTTTATAGTAATAAAAATATATACAACCAGCTCAATGCAATACTTATATTGTAAAACTTTTGTATTCTACTTGGAGAATATAATTTTGTAAAAACCTTCAAACAATTAAAAGTTAATAAGCAAAACATTACACATAAAAAATTTAAATGAAATCAGAAACTAAGATAAGCAAGGGTGAAGGGCGACAGGGGACGAGCGGGGGAAAGGAAAATAGGAAATGGGAAGAGGGGAAACAAATATAGGTTTTTAAAGTTGAAGGGGGAGTAGGTATTTTTTTTTTTGGTAAGTTAAATTTTATTTACCAAAGTATAATTTCAAAACAGGAAAAAAAATAACAAACTTGGACAAAAACAACCCAGGTCTTGCTAAAACCAACGTCAACTGCTCCTTATCACTAAATACTCTAACAACTTATGAAAACACATTAAGATCAAGTAGTTTATAAGCTAATCTGACCTGGTAAAATTTATTGAAAGTTTCTACATTTTCAGTCCACAGAAACCTCCTGTAAATGGATTCTACAGCCTGCATAATATTTTAGAGAGGGAGAAGATTTGAGATAAAAATATTTATATGGTAAATAAAAGACTATTGTTTAATTGAGTCCTCTCTACATATGAAAAAAAACCTAGTTGTCTAGTTTGTGATTCTGCCCAACAACTTATCAATTAAAGTTTTGCATTATACAAGTGATGGTCTCTTATTAATTAAAGGGACTTTATATTTGAAAGGTAATTGACCCACAAAAAAGTGCATTCTTGTAAAATTTGCTCTTTCATAGTATGCTTGATCATCCAAAATACACATTACTTTTGCCAGTATTTTCTATTAGTCTTGATGCTTCAGAAAGCATCTCAAAATAGGTGTATAAACATTGCACAGAATTTATGTAACCCCTGCAACACAACAATAAGTCATTAGCAAAAGATAGTTGGATAATTTTTTTGTGGATTGCACCTGGGATGATAATAAAAGTCCGAGTTAGATTGCAAAGTATTCAGTATCCTGGTGAGTTAATCCATGGCTAGAACATCAGTAAAGAGAAAATGGATCTTCTTGTTTAACCTCCTTAGCTGGCTCAGAAGTACCAGCCTTGCCCTTGCCTTTCAGTTGACTCTGATCTATAGTACCGCCAGTGAGAATTTGTAAAAAACTAGTAAGTTAGGAGTTCTATAATGGGATACCCTTACCTAAGTATGGACAAGTGTCAAGGACACCCCACACTTAGTTGCTAGCGATGGTGTACAAGTATTGGACTAGGGTATACACTTCCCCTAATTTCAGTCAAATCAAGCTAACATTAACTCATAATTATGCCCAAATTAACATCTTTACCCACGTTTAAGAACAATGACACTCACAGAATCAATTCAATGGTCAACATACCACATTTTGCAGCAACTACTTAATGCAAGTTCAACTAACATCTATCCATAATTATGTCCCTAAGTTACGCCCTCATCGAGTTACATCAAGTAAAAGCAAGTTTGACACAATTATAGACAACTCCCAAATATGCACATAAATAAATATTACTCGTAATAAAAGAGGGGAGTTAACAATCACGATGTATAGTTTTCATAGGCAGTACCCAATTATGCATATTTAACCCAATTCCAAACCTTATTGAAACTTCACACACATTCCTTCGATGTGAATTCCAAACCTTATTGAAACTTCACACACATTCCTTCGATGTGAATTCCAAAAACATATTGCATAAGTACATGTTAGGTTCACCCTACACTTAGTCACTTTGTTAAGGTATGCATCATCACCAAATAAGGTACTCAAAATTCCCTTCTTGGTAATACAAATCCCCATACTAAATAAGTTCAAGCAGTGAGTATACTTAACAAAAGTTAAAATTAGGTTAGAAAGACTGCGTATTGAGCATACACATTCTTCAAGCGATGCAAGTATCACACCATAAATCAATTCAACTTCATATTTGATATCAATGCCATCACTCACCCTCTCTCTTACTCAATAGTCTAGTGTACCCATTATTAAAACTATGACACACCTACTTTGAGCAATGACTAATAATTCACACTATAGCTCAACTTCGTCACACAATCACAACCCAAACATGCTAATAATGTCAAAATTCCCATACATATAAAAGGAAAATTAAAACTTGAAGCACATACCTAATTTGAGTTAAAGGAGGGAAATGAACTTGAAGTTCAATATCTTGGATTCTAAAAAAATTACAGAGAAAATTTTGTGATGGGGCTTAGGGGAGATAGGGTTAAGCTAGGGAAAGAATAAAGTGGTTTGGGGTTATTTATAGAGGGTACTGAGTGAATTCAGGTTGGGTTGGGTTAAACCCGATGATTAAAATTATTTTTTTCAAAATATTCCTTTACCGCGATGTGGTGAAATTGCGTTAAGTCTTTGGAAATTGACAATTGTCTTTTATCACCTCACTGCGATGCGATGACACTGAAATCTTTACAATTTTGCATTTTAACACAGCACCACAATGCAGTGATATCACGATAATCTACTCAAAAAACTGCATTGCATATTTACCTCTTACCGCGATGTGATGACACTGAAATTTGCATTTTTAGTGTACTTCAACCCCTTTTCTTACCTTGTATTGTACAAAACTTGCACACATCTTTTACAAACCTGATTGCTTCCCTTGATGTGACATTAGCCCAATTTTTATTCTTACCACTTCACCTCGAATTCTCTCAAACATGCACACTAAAACAACATAAGAAAAAGTGGGTTGCCTCCCACTGTAGTTTTGGTCATGGCATGACTTATCTTTTTTGTATTTTTGTTTTCTTTTCTATTTTTTTATTTTCTAACAACTAAAAAACTAAAAAAAAACTATGCTATTTGTGGGTTGCCTCCCACGTAGAGCCTTAGTTTACGTCATGACATGACTTAACTTAGTTTCACTCATCCTTTAGGTGATGGACACATTGTTCTTATCTCTATGATTTTCCTAATAATGCTTCACACGTTGTCCATTCACCAAAAATTTCTCAGTCTTTTCTTTATTCCACAGCTCCAATGCACCATGAGGAGTCATTCTTACTACTTCAAATGTCCCAGACTATTTATACCACAACTTACCCGGAAACAACTTCAACCTCGAATTAAAAAGCAAAATAAGTTGTCTAGTTTCAAAAATTATATCTAGGATATGCTTGTCGTGCCATTTCTTGGTCTTCTCTTTGTACAATTTGGCATTCTTGTAAGCATGGAGATGAAACTCATCAAGTTCAACAAGCTTCAATAATCTTTTCTCACCCTCGACCTTTATATCAAGATTAAGATTTTTCAATGCCCAATAAGCTTGATGCTCAAGCTCTATAGGTAAATTACAGGCTTTCCCATAAATCAAACAATATGGAGAGGTACCTATGGACATTTTATAAGCTGTCCTATAGGCCCATATTGCATTATCAAGCTTTTTAGCCCAATCCTTCCATTGACCATTGATAGTTTTTTGCAGAATCTACTTTATCTCCCAGTTGGATACCTCTACTTGACCACTTATTTATAGATGGTATGCAGTGGCCACCTTGTTCCTAACACCATATTTAGCCAAAAGATTTTTAAACTAAGTGTTAATAAGATGCGTAACTTTATCACTGATAATAGCTTTGGGAGTGCCAAACCAGGAGAAGATATGCTTTATTACAAACTTCAACACCACTCGTGCATTATTCGTGGGGAAGGCAACAGGTTTTACTCACTTGACAACTGCCACTAGGATATACAATTTTCCATTGGATGGTGTGAATGGTCCCATAAAATCTATCCCCCAAACATTGAATACCTCAACTTAAAAAATATTGTTCAGAGTATCTCATGATGCCTTGAAATTATACCTAACTGCTGACACTGATCACACCCCTTCACAAAAGCAACTGTATTTTTGAATAATGTTAGCCAAAAGAATCCTGATTGTAACACCTTTCTAGCTTTTCATTCAACCCCATAAGAAGATAAATG
Source organism: Capsicum baccatum var. pendulum (assembly GCA_030864225.1). Classification (NCBI taxonomy): domain Eukaryota; kingdom Viridiplantae; phylum Streptophyta; class Magnoliopsida; order Solanales; family Solanaceae; genus Capsicum; species Capsicum baccatum. The sequence continues at coordinate 245,496,651 of CM061552.1, read as the reverse complement.
ACACTTTTACAACACTTATTGAGATTCAGCTTCAGACATACATCTTCGCACAATCCCATCCGAACCATATTTAAAGAGATAAGGCTCATCCCATATGTAGGCATAAGAATTATATAAAAACTTTTTGTTTGTTGAATGGTAGCTTTAGGTGGGTAAACCCTACAGTAATAAATTCACAATGTCTGCATACCAAAAAAACTCACACACATCAAGAGCTAACAATTTCTCATTCAGAAACTCTTCCTGAATGCAGAGTGTATCATCAACAATATGGTCATGATTCTCTAGCCTTGACAAGTGGTCTGCAACTTGATTCTCTACTCCTTTTTGGTCACACACTTTTAGGTCAAATTCTTGAAGTAATAGAATCCGTAGAATAAATTGTGGCATTGCATCATTTTTGTTGAACAAGTACTTAATGACAGCATGGTCTATGTGAACAATTATCTTGGTGCCTACCAACTATGATCTAAATTTACGGAATGCATAAACCAGTGCTAACATCTCCTTTTCTATCACTGTGTAATTTATCTAGACATCATTCAAAATTTTACTTGCGTAATAAATAGAACAAAATACCTTGCATTTTCGCTACCCAAAAACTGCTCCCAAAGCTATTTCACTGGCGTCACATATTAGCTAAAACGGTAATGCCCAATCTGGAGAAATCAAGATGGGTGTTTCTATCAGTTTCTTCTTCATCCTCTCAAAAACTTATTGACAATCAACCCTGAAATTAAACTTCATTTTTTTCTAGCAGCTTACACATAAGACTTGCAATCTTTGAAAAATCTTGGATAAACCATCTGTAAAACCCTATATGCCCTAGAAAGCTTCTTACTCCCTTCGTAGTTACCAAATATGACAGCTTTTCAATCACTTCAACCTTGGATATATCCACTTCAAGTTCTCTACATGACACCTTATGATCAAGGACTATTCCTTCCTTGAACATAAAGTGGTATTTTTCCTAATTCAATACAAGGTTCGTCTCCTCACAACGAGCTAGGATTCGATCTAGATTCTGCAAGCATACATCAAAAGAGTTACTATATATAAAGATTCATCCATGAATACCTTGACAAATTCTTCAACCATGTCGTGTAAAATTTCCATATGCATCTCTGAAACATTGCGGGTGTATTACAGAGGCCAAAAGGCATATGTCTTAACACATATATGCATATGGGCAAGTAACGATGGTGTTTTCTTGATTTTCTGCTGCTATTGTGATCTGATTATACCTTGAGTGTCTATTCAAAAACTAATAGTATTCCTACCCTTCCAACCTGTCCAACATTTGATTAATGAATGAGGTGGGATAATGATCCTTTTTGGTGGTTTCATTCAGCTTTTGGTAGTCAATGCAGATTCTCCAACCAGTTACCACGTGTGTGGGAATCAACTCATTAGCTTCGTTGGTGACCACAATCATGCCACCTTTCTTTGGGATGCAGTGTACTAGGCTGACCTATTTGCTGTTGGAAATGGGATAGACAATCCTAGCACTAAGCCAATTAATGACTTCTTTTCATAACACTTCCTTCATCACCATATTCAATCGCCATTGTTGCTGCATAGTTGCCTTCTAACCTTCTTCCATGTATATATTGTGCATACTAAAAGCTGGGTTGATTCTAGTGATGTCTGAGATTTGCCTACCAATTGCTTTCTTCCTTTTTTTCAAAACTTCCAATGCTTCCCTTACATGCACATCAGATAATCTTGTCGACAAAATAATAGGAAAGGTGCCATTTTCACTAAGGAAAACATATTTTAAGTGTGGAGAAAGAGCCTTAAGCTTTAAATTTGGAGCTTCACCAACTGAAGCTTTGGGAGATGGTCCAATTGGCCTGTTCAATGGCTCAAAAGGCAACTTAATCATGTTAATTACCACCAAAGTAATAACTTAAACCAATTTAAGCAGATCTGCATATCCATAAAGATCGAAACCCAACAAAGCTCTCTCGAGTGGATCTTTAGACAACAACAGATGTAACTCAGATGCAAGGTCAGTCACTAATATGGAAGACAATTCTTCATATATAGCAGGCAATTTTAGCTCCTTATATACATCAAATACCTCCACTTTTTCATGCGCTCTCATATTTATCTTTTCCGTAGCTACATTAATAAGCAATTTCCCTGTTTCTAGGAATGGGCGTCCCAAAATAAATGAAACAACTGGATTAATTTCAAAATCAAGAATAACAAAGTCTACTGGGAAAATTAGTGATCCCACTTGCACCAAGACGTCTTCAATAATTCCATCCGGCGTAGCAAGGGACTTATCAACCGACTACAAATTAATAGTCGTGGTTTGGGACTTCCAAGACCCATCTTTCAAAACCAAGATGTGGGCATAAGATTGATGCTCGCCCCCAAGTCACACAATCCTTGAGCACTGATGGTCTGCCCAATAGTGATCTGCAATGTAAACTACCTGGATCCTTCAGCTTCCTAGGCAATTTGTTCTATACCTTAGATGTGCACTCCCTAGTAAGTGAAACTGTATCATACTCTATTACTTCTATTTCATTGGCCCCTTATACTAATTATTGTTATGGGCCCAATTTTCACCCCATGTGAAAATTGGGATGATTCCTCTAGTTAAGATTATAGGTGTTATAAAAGTTCTATTGTCCCTGACAATTCATATTCCCCACATAATTATCAGAATCTGGATTAACCATACAAGCATCTATTGTATGCTCACCACTTCCACAAACCTCGTACCAAGAATTTACCTGTTGAATTGTATTAGCTGTAGCTACTGCTTATGGAACCCCCAACTTTATGCTACAAAACTAATTAGTAATTTGATTTTGGAGTGCAGTAAGTTTAGCCGATAAGTCAATGAGATAATATACTTCTAATACACCTACAACCTTTTTAGGAGAACTCCTCGAGTCAGCATGCCATTCAGGATTCCCTTATGAAATTTGATTCAAAAATGTGTACAATTCATCATAAGTCTTCTAAGAGCTTGCCCACCTGTTGCTGAATCTAAGAGAATTTTCGTATTTGGCTCTAACATATTAATGAAATTATGAACAAGAACATCATTAGAATAATAATGGTGAGGGAAATTTCTAAGCATACTCTTAAATCTCTCCCAATATTGGTAGCGATTCTCTTCTTCTTTCTATCTGAAACTCAGAATCTCGCTTTTCAAACTCAGTCTTCCCAAATAGAAAGAATCAAATAAGGAACTTCTGAGCTAGAGCTTTCAAAAAAGTAACGGAGAGTGGTGGTTCAACATGTAACCACCTCTTCGCTTCCCCAATTAAAAAAGGGGAAGAGAATTAGTCAGACATAATTAATATTCACCCCTGCAGGAATGTCCGTATTGCTTATTTATAGGAAGGTATGTATGTGCTGCTGTGGGTCCTCATGTGAAAATTCAGTAAATTGCATAGTTGAATTCAGCAAATGTACCATATTTTGCTTCAAATCAAATTGACCACCTAGTTTGGGCTAGCAAATACTATTAGTCACATCATTTATGAGTGGGATTGCCACCTCACAAACAGGTCTAGCAGCTACTTGAGTAGGAGCAACTGTAATAATCGGAGTTAGAACACGCCCGATAATTGGATCAACTGGGTCATTAGGATATCTGTGTTCAACCATTTGAACCTGCTGGATTGGATATTGAGCTTTTCACCTTTGTTGAAATACCAATTCTATTTTCAAATAAGGCTCTACCAACTTTCTATCTCTTGCTAGTCCTATATTCAGCTAGTCCTACAACATTGAACCACTACGATTAAGTCGTTAAAAATTAAACTTACTAGCAAAAATAAAAAATTAGCAAATTACTAATTCTATTAGTCCCTGAAAACGATGCCAAAAACTTGTTGCGTTCAAATACACATACAAGTGTATGTGATTGTACAAGTAATATAGTGACTTAGACAATTAGATATTGTACCTACAAGGACTAAACAAATAACAATTCAATAACTTTAGTTTTAGACAAGGAGGTGTTAAGCATTGTAAAGTATTAAAATGATTTTTGAGGTTTTGAATAAAAATGTGAATAAATAAGAAATAATAATTTATAACAATAGCAAAGCAAGCAAAGGTTGTAAGCTGTAATGATGAGAATTCCAGGGTTGAGGCACTTCTAACAATCTCACAAATCTCTATTCTTATCGCATTCTAGTTGGTTATTGGGTTGTTGATTCGTAGGGTTTATAACACGATCTTGGTCTCCCGACCTCTAATATTCTACCTATTTGAACCTTGCAACTACTTCGTTGAGCGAGGATGCAATAATTCATTTAGATGTATATGACTATCTTCCTGCAATTGAACCAAACAAGGCTTCTAGGTATATCCCTATCCTAGATGCTAATGCAAATCCTCTATTTTATAAAAGAATGAGAACCTTGCTCCTTAATTTCTCCATTCTATCCTATGATTCTCCTCCTGGATTCATATAGAAATATAGATTTATTCTAATGGTGGCCACTCATCAAAATAGTAAGTATAAGAAATTATGAACAACCCAGATGATAATTCAACAATAAATTACAATAATGAATATCAAAGAGTAATCTTGTCCTTGTCCTCAACCCAAGAACAAGGGTGTTTAGCGACTCATGTCTGAATTGACTCATGTCTGAATTCAACTTAAAAAATAAGTAATTAATCATATCTTGAAGTAAAGAAGTTAAAAAAAATTCTACGAACCCTAAAAGAGAGATTTTGCTGTTTTCCGCTGCTACTGTACTTTCCAAAGTGGTCTCAGCTATAATGAATTGTTCGTTTTATGTCTGGGTCAATTCATTTTTCTTTTGCCTCTCACTGCGTCATGATATCATCACCATCGCTATTCTCACCACGACGTAGTGCAATCGTGGTGAGATTTTAGATCTTGATAAATGTGGATTGGACCCTTACCGCGATGCGATGAAACTGCGGTGAGTTACTGAATTTTGACAATTGCAATTTTTTCCTTCACCATGATGCGATGGGTCACTAGAACTCAATTAATGAAGATTAATCCTTCACAGTGATGAGGTGCAATACTTAATGAGCTTCTAGAATTTTGGTTTCTTGCCTTCTTCTTCCTTAAATATTTCCAAAGCCATGTTCCAATGCCTTCATTATTTCCTTCAACGTTACATCTTGTTAACACGTCCAATCATGTCCAAATCCATCGCCTGTAGTCTTACTTACACTAATCATATTCATTAGATAAGGAACACAATTAAAACTCAATTACAATCAAAATAACACATTTTAACTATTAGAACAAGTACAAATATGGGTGAATATTGGTGATTGGACACATAAATACGCCTAAGATCAGACACTTAACCAAGCAACTGCATATATTATATCCTGTGATATTTGTTAATCAAGAATTCCTTCTATCTTGCTTTGTTCCTTGATGCTTTGAATTAAAGATCAAGAGAAGGAAAAAGAATACACCAAATTGTAAGTACAACACCAAACACTATTATACTTACGTTGTTTCTTATTGTAAGTGAATGCAATGAAAAAAAACACAGAAAATAATGAATAATGAAACAATTCAAATAGTCAAAAAAAACTACAAATTATGAGCAACTATTAAAAGCTCCTTTAGTATTTTATAACATTTTAAAGTATAATTAAGGAACCCTCTTCTATTTCACACCCATAAGATGAAGAAAATTTAGAAAATTATTTCTTTATAGTGGGTAAAAGGTAATAATTTATGGTATAATATGATAAAACACAAAAAATTGAGTAATAATAGTAGTACCATATAGCTCAACAGTGAAAATCCATCAAAAATCTAACCTTTCGACAATAATAATCATTATAATTTCAACAGAAATATAGATCAAGACAAAAATAATTCAATATTCAATATTCAAGAAAGAAAAAGGATGAGCTCAAATTCTTACTATTCAACAAAAAATAAAATAAAATTTCTTTGATCGTATCTTATTAATAATAACAATGTGTACAATATCAACTTTATGTAACATACTATAAAATAGAAAGATTCAACATTATTTATAAGTAACAAACTCATGTAACAAGAGATACAAGAATGATGCGTAGTTGACTTATTAACATAACAAAATATCAACCTACAAGAGATATACTATATTAAGTATTCTCGTGATGTGAATAGTTAATAAAAGAGATACATAATGATATCGAAGAGATACAATATTATGAATATGTATCTTATAAAAATATCAAAATATATGAAATTTCTTTTATATATCTATAAAAAATAACAAGAGATGCATTATTATGCAAAATGTATTTCAGTAATAATAACAATATGTACAATATCAACTTTATTCAACATACTTAAAAATAGAGAGATTCAAAAGTTTACGAACCTTCGATAGAATTTTTTTCTTTGTCACTTCAACAGTTTTTTATTTTGAAACCCAATCTTTCCGCTTCAAAGTGCCAGAATCTCTTTTCTTAGCATCATCAACTTTCATTTTTTTGATTTTGCTGTCATTTTTTTCATTACTTCTTCATCTTTACTGGATTATTTCGATACTTAGATCTATCATCATCAAAATTTTTAGAGACATTATTAAAAATATCGGGAACAAAATTAGCAACATCTTCATTTAGTTTGATGTTTTCTATTTGAGAAACTTCTAAACTAAAAGAAGGCAAAAAATCTAGATCCACTGTAAAAATTGATATTGTAATGAAAATTGAACTGATAAAGGTTCTATTTTTTCAAGTATATAACTTTTAAACAGAAAATTAACAAACTAAATTAGACAAAAAATAAAAATAAAATTTAGCAGTTGTTCAACCCAGATAAAATTTTAATAAAGATAAAATTGTGGAGTAACTGGACAATTTTAGAATGTCGAACAATTTGTGTTGTATTTGTAGCAGTTGCTGCTTCGCAATGTTGTAAGCATAAAAAATAGAACTTGTAAAAGATGTATCAGGTGATTATAGAGAAAAGAGAAAGAAAAGAAATTTTAGTAATTTTAAAATATGGAAGAAATTTTATGTAGTTTATTTAACTTGAGTTGTAGTTTAGTTAACTTAAGTGGTGCTTTTATGAAAATTTTTTATTTTTAAATGCATCTGGCTAGTCCATTTAATTGGACTCCAAAAAGATGAGTCCACTTTATTGGTCCAAAATTCAAATTGTTATTAGTCCGTTTTATAGCTCAGACTCATGCTACAGAATATCTCATAGCTAAATATAAAAATTTTTGTGGCCTAACATTTTAGCCATAATTTTTTTTCGTAGCACTTCTAGTAAGAAGTAGCATAACTAAAAGTTCGTTACAGACTTTTAGGGTCAGTGGCTAAGAACTAATACTTACAACTATAAAAATAATAATGTTTGTAGCTGTGATAGTAAAAAGTTCTTTCTACAGATTATATACTTATAGCAATAAGTTTTATTTTTTTACCACAACAAATAAAGCCTATAGAAATTTTTATATATATCCACAATATATTCTATTATGGTAAAGGACTAGATTTGTTTGCTATGAAAATTAAAAAAATTGTGGCTATTTTATATTTTAATTTTCTAATAACAATATTTGTATTTAGTTGCGAATAGAAATTTATAACTATAAACTAAAGTATTTGCCATAATTTTTTTTAAAATGGCTATAAATTCATTATTTTTGCCAAGAAATACAAAAAATTATAGCTAACTTTTCTGATATTAAAAGTGAAAATGCATAGCCATATTTTTTTTAAAAAATAATATATGCTGTCGCTAAACTACAATATTCATAGCTATCAATTGAAGAATTCTACCACAAGCATTAAAATCAGAGAATTCCTTAATATGACTAAAAAAATCAAATAAGTTTGTATAAAAAATTGAAGATTTTTTCACTTGCTTTGTTCGTAACAAAAATTACATAATATCAAAAACAAAAGTTTCATAATGTAGCTACGAATTCATTTTTGAAATTTCAAAACAATTGTCAAGTTGCATGTAATTGTGTTATACAATTTTGAGAATAGTCACAATATATAATTCTTTTGAGACGCAATCTTATTTGGGTTCAAAGTAGTATTGTCTTCCTTCATCTCTCCTTCCAGAGTTTTCAAGTGCACCTTAACTTAATCAACATTCATCCTAATTTGTCATGTATTTGCTCTTTTTTCATTAATATGCATATCAATAATTAGATATGTCAGTGTGTGAATATATAGAATTTCAAGGAGAAAAAAATATATGTATTATATAATTACTTTTCAAAAATTTTAACAAATAAAAATAAGAAAAAGTGCAAATAAACTTAAAAATGTAGATGTGGATCTCAACTTTTCATACAACAATAATGACATACTTAGTATAATCTTACGAGTAAGAAATATCAAATTTTAATATCAATTTTTAAAATTCATGTAGATAAAAAATTACTTTTATAGTAATAAAAATATATACAACCAACTCAATGCAATACTTATATTGTAAAACTTTTTTATTCTACTTGGAGAATATCATTTTGTAAAAACCTTCAAACAATTAAAAGTTAATAAGCAAAACATTACACATAAAAAATTTAAATGAAATCAGAAACTAAGATAAGCAAGGGTGAAGGGCGACAGGGGACGAGCGGGGGAAAGGAAAATAGGAAATGGGAAGAGGGGAAACAAATATAGGTTTTTAAAGTTGAAGGGGGAGTAGGTATTTTTTTTGGTAAGTTAAATTTTATTTACCAAAGTATAATTTCAAAACAGGAAAAAAATAACAAACTTGGACAAAAACAACCCAGGTCTTGCTAAAACCAACGTCAACTGCTCCTTATCACTAAATACTCTAACAACTTATGAAAACACATTAAGATCAAGTAGTCTATAAGCTAATCTGACCTGGTAAAATTTCTTGAAAGTTTCTACATTTTCAGTCCACAGAAACCTCCTGCAAATGGATTTACAGCCTGCATAATATTTTAGAGAGGGAGAAGATTTGAGATAAAAATATTTATAGGGTAAATAAAAGACTATTGTTTAATTGAGTCCTCTCTACATTTAAAAAAAACCTAGTTGTCTAGTTTGTGATTCTGCCCAACAACTTACCAATTAAAGTTTTGCATTATACAAGTGATGGTCTCTTATTAATTAAAGGGACTTTATATTTGAAAGGTAATTGACCCACAAAAAAGTGCATTCTTGTCAAATTTGCTCTTTCATAGTATGCTTGATCATCCAAAATACACATTACTTTTGCCAGTATTTTCTATTAGTCTTGATGCTTCAGAAAGCATCTCAAAATAGGTGTATAAACATTGCACAGAATTTATGTAACCCCTGCAACACAACAATAAGTCATTAGCAAAAGATAGTTGGATAATTTTTTTGTGGATTGCACCTGGGATGATAATAAAAGTTTGAGTTAGATTGCAAAGTATTCAGTATCCTGGTGAGCTAATCCATGGCTAGAACATCAGTAAAGAGAAAATGATTCTTATTGTTTAACCTCCTTTTTTGCTATAAAATTGGTTATGCTTGTGGGGTACATGGCAATCCCCCAAGTCATTTATTATGGTTAATGAAAGGGTACGTGAAATCCTTTAAAACCTATAAATGGTTGGCTATGGAGTCAATTTGGTCTCATGTTTTTTTTATATCTATGTTGGGTTCTAGGTAGGATTAGGATGAATAAGGTTTTGGGTATTGAAGAACCAAATGGCCCTAGTGTACATATTTAGTGATATCTATTAGAATGAAGAATTGTGTTTGAAGAATTAATGAGGTGAAGGTTGATAGTTAGTCTAAGTTTTCTTCTAGCGATGGACTTTAAGAGAAGGTCGAGCTTGCATATTCTAATGGTACTCTTCTCTCCTGATTAATAGAGTACTCTACTAGTGTTGTATGTATTAATATAATGCTTATGCCTAAGGTTTGCATTTTGTATTCACCTTATTCCCTGGATATGAGTCTTGACCTTGTGTTAAGATACTCATGGTATGTGTGGTTGTGTTTCTTTCGGCGTCCAGTCTTAAGGACTCCTCTTATGGTATGTTTTGGTCAGGATGTTTCTTCATTATGGTCAAGGTTTGTTGTGAAGTTCTTTGAGCCTATACTGTCGTGTCTTGCCTTTGTTATCTTTCCTTGGAAGGCATGGATAACACTTGTAAATTTGGTTTCTTAAATGACTCTTCTTATGTTAGGATAGTAGTGGTTTGGGACGTATGGTGATATATTGAAATGGGGAATGTAGAAGACCCGAAGTGGGGAAAAGTCTAGGGTGACTACTAAAAGTTAAGGTTTTGGAAAGTGAGGTAAGGTTGTTATCATGAGAAATGGTTAGGAAAGGAATAGGTGGTGAAAACCTTGTGAAGGTGGTAAAGGCTTCTAGATCTTTTGATAAATAGATCATACCACGAGTATATAAGTCGTAGGCTTGAATGTTGTGGTTGGTAGATATACCTTTAAGTTATGGTACCTGAGAGGTTTGGTAGGGCATGGTTTTGTGAATTATTTTCATGGCTTCATAGTTGTATGATTTTGGGTGTTCAATTATAGGCTCGAGGTTTTGGTTATAGTGGTTAGACATGGTTTGCCCATATCTTTTACTTATGGTTTTCTTGTTATAATGGTGATAGAAGCGGAGTGGTGTTTCGGGATAGATGTAAAGAGTAGAGCCCGGTGGCTTAAGTTAACTCCTTTTAGCTTTGGATAATTTTGAACATGGAGGTGGTGTATATCTAGACTCAAGCTCTCATAGTGGTGTGTCTTGGTAAATTCTATATTGAATTGGACTTACCCTTGCATGAGTCCATTCAACCGGTATTCTATGAGTTAATGTTGGGTTAAGGTATGGATGGTCCTTGGTTGGTTGCTTCCTTTGGGTGATATTGGTATCTTAGATTCCTTATTCTTTAGGGAGATCCCAATAAGGATCTTCGATTGGAAAGTTTGTCGATTGTGAACAGAAGGTGTGTCTTCGGTAAAGGTTTCCTGGTGGAACTAAAAGTCTGAGAAAGTCATTTAGAATACAGAAAGAGACATGGAGTCCAAGTGTCTGCGTTGGTTCTTGGTTTCGGAAATTCATGCATAAGGCATGTTTTCTTTAAAACCCTTTTTATTTTCTAACTTAGTTAAAGGTGAGGAATAGTTCCTCTTACATCTTCTTTTTCTAACTTAGTTAGAGCTCGGAATGAGGGTGTTAGGGTGTAAATCCTGTTTGGGTTGTGTAGTGATCTTCTTACCTTGGTTGTGTGTCTTTACTTCCTATTTTGGTTGAGAAAAAGTTTGTTGGGTGTTAATGCATTATCTTGTGCTTGTCCCTTACTCTTACCTGCCATTCAAGGATGAATGATCCTAGTGAGGGAGACTGAAATACCTTAGAAATAGGACCCTTGCAAAATTTCCTTGGTTTTAGACTTATTGGACTTTGTACGACTCAAGGGTACCGAATTGTACCCTTTAATATGACTTATGGGATGTCTTAAGGGTTCAATCATATATTAGGTAGTGTGCTTGGCTTGGTTACTGTGCAAGATATGAATCATCAAGGTATGAGTCATATCCAAAGATACAAGTGGTGAAAGGCAAGTCGTATGGTATTTGATTAAGTTATCTTGTGGATTCTGCCTATGGTACGGTTGGTGGGTACAATTGAGTGTACCACCATAACATTAGGTATGAGTTAGGGAGGTGTGAGTCATATAGGAACCAATGTGTAGGGTCTTGGCATAGTCTTGGGTACGAGTTGGGGTACCACTCATACCCTAGGATATGGATGGTAAGGGTGAGTCGTACCCTAGATCGTGGCTTGTTTTAATTCTAAGTCTAGGGTAATCCAAATATTTCCAACTTCAAATCCCTTTTGTTCTTATATTATATAACCCTTGGTGGCCTCTTATAACACTTATTAAAGGATGGAGACACTCCAAATACTCCCTTAAACTTACTCTTGAATATTGGAGGCTAGGGTTTCTTCATGTGTTCTTCAAAGGGCTCAGAGTCATGTTTATCTTCGGAATCTTCTTGAATAACGCATGTACTCCTTCCCTTATTGTTATTTCCAACTAAAGACATCAGTATAGTGTTTTAAACATTCATTTATGAATCATGAATGGTGATTTTTGAAATATATGTTGAGGGTTTTGATGCATACAGTTTGGTATTGGTTTAAACTATGCTTTTACTTATTTATGGTAATTGTTTCCATATTATAATACCTCGTACATTCCTAGTTTAGTTTAGCCCCTAGTGCTTGCTTAAGGCACTTCGAACCTATAAATAAAACTAAGTGTTAAGGAATTTAGTCATATTTTTAACTCCATTTAGATTCGAGGATTTTTAAAGTGGACTTCTCGACCCCGAGACGTAAATTTTTGAGTTGATTCGTGTTCATGGGTGTAAGTAGCATATCTCAGGTGAGTTCTAAATTTTTTGGAATAGGTTTGGGTTGAATAGAATTTTACTTTCTAGAAGCTCACTGCAATTTCATCGCGTCGTGGTGAGTATAGTGGCAAGAGGTCCACCGCATTTTGGTGGTGGCAAAAAGGGCATTGATTAGTTTCCAGTGTTTCACTGTGATTACACTGTGTCATGGTGGGTTACAAATCTATAATGGACAATTTCTAGTGGTTCGCCGCGATTGCACTGCATTACAGTGAGTATAGCGATGAGCGACTAACCACGTCATGGTGAGGCTTTTATCGGCATTCCAATTGAGACTTTAATTCCCAAAAGAGTAGTTGAGTCATTTGCCCTACCACCCAAATCATAAAAATTGAAGATTTAACCCTATTCTAAACATATTACATTCATTTCTCACCAAAATTCTTTTAATCCAAGAAATCCAAATTTCCTCCAATCCCCTTTTCAAGATAACCATGAATTTAAGCTTCTGGTTCAAGAACTTCAAGAAGAGGCTTTAAGAATATCATTAGGGATTTAAAGTTAAAGCTTTTACATTCAAATAATCAAATAAGGTATGTGGGGTTTTGAACAAGGATACTTCTTCTATCCTTATGCCCAAATCTAATTTAAAAGTTGAATTATAGAAATTTCAATTGAGGGTTCACACCCAAATAGCATCTCTATTTTTGCATGTTTATGCTTGTTGCATATTTTATATACTTTGAGAATTGAATTTCACTATCTTGACTAAAATTGTTAAAGTATTTCAATATTTTCCTTATTGAACATGAGTTGTGATGATTGACATGAGGTTCAAGAAGGGTTTTCAATCCCTAAGTTTTAGTCTTGATATTTCAAGAAAGATAGTGTTTAAGAATCCTCTGAAAAACATGTGTTCAGACTTTAAACAAGATTTGGTCTTTTGATCCGCATCTAAGATTTGGAATCCACTTAGTTAGTTTTGATTATAGTTTAAAATAGATAGTTGCATAACTGGTTTTTTATTATAAACCCTTATGTTAGTTTTAAAATAGATTTTCTACAGAATGAGCATACATATTAAAGAGCGTAGTATTTAGCCCCGAGTTGGGTATGTTTACAAGGTTTCATACCCCCGAACTATGAGCGAACATAGTTATAGATTCAGATTGTTTGCCATCTATATGGATGCAGATACAGATTGTGATCACTCAGCTTAGGTTATACTCCTTGTTAAGAGAATGAAACCTCTCCCCAATGAGAGTTTTTTCACTTAGGGGAGCTAGACTTTGGACATCATGATATCTCATATCATGTATGTCAGTTAGAAGAAACTTCCTAAGGCCTATGTCCTAACAGAAAAATAACAGAACAAATTTTAAAAAAACTAAGTGTAAAGGCTTATAGATTTACTTAGATATTGTCTTACTTAAGACCTCAATTACATAATTTAAGATTTTAGTTTTCATATGACAAAGGTGAGTCCTTTCTATACTTAACTTTCATGATTTGAAAACAGATTACTAGTACAGTGTTAGCATTAAGAGTTATGGCTCACAAAATTTATACGACATGATTTATTATTCAAGGGTTATGATTTTCAGCTTCCAGTTATTCAAGCTAATGTGGGCCATTTACGCTTAGTATGCATATTTTTCCCAGTTTATATAAGCATTGAAATATTGTTTAACTTATGCATCACCCCTATATGCTCAGTATATTCCAAAAGTAGTGATCCACATAGACGTCACATCATTTAATAATGTAGGTTCAGGTGCTCAGTTCCAGCAGCGTGATTGACTGCGAGCATCTCTATCTTTATCTCGACAGTTGGTGAGTCCTCATAGTTTGGGGACCCAGTTCTTTAGATTTATAGTTTTACGGATTAGTTCATTCAGTTATTTCAGTCAGTTTGAGTCAGTTGGGGGTTGATCCTAGTGACTCTCTAATTAGTGGTGTTAGAGGCTTGTCCGACTTTTAGATACATCCCAGACTTACTGTGATGGTTGTTTTGATTTCCTAGTTAAATATTTTTCAGACACTATGCTTATTTAAAATCATTCCAGTTTAGATAGTAAATTTAGTATTTCAGTGTTTCATATGCATAGATATCCTCTATTTTGAGTTTCAGAATGAGTAACAGGCTTACGGGGTTAGATCGGGACAACTTGTAGTTTTGGAGCATCGTGTGACCTCTCGGGACCCATTTTTGGGGCGTTACACATATGTTGGTACTTGTTAGTTGTGGTTTAACAAATGGGTCTTGAGTAACCCTAATTATGGTGGTTTATGCATTGGTATTAGTCTTGGTAAAGGTATGCCCTCAACATATTTGATAAAGTTCCAAAAAGAATGTTTTTACCCTCAACATATTTGATAAAGTTCCAAAAAGAATGTTTTTACTCTATTGTTAAACTTTTATTCGAACTCTTTCATGGTTTTATTTGGTAATGGAACTCAAATTAGATTTGGATGGTTTAAATAATATAAATGCTTTAAATGTTTTGAATGGTCATAAATGGTTTCAAATGGTGTAAATGGTGTACATGGTTTAAAAGGATTAAATGGTAAAGCCTCAGTGGCTATGAAATTGGTTATGCTTGTGGGGTACATGGGAATACACCAAGTGGTTTAATATGGCTAATGGAAGGGTACATAGAATCCCTTAAACCTATACATGGTTGGATATGGACAAAACTTGAAAGTATAGTCGATATACCGATACCATTACTAATGGCCTTGGTTAATAAATGGTTAATGAATTGGTTGGTACCTTGGAAATGATTTTATTTGGTAAATAATGGTAGGGTGTATAGTAAATCCGTGGAAGGTAGAGGTCCCGGAGGGACCAAAACTGGAAACTCATATTTGTCGATGTGAGGTTTGGTCTTGGTAACCGTGTGCATAATGTCACACTTTATATTTGGGGGATGTACTAGTCATCCCTGGTTTACTTCCCTGGTCACGAGGCTTCATGCATTGGGCTCTTTTAGTATGGGAAGCTGAACCCATATAACTTATGGGTGGTTTAGGACGACAATGCTACACAACCGAGATAAAGGTTTTAAAGGCCTGCTAAACTTGGTTCCCTTTACCGGCATGGTTATATATATGTATGGTTGTATGCATTATGGATTATTGTACTTGGCTTTGTAAATGGTATTTTATCCTTATCTTGAGTGCATACTAGTGTTCACCCACTAACTCATCTTCGGGCGGCTGTATACCCATACTATGTTGGGACTGGCCATTCTACTTCTCCTGCTTAGTGATTGGATTTGGGAACAGTTAATGTTGGACTAAAGTGGTGAGCTTTCATAGTTCGGAAGGCATCTATTTCATGTCATGGTTTAATTCGCATATCTTTTGTCTTTCATACATTTTGTTTTTTTGCTATGATCGAGGGCATGACCCGACTAGGTATGGTTTGGTTGGTCTAGAGGCTTTGTATGGAGAACTGTATACTTGGTTATGGTATAGATTGGTTATGTTTAATATATCTATATACATGCATCGGATTATTATAATTGGTTCTAGTTTATGGGTTTGGGATTGGTTTGTTTTATCATTGGGTGGTTGGACTTGGTTGGATTGGTCTCGGATATAGACTTATCCCAGAGTCACCACATGGTTGGATAAGCTATCATGTTATATATTTGGACTTCAGCCGACTCAAGGTATGCATTTATGTGGTTTTGAACATGGGTTTTAATATCCATTGAGGGTTTTTGAATGATTGCTTCTTAAAGCATTTTTTGATAATTTATTACACATTGCTCCTGCTTTAGATATGCTTTAAACTTGTGGGGTGCATGGGCATGGTGATTAAGCTAGGGGATTGTGATTTCCCCATGTTTTGTGAATATAGATAATTAATTTCGTAATGACCCCCAACCCAATTTTGTGAATATGGTTTTGAGTATGAGTATATATGCATTGAACTACTTTTAGAATAATTGCACGATATTAAAAGGTATTTGAAACATGATGGTTTGATTTAATGAACAAAGGGAGACGATGTTCCGCGACCTTGTATTAATGAACAAAGCGAGTTGTTTTCTCCAAGTTAATAGGATTGAAATTCCATGATGATGTTACCTTGCAAGTGTGGTTGGTATGATGATAATAACACTGTATGCCTGAAGGTGTATTATGATTTAATTAATGGTAATGTGTGATATATGTTTTAATTGGGCTTAAAAGAGGGATTTGTAGCTAGGCCATAAAAGTGGCGGTCTCGAGAGACCAATACTAGAAATCGTGTTTGCTGGTACAGAGGTTTAAATAGCCTGGGGTTTGAGTCCTCTTGCTTGTGACTGGGTGGTTTGAGTCTACCTTATTATATGATTGGGAAGTTTGAGTCCCCATATTACATTACATGATCGGGTGCTTAAGTCATCTTTGTATATGATTAGGAGGTTTGAGCCCCTCGTGCATATACATATGATTATCCTTCAGTTTATGTGGCTACACGCACTAGGGTCCGACAAGGGGGTGATAGCTAGGGCCTATATAGCCCGTGGGTACTATTATGACTGTTATGCTACACAACTAGGTTAAGATTTTAAAATGTATGCTAATCCTTGTTCCCTGTCTCAGTTTTATATATGTGTATATATATATATACATACATGTATGTTAACATGTATATAGAGTTGAACTAGATTTTGAATTGTCATTACTTTATCCTTATACCTAAGTTACATGCTAGTGCTCAACCCACTAAGCATATCCAGATGCTGTATCCCCATACGATACAGGGTTCGAAGATCCTTCTTTTCCTACACAGTGTTAGATGTATTGCTCAGTTTGTCAGTCATTTGCGATGAAATGGCGAGCTTCTATTTTCTAAAAGACTTGATCATTCCAGCGGTTTTCTTGCATGAATTAAATTTAATGACTTTACATTAATATTATCATTGTCATTGTCATTGTCATTATCTGAGTCGGGTGCATGTCCTGACGTAGGTTGCTTCTATGGTATAGAGGCTTTGTGAATTGCTGTGGATGGATATTGGTGGTTGACAATCATAAACTTATCTGCTGTCATGCATTTGTGTATGTTCTATATGGTAAGGCAAAATGGGTGGTCCCCGATCCTCGATGGACTTAGGATGAGCGTCACGGCTAGGACCTGTGTCGGGTCATGCTAAAGTGGTATTAGAGTCAGTTTTGGTGTCATTGGGTGTCCACAACGCCATGTTAAGTGGAGTATCTTTTTGGGTTGTGTAGCCCGCCTCACTTATAAGGGCGAGGCTTTGAGATATTTAGGAATGTTTCCCCTTCTTGTGTTCTACTTTTGGGCTATAGAATCTATGGTTTTGAAACTCCTCTAATCTCTGTTTGTTCACATTTTAGATCATGCCTCCAAGAATATTTATTATTTGTGGTAAATTTTAACTCCTTCTTTGGGACAATGTCGATGCAGATCATCCTACTTATAGTATTGAGACCCGTTGTAGGGGTCCCACTCTTGATTGCTCTTGTGGGAGTTTAATTGATTCTCTCTAGCCCTCCCCGAACATCTCAGGATGATGTGTCTAATGCTGAGTTTCAGTAGTCTATCCATTTGCTTACCCAGTTAGTAGCCTCTCATACTGAGCATGTTGCTTATGCTGCTCCATCTTTTGAGGTCACTAGAGTTAGCCAGTTTATGAGGTTGGGTTCTTTGAATTTCACTGGTTTGAGTTTAAAAAGGATCCTTAAAATTTTATTATTGAGATAGAGAAGATTTTCTATGTATTGCATGCTCTTAACTCTCAGGGTGTAGCATTTTTCGTATATCAGTTGAAGGATGTGGCATATCAGTGGTATGAGAAGTGGGATCAGTCAAGAGGCGATGATGCTGAGGTAGACTTGTGGGATAATTTCTATAGCACCTTACTTGACCGTTTCTTTCCTCAGGAGTTTAGAGAAGCAAAGGCTGAGGATTTTTGAATTCGAGGTAAGACAGGGTGACAGTTAAGGATTATGCGTTAAAGAATCACCAGTTGTCCCATTATGCTCCTAAGTTAGTGTTTTCCATGAGGGCAAAGATGAGAAAGTTTACTTTCGGGTTGACCCTTGACTTGGTGTTGGAATGCAAGGCCTCCTTGTTGAACAATGACATGGACATTTCTAGGTTGGTGGTATATATGAAACAGGTGGAGGATGAGGAGAAAAAATAGGCAGAGATGGAGAAAAGGTAGAGTAAGAAGTTTCAATATTTGGATTAGGATGAAGGTCAGCAACAGAGTGGTAGAGATGGTAAAAAATGGTCTAAATAGAAGTGGGGAAACTCTGGTTATTATTATACGCCAAGTGCCCTATATCCTAAGTTGTCCAGTGACCATCATTTTTAGAGCAATAAAGGATTTAGGGCACAGGGTGCCCAGACCTAGGCTACTAATTCCCAAATGAGCCAGTTATTGAGTGCAAAGGTAGTTCCCTAGTGCCTAAAGGGAGATTCATTTCGTATCTTAGATCCTGGAGGTTGGTTTTTAATAGGTGTCTATACCATTTAGTGCATGTTAAAGATTTTATTTTCGAGGGTGTTTCATTGCAGTCTGTCCCTATGGTTTGTGAATTTCTTGATGTGTTCCCTAATGATCTTCTTGGTGTCCCCCTCTTCCTCGACAAGGAGATTGATTTTTGGATTGATATTCTTTCCGACACTCGTCTTATCTTTATCCCTCCATATAGAATAGCTGTGGCTGAGTTGAAGGAAATTAAGAAACAGTTGAAAGACCTTCTTAATAAGGGTTTTATTAATCCTAGTATTTCCCCATGGGGTGGCTCTTATGCTCTTTTTGCGTAAGAAGGATAGTTTCGTTAAGATATGTGTAGATTATCGCTAGTTGAATATGGTAATGGGGAAGAATAAGATTCCTCTTCCTATGATTGATGACCTATTTTATTAGCTTCAGGGTGAAAAGAACTTCTTTAGGATTAATCTTCGATCTATTTACCACCAGTTAAAGATTAGGGAGATGGATATCCCTAAGACTGCCTTCCAGACCTGGTATAGACACTTTGAGTTTTTGGTGATGTCCTTTGGTTTGACTAATGCCCCAACGATATTTATGGATCTTATGAATTAAGTATTCTGTCAGTTTCTTGACTTGTTCATCATTATGCTCATTGATAATATTCTGGTCTATTCTAAGAGTGAGGCGGATTATGTCGATCACCTCCGTATAGTGTTGCAGACACTTAAGGATCAACATTTGTATGCTAAATTCTCTAAGTGTGAATTTTAGTTGAATGCTGTGACCTATCTTGGCCATGTGGAGTCTAGTGAGGGGATCATGGTGGATCCACATAAAGTTGAGGCAGTTAAGAAGTTGCCTAAACCTATGACTCCAATTGACATTCAGAGCTTCTTGGACTTGTCCGGATATTATAGAAGGTTTGTGGAGAGTTTATCTTTTATTACCGCCCCGTTGACTAGATTGAATAATAAAAAGGCAAAGTTTTTGTGGTCGGATGCTTGCGAGGGTAATTTTAAGATGTTGAAGGATAGGTTGATTTAGGCTTTAGTTTTGACTCTACCCGAGGGTAACAAGGGTTTTGTGATTTATTGTGATGTGTCCCATATGGGACTGGGCTTCTAGACAGGTAATAGTTCATGAGAAGTATTACCTGATACATGACTTAGAATTGTTGACTGTGGTTGTTGCTTTGAATATTTTATGCCATAATTTATTTAGGGTTCATGTTGGCTTCTCTTCAGATCATAAAATCTTGCAATATGTGTTTACTCAGAAGGAGTTGAATCTCAAGCAAAAGCAATGGCTTGAGTTGCTCAAGGACTTTGATATGAGTCTTCACTATCATTCAGGTAAACCTAACATGGTTGCTGATGCTCTTAGCAGGTTATATATGGAAAGCTTATCTCATATGAAGGAGGTGAAGCTAGAATTGGTGAAGGATATTCACCGGTTGGCTAATCTAGGAGTTCGTCTCTTAGACTCTGAGGATATAGATGTGATAGTGCAAGAGGTGGTAAAGTCATCCCTTAGTGCTGAGGTGAAAGAGAAATAAGTTTTGGACTATATCTTGATGTGGATTTAGGGTGACGTGGGCTAATAGAAAGTGATAGATTTTGATATTGGTGGTGATGGTATCTTGAGATACCAAGGTAAGTTGTGTGTCTCGATATTGATGGGTTGTGAGAGAGGATCTTACCTGAGGCATATGATTAGAGTTTCAGTGTTCATCCTGGTTCGATGAAGATGTACCATGATTTGAAATGGATCTATTGGTGGAATAACATGAAGTGGAATATGACAATTTTTTTAGCCAAGTGTATGGTTTGTCGACAAGTGAAGGTGGAGCCCTTGAGGCTTGGGGGGTTATTTCAAGAGATTGAGTTGCCCGTGTTGAAATGGGAAGTGATTTATATAGATTTTGTTACTGATCTTCCACGATCTCGAAATCAGTTTAATTCGATTTGTGTCATCATGGATAGGATGACTAAGTCTGCTAATTTCTTGCCAGTGAGGACTAATTATTCTACCTTGGACTATGAGAGGTTGTTTAATAAAAGCGATCATGAAGTTGCATGGTATGCATATTTCTATTAATTTTGATCGTGGTACTTAATTCTTTTCTTACTTTTGGGATTCGTTCTAGAGAGGTATGGGGACCAAGGTGAACCTTAGTACCTCTTTCCACCCGCAGACGGATGGACAAGCAGAAAAGACTATTCTAACATTGAAAGATGTGCTTTGAGCTTGTGTGATTGACTTTGGTAGCACTTGGATTGATTATTTTCCTCTCATAGAGTTCGGTTACAATAATAGCTATCATTCTAGTATTCAGATGACTCCATTTAAGGATTTGTATAGTAGGAGATGTCTCTCTCCTATTGGGTGGTTAGAATTTAGAGAGATAAGGTTGTTCGATCCTGACTTGGTTTATCAATCCATGGAAAAGGTGAAGATAATTTGGGATTAGCTTAAGACTACCCAATATTGCCAAAAGTCCTATGCAGACGTGAGGTGAAGGGAGTTGGAATACAACGTTGGTAATTAGGTGTTCTTGAAGGCGTCTCCCATGAAGGGAGTGATGCATTTTGGGAAGACGAAAAATCTTAGTCCTCATTATATGGGTCTATATTTGGTTTTAAATAGAGAGGGTAATGTTGTCTATGAATTGGATTTGCCTCCTAGTTTGGGTTCTATTCATCCTATGTTCCATGTTTCGATGATGAAGAAGTGCTTGGGCGATCTATCCTTGATTATTCCCTTAGAGGGTGTGGGTATTTTGAATTCCCTATATTATGAGGTAGTCCCGGTTAAGATTTTGGTTTGTCAAGTTTGTCGGTTGTAAACTAAGAAGTGGCTTCGGTGAAGGTTCTATAGAGGAACCAAAAGGCTAAAGAAGCTACTTAGGAAGCCGAGAAGGATGTGAATTCTTAATATATGTGCTTGTTCCTTGTTTCGAATAATCATGCTTAATGTATGTGTTAATCTTTACATATTTATTTTTTGACTTTTTTAAAGAAAATTGTGATTTCCTTGACATCTTTGTTTTCTGCCTTTGTTAAAGGTAAGTGTGGGTGTGTTTCTATGTTAAATCGTGCCAAAGGATGCCTTGATCCATCATTTGTGGACGAATGATCTTAAGGGGGAGAATGTAACACCCCAAATTTTTGACCTTTGAAAAAGTTTGAGTTTTGAACTCATTGTCCAGACTAAGACTCACCCTACGAGTCATATGGTGTCTTAATGGGTCATAGGACCTAAATCATAGGGTGTCCGGTGAGATATGCCAGAGTTATTTCCTTGGTGATGACTTAGAGTCACGAGTTGTAATGACTCTATATGAGTTGTAAGATGGAAATCGTAGTGGCCATTGTATGCCATAATTGTTTCTTTCTTAAATATAAGTCGAGCATAAAAGTCATAATTTCTATTTACGAGTATGGTAAGACTCGTAACCAAACTAGTGTGGACGCTCATGGACACTATCCAGCCTATGACTAGATCGCATGAGTCGTAGGGTGAACCTACGAATCGTAAGGTCATTCATAACAATTGGTGATAATTTTCAGCATTATTTAAAGGGTCACTTTGGTCATTTCCCTTACTCTACAATTAAAACCCCCGTCCATAAAGCACCTTTGGGGATCTATTTTCATCCCTTAGAAAATTAAAACACTTTAAGCTCTCTCAAGCAAGAACATTAGGATTTTTAAGAGGTTGGTAAATTAGAGATTCCAAGGGCTAAATCTTTCTATAACTCTTGATATTTTAGGCATGCGACTCTACCCTTAAAATTGTTTTACTTAAAGCATGCAACTACATTATGTAGATTTGAACATGGGTTTATGTATGGGTTGAGGGTTTTAGAATGAGTGTTTCTTAAAGTGTTTTCCCATGATTTATAGTGCAATGTTCATGATTTATATATGGTTTTAAACTTGTGGGGGTGCATGGGAATGGTGATTAATCTAGGGAATTGTGATTTCCCCAAGTTTTGTCAATATTCACAATTGAATTGGTAATGACGCCCAACCCAATTTAATGAAAGTGGTTTTGAGTATGAGTATAATTGCATCAAACTACTTTTGGAACAACTGCATGATATAAAGAGGTATTTAAAACATGATGGTTTGAGTTAATGAACAAAGGGAGTCGGTGTTCCCCCACCTTGTATTAATGAACAAAGGGAGTTATTTTCTCCAAGTTAGTGGAATTGAAATGGCATGGTGATGTTACCTTGTAAGTGTGGTTGGTATAACGATACAAATAATGTATGCCTTAAGGTGTATTGTGGTTTAATTAATGGGAATGTGTGATAAATGTTTTGATTGGTCTTAAAAGAGAGATGTGTAGCCGGGCTGTGAAAGTAGTGGTCCCGAAGGATCAATACTGGAACTCACATTTGTCGGTGTGGGGGTTTAAATAGCCTGGGGTTCGAGTATCCCTTTTTGTGATCAGATGGTTTGAGTCCACCTTATTATATGATTGGGAGTTTTGAGTCCCCCATATACGTTACATCATCGGGTGCTTAAGTTACCTTAGTATATGATTGGGAGGTTCGAGTCCCCGGTGGATATATGTATAATTATTCTCCAGTTCATGTGGCTACGCGCACTGGGGCCCGACCTGGGGGTGAGAGATGGGGCCCATATAGCCCGTGGGTACTATTATGATGGTTATGCTACATAACCACGGTTAATATTTTAAAATGCATGCTATGCCTTGTTCCCTATCTCAATATTTTATATGTGTGTATATATATATGCATACATGTATGTGAACATGTATATTGAGTTGAAAATTTTGAATTGTCATTAATTTATCCTTATCCCTGAGTTACATTCTAGTGCTCAACTCACGAACCATCTTCAGATCCTGTATCCCTACATAATATAGGGTCCAAAGACAATCCTACTTTACTTGCCCAGTTCTAGATGGATCGACTTAGTTGTTCGGTCATTTATGATGATGTGGTGAGCTTCCATTCCCTCTAAGACTTGATCATTCCATCGGTTTTCTTCCATGAAATAGAATTAAAGTCTTCATATTATCATTATCATTATCATTATCATTATCATTGTCATTGTCATGGCCGGAGTTGGAGAAATGTCCCAACGTAGGTTGCTTTTATGGTATAGAAGCTTTGTGGATTACTGTGGACGGGTCTTGGTGGTTGACATTCATAGACTTGTAAGTGACTATTTACTCTATCTCTTTATATGTTCAAAACTCATTCGCTACCATATGTTTATGTGTTTTCTATATGGTAAGGAAAATGGGGTGGTCCTTGGTCCTCGACAGACTTGGGATGCCCATCACGGCCAGGCCATGGTTTATGTTATGACACAGTGCTATGCTAGTTGCTGAACTTAATGGGGTATTCATAGTCCTCGCTAGTACAGATGAAAATCTTAACGTGGTGAACCTTTTTTGGATTTGAAATTAATACAATCTATTAGGAGTGATCTAAGAGTAGATTAGACTGTAGTTGTTCCCTTTTTCTCTAATATGGTAGGCTATACTATGGTTGATACGTTGCCTCACAGATCAATTACTACTTGGAATGAGTTGAGAACTAAGTTCTTTGAGAGATTTTTCAAGAATATTGCTTTTGATAGAAGAGATTTATAACTTTAGGCAATTACATTTTGAGGTAATATATGAGGCCTGGTTGAGGTTTAGGGAAAACCTGCAGAATATCCCAAATCATAGAATACCCTGCCATACTTTTCTTTAAATTTTCTATAGAGGTTTGGAATGCAAACAATAAGTTTATAATAAACATTCTCATAAGTAGAGTATTTATAAGATTACCTTAGGTTCAGGCTTCTAAGATTATAGATCAGATCACCAAAGAGGAGAGTGTAGAGTTGGCATTCTACAGGCCAAAAGGATGTTCCTTATGATTGGGTTATTTTGTGAAAGGATGGTAGGGGTGAGAATACAGTTCCTATGAGTTTCCAGGTCTTTCAGCATGCTTTTTTGGAAAGTTTCTTTCCTCGTGAGATGAGGAATGCTAAAGTGAAGGATTTCATGAACCTGAGGAAGGGACTCAAACTATAAAGGAGTAAGGCCGTAAGTTCACTCAGTTAGCTAAGTATGCGCCAGAGTTGTTATTTGACTCTAGAGCTCGTATGAGCAAGTTTGTTACTGGGTATTTGACTTGGAGTGTCAAGGAGTGTAGGACTACCATACTGATTGGGGAATGGGTATTGCTCGGTTGATGACTCATGCTTAATAGATTGAGGCAGTAAAATTGAAGGAGAGAGAGAAGAGAAACAAGAAAGATAGGACTAGACAGTTTTAGTATAGTCAACCAAGGTCTAGAGGGGGAAGTTGTTCGTAGTTCCAGGGCCATTTATCAGTGCCTGCATCATTTTTAGCCAGTTCTTCTGAACCCAAAATCAGGCAAGAGCTGTGGGGCAGGACTTTAAATTCTAGGTCTAAAAAATAGTGTAGTCGGGAGGCCCAATTACCCGACATATGCAAAGTATGGTAGGACCCAACCTAGTGAGTGCATGATTGGTAAAGAGGGTTGCTATGGTTGTGGTAAGATGGGCCACACAATCAAGGAGTATTCGTATGCCAAGAAAGGAGGTAGAGGAGCTCATCCTCAGACTTAGGCTAATAATTTAGCAGCTCATCCAGGCTACCTAGTTTCTCTACAAGGAGTATCATCCAGTACTAGTGGCGGTCAACACCAAAATCGGTTTTATGCTTTATAATCCCATTAGAAGCAAGAGAGTTCACCAGATTTTATCACTGTTATGTTTCATGCCTTTGACCTTGATGTATATGTTTTGTTATACTTGGGATCAAATCTCTTTTGTGTAACTACAATGGTTGCTGTAAATTTTGGGGTAGGTCCTGAAAATCTCCCTAAGCCCTAGTTTCTACCCTATTAGGTGAGTCAGTTGTTACTAAGCGAGTCTATAGGGAGTGTCCTATTATTTTCCTCCATCAGATCACACTAGTGGACATGATAGAGTTAGAGATGGTAGATTTCTTTGTTATTCTGGGCATAGATTGGCTCCATTAATGCGATGCAACAATATATTATCGCAGTCGTGTGCTGAAGTTTTAGTTTCATGGTGAGGAGGTTCTTGAGTGGGAGGGTAGTTCTGTGTCTCGCAAAGGTCATTTTGTCTCTTATCTTAAAGCTATAAAGTTATTATCAAAAGGGTGTATCTATCATTTAGTTCGAAGTTAATATCAAAAGGGTGTATCTACGATTTAGTTCGAGTGAAAGATACTAAGTCTGAAGCCCCGACAGTTCAATTTATCCATGTAGTAAATGATTTTCTTGAGGTTTTCACCAAAGATCTGCTAGGGGTACCTCTATAAAAAGAAATAGAATTTGGGGTTGATCTTCTTTCTGATACTTAACCCATTTCTATCCCTCTTTATCGCATGGCTCTGGTCAAACTTACAACATTAAATGAGAAACTTAATGATCTATTAGACAAAGGTCTAATATGACTAAGTGTTTCTCCATTGGGTGCTCTAGTCCTTTTCATGTGTAATAAAAATGGCACTCTTAGAATGTGTATAGATTGTAGATAGCTAAATAAGGTTACCTCAAGAACAAGTATCCCATTCACAAAATTGATGATTTGTTCGAATTAACTTCAGGTTGCACCAGTAGTTTCCCAAGATTGACCTTAGGTCGGGATACTAAAAGTTGAAATTCAAGGATCAATACATTCTAAAAATTGCTTTCTAAAGAAAGTACAACCATTTTGGGTTTGTGGTGAGGTTATTTGGACTAACAATGCTCATGCAACCTTTATTGATTTGATGAATAAGGTCTTCAAATAGTACTTAAACATATTTATCATTCTCATTATAGACGACACACTGGTGTATTCAAGGATTAAGAAGGAACATGTAGACCATTTAAGAATAGTGCTTCAGACCCTCAAGGATTGTTAATTATATGCGAAGTTTGGTAAATGTGAATTTTGGTTTGAATCTGTTACCTTTTTGGGGTATGTCATTTTGGGGATCCATATGATATCAGGAGATTTTTGGGTTTGGCTAGGTATTATAGAATATTTGTTGAAGGGTTCTCCTCTATAGCTTCACCATTGACTAAGTGACCCAAAAGTAGGTGGAGTTTATATTGTTGGATAAGTGTGAGAAGAGTTTCCAAGAATTAAAGGACAGATTAACTTCAGCACCAGTGTTAGCTCTACTAGAGGAGTTAGTTAGATTTATAGTGTACTGTGATGATTCTAGAGTTGGGCTAGGTTGTTTATTGATGCAAAATATGAGAGTGATAGCCTATTCCTCCAGGCAACCTAAGTATCACGAATTGCATTACTCAATACATGACTTAGAGTTAACTGCTACAGTATTTGCCTTGAAAATTTGATGGCATTACTGGTGGGCATGTTAATGTTTTCACTGGCCATAAGAGTCTTCAGTATGTATTTTGTCAGTGTGATCAGAATCTTCATCAAAGAAGGTGGTTAGAGTTATTGAAAGATTATGACATGAATGTACTCTATCATTCGGGTAAGGTCAACATGGTGGCAGATGCACTAGCTAGGCTGTCTATGGGTAGTGTGTCACATATGAAAAATAAAGAATGAGAATTGACCAAAGAGGTGCATAGATTGGCCTATTTGGGAATACGTTTGTTTGACATGAATTACGAGGGAGTAGTGGTTTAGAACTATTTGGAATAGTCTCTGGTTGTGGAAGTAAAGGAGAAGCAGGGAAATGATCCCATACTTAGCCAAATATTGAAAGTAGTCCAACAACAGAAGGTTGAGGTTTTCTCCCAATGGGGAGATGGTGTACTTCACTATAAAGGTAGACTTTGTGTTCCTAACATAGATGGGTTAAGGGAAAAGATACTAGCCGAGGCTCATGGTTCGAGATATTCTATTTATCCGGGTGCTACTATGATGTACTGCAACATACGAGACGTTTATTAGTAGAATGGTAATAAGAGCTACATAGCAGATTTTGTGGCCAAGTGTCCCAACTGTCAACAAGTTAAAGTTGAACACCGGAGATAGGTTGGTATGCTATAGGATATTAGCATCCCTACCTGGAAGTGGAAGGTAGTGAATATGTATTTTATCATAGGGTTGCCTCATATAAGATGTCAACATGATTTGATTTGGGTCATAGTAGAACGAAGGACTAAATCAACCCATTTTCTACCAGTCAAGACTTAAGATACAATGTAAGATTATGATAAAATGTATATTCACGAGTTAGTAAGGCTTTATGGGATACCTTTATCCATTATTTCAGATAGAGGCTCGCAAGTCACTTTACAGTTTTGGCAGCCTTTTTTGAAAGCCCTCGGTACAAAGGTTAATCTTAGTACTGCTTTTTATCCACAGACCAATGAATATCTACCCTTGATTGAGTTTTGTTATAATAATAGTTATCATTCTAGCATTCAGATGGCCCCATTTGAAGCATTGTACGGGCGTAGGTACAGATCTCATATAGGATGGTTTGAGGTTGGTGAAGTATTATTGATTGGGACAGATTCTGTTCATGAAGCTATGGGCAAGGTTCAATTGATTCGTGAAGGATTGAAAATTGCTCAGAATCATCAGAAGTCATATGCAGATGTAAGGAGGAGAGAGCTCAAGTTTGAAGTGGAGGATTGGGTATTCTTGAAAAGTGTCGCCTATCAAGGAAATAATGAGATTTGGATAGAAAGAGAAGATGGGTCCCTGATTTGTTAGCCCATATGAGGTAGTGAGGCGTATATAAGAGATGGCTTATAATTTAGACCTTCCATCAGAGTTAGCTTTGGTTCACCCAATATTCTAGGTTTTGATGCTTAAGAAGTGCATTAGAGTTCTATCCTTAGTAGTTCCCCTAGAGAGTATTACGGTCAAAGATAACTTGTCATATGAGGAGATTCCTGTGGAGATACTTGATAGGAAGGTTTGAAGTCGAAGGTATAAGGAAGTAGTGCAAGTAAAGGTTCTTTGGAGAAACGAATTAGTTGAAGGGGCCACTTGGGAAGCTGAAGCAAACATGATGATCAAGTATCCTCATCTCTTTTTTACTAGCTCAAGTCTTACTGAAGGTAAGTAGTTATTTTCAGCCAAAACTCTTTCTCTTTAAGTCCGTTTAAGTATTCTTAAGGTGTATCTTATGTTGTGAGTAATTGGATCTTTGTGATAGATATAAGCATGGTTATAAGTTCGGTGTAGAGGTGTTGATTCTTTCCCAAATCCAAATCCTAGATGAATCACATTCGAGGATGAATGTTTCCAAGGGGAAGATATTTTAATTTCCCGTGTCTGAAAGCCATTGTTCAACTTAAGACTTATCTCCTTAAGTAGTATACACACCTTACGAGTTGCAAGATGTAAATCCTATCTAAGGCAGTATGGAGTGGTTAGAGTTTTAACTGGGTTACGACTTGACCCTAGAAGTCGTCACTTAATGTTATGAGTCATATAAGGGAAGTTGTAAAGTTAGCAATATAGCTTTCCTAATTCTCTGTCTAAGTTATGAGTGTTTGTTTCAAGTTGTATGGACATGTAAAGAGAGTCGTAAGATACCACTCATATGTTGACCAGTGTGTGCTATCTTTTCCACTGCAAAACTTAAAAGTTACTAGTCCAAATCATATCTTCACCTTACGAGTTGTAAGTTGACTCGTGATGACTGGCGGTCAATTTCTGTAAGTTCAGTTAAGAGACCTTTTGGTCTTTTCACCTCTTATAACTCCCAATCCACGACTTATAACCCAAGAGAGACATATTTTCCTCTATCTTTTAGTCAATTAAAAACATCCTTTCGCCTCTCATCTTCAAGAACAAAAAGATTAGGGTTTCTCTCACCAAGTCATCTCTCAAGTCTCAAAGTTCAAGTCCTCTTTACTAGTTAAGTAATTCCAAGTATGTGGGTTTTTGAACAAGGTTGTTCTTTCATCCTTGTTCCTAAAAAGTATGATATTAAATTTAAATTTACTTGATTTTAATTAGGGTTCATACCCAATTAATCATATTCCTATAGTATAACACCATCATGTGATTGAAAGATTTAAGTGCGTCAAGGTTTACATCTATTCAGGTTTTGACTTTTATGAGTTATATTGTGATTTAAATTTTATTATCTTGACTGGGATATTATTGAAAGATTTCAATATGAATATTGAGCATAGTATTTTTTTATAAATTTCTATGAAAAAAAGCATGACTTTAAGTACTAAGTACAAGTACTGAGTTTACAAGAAGTTTATGCTTTTAAGCTCTAGTGATATGTTTTATAGCATGATTTAGATAAAAGCTTAACCTTTTTATCAAAGATAAGATATAAAATCCATAAGTGTTCCTTTTTATTAAGATTTGATTAAAGAGAAGCATAACTGGTATTCATTTTATAAGCCCTTATACTATTTTATGGTGGATTTCTGAAGTATGAGCATATATGTATATTTTGGGAGTAGTAGTTATCTTCGAGAAGGGAATGTGGATGAGTATATCCTACACTTCTAGAAACTACGAGCCACCGTAGGTTTAAGTCCCAATATGGGTTAAGTTCAGGATCACTATTAGTTAAGGTTCTATTCCAATGGCAAGAGTAGCACAACTCTCCCCAACGTGGTTAAGATGTTGAACTCCAAGGTAGTTCACATGGTTTATGTAAGATAGAAGAATCTCCCATATTAAAGAATAAAAGTAAAGATTTTAGAATTTAAGTGTTATGGCTCACTAAGCTTATTCATATTCTTAATTATCTATGTTTTATCATCTGAAAGTCCTTAGTTTTACTCAAGTCCAAGGTGAGTCATTTACTCTTAGCATGCATCATTCGAAAGTGTACATATATATTCATATCTTGTTTTACTTATGCATTCACCCCTACATGCTTAGTACATTCTAAAAGTACCGACCCACATATATGTCTATGTGCTACATTGTCCTATAATGTAGGTTCTAATGCTCGTTTGATTGACTACGAGCATCATCACCTGCATCCCAACTTTGGTGAGTCCTCATAGTCTAAGGACCCAGCTTATCAAACTCATGTTCATTGATGAAAGTATCTTAGTTACTTGATTTCCATTTATGTTCGGGTCAGATGAGGTCTATCCCAATGGCTCTCTAGTTAGCAATAGAGGTTTGCCAGACCACGTAATCTTCAGTTTAACAAGTTTGTTTAAGATTTCCCATTTACTAGTTGACAATGTGATATTAAGATGTTTTTTTTTCAGTCTTTATTCATATGTTAATTCACTGTTCATGTAAGTTATAAGTTGAATAGATATCGTGGGTTAGCTTAGGGATATTCATAGTATTAAGCACCGTGTGACATCCAGGTCTTCTTTTAGGGCGTTACAAACATGTTTGTCACGACTTGAACCAGGACCCTAGCCACGACAGGCATCCCAAACTATTAAGGACCGAGAGACCCTTGTAATGGCCGACCTCACTAGTAATATTATTTGCTCTCGGTCTAGACCGGCATGGATTTAAAACACGTCTTTAGGGAGTAAGGCTTGCTTACTTATATACCCAACATTGTCCTATGTTTTGCGGATGTGGGACTCCTTATCCTAAGTTGGGGTGTTACACTGCCTAACAATATATCTACGGATTAAAAAATTTATTAAGGTGAACTTGGGTACCAAGACCCTTCTAAAATGTATTCCAGAACTGAGAGATAAACTGAGTACCTCTCTTTGAGATGATAGTCGAAGAGATCCTATGTAATTTCACTAACTCCCTAAGGTAGAGTCTAGCATATTCCTTGATTGAATCTAAAGTATTAACTGGCAGGAAGTGGGATGACTTAGTCATTTGGTATTCAATAATTCAAAAATAATTATGTTGTTGGCGAGTACGAGGTAATGAAGTACATACTTACCACTTCCTACTTCCATGAAAGAATACTGATATCCTGCGTCAAACCACCAGGTCTTTGGTGTTTAACTTTAACTTATTTGCTATTTGGATATTTTCCCATAAATTCCATGATATACTTCTTCATTCTTTCGTTTATATTTTATACATGTTTTAATTTGTTGGTCACACATTATTCTAGTATTATGGGTTAGATTGGGATCACTTGTGGTTCTAAGCACCGTGTTACGACTAGGGGTAGTCTCGTGTCGTGACATCACACAAATTGGAACTGTTTGCAAAACTTCATAATCAAACTCAAAATCAGCACTCCACACCTTAACTATATTAGGTCGATTATTTAACAATTGTGACCTTAGGTATAACAGTTCATTACGATTATCCAATCTTGCAAACCTTACAAATAAATATCCATCATTATTATAATAGACCTTAGGTGTACTTTCAGTGGTCACCTGAAGAGCAATATATCTCTTAATCACAGCTATAGTAGGTGAATCCCCCACAAATTACAAGATAAAAGCATGCATCGATTCCTTAGTTGCATGATTGATTTCCTCATTGTTCAATTCAATAAAATTTTCCCTATTTTTCATTACAGGATCCACCTAGCTTAGGCTCATACCTTTAGCTGATGTTCTGTTTTTATCAAAGAAATTCGCTCACCTCTTAGCTAATTCTTCAGTGAGATCTTACTTTCATTATGCATTCGTTCGTCTAGGTGATTTCTCTGATTATTTCTCTAATTGTATTTCCTTACACACCTCCTCATTGCCCTTGGATTCGAGAGTGTTCGACATTATTGCTCCACTGGATTTGGGAGTCACCTCTTTTAGCAGCCACTATTCCATTGGTTTGTTTTCCCTCACGAGCACTTGCTTCTTCTAAGTCACTAGTCACCACCAATATTGATGCTTTCGGCATGTTCACCTTCTTTTTCTGTCGTCCTCGAGCCATGTTTGATTAGTAGGAACTTTAGTAAGTCACGCTAACATGCACCTTCTTTTAAAATTTTCCTTGTTTCACCTTAATCAAGGGAGAGTAGATTATTTAATTAGGTTTTAAAATTTATTTGGTTTGATAGAAGTTTAAGAATTTTTTGTTTGGCCCCTTTCGTTCCTTTACCTATAGTACTATACGGAGACTCGTACTATATGCATGACTTTTGCTTTCTTTTTACAAATTCTATTATTAATAACTAACAATCTAATAAAGTAATAATAATAAATATACTTTACTTTAAGTTAATGGAGAAAGTTAATTACTTTATTTGAAATAAATATTATTCTAAATATTATTCAATTTGTTATCTTTTCTCCTAGTTTGAGAAATTTTTAACATATATTTCTTTAGTTATTTATGATTATTGTTAATTTAATTTTATATTTCCAATTCACACTAATGATTATATAGATTTAAATTTTGAATTTTAAATGATTTTTTTCTATTTCGGAGGTAGGAACAAGGTCTACATACACTCTGCTTTACTTTGAATACAATTAGGTATATTGTTGTATATGAATTTAGAATGATTTATATGAATTAGAATGCCAAGTTTAAAATAAAACATTATAAAACAAAACAAATTTATTGATATCAGAAAATCTATCTATATAGAATCAGAGAAGCAAAACAATATTATTATGACAAGTGTTAGTTACAATAAGATTCAAGTTTGAGAATTATTTAAAATAGAAATTTAAAATAAAAAAAAATAGGAATTCATCTTTTCTTATAACAATAACGTGAATTCAAATTAATATTAAAGTGATCTATTCTGGCGGAGTCATACTTCCACAATATTCAACTATTTCAGTTTGAATTTAAATAAGAATATGAATTTAATTATTATTTTTAATTTAAATTTAAAATATGAAAATTATTTGAATTTAAAATGAACTGTATGAATTAATGTCAAGGTAAAAATAAAAAATACAAAAATAAAATAAAATTACGATATTAGAGAATCTATTTGATCTATTTACATATAATAGGACAAGCAAAATAATATTGTGATGCAAGTGTCATCATCACAAAATTATCAATTATACATTTTAAAAAAAATATAATTAACAGCTGAGTATTACATGTTGGGATAAAATAAAAGTATTGGCTTGATAAGTTTGAGGTTATAAGTAGGTATACAAATTATGTATTCTTGAAGATTATCCTTTTTTTTTTGTATTTTAATTTCATTATTTGAAATACACACATATATATATATATTTTAAAACTTGCAAGTAAAATTCTATAAAATTGAATCAAGTCGAATAATAAGCATCTTTAATTACATTGAGTTTCTGGAAATATTATCTCAATAAATTACGTCCAAGACAAACAACAATTTTAAAAACACTTTTGTAGGATACAATATGAATAAGAATTATTGAAGATTTCCTATATTTGACATGATTAGTGGATTGAAATAAGTATAATCAAGTGTTTATTTAAGTTATATTTAGGACTTGCAAGTTGTAACATTGAATTAAATCAAACGAACAACACCTCAAATCACACCAGATCAACAAATATATTATTATGATGAAACATGTTTAATTTGAGTCACAACAATATTTATGGAAGGTTTGATCAGGATGAAGCTTCTGGGAAACGTAATGAAATTATATTTAAGTTTGATAAAATTAATTAGATATGATCACCTATTTATTTAAATTATATTTGAAATCGATGAGTAGACAATTGAAATTGAATTAAATCGAACTACTAATACCTCAATCACTA
Source organism: Capsicum baccatum var. pendulum (assembly GCA_030864225.1). Taxonomy (NCBI): domain Eukaryota; kingdom Viridiplantae; phylum Streptophyta; class Magnoliopsida; order Solanales; family Solanaceae; genus Capsicum; species Capsicum baccatum. The sequence goes on along the minus strand of CM061552.1, from coordinate 245,462,273 downwards.
GTTTAGTACTGCTACAACAAATTTTAGCTCGAGATAAAAAAATAATTAATAGCTACCAAATTTATTGTAATAATAATTCTAGATTATTTTGTCATAATATTTTTTTACTAAAAGCTATTATAAAGTCAATTATTGCCAAATTTTTTATTATTGAAAAAATATATATTTTATTACAATTTTTTATTCTAAATAACATTTTTCATGATTAAAAGGTCATTATTGCTACTACAAGTTTCAATGCATGGTAAAAGTTAATAATTTTATCCATAAAATTTATTCGTATAAAAAAATTTATGATTATATCATTTAGCTATTGCAATAATTTCAAAAAGATTTAATTAGCTATAATATTTTATTTCAAATAATTTTTGGGGCTAAAGTTATGTCAGTTATTTCCACAATTTTTAAATATTCAAAACAAAAATATTTATTTCAGTGCATTGTTTTTTAAATAAAATGTTTCATGATTAAAAGGTTATTATTACTACATAAGTTCCAACACATGGCAAAAGTTAATAATTTTAGCCACGGAATTTCATTGCTGTCATGACCCAAAGATGGGTGATGATGACACTTATCGTGGCTCATCCTTGATAACTAAGTCAATAATCCAAATTGATAAAGAAAAATCGAAAACAACAACAATATACTTAACGGAAGACTTTTAGAATGAAGTCAGGCCTATACACGAATAATAGTAGTGAAAGTTTGAAAGAAATATCATAAATCACCCAAAACCTGGTGTCATAAGGTAAGAACATCTAAGTACAAATCCAAGACTGAAAGTACAAAATCGGTCTCTGATTCAAATAAAAACATAAGAAAAATAGATCTGGAATCCGCCCTTGACACTATAACAATTCAGTACTTCGAATAACACCAAACAATAATAGGATCTCAACCTTTACGTGTAACATTCATGCTAGGATCCACGCCGAAAGGGTATAGTAGGGGTGAGTACGGTCCACTTGTACTCAATAGGTATATAGACTGAATGAGCGAAGAAGAAATAAAATAAGCAAAACAACACTATGAACATGTCACTTGAAAGCAGAAAAGTCCCATATGATAACTCATACCATCTCCATTAAAAAATATAATATATAAATGCGAAAATGAAAAACAACACAAATATATATATATATGAAAGAAATACTGAAGCAAAATTTAATACCCCACAAAATCCTAGACAAGTTTTCAACAATACGTTTCATGTTTATAAATCCCAAAGGCATTTATTTCACAATAACTATAAGGGACTTAACCATTTTAAGACCCTATTATTTCGTACAATTTAATTTTGCCCTTTTCGAGTTCAAAACGTTGATTTTTGAATGGAAATGTGTTTAGGGATGTTAAAAGGGTCATCTGGGGAAGTTTCAAATTTTTTGGAAGGGGTTAAGGTATTTTTTGGACAAT